>OY037014.1:12978942-13578942 GCA_955831195.1 Pilophorus perplexus | reverse complement strand
AACCCCCCCTCTTTTACCTTCTCTGTGTTACAAGTTACTACTCTTAGTTAGTACTCTGTGTTACAAGTTAGTACTCTTCAAATCCCTATATTGCCTTAATACCTTCTCATATTATAAATCACTTCTAAATACCATCTCTGGCTTTCGAGCGTTCTTCAAAGCGGACGTTTTTCCGGATAAATTTTTTGTCACAAAAATGATTTATTTCCCACTTTTGGGTTAATTACTTTGGAATGCACCAATGTCGGGGTCAAAAACTTGGATCGGCCGCAAAATTTTACATTATACGTCGGTATCAAGATGTCTAGATTCCAAAAACAAAATGTCCGTCCGCCGTCCGAGTCGTTTTGGGCAGTAGGAATTCGTTACATATTTTAATCTGACATTTTGGCAAAATACTCGGTTTACCATCTAGTTGTGCCCGCAAGGTTTACAGCCCGATCGCCCAAACCCGTGGGGTGCTGTGGGGCTACGGGAGGGATTTTTGCAGGTTTTTGAGTGGAGTGTCATTTTCGAAATGTTTTGTACGTAGAATCCATTTTAGGGGGTCTCAGAACGATCCAATTTTACCGTGGGGATCTGTGGCGCTTTCGTGGGGCTTTTGAAGGATGCCAGGAAGTTGAATGAGGTGTAGCGTAATTTTCAGTATTTTTAATAAACTTTTAAAAAAATAATAAATTGCTATAGGTACTTAGAACTTGCCAACTTTTTTTCTTTTTTGTCAATTTTACTGTACAAATATCTTCTTTGCTATTCAAAATTTAATATGATTTATGCTTCACCGCCCATTTTGTCGAAAGTGAGATTTGACATTTGTGAGACTCGTGGAATGGTCAGAAGTTCCGATTGAATAAGCGCCCCAACTTCCAGATTCTTCCTTCGCACTTTTTGTATTTCGGCCATGAAAGTCTGTTCTGCTCGCCCTTCACCTCATTCCCAACTTCCCTCGAGGGCAACTGGAGCAAGTAATTATAATATCCGTGGGAGGCTGCTTTTTTTCGCAACTGCCTCGAACGATACGAAATCGCGTATTGTTTTGCAAGTGAACTGGAGTATTTCACGAACGTGAGGCCCGGTGGACGCTAAGAGGACACAACGAGAAGGACCAGCCGTAGAATCAATATGAAAATTTCAACTTAAAAAAAAAATTCAGGAATTTTTTCAGAAATTTTGGGCAGTAGGACTACTGCCCAAAACGGCCCGGACGGCGGACTGACATTTCGATTTTGGAATCTAGAGGTGTCGTTTTCGAAGTATTTTTGAACGTAGAATCCATTTTTGGGGGCCCCTGAACGATCCTATTTCACCGTTGGGATCTATGGGGCTTTCATTGGCTAAAAATGAGATTTTTGAAGGATCCCAAGAGGTCATAATTTGATTAGGTATTTAATAAGGTGACGTTTTCCGAGTAATTTTGGACGCAAAATCCGTTTTTCGAGGTCCCACATCTGTCCAAACATTGTACCTAGCAGAGTTGGGCAAAAAGTAGTTCTGAAACTAAAACTAAAAACTAAAACTAAATTAGTTCCGAAGTGGAACTAAAAACTGAAACTATTAGTTTCAGTTTGACTTTCGAAGCTAACTTTTGGAACTACATTAGTTTCATTTTCAACTGTTGAAACTGAAACTAATTTAGTTGCAAAAGTTAGTTTCGAAGTTGCGAATAAAAACTAAAGTAGTTTCATCTTTTATTCGTAGTTTCGGAACTAAAAATGAAACTAATTTTTTTTCCCCCGCGTTTTTTACTGATTTGAAGGGGATGTGTGTTCGTGTGTGTGTTTCAACGAAATGTGGGTGATGGGTGCGAACAAGTTCTTTTTTTCAGGGTCGTAGAAGAATAGATTAAAGTTTCCTCCCCTCCCCACCACTTTGAGTGGAACATCAAACGTTTTCAGAAACGTATCGAAGAATTGAGGGTGATGAGTAATTTATTATGTCTGGAGGAAAAAAAATTGCGAGGAAAAAAAATGTCTGCGAGGAAAAAAAATTTAGTTTAATTTTTGGTTCCGAAACTACGAATAAAAGATGAAACTACTTTAGTTTTTATTCGCAACTTCGAAACTAACTTGTGGAACTAAATTAGTTTTAGTTTCAACAGTTGAAACTAAAACTAATTTAGTTCCAAAATTAGTTTCGAAAGTCAAACTAAAAACTAAATTAGTTTTTAGTTTCACTTTCGAAACTAAAAACTAATTAGTTTTTAGTTTCAACTTTAGTTCAACTAAATTTTTATTCGAATAATCCCAACTCTGGTACCTAGTAGGTATAGAAAAAAATTGTTTTTAATTTTTTCAAAAATTATCTTATTGACACTGAATTAATTTTTGCACAATAGCCTACCCATACTTTAAAAAAAAAAAACCCATTCAAATCCGTTCAGCCGTTTAGGCGCCTATAAGGCACGACAGACACACAGACAGAAAGCTCAACATCTCAAGGGGGACTCGACCCCCCTAAGCATACTTAAACGGTCCACCAAACTAATAGAAAAAATCGCCGTATTTTTATCGCTTAACGTTTAGGAGGAGGAGAAACCATGTACCTACCATAAGAACAAAATTTCGAAATTTCGCAGGGTTGCGCGCGTCGGGCTGGGTTTTAATATAGCCTATGTTGTGGGCAATCGCACCCGAGATCGTTAGAAAAAAAAACCATTCAAATCCGTTCAGCCGTTTAGGAGGAGGAGAGGAAAAACCATGTACCATAAGAACAAAATTTCGAAATTTCGCAGGGTTGCGCGCGTCGGGCTGGGTTTTAATATAGCCTATGTTGTGGGCAATCTCACCCGAGATCGTTAGAAAAAAAAACATTCAAATCCGTTCAGCCGTTTAGGCGCTTATAAGGCACGACGGTTTACGGGGGGGTTACTTCAAAACTCTTACATTCCAATCCAGAGAACGCCCGTAAAAACATGTACCATGTTAAAATAATATACCTAACCTTGTGTAAAATTTGCAGAGTTTTTCATCTTGTCCCTACTAACCTCTGCACGCTTAATGAATTGTTGAGTTGTTCAAAGTATGGTCTAACAAAAATGTTAGTCTTTCTTATAACATGTTTACACTTAACACAACAAACTAGTGAGTTCAGGGGTCAATTTCTAGACAATCCCTAAAATCATTTTTCGACCCCTTTGGGAATCCCTGCTTTACGATAACATACGCAGCTCTCAAGACCATTTTTGAGGCGCTGCACCTGGTCTGGACGTCAATCATTGACGTCAGCATTATGCTGTCCCTCACTGTCAGAATTACCCTATGAGTCACTGTTGCGATTTGTCTCGTACCTAATAGGGTCATTCCAGGGGGCAAAATGACCACAAAAAAGAGTTTCAGTGGTTCATTTTCGCCTGCTCTTCTGCTATCATCGATTTCATTTTTAGGAATATCTCAGCGTGACAGGTGCAACCAGAAAGATAACGAATAATGTAGTTAGGATATGACGTCAAATTTACACCCAAGACAGGACCCTCTAGATGAACAACAGTCGATGTGATCGACTTATCAGCCGAAGGCACACAATCACTTCCCGACCGTGAAAATTCACTTCGCACCCTCTGAATCGCAATGTGGTTTACCTTGACTGAAGATATCGCCTATTTACGGTGTCGTCTCGACGATGTTGCGACCATGACGAGACCAAAAACTGCGTTCAAACGGCAAACGCAGAATTCCCAGACTGATGCCAAGTTTTAGGACGTACTTCGCAATAGGAAAATCCTCAACACTTCACTGATTCAGCTGCAATAAGGAACACTTCCGAGGCATTTCGTCCCAAACGGCTTTTGACGCCAATCTTATCACCAAACGGCCAAATTAAACATCACAGATTCTAAATCCGGGTCAACTCGAAGAAGGCGAAAAAACAGTTTTTTTTAAACTCCAAAAACGACCGCGATTAGAAAGATTTGCTCCACTCCACTTTTTGATGTGAGCTTTTTTTATTTTTCACTTTCTCTTCGACCGAATTGAACGCACTCTGCTGCCAGACTGATAAACAAGTTGAGCGGCCATCGTGGAACAATGTTGCCAACAAAGAAAAACTTGGCTAAGAAAAAAAGGGCGTGTCCGCGGGAAAAATCGAGGTACTTTTCCGTTATCCCCCCCCACTCAATTTCGTGTTTCATACACACCCAAGGAGCTTAGAAGAATCTTCTTCTAAGCTCCTTGTACACACCCCTCCCGATGGGGCCACGGGAGCAAAGCTTTAACAAATCCTGAGCCAAGAGATGGCGCTGACGGTTGCGGGGATTTACAAGTCGGCCTACTGGTGGCGGAAATAACTAAATGAACTACCGGATGGTTTCCTCGGCGGCACTACTGCTCGGCGGAGTGTTGTGTTATTCCCCGAAATGATTAGGTCTGTGGTACATTCTCCCCTCGCTACCAAAGTGGACTTCACTATTTACCTTTCGTCGCATATAGGCTCACAGCTAGAACGGAGATACCGCACACTTTCTGACCACCCTACTAAATAATTCAATAACTGAATTGTTGAATTATTCAAATAATTATTATTGAATTATTTAGTAGGGTAGTATTTTGGGGAAAAAATTTTTAAAGTGAAACTTTTATTACATCGTCTCAAACATTTTCGTCTGTGTGTTGCATGTCGCGTGCTGCCGAACGTCAGTGAGCTATTTACTGAGACTCTAACAGATTGAAAAATGTGGCATCATTTCCTGCAACTTTCTCGCTAGGCTCGCCTCAATGGTAGTAGGTACCAACTTCGGGCGTGGCTGCCGAACGTCAATGAGCTATTTATTGAGAGTGAAAAATGTGGGAACCATTTCCTGAAACTTTCTCGCTAGGCTCACCTCAGTGGTAGTAGGTACCAACTTCGGGCGTAGCTGCCGAACGTCAATGAGCTATTTATTGAGACTCTAACATAATATGTTATAATATAACATATTAATGTATTACCTATATTATATAACATTAAGATTGATGAAGCGATTTTTATACCCTTAATGGCATATTATTCCGAAAAATTTTAGTTAAATGTCTATAATGTGAAAAAAAGTTTCACTTTTACCGTGGTTTGATAAAAACACACAACCAGTTTTTTTGATCATTTTTTCAAAAAACTTTTTTTAAATTTTTTTTGTCAACAATTTTTTTTTTTCGAAAATTCTCTATTTTTCGCTCAAAAAATATTAAGGGGCTGAAGGATATTGAAGGCTCCTGGGAGCCTTCAAAAATCCCATTTTTAGCCCCATGAAAGCCCTATAGATCGCCTTAGTGAAATCGAACCAACCCGGGGCCCCCGAAAATGGATTCTACGTCCAAAAACACTTCGAAAACGACACCTAACTCGATCCCATAGCTAAAAGCCTTCAAAAAACCCTCCCATAGCCCCGTTTTAGCCCCATAGCGCCCCACGGGCTTGGGCGATCGGGCTGAAAACCCTGCGGGCACAACTAGATGGTAAACCAAGTATTTTGTCAAAATTTCAGATTTAAAAAAAAATTCCTACTGCCCATAACGGCCCGGACGGCGGACGGGCATTTCGGATTTAGAATGTAACGGATAATGAATCTTGAAACGGATAATGTCAAAATTTGAGGGCGATCGGAGTTGTCGACTCCCGTCACGAAAACATAGACATACCTGTGTATTATAGTAGCTGCTACTGCTGCTGCAGACGGAGGGGGTATTGTTGTCTCTTTTCAAATCCCCCCCCCCCCCAACTGTTGGCGGACGTTTGTCGTCTAGGGGACGACAGGTCATGGTAGACATATAATTTTCAAAATTATTTGGTCATATTTTGCCACAATCCAATATTCGCCCATCGTATCGAATGATGTGGCCCGATATCAAAATACTCGATACCATTCCATCTCACTGGGATCGCCCACCACTACTCGTAGTAGTCCCACAGAGTCCCAGATAGGAGTAGTCCCTACCTCTTACAAATTTTGTGATAGCGGTGATAATGGCGTGTAAACATTGTGTTTTAACACTCGCTGGAATTTAAAAATTTTACATGTCTAACAACTTTTTAAGACGTTATCAAGAATAACCAGATTTAAGGTGACTCTTCCTAATGCCTGTTTAATGTCACATATTCACAGATGAACCATGCAATAAATCATTCCGGTAGTTGTTGCCAACTTTGAAAAATTTAATGCATTCGTTTGTGTAGTTTGCCAAAACTTTACTCGCGTATTTCAAGGTCTCTCACCAAATACTGTTTGAAGTTGGTTCTGTGGTATTCCTTTGAGGTGAGTCCCTAGCGTTGTAGTTTCTCACCAGTTACTGTCTTACTTGCAGATGCCCAAGTTTTTGGCGGTTTTCGATTTCGACTTGACGATCGTCGACGAGAACGCGGACGTCGTCGTGCGGAATCTGCTGAAAGGGAAGGCGCCTCCTTTCGCCAACGGGAAGGGATGGACGGATTACATGCAGGAGATATTCAATTTGTTGCACAACGAGGGGACCAAAGAAGAGAAAATTAGGTGAGTGAGGAGGTGGAAGGTGACGAGGTTTGTGTTGTCGATAACAGGAAGGATGTTGTAGGAGCGCCGTGTCAGAGATGAAGGAGGTGCCAGGGTTCTTCGATCTGTTGTCTCACTTGAAGCAATCCAACGGCGAAGTGATCATAATTTCGGACGCTAATTCGTAAGTGCTCAGTCAAGTCTGTAATACAAGTAGGTGCGTTTGGTAAGGTTTGGATTAGGTAATTCCGGCAGTTTGGAACCATTCGGCGTATGCGCAGTTGGGCTGTAGTGGGGATACTTTGGCTCCCAGGGATCAACTCCTCAATCCTGGATGCTCTGCGAACGCAGAACTTCAGAATCGATTCCGGCAGTCCTGCTGTTTTTAGGGTTGTTTGGGGCCAGGAACAGGCTGTTATGGATTCCACCACGGACTCTCATTATGAGCTCAGATCAGCTTAGGAATATCTTGGGACCAACCCTGTTTTTGCTGTATGTAAACGATCTAGCTACCGATCTAGCTAACAACAGAAAAATCTATACCACTAATTCATAAAATGTACATGACTGCTAGCGAATGTCTCCCACTCTGACGCCCTAACCCTCAATCTCCTATCTGTGGACATCCAATTCTCCCTGACTGAACTTCGACAGAAGCAGGATCCATTTGAATCATTTGGCGGACAGCTCCGTGAACTTCCTGGGATTCTGGATCGCCTGCCGCATCTCTTGGAACCGAGTGCAATCCATAGACTAAGGCCCAAGTCTTGGGCCAATCGAAATGTTGAGACAAGTTTCCAACCAAAGTACTTGAGCCAAACCGAAAGGTAGTCCAACAGTACAGAAGCCAAACCAACCAATAAATCGAGCCAAAACAATAGACTTCTGGTTGACTTCCCATGTGCACTTTCCATAACTTCAAATTTCAACGACGACAGCGAAGTAACAGACCGAACTACTGAATTGATACTGATACGATCTATGCACTTGTCAACTAGTGTGAAACTGTGGCTACATTGGCTGGATCCAACGAGCAGTGGTCATAACGTTGAACATGCATGAAGTGCATAATTCCCAGGTCCACCTTCCTCGCTCGTCCCCTACCAAGTTGGAATCCCAATGAAGGGCCAAGCAGGAGGGAGTAGCCCCGCATTATTAACCTTCACTTAATGAGCCTCCGAAGTGGAATCCCAAGGTAAGTACACTTGGCGGACTGAGAGTGGAAATGGCTTGTAGCTTCCACCATTATTGTTGATAACTTTGTTAACAAACTAGACTCCCACAACAATAGACAGAAGAATTCTTGACAACAAAAAGTTGATAACATGCTGCTAACAAGGTTAATAACTAGACCGTCTCTTCTCCTTCAATAATATTTTTGTTGACAACAATTTTTTTCTATCAAAACGGTTTGTTGCTAACATTTGGTGTGCAAGCACCTTAACGCACACCACTCGTGGAACGGACTAGTTCCCATAACAAACAATATTATCAGAGTATTGGATTGACCACCACTCCTAAACGCCTAAAAATATCCCTCCAGCTATTGAGACGAAGAATCAGGATGAACGGGTTTGGAACCAGAGAAAAATAACATGATGAATAAACGTATCCAGTATTACGCAGTGACCCTAAGATGTAAAGGCTCTTCTCCTTTTCACTTCATGGGCAACAGGAGACTCAGGTGGGACCCTGCTGACAGCCCCCATGACCCCATTAAACAAATCCACGTTCCAGATACTTCATCAACACTTGGCTCGCCGCTAAAGGGGTATCGGACAAAATAACCCGAGTTTTCACGAATCCCGCCAAATTCGTCAACGGGCGGCTGACGATAGAAAAGTACCACGTCCAAGACTGGTGCAACCTGAGCACCGTCAACCTATGCAAGGGCTACATATTAGAAAACTACATAGAGGTAAATACACCGACAAAAACCCCCAACGACTCTACCAACTCGTAAATTTTGATTAATTGTTTTCAGGAAAGGAAAAAAGGCGGCGTGACGTTTGACAACATCCTGTACGTCGGCGACGGCACGAATGACTACTGCCCGTCATTGAAACTCTCCCCAAACGATGTGACGTTCCCTCGAAAAGGATACGCTTTTATGAAAAAACTCGAGCAACTCGGCGGTACGCCTGAAATATGTTGGCTGGTACTGCCCAGTTGGTAACAACTCAATGTATGCTTTGTTTTCAGATAAACACGGCGTGACAGCGAGAATTCACCCATGGACGTCGCACAACGATATTGTGGAGTTCATCAAGATTCACTTTTAGACATCACTGAAACGGCCATTGACGGAAGTCGCCATCACAACCTTCACAATAATTGTGAAGGTTACAATTATTGTAACCTTCCGTAGTTTACTGACACTGTAACGAGGCAGTAATATCTTCCACGTAAATGAGAAACGATTTTATTGAGTTTACAAGAATAAATTAATTTTAAAAACAGTGATACCAAACGTGTGACCTGCACCAGGAATGGGTACGACCTGCGCGGGACGATTCACAGCACCTGAAAACCAAATACAAGTTCAAGTCAAACATTTTGCATTTTTGTAGAACTGTGCGCATGGACAGACAAAATACAGTGCGAAATATAGAAGCCGGCAAAGGTACAAGCCTTTAATGAGGATGTTATTAATCAACCTATAACCTATCCTAAATAAATAAACAAATATATAGGATCCCATATCCTGGTGTGGTAGGAAATACAGTCGGGTGTTTTAGAAAGGCTGTCAAAGTTTTATTCACATGTATACGGTCCTGAGAATTTTTACGTTTTCGGGTCTGTTTTTCAATCGTAGGTATTAAAAAAAAAGACGATTTAAGACGAAATAGTCTATTTCCACGATAAAAATATATAAAAAACTTGCAGACGCGTTTCGGTTGATTAGACCATCATCAGTACAATACAGAATGAGGAAGATGACATCTTCCTCATTCTGTATGGTACTCTCACATTGTGAGAAGTTACTTATATACAAAAGTGAAATGCCTAGACTATTTCGTCTTAAATCGTCTTTTTTAAGATGGATTCCCACTATCTCGCCGCATCCACCTTACATTATCATAGGTATTCTTGAAAAATATCTACTTCACTCTTATGGCGGAGGAAATAAAGAAACGTTTTCTTGGAATAATCATCTATGAACGTTATAGCGAAACGTTTTCCATCCTAACATGCTGAATGCATGGGGTCTGCAGATATCTTAGTACTCTCCAACCTACACTCCACCTTTTGCCGTGGAGAAGTTTTTGGGAAAAGATAGTCGAGTCGTTTTCGTTTATTATTTCCCTTGACGCAATCTTCACTAGATTCAAACTTATTCGAGTTAAACTACCCTTTTTGAAATAATAATTATTACAATTATTGTAAAAGTGAACTTTGAAATAAATAAATAAATAAACATCCCTCTGGATCTCAACCTGTCTGACCTTGTTCTCCCCTCACGCCATAGTTTCAGCTTTGAAGAGATCCCGTATGTCGATGAATCTGGATTTTATTTCGGGCGCATTGTCTTTGGCCAGAGTCGTTTCATACGCTTCGAACAGCAACCGCAATTTCTGGTATTCGCCTTCATTCCTCCCTGAACAGAGAAAAAAAAGTTAAATTGATCAATAAGGAGGACGAAGTTGATATGACATATCACATTGTGGTGAAGCTACTTAATTAAACTCTAAAAAAAGGGTTTGGCAATGAGTGTGACCCCTCTGCTTCTTCAGAAGAAGCAAAGGGGTCACACTCATTGCCAAACACTTTGCATGGATCAGCACCTCTGCACCATGGATCTGGCAGTCTCCCAGCTCCTCTGAGATAGTAACGTATTAAGCTCGATCCACACATTTCAGTGATGTCAGTGGATCCTCGGCCATCAGTGCTCCGTGCCCTTCAATTGCATCAATGAAAAATTGTCCTCACACCAGCGTTACATACCGAACGGAACACTGATGGCCGAGGATTCACTGAAACACTGAAATGTGTGGATCGACCTTTAACTCTCTGTAACGTTCATTGTGTACCTTTGTATGTGATTTGCAAGACTTGCAGAAGATTCAGAGCCTCCTTCTTCAGCCGAGTGTTTTTCGGTAATCCTGGAAAAAAAGTGAAGCTTGTTTTGAACTGTTCATAGTTCTGTTCATACACAAGGCACGCGGAACACCAAAATCTGCTCACCTAAAGAATAATCGATGACTTTGATCAAATCTGAAACGATTCGCGTTGTTCGTTCGGACTCGTCGTTCCGTAACAGGTCCTTCGTTTTATCGGTAACCTTTAAAAAAATAAAAAGTCAATGAGTAGATAATATACATACACAATAGATAATATTATGTAGTAAATGGGCCCCGGAACCGACTGTCGAATAATACTTTTTTCTGAAAGAACTTCATAATTTGAAGGCATAGCAGTGAGTTTTGGGCTCCTACGCTGTAATACAAATTTCCAGGGCACTGTCGAAAATTTCAACTTTGAATCTGGAGGGAAAAGTGGCACCACTCTCTCATTGGCTGCTCACGGCCGCCATTTCCGCCGTCACCTCCGGCAGATTCCCGTCGGTCCCTTCTTATGCTAGCGCACTCTGGCGGATTAGTTATCGTGGCTACCGCGGGAAAATTCAAAACGCCAAATATTCACTAGTGATTTCCTCTGCTCAGACACCTAATTTCTCACTGCTAACTGTACTGAGTACTTCGTTCATTACTAGTTCAACTATGTTCGGCCGAATTTTCCCATTTCTCTGACCTAGTTCCGGGGCCCATTTCCTTACAAGGCACATTTGAGAATAGTAACTTTGAGACATGTCTCGTACAAGCCAGAGATACACTAGTTATTTATCCCATCTGTCCAATCGGGGGCAATGACTGAGCACATGGAGAGGTAGTTGAAATTGCGACACGTTAGGGCAAAAGTGGGCAATGAATTTAGCCTAGGGATGTTGAAAAAGTATCGATACTTTTCAAAAAAGTACCTATCGATAAATATTGATCCTTTTTGTCCCTGATATATTATATCGTAGTATCGATACTTTTTTCCAGTATCGGCGCCGATACTTTTTTTTATCCCTCACATTTCATCAGATTCAAAACGGCTGAATCCTGAAATCTATAGACGAAGTAAAAACGTGAGTTGTGATACATGTATCAGCGTATGGCTAAATTTCAGCCAAAACTTTGTGTTTCCGCACTAAGAAGTTTTTACAGTTGAGTTCTTACTCCATGGAAAAATTTAGCCCTATTTGAGATTGAATCGCTTCTCAATGATTGATTTCACAACAGTCTTTAAATTCGCATCCCTTCTCGAAGAAAACATTTTCATTACTGCAGCTAATATCTACTCTTTGCCAAATTTCTCGAAAATCCTTGAATTTGTGTTCCTACTCAATGAAAAATTTACTTGGAGCATATCACTGCTGCATGCTAAATTTACCATGAGTCGTTTAATTTTTAGCCTTATTTTTTGAAAAATGTGGCACTTTTTGAGCTATTAACACGTTGCTATGATCATCATGCTAAATTTCACAGAAGCATTCGGATTTATGTCCGCTCACTCTATGTGAGGATGTATCTCTACTCTGAAACAGTATCACAATTCCCCGGAAATATAATATATTTACATATTATGTCCCAATTCGATGCAAAGGTGTATGGAATTTAACGCTGTTCGAGCTTGTTGTAGTAGTGCTTTCGTCACGACTATAATATAGTATAGACTATATTCTTATTATAGTATGACTATAGACTATAATATGGTAATATAATATAGTCTATAATATAGAATTTGAAAGGCCTGTATCATATTATGATACAGGCCTTTCAAATTCTATCCCTACTCGATTATTCTACCAAACTTGTTTCCGCACTAAGAAGTTTTAACAGATGTGTTCCTACTCCATGGAGAAATTTAACGTTGTTCGAGCTTGCATCACTTCTCCATGTTTAATTTCACAAAAACCTTCCAGTTAGTATCCCTTCTCGATGAAAACATTTACATTACTTGAACTGATTTCTACTCTATGCCAAATTTACCGAAAATGCCCCCCTTAATTTGTTTTCATACTCTACCGTTTTTTTTTTTTTTGTTTAACGAATCACTTTTGTATGATAAAAATTCCAGAAGACGTTTAATAATATTATGTTGGTTTACTGTATGATAAAAGTGGCACTGTTTGAGCTAAAAGGTTTGTTCCAGGTTTGACGGAATGTTAACAGAAATCGCCGGAGACATGCGCAGTTTAGAAACTGCTGTTCCAGGTCGATCTTAAGTTGGACGGAAACCGATAGCTCGAGTACGTGCGGTCGGGTTCTGTCGACAGCTGTCCAACTTCTGTCGACAGACGCAGTCAGACCTGGAACAAAACTAAAAAAGCCTAGATCGCCTCAAAAAAGCCTAAATTTGGGGGGTAAATCTTACGGGTGTGGCCCTCACCATTCCGCCAATTATGCGAGGGAGAGTCGCAACAAAGTGCTGCAAGTGCTACAAGAGGCGACCAACTCCAACCCGGTATGCATTAAAATACCGTATTTTCTTGATTCTGAACTCACTTTGAAAAGGCAGGACACGATGGCGCTCTGTACTTGCGAAGTCGACACCCAAAGTTTCTTGAGGCCTTTCCCGACGACTTCTTCCATATGACGCTCTGGAAACAAGGAGAAGATTAAATCAGGACGGAAAATATAGGCGGTTTGGGGAGTGTTGCAAGGACGTACCTTGAGTGGACGAGGTTGACGGCCAAACCCGAGCTAATGTTTCGTAAGCGGTTTCGAGCATCAAGAATTTATTTTCCAAACTTTTCTTCTCCTCTTTGTCCTCATCGTCATCGGACTTGGTGTCATCCTAAAATTGAGGAAATGTTGGTTGAAAAGAATACAGCATTTTGCTTCTCACAAGAGAGAGGCTATCAGGAAAGGACTCTTTCCATGTGATGATATAATGAGGTAACTATTACCAACAGATGTTTACCGTCTACGGCTAAGAGAAGGGAAGAAAACGTTTCCCAGCTAGTTAGTGATCATGTTTAACAATTTGACATGTCGTGTCCTCATTGGGTGCTTCATGATTTTGACCTCAAGCCCTATTAGACCGCTAAACAGTCTCATTCAAGTTTAAGATATTTTTATTCTTTAGTTTAAAGAAAAAGTCAATAAAGTTCTAACCTTGTCGAATATTTCCTTCAATAGGACGTAAACAGGTTCAAACCGGTCCGTCCCGAGTGACTCGACAATCTGCCCGAGAGCCGACAGAGCGTGTATTTTGTAAGAGATGTTGTCCTTTTTGCATTCCTTGAGCAAAGCTTCTACCAACTCCACTTCAGTTTCGGTTCCGACGATGGCCCTGAAAACCGAGTGAAATGGATGAAGTGAAGAAAATTGTTTAGAAATGGTCTACAACAGGGGTTCCCAATAAAATTTTGTCACGGACCCCTTAATAAACCATTGTATGTATTGAGGACCCCCTATATATGTAAATTATATATATATATATAATTTTGTTGTAAAAAGGTTTTTCCCCGTTTGCTTATACCTAGGTGTAAGTATATGTCACAAGGGAAAAATCAATTGATTGTTGCAAATAATTATTTATTTTTACATTTATTTTACATTTGGAAACAGTAACTGTTTGTGCAACTGTTGCACAACAACCACTGACACAGCTGAAGCTTTCCTACATACCTTTTCCTATAGTAATTGGAATTCAGGTTTTGTAACGTAATAGGTAGGTAATGCTTCTTCTTCTTCTGATAAATTTGAAATTTAATAAATAATTTGGAAAAAGAATCGATCCTCAGATGTATCGATTCTTTTTGAGAATCGGACATCCCTACATTCTGGTAGAAACTGGGCGAACTAGTCACTAATAATGAGGCTAGGTGTCACTAGCGTCGTTCGCAAGTACGGCCTCTCACGCTTTACAGGACACTCCGGCTACAAACAGTCATTTTTATTATTTGAGTTCCTGGTAGAATAGCTTAAAATATTAATTTTTGGATGCAGCTCGCGGACCCCCTCACCAACGTTTGCGGGCCCCTGGGGGTCCGCGGACCACCTTTTGGGAACCCCTGGTCTACAATTATGATGTTGACGGCTTACTCGGGATGTTTGGCGAGGGCGGCCAAAGCGTGGAGGACGTCCTCCTTCCCTTCCCAAGTCCGCCCGGGCAAAGTTGACAACATGAGGTTGACAAGAGTGAGGCGGTGTTGGGCGGAAAATTCCGTCTTTTGCCCGAGAGTTTTCGCCGCTCTGGCAGTCTGTAAACAAACAAAATCAAAAGGTGTGGACGGGAGCCAAACAAGGGATACCAGATTCATTTTCGAAGTCCCTTAACCATCAACTTTCAATCACTTTAGACCGATTATGCAGCTCTGCAACTGGTTCTGAAGGACTTAAAACCTTTTTTTAGAGTCCTTCAGGCCGGTCTTACATCTCTTCTACTATCTAAAAGCCAGACGCCTGGCATCCCTTCTCAAAACTCGCGGTCTCACCTGTGCTTTCGCTTTCCACGACTGTGACATCAACGCCGTCCTCAAAAGGTCAACTATATTCTGCTCGTTGCTCGACATGGCGCTTTGACCGAAAGCCATATCCCCCCAGAGGTCCGACCATTCTTCCACGTCGCTCGCGTTGCTTTTATCTGAAAGCACAAACGTCGGTCACTCAACGGTTCGCAATTTGCCAAATCACAATTAAAGTCGGACTCACCGGGCAATAATTCCAGATGTTTGGCGAAAAAAATGAGCGGCAAAGTCAAATCCTGCTTGTCTCGAATGGAATCCTGGCTGTAAGTGTTGCAAGCTTGCAGCGTCAAGCAGATGGCTTTCCGTATGTGGTCTTCTGCAGTGAGGAGAAAATTTATCAGTCATTCAGCCGTATTTACGTTACCTAACACACACAAACAACTAAAGCTTCCAGTACTACTAAATACTACACATAAGCGGGGCAATGCTGAAGAGGGAAGAAAGGAAACGGTGAAGTGGGAGTGCGGTGAGGGTAGCAGCTGGTACACGTGTGCGAAGGTGCTATCAGCGGGTGAGAGGGTGTGAGTCACACCGTGTGACGGGAAAGCGGTTGGGCCGGGGGCTATCAGTGGCAGACATCATCAAACCAAATAACCTTCGTAAAAACAAATTCTGTGTTAAAGTATTGAACGCACTTGTCTCACAAGGAGGTGGGGGGGGGGGGGGGGGGGGCATACAGGGTTACCTTCTTTGTCGAAATACAGTGAGCGGAGCCTTTCGAGGATTTTGACGACGCTGGCGTCTTTGGCGCACCGGAGGATCTGCCCCAGACAGGCCGAGTACTGTTTACGGATGCCGGGGCTCTTGTCCGAAACGCCCGCAAGTAGACCGCCCAGAAGTTTTCCTGGAAAGAAAAATGTAAATTTTACTAAATTTTTAATATTAATTTAAAGTAACTTGAAGCCTATTAGAGCTGCAGTTGGTCTCAAAATCTTGCGAATGTTATCTATAGTTATGTTATTGAATGTTATTTATAGTTTGAAACATTATTCAATGGTCATGATCAAAATTATCATTCCTTCGTGGTCAACATGGCCAAATACTGAAGCAAAATTATGAAAATGTGCAAACTTGGGAAAAAAGTTTAGTCAGTGGAATCAAAAGTGGAGTCAGACGGATCCCTTACTCCCACAAATGGATTCTACGTCCATAAATACTGACCGATGTAGGGTTGGAACTCTTCCACAGTCAAATGATGAGACAAAAGGACGATGAAATGGGAACAAACGATGCGGGTGCCGAACCCGGCCGAAGGCTTCAACAAGTCCACCATGTCGCCATGAAGTTGAGGCATCATGTCGGCGTCAATCTGCGAAACACACTGAACACCAGAAAAGGTTTAGTACATTCCCATAAATTGAACAAATTTTGATCGATAAAAAACAAACCGTACCTGAACCAAAGCTTGAACGATGTGGTTGGATTTGATCATCGGGACGCGGAGTTTGTCAAGGGCTTCGGCTCCAGAGGTTCCGGGGACGTAGATGTTGGCCAAATCGAGGTCGGCGCAGGACCTGAGGAGTGAGAGGACGACGAGGGGAGTGTCGGCTTTCGGGAGGCCCTCTTTCACCGTGTCGGCCAGTGTTGCTATGCTGAAATGGGATTTTTTTAAATAATAATAATAAAGAAAAATGTAGCAAAATCGCATGTGCTGAAAAACAACCCAAATGTCGAAATACCTGACAGCGCGCACTTCCGAAACGCGATTCTTGATGCCAACTTCGAGCAAAACGGGCAACACGATCCCGGCAACTTTCTGAGCAGACTTCCCCCGCTCTTTTTTACACTCTCGGATGCATATCTGAAAACAAAAACGGCGTCAAAAAACGCATAAGACTTTTCAGTCTTAAGTCAATTCTGTCATTAGGAAAAATTGTGGAAAAATAAATTTAAAACAAGATTTTTCTGTAGGAACAATGTTTGGATAGATGTGGGACCTTGAACAATGGATTATGCGTCCAGAATTACACGGAAAACGACACCTTATTTGAACTCTAGCGATCCTTCGTTGCCCCATAGATCCCCACGGTGAATTGGATCGTTCTGGGACCGCCAAAAATTGATTCTACGTCGAAAAATACTTTGAAAAAGGACACCTAAGTCGACCCAATAGCTGAAACCCTTCAAAACCCCACCTATAGCCCCTTTTTAGTCCCACGGGTTTGGGCGATCGGGCTGAAAACCTTGCGGGCACAACTAGATGGAAACCGAGTATTTTGTCTTAACTTCAGATTTTAAAAAAATTCCTACTGCCCAAAACGACGTCGACGGTGGAAACATTGTGTCTTAAAACGAATAATGTCAAATTTTGATAGGTGTATTATTACAAGGCTAATAAAGCAAAACAGTCGCACTCGGTTCGTATCGTGACAAACAGGCGCTTACTTTGGAGAGTGTTTTCGCTGTAGACGTGGCGGCTTCCCTCGCCTGCTCGTTGACGTCGTCCATCACGCGGAACAACTGCCGCCAGAGCTCGCCCAATTTTTCCGGTTTCTCCTGTCAACACCAACAAGGTCAATACGGGAACATGTTCCCGGAACAATTTTCGTTAAAAAAAAAAAAAAAAAAAAAAAAAAACAGTGCGTCAAAATTTGAAACTTACGTCGATTAATTTCCCGCCGGCAGTTCCACGAATGAAATCTTGAATGGCGGCGCAACACGATATCCTCACGCGGTATTGGGGGTTGGTGACGTTCGTTAGGAGCTCTTCGAAAATCTCCTTGTATAGTTTCTCCAACTAAAATAAATTCATGAGTGAATGGCACGAAACACAAACAGGCTATTAGCCAGAAAATTAACATACCGTGTCAGGGCCTGCCAAAGACGACCAAACGCCGGACATCGACTGTTGAATGTGAGGGACTGGATCGAACTGATACCTGAACATATTATTATTATGTTAACTTATTAAGTTAAAAACGTTTCAAATTTTACACAAGGGTTTATTATTCATTGATATAAAAAATTGTGCAAAACCTAATTCAGTGTCATTAAGAAATTTTTAAAAAAAATTTAAATGACATTTAAAATACATTGTATGTATTTTTACAAAAATGTATTTTCTGTACAAGAGAACAATTAAAAACGCTGCAAATTTTACACAAGGGTTTATTATTCTTTGATATAGGTTACTTGTGCAGAAATTAAATTCTGTCAATGAAAAAATTAAAAAAAAAAATTTTTTTTTGGATTTTTATTTCAAAAAAAATTTTTTTTTGGATTTTTTTGTTCAAAAATGTGTTTTTTCAAAAATTCTTTATTTTTAACTCAAAAAATATTTAACATCCTGGGATCCTTCAAAAATCCCATTTTTAGCCCCATGAAAGCCCTAAAGATCGCCCCAGTGAAATCGGATCGTTCCGGGACCCCAAAAAATGGATTCTACGTCCAAAAATACTTCGAAAACGACACCTAACTCGATCCCATAGCTAAAAGCCTTCAAAAAAACCCTCCCGTAGCCCCATTATAGCCCCAGAGCGCCCCACGGGTTTGGGCGATCGGACTGAAAACCTTGCGGGCACAACTAGATGGTAAACCAAGTATTTTGTCAAAATTTCAGATTTTAAAAAAAATTCCTACTGCCCAAAACGGCCCGGACGGCGGACGGACATTTCGGATTTTGAATGTAGACCTCTTGAAACGGATAATGTCAAATTTTGAGGCCGATCGGAGTCGTCGACCCGCGTCGCGAAAACATAGGTGTATTATTCCAAGAATAATAAACCAAAATGTGTCCCATCCTAATGCACCACCCTGTATTATGTCAAATTTTGAGGCCGATCAGAATTTTCGGCCTCCTCTACGATTACATAGGTGTGTTATTCCTAGAATAGTAAACCAAAATGGAACACGGTGTTTTCGAACTTCCAGGCGTATTCAGTCATAGCGTACCTGTACAACTTGATGAGAACTTTGGGCAGGTGTTCGGTCAGGGTCGACCCGGCTTTGGACATCAGCGAGGTGATCGTGTACGCAGCACCCTGGAAAATAAAGAGTTGTGTGATGGAGGCAGTAGATGGAGCTGCAGAAACTTCAAGAAACATCTGAACGCAATTAGGGCGATGAACGAAAACATCCCCCCCCCCCCCTTTTATGAGTGTTTTACAAAAAAATAAAATAAAAATGAAATAAAAATAATCAACGGAAAGCTGAAAATGGTTTTGATCGCCCTATTGGGCCAAATATGAGGAATAAGAATTTGCACAGTGGTCCAGAATCATCAAAAAGCGCTCAAAGCTTGATGTTTGGAAGCATATTCCCTAAACACGTTGAGCTTAAATGTGTGGATATCTCCTGAGTGTGCCATTTTCATTTTTAGGCCCCCGTTGATTTCAGGACGGTGGTTAATCATTAAAGGTGTGGAAATGAAGAACATTTTCGCAATCCTCAAGTACCAAACCGTTCCTTCAATTTTACTTGTTCAGACCGACTAGGTTGCCGCATGTTTTAGTTGTTTTAGTTAGATGTTCGAAGAGCAAGAAAATAATTGTTTTATTTTTCGAATCGTAATCAAGGACGGGGTTACCGGAGAAGTAAACAATCTACACGCATCTGATTTCCTTGTTTCCTATAGCTTTTGCGACTCTCTAATTTCGGGCTTAAATTTAATATTTAATTTCCGAAGAGCTTAACAAACTCGGAAAAAGACCAACAGACAGACACAAGTGCGTTTCAGGTTTCCAGCTCAACTGCAACAAACGTTATTGAGTTTTGAGCGCTTTTTGAAGATTGCCCCACAGAGCGGCGGTCAGATATCCTTGGAGAGTGACTGCATATCCATGCTGGTGTTGAGGTAGCAACCGGTGTGGGCCCATCTGTTTTTTTTTTTTTTTTTTTTTTTTTTTTCGAGAACGTTCAGACTTCACACGGAATTTACATTATAAGCAGAGGAAATCAGCGTTCGAAGGAGACGTACTTTTTTCGAGTTCCACACGGCATTGTGGTTGGCCAGTTCCATAAACTTGTAGATCAGATCGGGTTGTTTGAGGTCAGACGCGAGTTGACAAAGTTCCTTGTAAGTTGACAGTTTCCCTCTGCAAGTGCAAACAAATAGTTTGAAATCGACAGTGAGTCTAAAAAAAAAAATCGTCCAGAAAGCCTAAAAAAAGAGATACACGAAATACACTCAGACAACATCTATTTAATACAACTAGGTCCACCTCGAGGACTCACAAAATTTATATTGAAAGTTGAAGTTGTACTATGTGATATATTCTATATCTCATGAAGGAGATCAATACTATTTGTTTGCATTTAAAAACTATGTAGTGGAACCATTTGAAAACCATTAAAACCGTAGCTCAGCCTCTGCAGCCGCTCTAAGACCCACATCGTCTTCCCCTAATTGATAAGAGCCACTTATTAAGAGGTGTTGGTGTTCTATATGGGTACTAATTTAGGGTCCAGGCGTCTGCGGACCATCACATAGGAAGATATTGTCAAGTGCGTAAGTAAGTGGAAAGGAAGTAGCAACCCTAAAACTCCACTAGTTTCAAAAAGCAGTACATTTCAGGTGTACACAAGGTTCTCTGTGTACAGCAGTATCACATACCTGAAAGCAGTACTTTACTGCAAAAAGCAGTATATCATATAGGTTAACCATTTGTGCGAAAATTAATTCCTTAGGAATTAAAAAAAAAATTCCACTCGAAAAATATTTTAACTCCTGGCACCCTTCAAAAAACCCTTTAAATCATTGTTCGGATCGTTTTGGAATCTCCAAAAATGGACTTTACGTCTAAAAATACTTCGAAAACGACAACAAACTCGACCCCATAGCTAAAAACCTTCGAAAACCCCTCCCGTTGCCCCATTTTAGCCCCACAGCGCCCCACGGGTTTGGGCGATCGGGCTGAAAACCTTGCGGGCACAACTAGATGGTAAACCAAGTATTTTGTCAAAATTTCAGATTTTTAAAACAATTCCGTGGTACTGCCCAAAACCGCCCGGACGGCGGACGGACATTTCGGTTTTGGAAACCTCTTGAAACGGATAATGTCAAATTTTGAGGCCGATCGGAGTCGCCGACCTCCGTCGCGATTACAAAGGTGTATAATGCCAAGAATAGGTAATAAACCATAATCTGTACTTAGGTACAATGTTCGGACAGATGTGGGACCTCGAAGAAATATATTTTGCGTCCAAAATTACTCGGAACACTACACCTTATTTGACCTCCTGGGATTCATCAAAAATCCCATTTGTAGCCCCCTGAAAGCCCAATAGATCCCCACAGTGAAATCGGATCGTTCTGGGACCCCAAAAAATGGATTCTAAGTCCAGAAATACTGTGTTTAATAGCTAGGTGTCGTTTTCTGATTAATTTTGGTCGATTTTTATTTTTATTTTTTTATTTTAGGTCCCACATCTGTCTAAACTAATAGGTAACTATTTATAATTTTTTCATAAATATTTCCTTTGCTGCAGAATTAATTTTTAATTTTTTCAAAAACATTTCCTTTGGTACAGAATTAATTTTTTCATAATAATTATGAAAATTAACCTATAGGTACCAATCAAAGAATAGTAACACTATTCACTTTATACACTTTATTCGTGGAATTTTCGCATCATGAGATGTTTAAGGGCAATGTTGAGTCCCAGGGGGGTCAAAAATTTAGTATAGGTACTTAACTAACAATAATAATCATTATTATTATTTTTATTCATTGTTACCTACTAAGTTGAAGCCCTCTCGCCGAACCACGGAGTCTCTGAGAGGTCTATGTTTGACTCGCAGCAGACTCTGTAGACCTTACACGAACGCCAGCGAGGTTCGTGCAACACGCGATCTGCCGGGAAGGGTCACCCTCAAGGGTGTGGCCCGTCCTCGTCATCACTCAGTCTTCTCCCAGCAGCACGACGGGGAGGTTGTGTTGGGGTACTTTTTGAGTTTAAATGTAATTTCAGCCCAATTCATTTGAAATTGCCTCCACTTATCGCACAATTAGCGTGATTATCATCCGGTAGAGTAACAAATTGGAACAAACTTGTGGCGTTGCCATGTTTTAGACGGAAAATCACATAGTTGACTTATTTGGTAAGAATGGACGATTACAATTCATCTTTTACAAATAATTATTGTTTCTCACTCGCGGTATTCTCTTTTCATGGAGCTTACAAACCCTCCTGATTGGTTTATATAGTTTGGCCTCAAATTGATCTCATTGAGGGATTCTCCATCTCTTTTGTTGAGCTTTTTTTCAACCGTTAATGAATCCGTTTCATTATTCTCAGGAGTTTTTTTGTAATTGGCCTCAAAATTTGTCATTTCACGTTTCAAGATGGGTAGGTTCCAAAAATGTAATGTCCCCCTCGCCGTCCAAGCCCTTTTAGGCGGTAGGATTTATTTTTAGAGTCTACAAATCTGAAATGTTGACAAAATACCCGGTTTAGTTTCTGGGTGTGCCCGCAAGGTTTTCAGCCCGATCGCCCAAACCAGTGGGGCGCTGTGGGGCTAAAATGGGGCTACGGGAGGGGTTTATTGAAGGCTTTTGGCTTTGGGATCGAGTCAGGAGTCGTTTTCGTAGTATTTTTGGACGTAGAATCCATTTTTCGGGGTCCCGCAACGATCCGAATTCACTTTTGCGATCTATAGGACTTCCATGGGGCTAAAAATGAGATTTTTGATGGATCCCAGGAGATCAAATATTTTTCAAGTAAAAAACCAAAAAAAGCTGCAAATTTTACACAATGGTTTATTATTCTTTGATATAGGTTACTTGTGCCGAAATTTAATTCTGCGTGTCAATCATATTCATATTTCAAAAACCAAAATTTTTTGGATTTTTTTGTTTCACTTTTTTTTTGTTTTTTACTTGAAAAGTATTCGACCTCCTGGGATCCATCAAAATTCTCATTTGTAGCCCCATGAAAGCCTTACAAATCGCAACAGTGAAATCGGATCATTGTAGGACCCCAAAAATACTTCGAAAACGACACCTGACTCGACCCATAGCCAAAAGCCTTCAAAAAACCCCTCCTGTAGCCCCATAGCGCCCCACGGGTTTGGGCGATCGGGCTGAAAACCTTGCGGGCACAACTAGATGGTAAACCGAGGATTTTGTCAAAAAATTCCTACTGCCCAAAAGGGCCCGGACGGCGGACGAACATTCTGGAATCTAGACCTCCGAGTCGTTGACCTCCGTCGCGAAAACATAGGTGTTTTATTCCAAGAATAATAAACCAAAATCATAATGGTAGGTATTGAATGTAAAGGGTTAGTGGGCCCACCAGTGATTACATACTCTGGTTGAGCCCATCATAACGGGCTGTTTTGGTGTTGGTGGCGAGCGCTTTCGATGTGATAACGTCATCAATGAACAGACGATGATGTTTTCACATTGAAAGCGCTCAACACCACCATATCAGTGGTGACAGAATCAACCAGAGTTAATGAAAAATCAAAATTTTATTTCTTAACTTTCAGGTAAAGTGGAGTGTGAATCAGGGATTGGGCTGAAATTAGTTGATCTTGGGAGCATAAATAGGAGCAACCGCGTTGGGCATCATCGGAGTGTTAAAGTGCAGTTGTGTTAAGTGTTTAAGTGCGCGTAGGCTAGTTGGGTGGTGTCAACAGGATGTGTGAGACGGTTAGTAGGTAAACGTGGTACACAGCAAGGATAAGCCAGCTCGTAGGATCCAGCCTGCCATTCATTATTTGATAGCTTGCGAAGCTGTGCCTCCTTGCCTGCCTGCCGCGTGGATTATAGATTGTAAGTTAGTTATAGTCTGTCCCTTTAGGTCTCGGGTAGGTAGGTAGTCTTAGGGCGGATGAAGTGGCTGAAGTGGTTAGCAAGGCTGGAGATCGCTTCTGCCATGGTGATTCGCCGTGCATGTGAGTGGGTGGTCACTGTGAGAGTAAGGTTGCATTGGTTGGTCAGCTCCAATTATCAACAGCTGGTAAACTTGGTAAACGGATCTGAACTTCCGATGCTAGTGGCAGGCGTGGTGGACTGGCACAGTGATTGAGTTTCAGTTTGGTTCGATCTGGATGGTGGGGCTGATTGTGTGTAGGTAGGCTCTTGTGGGAGGGGGGAATAGGTACGCCAACCAGAGAGAAACAAAACTCGGAACGTTTCTACTGTGTTAATTACCAGTAGCATTGAACTCGACAGTCAGGCGTATATATTATCATTGGCACGTAACGACTGAAGAGCGTCAATGCCAGTCTGTGTGCGTGGGCTATCACAGTGATGGTAGAGTAAGAACACACTTCCTGTTTTGACACCACCGAGAAGAAAAGAAAACTTCTAGACTCAATCAAGACCTCGAGACGTGCAGACCTCCTCAGCCATCACTGCGTTTGTCGACTTCACAACTTGCCTCGCCATCGCTGCTGCTGCCACATCAATTCAACACGCGAGTGTCCGTTAATGCTCCCAAGTCTCGCGGCGTTTGGGTGGGGGGGGGGGGGGGGAGTCTTCTCAGAGTTTTTCCAGTGTTCCTGAACGCTTCATATACAAGGTTAGGTTGGTGAGTAAATTCTGCGTACATTTTGTTAAAACGTCCTACAGTTTCACATCATTTTTTAAAAACGATTTCATTCTTTTTTTTTTTTTTTTTTTCAGGCATGCTCATCAACAATTATTGAGCCAGGTACAATTCAAAACCATGTCAAACCATTCAAGATGGCATTCAAGTCCCTTTTCAACATTCTTGTGACTTTGATGGTCACTACTCACTTGATTTTCATTTTCCACTCTTTGGAGTTTTCAGAAAACCCCTAAAGAAACTCATCAAATGGTCAATCTGAACTTAAAGCAATGCTTAAATACCACCCAACCTGAATGCCATTTTGTGGAGCCACTGTCCTCCTGAACTTCATGAACTCCAAGAACTTCAGCTGAAGGAAGAACTTCTTTTATCCACAGTCACATTTCACATGGCATTTGTTTGTTTCAAGAATCAAGAACATTAGGTACCCTATATAGGTTGCTAGGTTATATATACACCATTCACCTGCCCGCGCGCGCACTCACACCCGCACACATTACAACAAAATGTCATTTCAAATCAAGCAATATTCAAAAACTACTAAGTAGACAATTCAAATAATTGCAATCCACTAAACAATAAGTAGTTACCCATGTAGGCATAGACGTCATTAATTAGAATTAGAATATTCTTCAGAACTCCCACAACTCCCTACTTCTTTTTGCATAAACCAGTATAAAAAACGCACATGTACACTGAAAAGCTGGTAAAAAATTACAATAAGTTTACAATACATTAGTGGCCTCAGCTTAAAAACCATAAATTGACTCAACTGTATCCCACCAAATTCCTCAAGAGAGAAAAACTCAGCTCTAATGTTGTGTTTTGAAGTGGTAGGCTTCAAACATTCTCTTATCAATCTCTATTCTGTAGTAAATTGCATGCCAGTGGCTCCAAGGTTTAAAAAAAAAAAAAAACAGTTAGGGTACACAACTATTGTCTTTGTTGAAAATAAATTGCTGTAGATTGTTATGTTTCTCACGCTCAGTTCCGGAGCCAGGTGTTGGCTTCTCCAACCGGCACAATATTTGATGTTGTGTGCATAAAGTTGTTGTCTCTGACTTCTACATTGTGCAAACCGAATATCTCTTACTGTGTCGTCCATCCGTGAAGTTTGGTGGACCGTGCTCAGCTCGAGGAATATGACGACCAGGCATGGTGGTTGTTTCATTTTTAGGTACTTCTTCTTTATTAAGCAGAACAGTCATTTCGTAACTGGCCTCTGATGACAGACCACGTGAGAGCGTCAGCGTCATTTACTGAAGTAAGTAAGTAGGTACCTACTCTGAATGATGGGTAAGACTACCAACGGAATATTATTATATAACCTTTTATGTTGGTATTAGCTGCTCATCCTCTACGAATCAATTCAGTTTTTCTGCAGTGAAGCGAAGTGATTCTGCGGGCACCCCAGACAAGGTGATTCAGCAATGCGTCCAGCTTCGTAGCTTTCTTCGTTTGACTCTATGAAACAGTCCTCGACATCTGCCATCGTGCTGCCTTCATTGACTGAATTTACAGAGAAGACATTGTTGGTGAGTTTGATTGTCTACAGTGAAATAGATATGGAGTGGATTTCCTTGCTAAACGGTCATTTTGTATTTCAGTCTCGATGGCAGACTTCTTGGGAGCATCAGTGTCATTACTGAAGTACTCTGAATGATAAGACCACAAAGAAATATCAGTTCTTCTCATCGTCTACGAGCCAATCCAGTTTTTCTGCAGTGAAGCGACACACCAGACAAGAGTTGCTGCAGCAATGGTGTCACCAAATTCTGCATAAATTCACCTGGAAGGCAAATAATTTGGCGAATAGCTTCGTCTTTTAGTGAGTTTATTTATAGAACCCTCCCCAAGATCCCAAAGGGTCTTCAGTCTGACGCCACTCCCAATGGTGGGGGAAGGATGGCGTGAAGAGGAGCAGCAAACTATGAAAGGTAAGAAGGAACGTTGATGGAGCGTAGTTAGGTACTGTTTTGTCTTTATAGAAGAAAGTTGTGTTTGTGAGCCCTATATTTGAATCTCTATGTTTAGATGAGTCCTTTGACAAAATGAAGACATGTAAGTTCTGATTATCTACTCTTGGCTCTCTTTCTTTTAGGGTTCCATAGGTTGCCCTAGATGTTTTTGAGGTTGGCATTCTTTCAAGTTTTTGGTTTCCATCATTGACAAGTGAGGAGTGTGCAAATCGGATATTGAAACCCCAGATTTCACTAGCCAGAGGAACAATTCAAGCTCTCAACTGTCAGTGGTGGGGCAGAGAAATCCATTGCCGAACTAAACAGCTCATCCTCAGTGCTTGTTCAAAGTATACTGCCAATGGAAGGGGAAGAATGGTGTGAAGAGGAGCGGCAAAGTATGAAAGGCAAGAAGACGTTGAGGGAGAGTAGTTACTGTTATGTCCTCAAGGAGAATGTGCTGTAGCTCGTTGGACACGAAGAAGCTCCAATGCCCGTCGTATGGCCGTAGAAAGGTGACCCGGGCAGGTTCTCCAGAAGGCCGACTGAAGAAGGGTCGCCCACCCGATGCGTCGCCTCAAGCTCACCAAGGATCATTGTCAGGACCATAGGGTTTGGCGTCAGGCGATATTGAGCAGCCCCTGGTAAGAGGAGACACCCTCAAAAGTAAGTAGTTCCATTGGACATTGCCTGTTGCCTGTGAAAAGTTATCACCGCTTGTTTCTATAGGTGGAACGTCTTCCTTTCCCTGCTTGTGGCCAAATGGAACGTCCTCTGCCTGTTTCCGCCATGGAATGTTTACAAACTCTTTTCTGCATGGCAAGTTTATACTGCCTTTGTTCTTCATGAAGCGTTTCTACTGCCCCTTTCCTGCTTGGAGCATTTTTACTACCTGTTTGCTGCATCTAGCATTTATACTGCCTGTTTGCTGCATGTAGCATTTATACTGCCTGTTTGCTGCATGGAGCATTTATACTGCCAGTTTCCTGCCGGGAGCATTTATACTGCCTGTTTGCTGCATTTAGCATTTACAGTGCCTGATTGCTGCATGGAGCATTTATACTGCCTGTTTCCTGCACGGAGCATTTATACAGCCTGTTTCCTGCCTGGAGCGATTACCGGCTGTTTCCGGCTTTGTTCCAGTAATCTAACCAATTTGGTGAGGAAGGTGTGACTATTTGGGGAAAGCCCCCCTTAGTTGGGGGGTAGGAGGAGGTCACATGGGGGAAACCCCTTTTTATAACTAATTGATAATTTGTTGTAAAAAGGGGTCTCCCTTATATATATTTGCCAGGGCCAAGAGTTAGATCCCTTTCTCATTATTTTCACATTTCACAGAAATGATATGTATGAAACCACGTGTAAACATTGGAATGGGATTGGTTGAAGGGTAAGCCCAGAAAAGGAACATAAGTACGAAAAGTAGAGTGTACATTTGTGCAGATGTAGTGCCGCTTGAGGTCAACTTTTCGAAAATCTTCCAACGCAGGTATGAGATGATGTATGTTGATAACCTTTCTATTCCGTAGGGACCCCCAAAAATAGATTCTACGTCCAAAAATATTTTGAACACGACACCTAACTCGACCCTATAGCCAAAAACCTTCAAAAACCCCTCCTGTAGCCCAATTTTAGCCCCAAAGCGCCCACAGGTTGGGGCGATCGGACTGAAAACCTTGCGCACAACTAGATGGTAAACCGAGTATTTTGTTCAAATTTCAGATTTTTAAATAAATTCGCACTGCCCAAAACGGCTCCAACGGCGTACGGCGGATGGATATTTCATGTTTGGAATCAATACCTCTTGAAATGTATAATGTCAAATTTTGAGGCCGATCTGAATTTTCGGCCACACAGGTGCATTATTCCAAGAATAATATACCAAAAACAATATCATATTTACCCTGACGGAGATTCTCCGAGTTCGCCTTCGTTGAAGAGTTTCGTCTCGTCGGTCACTTTTATGGCGGCTTTCCGCCCGACTGTCAACTGGTCGACGACGGCCTTCAGGACCTGTTCTTTCGCCGCAGGGTCCTTCGTGGCTTCGTACACCAGAGCGAGACCTTTGCCGGCGCCCTCTTGAACCAAACCTGCAAACAACGTTGGTCAGTAAGTTGGTAAAGTGGAAGGTAGCTTCAAAATAATTTATGCAATTCGGTAAAAATTGGATTTTTAAAGGATCCCAGGAAGTCAAATAAGGTGTCGTTTTCCGAGTAATTTTGGACGCATAATTCATTTTTGAGGTCCCTCATCTGTCCAAACAGTGTACAGAAAGTTTTTTTAAAATTTTTTTTTAATGACAGCATTTATTTTTGTAATTTTTGCAAAATTAACCTACCTACATCATCAAGGAGTAATAAACCCTTGAGTAAAATTTTCAGCGTTTTCGCCTAACAAATTTTGCTCTGTGCCGAACACCCGACTACCCCAACAAGAAACCGGTGTGAGCATAGTATGATTGAGATCGTATTACGATCTTCACATCCCTGAAGAATGCAGCTGCTTCACCTTCCTTCGCAGACTTGACAATGAGTAAAGTGTTCGCTGGTTCTAGAAGGTACCCCTACGTCGAGCCTTCCTCTTTTCAACAGGTCAAACAATATACGAACATGCCTTAGTTTTCCTATACAAGCCGAGTCATCTGCGTACCGATTCTGATGCTACTGAGGATGTTTAAGGACTTTGATCAGTCTGAGGGTTCGTTCTGCATACCAGGGTTGCCTCGCTATGACGGAAAAGTATGTTCGGGAACCCCCCTATACGCATTCCCCTGGGCACTGAGCAAGAGTCACAGCCCTCCGAGCAAAAGTTTCTTTGGTTTGGTTCCAGTGGGCCATTACGTTCACCAGAGATCGCACCAATTAAGCCACTCCCTCAGTCGCCCAGCTCCGTAACGAATCAGCATATCCCATTGTCTATTGTCTGCCTTTGTCCCACTAGGCCCGGCTCCTCAAAAAATTTGAAAACCGATTCTCATCACTATTGGAAGGTAAGTGGAGAGTATGAACGTACCATTTCTGTCAGCGAGAAGATCAATGAAGCCGTTTTGAATTTGCGTCAGCCGACTTTCCACCGAAGGAAGGTGCCCGCAGTGTTTCGTGAGAGCCAAAAGCCAAAAGCAGAGTGACTGAAACAAATGACGATATTGCACGGACGTTTTTTGGAACTTGTTGGCAAAGCGAAGATACTAACCTGTCTGGTTTGAGGGTGGCGGTCGGTTCGGAGTAGCTCTAAAAGGCGGCCGAGAACTGAAGATGCTTGTTCAACTACTGCCGGGTCATGGGACGATTTGGCTTTGAGAGCGGCTTCTTCCGGTTCCGAACGTCGCCAAGGGTTGATTGTTGAGGGAGATGACCGAGTGAGGATGCACGCTACGACCAGATCCCCAGTTGAAAGGCAGAGCATCACGTCCTTGACCTGAAAAGGGAAAAAGAATCCGTCAAGTTCGCACAAGACGACAAATAAAGACCCTCGAAAAAGCTTACCTGTTTCGGGGAGTCGATCAATTTGTCCAGAATGTGGTTGACGTGGGAGAAGCCTTCGGTCGTAGCAAAAGCCGCGAGCGCCAAACAGGACCTTTCTTTGATTTTCGGGGCGCTTTTCAGGTCCAAAAGGTAGTCGAGCAGTTTGTTAACCAAGATGAGAGACTCGTCGGCGGGAAGCGGCAATGGATGGGATTGCACCATGAGAGCCAGCGAAGCGAGAGAAACTGCTCCAAGACTTGCGTGGTCGGTGTGCTTGGCTGTGAGATATAAGTTACTTGTGCAAAAATTTAATTTTTCTGTCATTGACAACAATTTTGGAAAACAAATTTTTTTTTTTTTTTTTTCTTCAAAAATTCTTTATTTTTTAATCGAAAAATATTTAACCTCCTGGGATCCTTCAAAAATCCCGTTTTTAACCCCGTGAAAGCCCTATAGATCGCCACAGTGAAATCGGATCGTTCCGGTACCCCTAAAAATGGATTCTGCGTCCAAAAATACCTCGAAAACGACACCTACCTCGATACCATAGCTAAAAGCCTTCAAAAAACCCTCCCATAGCCCCATTTTAGCCCCACAGCGCCCCACGGGTTTGGGCGATCAGGCCGAAAACCTTGCGGGCGCAACTAGATGGTACACCAAGTATTTTGTCAAAATTTCAGATTTTAAAATAATTCCTACTGCCCAAAACGGCCCGGCCGGCGCACAGACGATAAACGGTGGCGGAAAATATTCAAGGTGACAGACTGATTGGTAAAGATGGGTTTAGCATAAACAATACAAATACAAAGGTTTAGTTGTTTATAATCATTTTTCATTAAAAACTAAAATTTAAAATTAATGTTTTCCTCTTTTTTCCATTTTTTGAATTTATCTCGAGGAAATTCTTAGAAAATGAACAACTTTATCTTGAGGATAATACGTCATAAATTATTTTGAACCTCGAAAGAAGCCAAAGCGCATTTTTGCCGTGGCGCATTAGTACAAAAAGTGAAAAATAATGAGAAAGCGCACACTTCCGCACGATCTTACTTTAGAATCAGATTCTGGGGCCTCATGTGAACACACGCATAAAAAAAAACTCCACGTATGCACGTGTATACACCTACTATTTTTATCGATTTTCTGATTTTTACAGCTATTTTGATTTGTAAAATCGGTAAGGGCCAATTTAATGAAGAGAATATTGTTAACGTCTTCGTATGGACCGCCTGAATACAAATCAGTAGTGGTTTAAGGCTTAATTAATATTTGGGGCCCGCCACGGCGAGAAAAATGTACTGCTGAAAATGGCCAACTCCAACTTTCCGCCCATCTGCTCTCCTCCAGATAGCTCGAAGCGACAAAAACAATATCGTCCCTCAAGTTCTAAAACCGCCTAACCCACCGCAAAAGGGATGGGATTAGGCGGCTTTAGAACTTAAGGGACAACAATATTATTGTTCTTTGTTCATATATATATATATATCTCAGCTAAAGAATTAACATCAAACCGATCGGTCAGATGCGTTTATAATTTTTCGAATTTCCGCCACCTTTTAGCGTCATCGGCCATCTGTGCAGGCTCTGTGCGGCGTAGGGCGGACGGACATTTCGGTTTTAGAATCTAGACCTCTTGAAATGGATAATGTCAAATTTAGAGGCCGATCGGAGTCGTCGACCTCCGTCGCGATCACATAGGTGTATTATTCCAAGAATAATAAACCAAAAATCAAATCGCCCTTCAACTTGGATCTTGGGCGAACCAATTTACCCCCCCCCCCCCCCCCCCCCGTTAGGCCGGGGATTGGGAGGGCTCAGGAGCTTCGAACTTGCGCGACCAAACCCCTTTGAGGCCAGGGAACCAAGAGGGCTCATGAGCTTCGAACTTGAACGACCAAACCCCTTTGGGGCCAGAAAATCACGAGGGCTCAGGAGCACTGAACTCTTTTCGAGCTTCTCTCCTCCCCCCACCCACTATGTGAGAGAAGGAGCCAGATGTTACCGAAGTCATCCCGCCTGGTGGCACTCCCCAGTGCCTACTGAAGGCCCCACAGCCCTTATAGTGGCGACATAAAGACACTCACCGATGGCTTGTACTTGATCCGCCGACAACATCCCAAAACGGGCACCCAAGTGACCCGCTAGCGCCACCGACCCGTGAACTTTCTCGTACTCTTTGGTGATGTTCGGCGACGACACGTGGGTCATCGCTGCCTGGAGGTACGAAGCTCCTTCGGCAGGCTCGACCACCAAATGAGAAGTGATTTCCGCCGCTAAGAGCCTCACATCTTCCCTAATGTGTTCCACTAAGCCCTGAACATTGAAAAGTTCCATTAAGTACAATAAAACTAAAACCTCTTCCAAAAGCTCAATTCAACTTCATCTTACCATGAAAAGCGAGAATCGTGGCAGCAGGATTGGAAAAACTACTTCCGGTACGCACCCAAGCACCTCCAAGACAGCCGATAGTGAAGTCGAACCTGAAAACCAAATTCCTCTTTAATTTTCCCACCATTTTATAAAACACTTGAAAATGAAAACACTGCCTTACTGGGAAGTCCCTGAACAGCGCGCACAAGCAGTTCCGCATACGACACGAGGAGACCCGGGCAGTCGACGTCGACGTTTTGCAGGAACTTCCTGATGACGGGGCTTTCGTCGCAAGGGTGAACCAGGTTTTCGGCTTCGGCGGTAGGAAGTGCGTCGTTTGCCAGACATAACCTGATGTAGACCACAGCCTGAAATCGGGGACGCCAACAAAAAAGTTTTCTGTTTTAATGAAAAATGTTACAAACAACAGTTGTACCAACAACTGTATACCAGTATACAGTTACTGTATACTGGTATAGTGTAGCAGATAGCGGAACTCCCAAAAATTAATTATAAGTCCAAAATTACAACGAAAACGACACCTCATTCGACCTCCTGGCATCCTTCAAAAGCCCAATGAAAGCCCAAATGAATACTCCACGGTGAAATTGGAGGATTCTGGCCCCCAAAAAATGTATTCTACGTTCTTTTTTTTCCTATTTTTGTTACACTCTAAGAAATGGAACGAAGTTTCATTTAATGATAAACGTGAAAAAATTAAAGATAGCACTGATTGTCAAATTACAACAGAAATATCAATTTTACCGCTAAAGGAGCCGTGTTATGTCGTTGAAAAGAGCTAGAATCGATTCTACGGTAAGAAAATACTTAGGAAATGATTTTTATACATTTTTAAATCTACTATATTAAGGCTCCGATTTTGGTCATCTTTATTCTAGTCGATAATATGGAGGAGTAAAATTTTATTATATAATCTTCATATTAATATAAAAATAATTTATTTATATAATCTTCATCAGGGCCTATAACAGCAAAACGAACTCGTCATAGAAGGAAACATAAGTCATGGACTTGTAGGCTACAATCATTTTTAGAAATACAGATTTTAATTTCTAAATTCAAAAGTCCACCCTTGAATTTGGCGACCAAATTGCTTACAAATACATCCTTGTTGAGTGGGTCGATATTCACAAACTTACAAAATTGTTGACCTCCGTCGCTAAAACCGGTTGAATGAATAAACCAAAACACTTGGATAACTGGCAATTACACTCCTAGCAATCACAAGTAACTTGCAAATCTCACCTCGTTCAATAAGTTGATGTCGTGTTTCGAGGATTTTTCCTTGTCGACAACAACTTTCAAGATATCCTTGAAATGGACGAACCCCGTTTTCTGTTCTTCGTCTTTTCGGTTCCGGTGCGTCGTGTACAGCGTCTTCTTCGCTTCGACGCTTGTGTCTTCATCCCTTGAAAATGCCATTGTTTAAGCACGTTTCAAACTATCGTACAACGCATGTAGAGGGCCTTACCCGCAGACGGTCGCTTGCAAAAGCATGTAAACTTTTTCGGCGTCGTGCGTCAGAGCTTCGCTGAGAAACCGCACGGCAGCTGACCGGGTCGCTTTCAACCCTTCGAATTCCTGGCCCCGAGCAGCGTGGATCATTTTCGTCGGTATACCTGAAAAATATCGATATCACACCAGCCGCGAATGGATTTACGAATATCACAGAATTTGTGATTTCATCTTGGTCACCAGCTTGGTTGAAATTTTGCAATTTCGTCACGAGCAGCTGCCGCAGGGCGGCTTCTTGTTCGGGCTCTAGGCCTCGGAAGGCTGGGGCCATGGACACGGCGCAGTTTCGAGCGCCGCTTCTCAAATCCACGTCGATTTCCTGCCACATACAATTTAAATAATTAGAAAAACATACGGAAACAAACAACTTACACGACGTGTAGGTAAATAATGTAATACGTCGTAGGTACATATTAATGTTTCGCGTGTTTTGCATCTTTATAATGATCCCACATGTTACCAGCGATTTGTAGCAGTTGGATTTGATGTTGAGAGGAGCAGTTACTGATATGGGAACCAGAAGTGTAGGTGGGGATGTAAATGGAGAAAAGAAGAAATAATAATAGAAGAGAAAGAAAAACGCTGCAAATCTAACACCAGGGTTTATTATTCTTTGATATAAAAAAATCGTGCAAAAATTAATTCTGTGTGATTAAGGGCCTATTTCACCAACTAACGGCTCCACAAATTTGACCGAGCTCCGCACCGTTTCCCATTCGAATCGGTGCCTCCTCGGGGGTTTAACGTGGGCGTTAACGCTTAAACTCTAGGTAACTCGGGTGGTGAAAGTAGGCCTAAGACATTTTTTGCACTATGTATGGACAGATGAGGATCCTCGAAAAAACGGATTTTGCGTGCAAAATTACACGGAAAGCGTCACCTTATATGACATCCTGGGATCCTTCAAAAATCCCATTTGTAGCCCTATGAAAACCCTGCAGATCCGCACGGTGAAATCGGATCGTTCTGCGACCCCCAAAAATAGATTCTACGTCAAAAGATACTTGGAAAACGACACTCAACTCGGCCCCATAGCCGAAACCCTTCAAAAACCCCTCCCGTAGCGCCCCACGGGTTTGAGCGATCGGGCTGAAAAGCTTTCGGTTATAACTAGATTGTAAACTAAGTTATTTGTCCAAATTTCAGATTTAAAATTCCTACTGCCCAAAACGGCGCGGATTCCGCAGTACTTACTCCAACTTCTCGCATACGTACTAACCAATTTTAGTGGCCAACCACATTTAATTACAGCTCGAGGGCGAAGGAATTTGTGTGGCCAACTGAGTGGAGCTGATAGAAGTAAAAGTTGGCAGGAGAGCACCGGAGAACGTTTGAGAAAGAAGCTGGAGGATGAAGATTAAAAACAAAATTGGCCCCCAATACCGATCCCTGAGGAACACCATGCAAACTGGGAAGAAACCCAGAAAGGGTTATGACGGACTGCTTGGATTGAGAACCGGGTTTTGCTCCCTAGAAACTTTCTGCCGATTGAAAACTAATTCTTGCTTCAGAGAATCACTTTTCTGTATATTCACACTTTTAAAAGAAGCAAATCAAAAAAAACCTCACCACAATCCCAACTTACGGATTCGATTTTCTTGAAGATGAATTCCACAACGGACAAGTCGTGTCGAGCCTTTTCCGGGCTCCGGAGGATCAATTTGGCGAGCAAAGGGTAGGCGAGGAGTTTGGTCTTCTTGTCAGCTCCTTCTTCCAAACCCAACAATTTGATGAGGCCCGAGTTCAACATGGTCGCCCATACTTGGTCCAATTGTTTTTGCGGAAGGCTGTCAAAATGGGAGATGGAACGAGTGAGAAAACGAACGGAGGAGAAAGAATAAAATATAGATATTGGAGGACAGACTCACTACGTGATGACGGTGGAGGCTAACGCGAGGGCGTTTTGTTTGAGTTTGTGCGTGGTGTAGGCGCCGTAGAGGGACTCGAACAAGACCTGGAAAATGGAATTGTTAACAATTGAGCATGTTGGCAACAATGAATGACCATAATAAACGAGGTGATGGCCACATGGGTGGCCACCTTAAAAGATAGCCCACTACCAACATTGAGCATTATCTTCTCCTCCTAAACCATGGAGGAATAGAGAGGAGAGCTCACTCTGTGTTAAACCGCGTTCCCAAAACGCCAACCCAGTGAAGGAACGGCGGGGGGGGGGGGGGGGGGGGGGGATTGCGACTGCAGCGCGACCCCTACGAGACGTAGTGAACTTTGAAGGTGGTAAGTTACCAAAACTGAACCAGAAGATGGCACCCTGCGAATTCCGACGCGTCGTTTGTAATCAATTTCGTTTAACGAAATTCGTTATTCAGAGATGGTTCCTTCAATTTTTCCTTTAATTGTAGTAGCACAACAGTGGAAGATAAATCCGTTTAGTGAGGTATTTGTGGCTTTCCTTCATAAGAAGGGCTAGTGGCTCACTCTAGTCGGGTTTGAAGGTACTATGAGTAGTTCACTACGTTCCGTAGGGATAGCGCCACCGTCGACTATAGCACATGAAGTCCTATTCAGTGAACTCTCCTCTCTATTCCTCCATGCTCCTAAACTGTAACTGGTAAAATAACGGTATTTTTTTCTACCGTCAAGAGATCCCGCGAAAATGCGCGCAAATGGGCGCAATTGTTCCCAACTTTTTTATTTTAAATGGGAACCCCTACGTTTTTCGAGGGATTTGGATTCTCGAGCGAATTTCACATTCGATGTGCCCATTGAGTGCAATTTCCGACTCACGCAAATCTGCACAACGGCCTTTCAACTGAAGGCTTCCTACAGATCCGAATTTTGTAACTAAATTTTGAACGAACGAATTCCAACGGTCAGGAGGTTTTGACGGCGAGTTTAATTTGAATGATTCTGAGACATAGGGGGGGGCCCAGGGACTGGGGCGAGACATTTTTCAGTTCTGGGGTTTCAGGTATTTTCGAGTTAATATTTGGTATTGGTCCCTGTGTAAATAAATTTCGGATAAATCACCATAAACCAACGTTCGAGTGAATGTTCGCTTCCCAGTCGGGCGAGACATTTTTTGCACAAATTGTGAGGAGAATGGAAACCAAATACCCTGGGAGACATCGCTCGACAGTGACCCAACTGCCAGAACCTCTCATACTAAATCTAATCCAACCAAACTACAAGCCACAACATTAATTTTCACACAAACATCTTGGCAGAAGACCCTCACCTGAATAGCAGACGGCCACGGGACCACTCGGAACTTGGCCATATAATGGAGCAATTTGAGTCGTAGTCGGGGGTTCAAGTTGGACACCCGCTTCGTGCCTTCGCCGCCACACAGGTACAAATTGTACAGAGGGCGCACCGTGTTGACGTCTTCCAAGTTCAAATCACTACAATCCATAATTATTATTATTATTATTATAAATACAAAACGAGGAAATATTAGGTGTATTTGTGGTCCAATCAAAAGTGAGAGTTACAAGAGGCTTCCAGGTTTTACCAGCGAATCGTCAAAAAGCCCATAAGGCGAAACTTATGATTAAAGCTCGGGTCAAGTGATTAAAGGAACGCAAATGGTTATCACTGAGATAAGAGGTTTTCACTGCTTTGAAAAATAGCCAATGTGATCAGCTTTCAAATTCTGAACACTCCTATTGGGAAAGCGTATGACTGCCAAGCAAAGTTCAATACTTACTCTAATCGCTTCATTTGTGTCTCGGCGACTTCAATGACGATCGATCTCGGGTCAGCAGCTCCAACGGCCAGATGGGGGTAGACGTCCGACGAGCCCAAGACGCCGAGGAACTGCACTACGCTTATCTTCAACTGCACAACAAAACTTTTTTTCGAGTGGAGTAGCGCCACGACGACAGGAGGGAAAGGAAGGGAATGGGAGTGATGGGATGACAGGAGGGGCGCTCGCACTACCTGGGTGGGACTCATGAGCCCCAAAGTCGTACAGACATCGTAGGGCCATGAAACTTTCAGGAGTTGCAAAACGACCTTCGACGCACAAGAGAAAAATACAAAAATTCCAAAATTCAAAGAAGTGGAGTGATTTTAGTTTAAACTCCATGGGCGCTTAAAAAAAATTAGAAATGGTTACTTCACATAGTTTTAAAAATTTGGACAAAGACGGATACTCTGTCTTTAGTTTAGAACATTGCCCTGAGTCAGGAGGATCCAGCAGATGTCTGTCAAAATCTTACAGGGCGGAGTTGCACCATGGATTTAGAGTTCGATATGATGTTGTCAGTACGTTATTATGGTGTAGGGGAGGGTTTGGCTAGTCGGCTGTTCTTCTCCACAAATATATTAAACAAATTTTGTTTCTCACTTACTCAGTGGTGGGCAAATCGGAGGAGACACTCATTGTATTATATTTCATTTTTTTGCGTTCGAGAAATATTTTTTCCAATTATCAACTTTTTAGATAATAAATTGTTGAGAAAATGAATTGTTCTACAACTGAGCGTCAATCTCTTATTCCTTAAAAAAATCTTTCCAGTATTGAGCAGTAATAGAACTTCTCAAAGCTTTCATACACGATACTCCGTCAGCGTGAGCAGCGACTCCCAACCGTTCATCGAGCATCACGCCGAGATACTTAACAGATCGGCGATAAGCCACAGAGAGGCCCCCAGCCTGACAATGCCTGCTCTTGAGCAACATCAGCTCGCGAAGAAGCCTCCCTGCTTCAGCCCTCGAGCAATAAGACGAGTTCCGCCTTTCTTGTCACCAGCTCTGGGATTGACCCATGAACATCGTCTGCGTAGGCTACTGCTTCAAAGGCCGCGTCCCAGACCACACCCAGGAGTCTGTCAAAGCACAGGCTCCACAGCTCTGGCCCCAGGACAACTCTTGGTTACGCGATTCCCGACGGCCAGGTCACCGTCAACCATCTCACATCACAACAAAACAGCCGTACATTTACGAACAACAAATATACACAAGTGTGAACTTACCTGCTCCAAGTTGTCTGACGAGAGGTCCAACAGGCCATCCCGAGTGAGCCTCAACAGAGAGTATTGGGATATGTCCGTTTCCATCGGAGGGTTGTTCGGATCCACAGTAACCCTAAAAATGACTGTTGGTAGGAAGTTGGATTGACAATTTATACTCAATTAAGTTCACAAGTACCCATAAGGCAGCAGTAAGATGTCCATGGCGATTTCCAGAACCAACTTCCGTATGGCCGTTTTGTCTTTGAGCCCAAAAAGGTTCGCCCGGTCTTTGTCCTCTTTCGGATACCGGTACCCTTTCAAGTTGGAGAGCAGGAGGAGGCAGAGGCTGAAAAAGGAAGAACGTAAGAAGAGCGAAGGGGAGTACACGGGGTGTTCAGTGAAGCCAACCTTTCTTGATGGGCGACTGGTCGGTTTTCAGATGACGCGATCAACTTTGGAAGAAGTTCCCATTTCTTCTCTTGGGGCATCCGGGGGTATCCCATTTTGATGTAAATGATGCCAAAATTCTGAAGAAGAAAAAAAAAAAGGCAATTGAATGATCGGTATCTACTGAGTTGAAGTTTCTTATCGAGCGAATACTCACCACGATGAAGGCTGACGCTATGGGGTCGCTGTAGAGCTGGATGAGCTGATCGACGGGCAGTTGGACACCTCTGGTCGCTCTCACCCTTTTCGATATGTGCGACAACAACTCAATGACCTGTTCAACAGCGAATTTGATCAAACATTGCCAAATAATTGTATGCGGTGAAAGCATGAAAGCTTACTTTGTTTCGAACGACTTCGTACGGGCTGGCGGATTTGCTGAGGATGAGAGGAAGGAACTTGGCGACGCTCTCTTCAAACTGTTCGTCCGTGTCGGCCATGACGATCCGTAAGAAAATCCTCTCCAACAACGCTGTAACACGTCAAAACGTCACTCAACATTTGTGTAGTAGGAAGTACCGAGTGAGGTTAGAGTCAGGGATTGAAATGGAGTGATTTCGGTATATTATTCTTGAATAATATAATACACCTATTTAATCGCGACGCAGGTCGAAAATTCTGATCGGCCTCCAAATTCGACATTATCCGTTTCAAGACGCTTAGATTCCAAAAACGAAACGCTGCACATTATCACAAGGGCTTCATTACTCTTTGATAATGATATTATGATATAACTGTGCAAAAAGTAATACTTTGTTATTAATTATTCGAAAATATTGTTGAAAAAATATTAAAATGGAAAAATTCTACACAATGCTTGGACAGATGTGGGACCCCGAAAAAATTGATTTTGCGTCCAAAATTACTCCGAAAATGATAACTAACTCGAACCCACAGCCGAAACTCTTCAAAAACGCTGCCAATTGTAGACTAGGGTTTATTATTCTTCGATATAGGTTAATTGTGCAAAATTTCATATTTGTCAATAAGAAATAGAAATATTTTTGAAAAAATTTAAAAATACTTTTTAACGTGGAACATGTTTTGACATGGATATGTCTTAGTCCTGGGGTCTTGCAAAATTTTGCGACACACAAAAATGCAACGTTTTTTTATTGGTTGCACCCATGGCAACCCGTCAACTTAATTTTTCATAGCAATCCTATGTACTGCCCCAAACGGCCTGGACATTTCATTATATATATATATATATATTGACATTTCAATTTTGGAGTCTTATTTTGACGTATAAGGTCAAATTTTGAGGCCGATCAGAATTTTTAACTCCCGTCGCGATTACAAGGGTGTATTATTCCAAAAATAATAAACCAAAATGGCTCCAATTCAATCCCTGGTCAGTGTTCTTTCTTTGCCAAACGTTGGTGGACTCTCTCAACCCACAAATCACAATATATTCTGATTATCATAATACGAGAATAATACATTATATGACCGAGCAAGTAGGTACAAGTTCTTTGACTAGTATTTTGGGGGATGTCTATGAGTAGCTTCCCCCTAACAAAATGAACATTTTAAAAATTAATGATAACTTTTTTTTAATTAATCAAATAAAGCCAGACAAGGTGCCAGTGTGACATTGCATCAAGGTCTTGATTCTCTTGTAGAATTCCCTCTCAAGCCGGAGTTGGTCTCTTCGTATCTCTCAATACAGCACCTTGTGAGCCCTCTGACCAGCAGCCTTGTATTTTACTTCTTGCGACCCTTCTGAACCCCCCTTGCAACCCTTCTGAACCTTCAAGCAACTCCTTCTTCTACATGTGAATAATATTCGTACAGTATGTAAGTAGGTATTGTATAACAATTATACAATATAATATTATTATACACAGGTCCTGAAAGTGTGGGGTCTGCTGATAATTACTTACGAAGAACTAAAGACAAACTGGGAGCTGGCCAGACAAGGTGTACCATGTAACCGCGTACTTACAACGGACCCGAACATCAGATTTACGAGTCTCATGACTATCTATAAAATATCGGAACAGCCCTCAGCCTGCCGGGAAACTACTCAACGTAAACTCACTGTTTTCTTCATTTTCCGTTCCCATTCCGCACGATACAAGTACCACCGAAATGTAATAAAATAAAAGAATACTCGTCACGTTCACCGATGAAAAAGCAAAATCCTACGCAAATTTATGAAAGTTGTTGAGTGACTGGAAATTTCAACAACCGGTTTCCGAAACGTAAGGTTATGTTTGGAGGGTTGTTGTTGTTGTTATTAGTTAGCTACCTTTCCGCCGATCACACAGGAGCTTAATCAGTAGTTTAATCTGTGCACAGGAGGTAGTTTAATCTGTGCACAGGAAGAATACGCTGCAAAGTTTACACTATGGTCAGTAGGTACCTAGTAGTTTAATCTGTGACTAGGGCTTATTATTGATAGGTATGAGTCGTCGGGCTTATTATTGGTAGGAATGAGTCGTCGACCTCTGTCGCGAAAGCATAGGAGTATTATTCCAAGAATAATAAACCAAAATGATGAAATTCTAATTAATACATACCTACAAATAAACATTCAAAACAAAATAGACAGGTGCATAACTATTCTTCTCACGTTTTCCTTTCAAACATAATGAAAGATACAAAAAAACTTTTCGAGCGAAATCTTTAAAAAAAAAAGATATTTGGTAGGTAAGTACCTACCTATTTTTCATATTCACGATAGTGGGATAACACCATTTAAAATTGAAAATTTTGTTGAAATACGGCTTACCTATCGCAAAAGGCTTGACAGGATTCGAAAGAAGATACATCTAGAATACCTATCACAAAAACGGACATTTTCAAGTCACTGTAGCTTCACTCAGGAAGTAATGAGATTTTGTCCTGGGGACACTTGTCATACTTAGAATTAATTGTCCCTGTGTGAGGAAAGGGGTTCGGACAACTGGTCCGCGAGGCGAAAAAATGAGGACGACTGGTCCTGCCCTTCTGGACAACTGGTCCGCCACCCGGTTCAAAAGTGACTTTGACAAGTGGTCCCCGAGTTGACAAGTGGTCCGATTGACAAAGTGACAAGTGGTCCGATGTACGATGTGACAAGTGGATCACCACAAAAGTTTCCTTCCACTTGTACAGACTTAGGACTGTCTTCATGAAGACAGTCCTAAGTCTGTAGAAGTGGAAGTACAAGTTCTTATGAATAAGAAGGTGTGGTTAAAAATTTTGTGGGTTTTAGCCATGCCGTAGAAGGCATATTGTCGGAAATAATAAATTAATAAAGAGGGAGGCCTTCTAATTGCCGTCTTATATATTTTTCGATCCATTTTTGTCCCTCTAATCTGCACTTCCTCGGCCAATGAACTTGTTCCTCTTCAATAGATTTTATTTTGGCATATAATATATTATATCCACTTGGTACTGGAGCAGCACTTCAACAGCGTTAATAATGTTAATAAAGTTGAGGAAACATCGACGGCGATGAATGAGCGAAGCGGACCACTTTTCCCGAACCAGCAATGAAAGATCATTTTTAGCCCGCCAGGCGGACCACTTGTCACGATGAAGACCAGTTGTCCTGTTCATTTTTTTCCCCGCCCCGTTCACTTTTGAGCGGTAGCGGACCAGTTCGGATACTCCCTGAGGAAAAACGTTTAGGGATGGTGTTAGACCCCAGAAGAACGTTTTAACTGCGTTTTTAGATGAGGTTTCTCAATGACGTGGTTGTATCCAAATGCATATTTTGAGGTGTTGATGCTGGTTCATCCTCTGTTAACTCATACACCTCCTACTAATTCCGATTTTCTGATACCTGGCAGTTGACCTGATTGAGAAACAACGAAACTAAATTTTTCCTGTAGGTAGTAAATTTATCACACAACTCCGGTACCTACCTGAAGTACAACCTTAATGTCGTGGAACAATCATGAACATTTCACCACGGCCTCCATGGAGGAATTTCGGAATGGGAAAAAGTGGAACGTGAAGTGGCAACACTGGAGGCCTTAACGAAACCGCCGTTTTTCAACTGACTCCACACTGTGGAGTCCACAGTAGGGACTTGACGTTCACCCCACACCTGTAGTCCCCCACCCCGTCAGCCAATCAAACCCGCAAACTCAGGGACGCCAACTCAAGAAACCACTTTTCCGTAGATCGTTCACATAAATTCAGTAGATTACGCAAAAAGTCGGTAGGTAGCTAGACTAGCGATCAAAAATCACTAACAAACGCTGCAAATTTTACACAAGCGCTTATTATTCTTTGATCCAGGTTCAATGGTTAAGTTTTCAAAGGGAACTTTTCTAGCAACCTGAGCTGCGACTTTTGGTTTATTATTCTTGGGATAATACACCTGTTTTCGCGACGGGGGTCGACGACTCTGATCGGCCTCAAAATTGGACATTATCCGTTTCAAGAGGTCTACATTCAAAATCCGAAATGTCCGTCCGCCGTACGCCGTCCGGGCCGTTTTGGGCAGTAGGAATTTTTTTAAAAATCTGAAATTTCGACAAAATACTCCGTTTACCATCTAGTTGTGCCCGCAAGGTTTTCAGCCCGATCGCCCAAACCCGTGGGACGCTATGGGGCTACAGAAGGGGGGTTTTGAAGGCTTTTGGCTATGGTATCGAGTCAGGTGTCGTTTTCGAAGTATTTTTGGACGTAGAATTCATTTTTTGGGGTCCCGCAGCGATCCGATTTCACTGTTGCGATCTATGGAGCTTTCATGGGGCTAAAAACAGGATTTTTGAAGGATCCCAGGAGGTCAAATATTTTTCAAGTAAAAAACAACAAAAAATGTTGAAAACAATTTTTTGAAAAAAAAAATCCAAAATAATTTTTTTTTAAGCAAAAATCCACAAAAAAAAAAAAATTTTTAATTTTTTTCATTGACAAAATTAAATTTCTGCACAAGTAACGTACCTATATCAAAGAATAATAAACCCTTGTGTAAAATTTGGAGCGGTTTTTTTAAGCATCGACGTGTTTGAAACACATCTCCAACAGAAACATGACTTAAGAGTTAAGAGTAGACCGCAAGACCTTCAAGACAGAAGCGGAATGGGCGAACGACTTTGCACAGATTTTGCAACCTATGGTAGGCATTTCGTCCAAAAATTCTCTACATACCTACTAATCTGTCAACTAAACACCTTGAACTTGACAATTTGGCAACGATTGATAAATGATAACGAAGACCGATAACAGGGAATGAAGAGTACCTACACACCGCATGACCGCGCCATTGCCGATTTCGGGGTGCAAGGTGGGGGACTACAGGTGTGGGGTGAACGTCAAGTACAGTAGGGCGGGTCATGGGCTTTGCAGCAGACCTAGTCAGGTTTGTAGGTTTATTGTTCTCATTGACGTGGACGAATGAAAACTAAGTTTCCTGTCATAATTATTTTTTATAAGTTGTTTGTTTGTGTAGAGGTAATTGTGCTTGATCACCCCATGCTTCACTTTTCACTAAATAAAGCCTCTACCGTTGACAGTGAACTTTCAAAGAGGGAATCCTCAATGTCGTGGAACAATGGACCTCAATGGCGTGGACGATTCATCAATCCACATCATATGAGGATTCTTCCATGACAATGAGGAGTCAATTTTTTTTTTTAACGTTCTAGATGCTGAAATGGGTTCAAATAGGTAGGTTTGAGACCCAAATTAATTTATTTCATGGTACTTTCACCTTCATTTTGTCCTCCCTGCAACAAGTTTACAAAATCATAAAACCTAGATTATTTAAATCTTCTGAGAAAATTAACCTCAGGAGCGTGGACGTATCTCATTGACGTGGTACAATGTTTTTAAAAATATATAAATTTTAACTGATTTTGATCTATGTCGACCACATAAGACAAATTTATTTAACCTAAAGAGGAAATAAAAAATCCTGGGCACTCTCCTGCAAGGTCAATTTTTCCAAAAGTAGGAGGTCTGAAAATGTCCCTTTTTGTGATATTCACCCATGTCTTTTTGGTCAAAATCATTTTGGAATTTTTTGGCGCTTCCAATTGCGGCAATTCCAAAGTTCGGAAATTCACATTTTGGCTAAAATTTGAGCTTAAAATATTCAATAACCTTTCACAGCTAAAATTCCGCGGTGAGACCTTTGTACCTATTCATTGAAAGGTAGGTAAGTTCCATACCTGACTTTGAGGGTTGATTTTTTCGTCATACCCCTTCAAAAAAAATCACTTTCACGAAGCTCTACTCACTAAAAAGAAAATTAGGATCTTGCCTGATCAAGGGTCGTTCTTTTAGAGCAATCTAACTAAAGGGCAACTAACTATAGCAACCTAACTATAATCCAGATTTGAAAGATTTATTTTGTCCACCTAGTGGCCGCTGTGCGGCGCTTCCCTTCGCAGCCGATTTGTTTGGTTCCCGAACTTTTGTTATTATGGTTGTTTGTTAGCGGCGGAAAATCGTGACAACTGGAGAGGCCTTGAGGGGTTGCTTCGGGTGTTCTGTGTGATGCTTAGGTTGCATTATCGATAGATGGTGGACAGGAATTTCCAGCTCGTTTGTGATAAAAATCCGCTCAAGACTGTTGAATAACACAAAGGCTTATCATTAATAATTTTGAACGATTGCGCCCAATTATTTTTGTGGAAAATAAATTCACACTTGATAATGAAACTGCCTGTCCTCTATTCGAACTTTCAATGTCTGCTTTAGGAGAAACCGAATTTTTGGGTGTGCGCTATTGGCACAAGAGGTAGGTACTTTGCTAATTGCTTGTAATTTGATAGAAAATCCGAATAAATAGGTATCCATTTTTCTTTACGCCCAGTGGTGCATGGAAGGTGTTGAAGAAGTCAGTTTTACTCAATTTCACGCTGTCATGGGGGATGGGATATAGTTGAATTTCCTTAACATGACCGCCTTTGGTGCTTTTAACTTACGGTTACATAACTAATTTATGATATAGGTAATAATATTATTAGCCTATTATTATCATTGCTCTGATCTGCGATCTCCAAGTTCCAGATTACACGCCGCCATCAATTTCAATATTTAACGCCTTCCCCCAATAATTGGGGGAAAGAGAAATGAAAAAGAAATGTGAAGAAAATGAAAAAGAGAAGACTAAATTATTTAGTACCTAATACATTTTTCCCCGTCAAAGTTTGTCCCCATTCTCCTCAATCCGCAACATTTGAGGCGATAGGTAGGTATGAGATGGCAATAAATTATTGAGCTGTCGAATGATTTGATGAAAACGAATCCAACAACAAACTGTTTGTCTAGAAAAAAAAACCAAACTCGTTGGACCGAGGAGTCCCGATTCCGTCCCGTCCCGAGTCCGATTCAATAATGTCAATGCGTTTGGAGAACGAATTCAATACATAATCTTTCCACACTCCCAGAATTCAACACCTGAACGATGATGTCTTCGTATTGAAAGCGCCTCGGCGTGATAATCAACCAATCCACCGGCAGGTCAATAACTATACAATTTCTATGTACACGAATTCAAATATTTATTTTGAATCATCGCATTTAAAATTATTCTTACATTATACAATACACAATAAAATGATATTTTTAAAAAATACACAAATAACGGAAAACAACATTGAATCACAATCATAATCCCCCAAAACTATTTTAACAAAAAGCACTAATGAAAAAACATCGGGGTTGCAAATATTACGTCAGCGCGTTTCAAACTGGTCTCAACAGCTCCGAGACCACATAACAACAGGTACCTTTTTTTAGTGCTGACGTAAAATTTGTAAGAAGCCACGAGGAACAATTGTGTCTGAACGTGGAATTGAAGATTTCCGTAAAAACCCGAGCAAAAACATTTTCGACAAGCATCAAAGTTTTGCATTAAAAAAAAGAGACTATAAACCTAATTTTACAAATAAAAATATTAACGTTCATAGGTAATTACTGCAATTTTTTAATGGCGTAACTCGCTAAACTTTGGAAATCCACACGGACGTATAAGCGGGGCCATCAAGTGGCGTCGGACAGCACGTTGGCACAATATGCCCAAAGAGTGAAATGTGAAGTATTAAATACTTCGACAAATTTTGCCGAAATAGTTGTCGTTTTAAAATTTAAAAAAATAAAATAAAATAATAAACCCACTTAGATATTTGATGAAAACATCGGATATTTTTGTTCGGTTTGTTTGGTTGGGCACTCTACGGAAAGCGGCCCGATGTCCGAGGAAAACGTTTCGTGAATAGCTGGCGAATTCGGATTCTCCGGTTGTGTGGAATTTCGGTTTTTGTTTTAGCTGCTCTTCGAAGTTTCAGTTTTTGGCGTCTTCGTCGACTTCGAAGTCTTTTTCCCAGTCGCCGTCGGTGCTGCTGTCTGTGGACAAGAGAAACATAGTGAGGGTGGTGATGGGAGAAGAGCGGGATAAGTCCGTAGAATGTAGTGATGCCTGGCAAACACAGAATACGTGCATTGAGTCAACTGGGTGGAAGTGGGACGAATGTTGAGCAATTTAACGAACCCAAGCCGTAGAGGAGGAAAAGCCGCAGCAAGCTGCTTGGATCCCACAGGGGTTAGTGCCTCTTTTAGGTCAGGGAACCAGGAGGGCTCAGAAGTCGTGAATTAGAGCGACACCCCCCCCTTTATTAGTCCAGGAAGCCAGGAGGAGCGACAATTGCTGGGTTTCGATGTCTTTGACAAACGCAAATAATATTATGTTCGGTTGTATTGAGGAGAACAGCTTTCCGAAAGAGCTATGAAATGCTTCACATGCATTGGTTGTTCTGATCGACTCCAATGAAGGAGACGCCTACTGCGTCGGAGGATACGTCCCCTGGTATTCCACATAGTCCAAAAAAAAAAAAAAAAGCTCCAATGAAAGCTGAAAAGTGAGCCGGAGGCATTTGCTGAAGTCACTGTCTAGGGACAAAACACTGAGCCCAGACTGTAGCGAACCATGTCTGTGACAGGTGGAAACGACATCCGGATATTACGGATCCGGAATATTACGGATGTACCTAACTGGTGGTCATTTTTCTACAAGTGAGTGAGCGCAGAATTGGGGTTACCCCGACTCAGGAACTTCGAACTCAGGCAGGGCTAAAGAATAGCCAAGGTAATTGAGTCTGATGGCTTCATTCGAAGAGGGTAACAGTAGGCTCAAAAGATAGCGTCATTTTCTCTGCCAGCCCCATCAAGCCCTACAGGAAATTAGGAGTCCTCCAACAAAATAACGGCTCTCGGTTAGGTAATTAAGCTAACCGGCTTTTGTGTGTGTGTGTGTGTACGCACATCTCTCCATCAGATTCATCATCTACTCACCTTTGCTTGAGGTGGACGCCTGTGACGGGGTGTGACTGTCCACGATGATCAAGTCGTTTTTCTCGCGCATCTTGAGGTTTTTAGGACTGTTTTCGGCACCTGAAAGGTATTTTAAGAAAAATTACAAACAGTTTATCGGTGAGGTGTGCGTACTTTGCGCGTATAATGAGCTGTGCGTACTTTGCGCTGTCCAGTTCTTCTTGGCCGATTTTGTTTCTTCTTCGTAAGACGATAAAAGGCGAATCTGCTCTTCTTCGGTAAGCTCCACGTCGGGAATGAGTTCTTTTTCTGTAATAAAAAATAAAAAAAATAAATAAAACACGACTGACACCGAACGCCTTAAATGGCCGAAATAATCGAACCTTTTTCCCACTGAGCGAAAGCCGCAAGGTCGTCCGGTTGACTTTGCGGTGGTCGCACGATGGGTGAGTCGTCTTTAGCTTCGACCGCTTCTTCCACTGCTGGAATAAGAACCGTCAGTGATGCCAACCGAACGCAAACAAACGGTCAAATTCGGTTCAACAAACCTTTTTCGGTTTCGCTCTTCCGACGCTTTCGCTCCTCTTCGGCCTCCAAATCCTCCAGAAGGGCCCTGCGGAAGAGGTAACGCTGCCAGAATTCGGAATGTGACACCTGAAAACGGACGGATTGCAGTAAAACGTTGATTGTGCGTGAAGTCAGTGTTGCCACAATAAATACCTGTTCGGGGACTAGCGTGGTGTATTTGTCGTGAAGGATTGGGTTATTCGCCAAGCGATTCGTCAACCGTTCCACGTTGGTCAACGATTCCTGCGAAACCTGAAATCGTACAAGATTAGCACTTTTCCCCTACACGCAATCCAGTCACTAGGAGTTTTCGATGTAGCGTTTGGTGTAGAATTTCGCTCAACTGTTCACCATCGACCGATTTTTCGAACATTTGGAGAAAATCCATTCTTTGAAGGCCCGTCGGGCCCATACGGCTGGCTCAATTTTAATTTTGAGGTAGATCATTCGACGCCGAATGTTGTGTTCTTTAAATTACTACATAGACTATTACAGCCAATACCGCATCCTTTCAAAGTTACCCATTAAAAACCAAAAACAGTGCCGAAATTTCGTGTTTTAGCGGTTTTGACGGTGTCTGGACTACAAATTTTGTTGGGAAGCTTTGGATTCGTATTCAGCACCCCGAAAAACTTATAAAACCGTTGAGAAAAATTTAACACCATACGTTACATCGAAAACACCTTTTGAGGCGCCTGGTGACTGTACTATAACCAGATTGGATATTCTCTGATTACCTCAAGCCACGCGGCAAATTGCTCTTTCTGATCTTCGGGAATGTCTTCGGTGAACGTGGCGTCCCGAGATATCAACTGATGGAATTTCAGCTGCAAAACAACGCACTGTTATAAAGGGGAATTCAATGCGTAAAAGGCAGGAATTTTCAACAGGTGCTTTTACCTGCAGAGGAGTCAACTGAACGGGCTCGCCGTCTTTGACGATGACAGGAACGTACGAAGAGTCGTCTTCAACAGGCGGGACCAAAACTTCGGAGAGGCCTTCGAAAAACGAAGACAAGGATTTCTTGACGGTGTTGGCCGCCGAGTCTTCTTTGTCCAACTTTGAAATGAAAACGTCAGTAAACATTTGCCGGACTTTGGGGTAGGGGTGGGGGATATTGCAGTTGGCCAACCTGTAAGGACTCTTTGACGTCTTGGGCGATGAGGGACGCCTCGTTCTTGACCGCGGATGATATCTCGTTGATGTCTTTCTTGACGAACTCCAAAACTTCAACGCTCTGCGAAAACAAAAATTGTCGTCAATTTGACAGCAGTTTCACGTTACATACATGGGCCTATTCGTGCAGGATCCCCTGGGGGTTCCTCCTTTATGCCTTCGGGGGAATATACGACCTCTTAAAGGAAACAAACCTCAGACGACAGAAGTCGGCGAAGAGGAAAGCCTGAAGCCTACCCGGTCCCGTAGAAGGAAAAAATAAAACGCGGCAAAAGCAAGGGAGCTTTTGTATATGGAGATGCAGGCGGCAAGCCAGAATCAAACTATAGGGACGGCTTGATGGTATCAAGTGGCAGATGAAAGCAGCAGCTGCTTTCATTCGTTCAATAGCTGTTGAACGAAGAAGCATGGTGCTAAGTGTAGATGCAATGGTCTCTGCAGGAAACTCTGGACTTTGGGTAACTGCAGCTGATAAACAGCAGGCCATGAAGATTGCAAACACTTTGGCCAACGAAGGATTCGCAGTATCAAACAAGCGGTCCAACCGCCCAATACTGGTCAAGGTTCATTGAGATTACAGACCTCAACAGGAAGTTACCAAGACTATGGTAACCTTTCCATTATCGTAATCATACTTAGGGTACGTTTATCAATCGCACTTGGCCCTCGGCAAACCTGCGTCCATCAGCTAAACTTCAAGAGATGTTGCTTATCAATGCCACTTTGGCACCCTGTTGACCGTCCTCCGAGGGATACCTCCGATTTAGCTGGCCGAGACTCGCGTCCCTCGGTTAGCTTGGGTAGCCAGCCTTCTGTTCCCGAGCGTTTTCGACGCCACTACTTGTTTTCACAGGTGAAGTCCCATCATCTGGGACGTTCAGCTTCAGTTTACAAACATTTAAGGCTTGAAAGTCTGATACTTTTTTGGTAAAAATGCATAACATCCACGAATAAAAACATAATATTTATAAAATGTAGACGCATCCCAATTCGCACTCGTCGTCGGGCAACTTCTGCCTAATCAGCATCGTCGGGTGATGTACAACTTTCCGACGACAGCAGTCGCCGATTTCGCCATCGTCGCGCCGCCCAAATCCCGACGTTGGGAAATAATCAGTCGGCAAAGCGGATATGCCAACTGTCGCGTCGTTCTCCCGACGTTCCTGAGCTACATGGGATAATACAGACGCAAGGGGTTACTGGCTCATTCAGTAGACACATCCGGTAATCGTGAAAACCCCTCAGGAAGAAAATCCACTCCAACGACCACATTCCGAGATGTTTCTGAAAATGGGGCGATGAGCTGGATGTGGTGTATCCAAGGCCCAAACATTTAAAACGACGGGGCATCTGGTATTGACGCGGGGCCGTGTTCTGGACGTCCTATCGACTTGAAAAACGCTGCTATTAAATTGATGATAGAAACAGTTGGTCACATGGTGTATTTTTTAATAATAAGTGAAATCAGACATCTCTAACAATTTCCAGAAATGAACTGAAATCCTGGGTTTGGGCTAGACACAATGAAAAGTAGTTAGATCCGTTGTCACGGAAAAACAAAAGATTGTGGATAGGTATGTCTGTGTTCACAACAGCTCATCACCAGCCTTTAAGTTAACTAATCGAAAATGTTTATTAGTAGGGGGGTAATTTTGGAGGACTTAGTTGATATCTTCAACATGTTTCAATAACCGTTTCAAACTCTGTTCTAATGTCCTCCAAAATTATTTTTCTGATTGCCGTCATTTTGGTCATTTCATTAAGCCCTGATGATAGAAGAATATATCTCATGAAACATCGGCAAATTCACGTCTTATTTGGCCGACCCTCAACAACTTCCCACCCAATGATCTTCCCAGTGAACTTAATTTGGCATATGATGAGGTTTTCCGTAGAATGAACTAAAGTTATAAGCCGAAAATTGTAAAACGCTGCAAAATTATCCAGAATTTTTTAAATATAAATTATCCAGAAATTATTTCTTTTAAATAACGAAAATAATTTAACAGTAATAATAAACAGATCACAATAATAATTATAATTGAGTTAATAATAACAATTATTGTTATTATTAACTCAATTATTTAAAAGTTTTTATTTTTACCTACTTGTAAAGTTTATGGGCGGATGTTGGACCCCGAAAAATGGATTATTCGTTCAAAATCCTCGGAAAACGACACCTTATTAAATAAATTTTTATCTCCTGGGATTCTTCAAAAATACCTTTAGTAGCCCCATGAAAACCCCTTTAGATCCTCACGGTGAAATCGGATGGGTCTGGGACAAATGGATTCTACGTCCGAAAAGACTTCGAAAACGACTCCTAACTCGACCGCATAGCCGAAAACCTTCGAAACCCGATGTAGATGGTAAGCCGAGTATTTTGACAAATTTCAAATTTAAAAAAAAAACCATTCCTAAAATGACTCCGAGGGCGGACGGACATTCCGTTTTTGGAACGTATAATGATGAATTTTGAGGCCGATCAAAATTTGTGACTCCGACCCGAATACAGGTACTAGTGTCGTATGCTACCTACCGACACTTTCATCGTGTCGTATGCTACCCATCAGCCCCGCATGCTACCTACCTACTCCCCTAAAAAGTCTGAGGGTGTCTTACCTTTAATGAAATTCTCTTCAAAGAAGGAATATCGTTGACAGTCGTCAAAACTCGTTCTCATAGAATGGAACAAATCGTTAAAAAAGTGTTAAATTCGTTGTCTGGGTTGATCGACCTCCACCATCCCTCAATGAGTTGCCATTCCAATAAACTTCCAGCCCCTCTCTCCTTTATTTTATACCTCGCTTTCACGTGCCTCCACAGGCACTCAATAGTTAGGGTATGGGCGCCAGTACGAGGATCAATGAAATTTTCAGAGTGGTTGACGGTTTTATGAAGGAATCCGGGGTTACCAAGGGTTGCGTATGCTTTCCACTGGTCTGATAAAATTCTCGAGCCGATTTCAATTTCATTTTTAGTTATTGGTAGCAAAGTCACAGTCATAGTCAAAACGGATGGTCACAACAAACATCGATAGCGATAGAGATTACAAAGAACGGGAAAGCAGACTAGGTAGCATACGAGACGCTGCAGTGGCCCTTGTAGGTAGCGGACTCACGGTAGGTAGCATACGACACTACTACCCGAATACATAGGTGTATATAATAATTTATTATTCCAAGAATAAGAAACCAAAAGTGCCAAAATATCTCGGTTTTCGGCTCCCACAAATTAGGCACCTCTCAGAATTTCTGAACCGTCGCAAACTCATGTTACTCTTATTTGGGATGCGCAAAGTGGCGAGATCATTTCCAGGTATGAGCTATTTCATTGGAGGCAAAAGTCTAATAATTAGGGAAATAATTTCCCTGGTCTTCAGATGGGACGACGAAAACTGACGACCATGCGTCAATAGGTACACTTTCCTCTGACTAGGTATCAGTTGGTGGGTTCCCATAGTGGGACAATCTAATGTCCCCCACAACAGGAGTCTCGTCACCAATTATTGTATAATACCTGTTGACAATCCCCCGGAGGTGACTAAAATTTGACTCACCTTGTTCTTAGCGGATGTGACCCAGCTGTTCCACCAAGTGCCTCTGAAATGTCAAAACAACAAACGAGTATGAGCATTGAATCACATCCCAGGAAGTTCCCAACCTTCGTATATTTTCCTCATCCCCCAAAACCACCCAGGTTGTCCTCCCCGAAGCTATTTCATAAAACATCTAAAATCTTTCGCATAACATCAACTTACTCCGCCATGTTTACAATTCAAGGTGGGCCTTTTATTCCGTTTATCACACGACGAATAGCAACTTAAACTCCTCAGGGCTCTCACCACTCGGGCAAGCTCATCGTGTCACAGGGAAAACAATACCCCACTCGGAGAGGCGGGATAACGTCGGGGATTCAAAAGACAAGTTTTTCAGTAAGTAAATGCGTATGAAGTGGACCACAAAATTTGGGACTCCGAAGATCAGCTGATTGTGTTGTGAACAGTGTTGCCAACTGTAGGCTGTTGAATGGGACCAAAGGGTGTGAAAGAGATTTTATTTTTACCTATTAGGTTGATGGAACAAAGCTATTCTACTGGAACGAAGTTGAGGTTTCAGATACGCTCGCTCATGTGGTTACGGTCACTCACGTGGTAGGTACCTATGTGATTTTCGAGCCCATAAAATAAGGCGACCAGCTTCTGGAAATAAAAAAACAGGACGCCCCGGTAAAAAGGTATTTAAGACAACATTTAAAATTATAATTCAATTCAATTTAAATAAAAAATTTACAAAATCGGTATTTTTGTACAGTGTTTCCAAAAGAAGTGTTTAATTCCTGGAAGCCGATGTACCTAGGGATGTTGAAAAAGTATCGATACTTAAAAGTATCGATACTTTTCAAAACAAGTATCGATACATATCGATACTTTTTGTCCCCGATACACATCGTAGTATCGATACTTTTTTTCCGGTATCGGCGCCGATACTTTTTTTATTCCTCACATTTCATCAGATTCAAAACTAACGGCACATAGGTAGTTGACAGTACCTCTAATTTGACCAGTAAGAAAGTTGATGTAGGTACCTACCACCGCCTCCTGGAGCTGCACCAGCTCTCATATCAGAAGAATCAGCCGTCCTCGATCAAGGGCGGACCACCAAAATGTTGGCCCAACCAACCAACCCAACTCACTCATCACAGTAGAAACTAGTGTGGCCACAGCTACACCAAACGAAGTCCTTCGATTCCTGAAAGTTCCCCTTTTTTGCTAACTGTACCTCCCCCCCCCCCCCCCCCCCCCCGAGGTTTGGAGCAAGGTTTTCAGTCCGATCGTCCAAACCCGTGGGGCGCTATGGGGCTAAAATGGGGCAATTGAAAGTTTTTTTAAAGGCGTTTGGCTATGGGATCGAGTTGGGTGTCGTTTTCAAAGTATTTTTGGACGTAGAGTATATTTTTGGGGGTCCCAGAAGGATCAAATTTCACTGTGGGGATGTAAAGGGCTTTCTTGGGGCTTCAAAAAGGATTTTTGAAGGATCTCAGGAGGACAAATATTTTCTGAGTAAAAAAAAAAAAAAATTAAAAGAAAAACCTTTTTTCAAACATTTTTCATTGAGACAGAATTAATTTTTGCACAAGTAACCCATATCAAAGAATAATAAACCCTTGACTAAAAATTTGCAGGCGTTTTTGAAAAGTATCGATACTTCGATACCGATACTTTATTGAAAGTATCGTATCGATACTTTTAGATACTGTCTGGATGTATCGATACGATACTGTATCGATACTTTAGAAGTATCAAACATCCCTAGATGTACCCCCACCCACGGCCCTTGCAAAAGGCTCTACTTCGCATGCGCCGAATGGTTAGGAATTTTCAGAATTACAAAGGATGTGAATGCAGCTAAAGTACTCGGTTTACCATCTAGTTGTGCCTGCAAGGTTTTGGGTTAGGCCTAATAGTGGGCATTTATTTTTTGTTAATAAGGTAAAAATGATGTAGGTACTCAAAAACATTTTTTTTTTTTTCAGAAATAGGTACCATTATAATACTAATATAGACTATAGTCTACTATAGTCTATAGTAGACCATTTGATGGTGCCACTCCAGGAAGTTTTACAAGTCAACATTTTCGCATGAGTGGCAAAAGAGAAGAAGTCTTTCTGAGCTAAATCCGATTCCAAGACATTTAGGAACTCTCGACCTGAAAAATTTCACATGTGAAAGAAGGAGGAAATTAGAGGTGAAAAACAAAAAATCCTCCCCAAAGGACCAATAGTTTACGGACCGGCCGCGATGCAGCGTCATTCGCGGAAGTTGTACCAGCTTGAAGTCCCAACAACTTCTAACCTGCTTTTTGCAACCCCTTTCCGTTGCCGACAGCCAACCAACCAAAATAGCTTTTTATCAATTTTTTTTTAACCCGTTTTACAACCCTTAACTTCACAACTCCCGTCTTTCAAACACCATTAAATGATGAAAATTTAATTTTCCTAGCCGAGATAACACTTCAAAATATTTACCTATTTACCGTTTCACGACAACACTGCGCCAACGAACAGCAATCGGTGGTAGGCGTTTCGGCGATTTCAGGCAAAAGTAACTGCTATCTTGGCCCCGACTACATTAATATTAATATTTAATGTTATTAAATATTAAGATAAATCTGTAATATAAATTTTATATTACAGATTTTGGTTCAAATAATATATTATATTTAATATAATATATTTTTTGAACCAAAATTGATTTTGCAAGCAACAGAAGACTGATTACGTCGGGATATTTTCTTAACTACTTACCCAAATTAATTTCGTGGAAAGTATTTATTCGGAGTAAAAATTTTACTGTATGTACCTAACACATCTTTGTTTTTGGTTTGTAATCAATGCAATCGATTTTTTATCAGAAAAATTGAAGCATCGAACATTTCAATTTTTTGATTTGCAATGAATTTTTCTCCGACGCCTCAATGATTTCTTGATTTCGTAAAATTTACGAAATCTAAAAGACAGCAACATTAAATATTTGGTCATTAATAAGTCATTTTGGTCATTTTGTTGTGTCTATGTAGTTGCTGTTATTTTCTACGGATCACCGAACTTGGTCGCAGGTAACGTCTGTTCTCTGTTACTCTGTGCGTCTTGGGCACACCCCTGTCAAAATGAAATGGTGTCACTTCCTCTCTTTGTCTCTCAAGTGTTTTAGTTGCCAATGATCTCTTTTTGTGTGGAAACGTCCCCTTTTTTGCTATTACGATAAATACACGGTATTGTCTCCGTCGACGAGGATTTTAAGATTTGAAAGACATGAGGTGAACCTTCTTAACTTATAATTTGTCAAATCTAACCTAAATTCATCTAACCTCTTCATTGGCGGCCATATTGTTTTTGACAGGTTTAATTTGATTGTTTTTATCATTTTCATTGTTTGTGGACGAGTTCTGATGAAGTATATGGGTAATTTAGGTAGTGGAGGGTCAGGCTTGGGAGATTTCAAGTAGTAATTGATGAGATAATGCTGGGAAATTGGCTGTTTGTTTGTGGTAGTTTGAGGTAGCCATCTTGGATTCCTAGGTTATTGCTAGGTTAAGGTTTCCCTTTTCCTCCTATTCTATAACAATCTAATGTTTTTCTTTGTTGTTTTGGGGTGAATTTTGGTTTTCAACTTGCTGAATGCAGTGAGCGAGTTGTTGATGTTTTATAAGCTGAGTTCCCAGAGTAAGTTCTGGCCATTCGGACAGAACTTCAGTCTTCTGCAAACAAATCGCGCATGCGTGACTTTCCTCAATCGAGGAGGCAGTTGGAATCAGTTCTGTAAGTTCTATTAGAAAAAAAATCAGAACAGGTGGAATCGATTTCTAATGGTTCTGAAGATCTTGAGTCCTGGAAGCTGAGGTACCCCCACTCCCGGCCCTTGCCATAGGCCATACTGTGCATGTGGCAAACAGTTCAGAATTTAGCTGAGTTCACAAGGCGAAACTCGTCGGCGTTTGGTGATCTGATAGGCGGGGGGGGGGGGGGGGGGGGGGTTGATCAGCCTCCCAGGACTCAGCAGCCCAGTCCTGCCACTGGCTAACAAGCGTGGCCAGAACATCCTGGTGCAACCTGCCTCGAGAAGGCCATGGCTCAGCACCTGAAAGGGGCGTCCATCGCAAATCTGACTGGCAGCAGAACAATGGTTCGCCTCCAGCTCAACAGGGAGATCCCCAGCAAGAATTCGAACTGCCGCATCTGAGACTGTCCTGAGAATCCTCCTGTATCGCATCACCCTGATGTGGGCCGTCCTCTGTGCCAATCTCAGTTTCTTCAGTAGGTCAAAGATCCCCCTACAGCATACAGGAGGATTCCTACATAGAGGCCCTTGTGTGTCACAAAAAGACCGCTTGACCTGAGACTCGAGTTGCTGCCAGCAAGTCGTGCAACCTGTGTATAGGCCGCTATGTCTCTTGCCGAGCCACCCTTTGCATGTACAGCGACACTCATCCGCTCTTGGAACACCACGCCAAGGTATTTAACCGAATGATAGGTCCCCCAGCTAAACGATATGCCTGCTCTTTAGCATCATCAGCTCGCTCTTCGCTGAAGAGAGGTGCCACTGCTGTTGACCTAAGACAAGGCCCCTGGGGACAGCTCACCTAAAATCAATTCATGGAGATCCCCCATTTGTCCAGTTGGTAGAGATGCTCTACCTCAATCAAGATTGCTGTATCTGCGAATCAGGTGGGTTCCAACCATTTTAAACTCCCTAGGTTCTTGTCTTAGTTGCAGGTTACCGCCGAGCAAGTTGCCACTGATTATATCCAATGGACGGTTCCGACATCTTTGCTCGATGCTCGACGTAAGTTGTCTCTCAACTCCAGTCTTCACCATTGTTTTTAAGCATAATCGAGGTGTTCTCTTTGCAGAGCGAGCTGGAAAAATTCCTCCGCTACATCGTTCAATTTACCTGCGACAAGTTCGGGGCTAACGTCAACTCGACGCCGATATGGTGGAAAGAGTCTGTCAAGTACGACCCAAACTTCGTCCGAAGCTCTGTACCCATCCCGGAAACCAGGAATAAACACGTGAGTTTCGTATTAGAGACTTCCATAATATGGACACACGATATTAGGTGACTGCATGGGAAGTCCCATCCGAAGTGATTTGCGAAGGTGAAGTGATTTGCACTATACACGCTGAGGGGGGGGGGGGGGGGGGGGCTGGGAAAGGTCACGTGACTGGGCGAAATTGTAATGGATGCTTTCGCTGATCCCAGGTGCAGCGCATGCAGTTTTTTTCCAAAGGTACGAAGGTTAGGACCGTCGGGTGGGTGAGTCGGTGGGGGGTAGGACGGCTGGGAAAGGTCACGTGACTGGGCAAAATTATAATGGATGCTTTCGCTGGTCCCAGGTGCAGCGCATGCAGTTTTTTCTACAGGCACGAAGGTTAGGAGCGGGAAGGGGACTTTTTGACAAATAGTTTTTGTAGGGGAAAACAGATATTATTCCCAGTGAATTCGAATTGTAATTGTCAAATCCTCCTGAAATAAATCAAAACAATGGGCCCCGGAACCGACTGTCGAATAATACTTTTTTCTGAAAGAACTTCATAATTTGAAGGCATAGCAGTGAGTTTTGGGCTCCTACGGTGTAATACAAATTTCCAGGGCACTGTCGAAAATTTCAACTTTGAATCTGGAGGGAAAAGTGGCACCACTCTCTCATTGGCTGCTCACGGCCGCCATTTCCGCCGTCACCTCCGGCAGATTCCCGTCGGTCCCTTCTTATGCTAGCGCACTGGCGGATTAGTTATAGTGCCACCGCGGGAAAATTCAAAACGCCAAATATTCACTAGTGATTTCCTCTGCTCAGACACCTAATTTCTCAGTGCTAACTGTACTGAGTACTTTGTTCATTACTAGTTCAACTATGTTCGGCCGAATTTTCCCATTTCTCTGACCTAGTTCCGTGGCCCATTGGAAATAGAGCAATTATTGGTCCAAGATATAATAGCAGGGGGTTTTGAACACTATGCTGGAAATAACAGAGAAGAAAAAGAAAAAAGAATTGTCTGTGAGGGAATTTTTACTGGGTACTAGTGCCCTGAGGGCACTGCCATCCGTACAAGCGTGTTGCTAGGCTGTTTTGGTAAATTTTGCCTCCTTTTGGCAGGTAACAATAATAGACAATTATTGTCGTCGTTGAATTTTTTTATTGCGTGCGTGATTTTTGAGAGATGAATACTGTTACCCGTCGCAAGAACATTGCCTTCGGCACTCCACCTTTGGAAGACAAGATTGGAAATGAATCGCATGGGCCGTATCTAGGGGATGAAAGTGGGAATGGAAAGTGAGTCAGTTGTATTTTTCTCTAAAATAAGACTTCTTGCTAAAGGTTCCCAGTCAGAAAATACATATGAGTATGTTATACAGCAGTACGTAGGTGTTAAATTTTGCAGTTGAAGTTCAACAGTTGAACCCCCTCTTGCATGTAGCACGAGCCGCCACTGCTTCAAATGGTAGTAGGGATGTAGGCAGTGACTGGCTAATGGCCACTAAGCTCTGATTTGTGGATTTCCAGCACCTGGTTCAGCTTGACTATCTACTGGACCTCAGCATGGCAGGTGGCAGGGACCCGATAAGCGTCCACAGCCTTTTCCTAGTGCGGGACTCTTCATGCATAACAACTTTTTCCAGTTCTTGCATGCGCCCCGTGAAAAATCGATTTATTGAATCGAATTATCGAGTCCCTGCCACCCTTCATACTGGACAAAACCCATCATCCACCATTATTTTCCAGGTTAAACTCCGTCGGCTTGTCAAACTCTGCTACCTCCACTACAACTGCAAAAGCCTGTTGATCATGTCCGAACAACTCGCTACGCAGCACCCGTTGTCGTACAAATTCGTTCTAGAACCTTCAGGCACGATTGCAGTTTGCCGAGTGAAAACGATGACCATTTTAGTGCGAATACCTTCGTCAAACCTGGTAAATAAAAAGCCTATCAAAAACTCAACACGTCAAATTGCCATCGCTTGAAACACCCTTCTTTTGCAGGACTACGACATGACCAAAGTTCTCACCCCAGTTAACAGACTCATAGAGAAAGAAGAGATCACGATTTCCCGCAGGGTTGGTACAGACTCAATGTTTGGTTAGTTCTGAACTGATCAGTCGTTAATGATGATTTCCATTTCAGGCCTTGTTGAGTCCCCTGAAAAAGACTGCCGACAACCCTGCAGTACGTTCATTTCTACTAAGCGTTCTATTAAGCGAAATTGTCGTCAAATGGCAACACTGATTTTATTCTTTCTTTGCAGGAGTGCATTGTGATTGATTCTAGCTCAGAAACTGATTCTGATGATGTAAGTATACGCTGTTGAGATGTTTTTGAGTTATTGCGAGAACGCAGCATATGCTGCAGTTGTGAAAGGGGGAGGAGAGCCAATCCATGGTAAATCGATACTTTGGTATGGAGCGAGTAAAAGGAAGAAGTGAAGACGCTCCGGCTGTTTCGGTAAGACAGCCGCTTGGGGCGCCACCATCGTTAAAAGCTGAACTTCTGTGATGGCTCTCTACCTAAAATGAAAGGTTTTGAGTCAGTAAAGCTTAATTTTACCATGCGTGAGATATTTCAAGTTTTTAAGGTAATTGCGTCCGCACAATCTAGAATTTATTTGAGCGGCTTTAGTTTAAAATACACTGCCTAGTGGGACATGGCCCATAGCTTCCTCGGATATTGTATGAAATGTTGAAAGAAATGTTTCATCAATTATTGAATAACTTGTGCCCTATTATAGGGCACAAGTTATGGCTGTTACCTCACTAACTCGAGCAAAATTTAACCCCCCCCCCCCCCCCCCCCCCCTTGAGCTGGATTTTAGCTCACTCAGCCGGGAGAATACACGTCATTTCAATCGTCTCTTGTACTCCCATAAGGTCTCCTTCTAAAATTTCAACTTCCAAGGGTGAACCGGAGAGATTTTAGCCGATTTTGAACATTTTTACATTACCTGCAGTGGCAGTGCGGTACTGCTTCGAGTTCGATTGCTGTGAACGACACTGCACCTCATTCTTTGGATCTCTAACCTCTTGGAATTTTGACTCGAGATTTTTAAAAAATCGATGGCTGCGTAAACAAACCATCCTAACAACCAACTTCTTCCATGTTGCTGAGGATGACCCGAATCACCATTTTGCGCCCACGCAACGTGTTCCGCTGATTCAATCCTCATAAAATTTATTTGAAACCTCAGGTGGCCGTACACCCACACAATCCCTGAAAATTTGACTGAAATCGGATCAATATTGTGGAAGTTATGGCTGTAACAAGGAATATCACGTTTCCGCCTGCGGACAGCGTTCCGCTGATTCAATCGTGATGAAACTGATAGGGGACCATCTAGGGCTATACCCACACAATTCCTGAAAATTTGATTGAAATCCGATAAAAATTGTGGAAGTTATGGGTGTGGCAAGGAAATGCGGACAGACAGACACGGAACCAAATTTGTTCAGGAGGCTCTGAAACGCAAAACGTGAGAAGAAATTTTGATTTTGGAGAACTAACTTCTTTTTTTTTAATTTCGAAAGTGAAAACAATGCTTCCTCTGCCTTGCAGACTCTGAATCAAAATCATTTTGGTTTATTATTCTCGGAATAATACTCCTATGTAATCGCGACGGAGGTCGAAAAGTCTTAACGGTCTCAAAATTTGATATTATCCGTTTCACGATTCCAAAAACGAAACGTCCGCCGTCCGAGCCGTTTTGAGTAGTTGGGAGTTTTTTTAATCCGTAATTTTGACCAAATACTCGGTTTACTATCTATTCGTAGTTGTGCCCGAAAGGTTTTCAGCCCGATCGCCCAAACCCGTAGGGCGCTATGAGGCTACGGGAGTGGTTTTTGAAGGTTTTCGGCTATGGGATCGAATGAGGTGTGGTTTTCGAAGTATTTTTGGGCGAACCTAGAATCAATTTTTGGAGGTCCCAAGACGATCCGATTTCACCGTGGGGCTTTCATGGAGCTAAAAATGGGATTTCAAATGGGAGGTCAAATAAGGTGACGTTTTCAGAGTAATTTTGGACGCATGGTTCATTTTTCGAGGTCCCACAAATTTTTTCCAAACATTGTTCGGAAAAAATGATTTTTTTTTTCAAAAATATTTTCTTAATGACATACAGATAATTTTCTCGCTATTAACCTATCTAAAAATAATAAATGCGTCTGTAAAGTTTTCAGCGTTTTAGTCAATTTTTATTTTTTACTTTTATTTATTTATTTTTTTTTTTTGTGTGTGTTCATTTCAGGAAGTACAAATTGTCTCATACGAACCTGGCGCTCTTCCTCCAACTCCTCCCAGATATCGAACGCCTCCAGTGTATCGGCCGGGTAAGTGATTTATTCGTAGAGCTGCCGGTAATGATGCTATGACTGTGGCTCACCATGTTTTGTCTTTTCTCCTATTTCCTAAGCTGCCCTTTTGGCTGAGCTCATTCTGGCCCGGACTGTCCAGAGTCAATGTCATTTAGTAAAAGATCCAACGTGAAAGCGTTTTGCTATCAGACTTTAATTTGCTTATAAATATACAAAGGCAATCAAATCAAATCAAGAGTTTTTATTGCCAAGAACACAGAGTGCATACATAATTTCGTACTCAGCAGAGGAGTCGTTTTCTCTCCCTAACCACCTCATTGGATTAGACCTCTGCACCGTCGGCAAAAACCACACCGTGATACATAATTTCCGCATTGATTGATGAAAAGCAAACAAAATGTGGGTACTACCTCAAGCACACAGCCAGACGTTCTCTCGGTGGAATAGATACCCTCCTTCTACATTTTTCCTTCCAACTTATTAAGGAGGCGATGGAAGGTATCTTGTTTCATTCAAAAATATTCTTAGAACTTGCTTTCACAATCTATGAGATGACCTTGACCTTTGACCTTCCTCCATCCTTCTTTCAGCACCCGGCAGTTATGATCATCCAGGCATCCTTGAACTTCTGCAATGTCAGACCCCACTCGAGCCTCGCCGGCTAAACACAATCGCACCACCCCACAATTACGCCTCCCTTGCTCCAGCTGCGCCCCTAGCCCCGCCTTTAAAAATACCCCCAGAGTCAGGGCATACACTGGTACATTTTTCTGATGCCAGAAAGGCCCGAAAGTCTTCATTGGGAGCAGCCCTGCGGGCCATGTTTTCACGGTCTGCCGCAAACACCGCCAGGTCCTCCCCTGGACTTGGGAACCGGTGGTGGAGCCTGCGTGCAAAAAGGCGTTCCTTTCTCTCCATACTACGGCCTGGAGCTGCTGCAGGAGGCACTTTATATACAATGCTCATACCACCAATTGAGGTGCCGTAGCAGGCTGCCTCCCATTGGTCTCCATGGCAATGAAAAACTGCGCCCAATCCCGTGGAAATGACCCGGCACGTTTCTTCCCCTCAATTAGACCTCATCCGTGTGGGCCATGTGCTGTGGTTGCGAGTCGGGTTTGAATTTGGTCGCTTGAATAATGCGTTCTGTTCAGTTTTCACTGCCTTTTATTTCCAGGCTCTAGTGAATCACTAGTAGTGATGACCCTCCGTCCTACCATTCCTCACTGACCTGACTCTTATTCACTTGTCCTCCGACCTGACTCCCGTCGACCCGTCGAGAGCGATAACTCTTCTAACTCTGACCTATTTTCGCAGGACCAGCATGCTCGAAGATCCGCCCTATCGTCGGCCCCGCTTCTGTTCAACAGAGGTTTATCCAGGAGGGGGGTCCAGTCCCTCAATGCGTCTCCCGGCTTCAGCCTCAACCTGGTTTCAGGGCTTATCGGCATCCACCTCCCCCACCATCGGTGCCAGCCAGGTCGAAATACCTTCTGTGTCGGCCAAGGCGGAACATCGTAAGTTGATGATAAAACTAGGGATGGCATTCTTCAATAAGAATCGATTTAAAGCATATAGGTAGATCTTTTTGGATAGAATCGTATCGATTTTTATAAATGCATCGATTTTTTCAAGAATAATTCTTGAAAAACAGTAAAAATTATTGTTACTTTTTCGGATTTTGAAATGAGTCATCGTAGAATGAGAAAATTGTATCCACTTTTCATAAAAGTACCGCATTTTTTCAAGAATTCGAATTTACCTATCGATGATTTTATGAAATTAAATTTCATACAAATTTTGTATGGAATTTGTTCAAGAATCGATACGTACTTCTTCCAATTCCAAAACGTGTCAGAGTGCACTTACCAGAACCTTCTGATGACAAATTAATTAATTACTCGTATAGTTTCTTTCTAATAACAAGCCAAGGTTATCGGTTGTCTTGATTGTCAACCTAACAGGTCAAATGAATTAATAATTGTATCCTATAGTCCCATTAGGGTACAAAATTCTGAGCGTAGCTCGAGAAGGAGATGGGGTGGGGCCTAACGAAAGAAGAATTTTTAGACCATCGTTGTCTTACTTACAACAATATTTAAGAGAAAAAAAGAACAGCAAAATGACTCCTTCGCTTCTTCCTATTTTAAATAGGGATAAAAAATGTTAAAATGAGTGGCCACCCTTACAGCCACTAGTCCGATAGAAATTTTATATTTCAATTTCCTACTACTTCTGCGAGTTGATAATAAAACTGGGTGGATCACACCTGTATCGAGCTTTGACGATGATCGCTGGTCGATAGGCAGACAGGGGAGAGGTTCCTCGTAAATCTCCACACTGCTCCAGGGGTGTTGCCTCCAAAGTTACTGGTTTGCAGACCTCGGGAGGCTGCAACATTATAATTTAATGTTAGCAGGTGGGTCTTACCCTCCCGACTGATCTTGGCAGCCGCGGCGGCAATTTTGACACCTACCGCGAGGTATTTGCGGGACCACTAGAGGGTCGATGATGCCTTCCTCCAGCGGAGATCCTCCTCTACACACGGATTATTCCAGGGAGAATGATGAGTGAATTCGCACGGGGGGTTGGCGGAATGCAAAATTTTAAATAGTGGTGGAGAACTATCCGCGTGAGCGTCGCATGAGAAAAAGTGGCCAGAGGTGGCTCCGGGTAATCAGACTGTAACACCTCGGAGCTCCACTCTGGAGGGGGGTGGGCAGGCAGAATCCGGTAGCTATGAGTTGACCCAGATTTCGTTTATTGAAAGGGACTTTGCTACATACGTACTTCTTCCAATTCCAAAACGTGTCAGAGTGCAATTACTAGAACCTTCTGATGACAAATGAATTAACTCGTATAGTTTCTTTCTAATAACAAGCCAAGGTTATCGGTTGTCTTGATTGTCAAAATTGTAACCTAACACGTCAAATGAATTAATAATAGTCCCATTCGGGTACAAAATTCTGAGCGTAGCTCGAGAAGGAGATGAGGTGGGGCGTAATGAAAGAAGAATTTTTAGACCATCGTTGTCTTACTTACAACAATATTTATTAAGAGAAAAAAAAGAACAGCAAAATGACTCCTTCGCTTCTTCCTATTTTAAATAGGGATAAAAAATGTTAAAATGAGTGGCCACCCTTACAGCTACTAGTCCGATAGAAATTTTATATTTCAATTTCCTACTACTTCTGCGGGTTGATAATAAAACTGGGTGGATCACACCTGTATCGAGCTTTGACGATGGTCGCTGGTCGATAGGCAGACAGGGGAGAGGTTCGTCGTAAATCTCCACACAGCTCCAGGGGTGTTGCCTCCAAAGTTACTGGTTTGCAGACCTCGGGAGGTTGCAACATTATAATTTAATGTTAGCAGGTGGGTCTTACCCTCCCGACTGATCTTGGCAGCCGCGGCGGCAATTTTGACACCTACCGCGAGGTATTTGCGGGACCACTAGAGGGTCGATGATGCCTTCCTCCAGCGGAGATCCTCCTCTACACACGGATTATTCCAGGGAGAATGATGGGTGAATTCGCACGGGGGGTTGGCGGAATGCAAAATTTTAAATAGTGGTGGAGAACTATCCGCGTGAGCGTCGCATGAGAAAAAGTGGCCAGAGGTGGCTCCGGGTAATCAGACTGTACCACCTCGGAGCTCCACTCTGGAGGGGGGGTGGGCAGGCAGAATCCGGTAGCTGGGTGATTCTCCCATTTGGAACGAAATTGGGATTTCGAAATCCTCGAAATGAGATTTGGGTTTTCGAGGGAAATTTTTTCATGAATCCCTTGTAGTTAGGCTACTGATCATACCTACAAAAAATCCAATCATAGAAATTCGTCGTTTAGAAGATGCAGTACCATAAATGAAATCACTATAGTGAGGGAATAACGGAACGAGTTTTGAAACATCATTCGTCATCGTTCATCATCGTCCATCATCGTTCATTCATTCGTCATCATTCATCGTCGTCATCGTCATCGTTTGAAACATTCAATTCGTCGTTTAGAAGATGCAGTACCATAAATGAAATCACTATAGTGAGGGAATAACGTATTATGTGAGGGAATAACGGAACGAGTTTTGAAACATCACTTGTTTTGAAACATCACGAGTTTTGAAACATCACTCTTCTTCCTGGGCGCCATGGGGCTGTGGACAAGCATTTAGAACAAAAATTTCAAATTTTTATTTTCGAAATTCACCTCAAAAGTTATTACCTCACGTGTTCCGTTATTCCCTCACTTGTCATGAAGTGAGGGAATAACATTATGGATGTTTTATGGAAGTGTAGCTCTTCAAATGCATTTTTCAGGAAAAATGAAGATGGGTCATTGAACTCCCTCTAAATAGACACTAATTAATGCAAATTAAACATGGTTTAAAACGTACCTTCACACAGATAATGCGGCGTGAGGGAATAACAGGCTTGATGCCTCACAAGCGATCTTGCCTGAGCAAACTCCACAAATAAACTAACCACAAATGAGTTTTCCAAAACACGTGTTACCCAGCTTTTTGCCGCAACCTGACCAATGTTTCCAGCATTGTAAAACTAAATAATAGCGCTCTGATTCGCAGTGGCGCCCAATTCAAAAAAATGTGAGGGAATAACAGTAAATCTGTGAGACAGAGGTGTATGAGGCCACTGATCCTAGGATAGGCAAACAGTGGCACTAACAACCGTCGAATATGGTACGCCATGACCTAGGGAAGTTACCCAGAAAAAGAAAGAATGCGCCACTAGTACCATAGGGGAAATATTCACCATCAAAGTCAGAAACTCGTGTTGTGAGACACGTGAGGGAATAACTTTTGGGCATTTCAAATTTAAATTTTGGCATGAAAATGAGTGAATATTAAACTCAAATTTGAGTGGAAGGCAAGACGAGGACACCTACTGTTGGATGAAAAAAAAAAAAATTAGACTGAAAATAACATACATATCCAGCAGCCTCCCAAAGACATCATTTCGTTCCAAATGGGAGAATCACCCAGCTATGAGTTGACCCAGATATCTTTTATTGAAAGGGACTTTGCTACATACGTACTTCTTCCAATTCCAAAACGTGTCAGAGCGCAATTAAAGCAGTCAATGTTAAAAGGGGATATGTTTAAAGTAAAGTAAATGTAACACATCCCCTTTTAACATTAACCTCTTCAATTACTAGAACCTTCTGATGACAAAATTTGTTAATTCATTTAATGTATACGAGTTAATTCATTTAATGAATTAACTCGTATAGTTTCTTTCTAATAACAAGCCAAGGTTATCGGTTGTCTCGATTGTCAAAACTGTTCCTTCAAAATAAAAGAATCGGGCTGATTCTCGAAATTTTAAATTAATTCTCAGATACATCGGGAGAAAAAAAAAATCTTAAAGTATCGATTTCCCTAGATAAAACTGCCCACGTTTTCACTCAAGCAGTTGTTTGTTTTCAGACTATCGCCCAAGTAGATTTGACCATCGACGATGATGAAGAAGAAGTAACCGCTCAACTACCAACTGTACCAAAAGATGTAAGTCTGATTCCACCATTGATCTCAAATTTGCGTTCTTCACTTCATCGTTATCTTCAATTCCAGCTCCCCCTGGCTGATTTCCTCGACCGTCTGGGCCTCAGAAGCACTGCAGACCCGGTGGCCAGCCTGAAAAAGACAGCCCCACCACTGCCCGTTGTTCACAAGAATAAAAGGTGCGTTTTCCCGTTGTCGGGAAAGTGATGGCAAAGTGTTGCCAACTTTGTCTATAGGCTCGGATGAGGCTTCCCCTCTAACTGCTGGAGCAAAGCTTCGAGCCAGGCCGTCAAAGAAGCCTGCTTGGCAAGAAAATGTGAAATCTGAAAGCAGAGGAAAATAGTCGGCTAGTATAGAATGCGTTTTGACAAAATGTGGCCGGTTTTCAACGCGCTCTAGCTCCTTTTCTATAATCAAAGTTGACCATTGAATTTTATAGAACATGTAATGCTCTATCACTTTTATGTTAGTGACTTTTGCCGCAGGACGCAAAAGCTATATAGTTATAGTGTATGCTATATAGTTTCGGAGTTATAAGCAAAAAAACCTGCCTAGTTGCCTCTGCTATAGGAAATTTAAAGCTCTACAACTTTCATAATACATATAACATTTTGGTTTATTATTCTTGGAATAATACACCTATATTTTCGCGACGGGGGATCCGTTTCAAGTGGTCTACATTCTAAATCCGAAATGTCCGTCCGCCGTCCGGGCCGTTTTGGGCAGTAGGATTTTTTTTTAAATCTGAAATTTTGAGAAAATACTCGGTTTACCATCTAGTTTGCCCGCAAAGTTTTCAGTCCGATCGCCCAAACCCGTGAGGCGCTATGGTGCTAAAATGGGGCTAATGGAGGTGGGTTTTGAAGGCTTTTAGCTATGGGATCGAGTTAGGTGTCGTTTTCGAAGTATTTTTGGGCGTAGAATCCATTTTCGGGGGCCCCGGAACGATCATGGGGGCTTTCATGGGGTTAAAAATGGGATTGTTGAAGGATCCCAGAAGGTTAAATCTTTTTCGAGTATAAAATAAAGAATTTTTGAGAAAAAAAAACCAAAAATTTTTTTTTTTTAATTTTTTTTCCATTGATACAGAAATAATTTTTGCACTAGTAACCTATATCAAAGAATAATGAACCCTTGTGTAAAATTTGCAGCGTTTTCTTAGGACCGGCCGTTTTGAAAGTACAGCTGTTTGAAGTATTTCAAATTTTTTTAAATTGCTCTAGCTCCTGAACTATAGTCAACTTTGACAGTAGAGTTTATCGGAAATTTAATGCTCTTTCTTTTTTATTGAAGTTTCTTGCCGTAGTGCGCATAGTTTCGAATTTATAAGCAAAAAACTGAAAAACATTCGCAGTTTTCAGTTCTCTTCAGATTCGGATTCAGCACACAAAAAAACAGAAAAATACCAAAAAAAATCCAACCGAATATTTTTTCCACGTCGTACAGAGGGGCCGCAGCCGATGACGCTAAAAGGTGGCGGAAATTCGAACAATTACAAACGCAACTGGCCGATCGGTTTAATGTTGATTCTTTAGTTGATATATATTTATATATGAACAATGAACCGTAGGTACTGGTTTTTTTTGTTTGTTTTTTTCGATTTGAGCTGTCTGGAGGAGAGCAGAGGGGCGGAAAGTTGGAAATCGGCGTTTTCACCATTACAGTTTTTTCGCCGTGGCCCCACATATTAATTAAGCCTTAAACCACGATTGATATGTATTCAGACTAGGTAACCGAAGACATTAAAAATATTTTCTTCATTAAATTGACCTTCATCGACTTTACAGATCAAATATACTGAAAAAAATCAGAAAATCGATTTAAAAAAAAAGTCACGGTGTTCACGGAGTTTTTTCTTTCTTTGTGTTCAGTAAGGACCCCAGAATGTGACTCCAAAGTCAGATCGTGCGCAAATTTGCGCATTAAAAACTTGGAAATATGGAAAAAATTATTTTAAATTTTATTTGTTGTTAAAAAAATATGATAATAAACAGGTAAACATTTAGATATTGCATTTTTCATGCTAAATCCATCTCTATCAATCAGTCTGTCACTTGTTGAATAATTTCCGCCACCTTTTAGCGTCATCACTGCGCGTCGCTATCGTTTTCGCTACGGATTGTTTGGACTATAAGTCGAGTATTATCGGGTTATGTACAAACCCGATAACAACCCCCCCTTGATACAATAATTTTGTGTTGTGGATAATTATTGTCACACAAAAAACAAAAGTGATCACAAAATCATTGAAGTCGGCGAAGGTGAAAAATGTTTTCACTCTCAATATGACATACCTATACATTGTATAAGTCAAGTTTTCCACCTCATTGATGTTGTTGGCAATATAATTTATTTTATTTATTTATTTTTTTGCATGAAAATAAAAATCTTATGAACAGTTGTGAGGGGTCAGCTTTTCAAAGATGTTGCTCACAAAATATAAGGGGCCACAGAACAATTTAGTAACACGAAAAATCTAGTTAATGCTGCAGTTTTCACCTAAAAAATCTTTTTTTTAAACTTAGTAGTCAATGTAGAGATCTGAGACCAGTCCCAATCGACACAGCGCTGAAAAGTAAATTAAAATGATACCCCACATGTCCTATCCGTGAAAAACTCTTTTTCGGGCTTTTTTGGACCATTAAATCAAAATTTAGGTTTGAAATTCTGAGCTGGCCAACGAACTTGACCTGTGGATTGCCGTGGAAGAAAAATGTAGGATTATGTTCTCTGATGTATGAAATGGATTTTGAGGGCGTCCTCCACCCCCTTTGCATTTTTCAAATTTTGAAGCTGTTTCAATAGCTCATTTTCTCTTCGGAAATTCGCTAACATGACCTACAACAAATGTTAATTACTGGATGAGGGTCTACCTTTTAGATTTGATCGCTAACTCGAATGAGACCAACCGCAGATCGATCGGAGCAGAAGTTCCGGGGCTAGAGTGTTTTGAGCAATTGATCAATCAATCGATCGAATCGCTCAAATAATAGTAATCATCATGGTTTGAGCAGAAGCCCCACAGTGAAATCGAAATTTCGTTTATGGAACCAACGTGTTATGAAACGGATAATTTAAAATTTGGAGGCCGATCAGAATTTTCGACCTCTGACACGAATACATGGGTGTATTATTTCAAGAATAATAAACCAAAAAAAGTCCCTTTACGTAATCCTATTGTTTTTATTTTCGTTTCAGGATCAACGTGCGGGACCTCGCGTGCACTTGGATGCCCTACCTGGTCAGCATTGGATACCTCCCAAGGAGAGCGCTCTGCACGCCTTCGGAGGTACTCAAAAGGACCGCCTTCATCAACAAACACACCAGCAAAGGTGAGCCCCTTCGAGGCTTGGAAGCTTAAAGAACAACGATCGAAAACACCTCGACGTAAGCCAGAAATCAACCCTCCCCCATCCCCCTTAATTTAAATTGAAACTCCCAACTTTCAGACACCAACTGGTTTCTGGTGACTGTCAAAGCGTCGGACAAAGCGGCCGTCGCCTCGGTCGTCCGAGAATGTTCCGTCTCCCTCAAAAGGCTCAACAGCGCGGATTTGCGACGGTGGCGTGGACGGCTGTCGTCCAACTGGGCTTAGTGTTCTTCCCACCACCCCTCACCGCACTCACCTGGTCCACCGTGTTCGTTGTTGTATTTATTTGTGTATAGACTGTGAATTTGTGTCAATGCATCATTAGGTGTCTTAAGTTATTATTAGGTACCAAAATCTAGCTGTAGCTCTTAGCGTTGCATTGACGTTTTTAATTTCTTTAATTATTATTCAGTAAGAACAGATCAAACTCTAAAGCAGAATAAAACTATTTTTTACAATTTTGCAAAAAGTGTTTTGTTTTACAACCTTCGACGAGAAATTTATTCAAACAATGGACCACCAAGGCAACGATGAAGCCAGAAGATATTATGAAGCCTGATGGGACAGGGTGTTGTTTTCCCTGAAGGGGAAAAATTTAGTTATCTTTATAAAATTTATGTACAATTTGGTTTTTTCTTGAAGAAATACAGGATGAGTTGAAGGATTCATTTGGAACGTGAAATCTACTTGCACCCCTACTTTGGCCAACTTTCACCCAAACACCTGCAGTTTTCCCCTTGCTAACCACCATTTTGGTACTTTTCCGTTATACCCCCATCACTTGGATTTCGGTTGCGTTTCGGCCGCTTTGGGTGCCAACGTGAGGGGGATAACGGAAAGGTACCGCCATTTTATTGTTGTTTGTGAACGTTCATTACGTGGGGTTCGATTCCCCATGAGTTGTTTCTTATTGCCCCCCTCTCGATGGCCCCAACCCCCCCCCCCCCCCCCCGCATTACACCTCTTCAATAGGTTACACCCTTACACCGTTTCCGCTAACGGTTATCAGCCCGTTTTTTCTCTATTCTTCACAACAACAACTACCCTCTCCAGGACAAAAGGTTAACAAAAATAAACCGGTTTGATTTTGATTTTTTAAAATTTATTTTACTAAATATTATTTTTCGTTATGTACAAATAAAGTAATTTTTTTTTCATTTTCAGCTAGTTAACAGTGTTAGAAATTTTTAACAACGCCGTCTCTGTATAAATAGAAAGTAAACAATACCAGTTTACTCTGATTAAGTAATAGGCATTTTTTCTTAAAAAATTGGATCACGTTAAAATCCTTAGCTCTACGTTAACTTACGTAATTTCTTCTTCTTATGGATTAACGAATTATGGAAATATGAGCTTTCGAGAAATTGAGCTTTCTCGTACATGTCTTTTGTTTTTAGTCTCAATATTAGGATTTTTTTTGTAACTTATAAAGAAGAGTTAATCTTAGTACGAATTAATGGAATACATTTTTGGGCAAATTCGGGACAACAAAAGAAAGATATTTCGGGAGAATTTCCAATATTGCACATGGCACTTTTGTAAAGTCGACAAAAAGCAAAATTTGACAATTGAGGAATTTAATTTTTTGAAGGAATTTTTCAAAAGTGCCTTCGGAACGGAAATTACAATTAAAGCGAAAGTTTTGAAAACTTGAAAAAAGATGGCGTGTTTGACACGTCCGGTTGGGCTCAACGGCTGGTTTTCGGCGTCGACCGTCCGCTGGTGCTCTTCGGGGTTCTGGAAAAAAAGTCAACATAAGTTAAAAATGAGGCATTTCGGATAACAACAAATTGCGGAAAAAGTTGATTTAAAATTTAAAAAAAAAAATAAAAAAACTGGCAAGGTTTTGTGACAATTTGGATGATTCCAATAAAAATCCAACCTTTGGCTAATGCTCCAGCTGGCGGACGTCCGTCCTCTGATGTGAGCGTAAACAAATCATTTTATTTTTTCAATTTTTCATTCAATAATAATAAAATAAAAAAATTGCACGTGCATTGACTTCAACTATGCAGGAAGACACGAAAAGGCTGTTTGAATAAAATAAAAATAAGGGGTGTTCATGGTCCTCAATCGCTTATTGAATCGTCAAGTTGAGGGGCACGTACTATAATTAGGGTGGCCAGATGTACTGCTTTTTGCAGTACAGTACTGCTTTAAGGAGAAAAAGAAGTTGGTTGGTGGAGCTACAGTTTTTATGATTTTCAAAGTTTCTCTAGTTTTTAAATGCAGCCGAATAGTATTGATCTCTCGGTATGGATCTCTTTTATGAGATGTAGATTATATCATATAGACATAATATTTTTGGCGCCAGTGGCAATGATTTAACCTAATGTGATGTTTTATTAGACATTGAAAAACTTTTTTTCTCTATCTATAGACAAAAAAATTTTAATGTCTAATAATAATAATAATTTTGTCTATAGACAAAAAAAGGCTCTTGTACTATAGTAGGTACTATATACACATAGACTATATATATAGTATATCATACTATAGTGTCCGACGACTAGTTATTTGTTTAATGTACTGCTTCCTCGAAAAAAATATCTGGCCACCCTAACTATAATAGTCCAGTCAATGTAGATTTCGGTGCCTATAAAAGGTCGGATATTATGTTTCTGCATTTTAATTGTTGTCTTGGCACCCCAAATAGGGGAAAACTAAGCGAATCCAACAAGAATTATATTATTATAAAAATAAATAAAATAAAATATTTTATGCATAATATCATTCATTCTTTTTAACGTAGAATACGTTTTTACGGAGACCTAATTGCCAAAAAGCGACCCACGAAACCGTCACGTAACCGTTGCTAGGGAAACGAAACTTCTTCAACACTAGAATTTTACTTAGCCCATGTACAGAAAATACATTACTCATTAATTATACATTTCTACTTTCAATTTTTAATATCCCTTCCATTGTTACATTACATCGTAAACACGTATTCTACGTTTCTCATTGTTTAGCCTTCAGGCTCAAGACGGTCGGTTTAAAAAAAAAAAATAGGTATATAATTATATTTTTATCTATTTATTTTTTAATTTATATTTTGAGGAGCGACCCAATGATGGTAATGGAAATTCACGGTTGCCACGGCACATATTATGTTGGGAAAAAGTTAGTGAGAAGCAGAGATACGATGTTACCGATGGGTCGAATTTTTAAGTTGGGGTAGCCATTTCACGCAGAATTTCACGCTCTTTAATAATGTGACGAGCGAAATGTTCTGTATGACGCATAGTTTACATGATATCAGCAAAAAACCAAAAAAATGTCCGAAAATGTCGAGGTTCTTAGGCCCCCAAAAGATTTTCTAGGATTCGCTTGTTTTCCCACTATTGGGGTGCCATGACACCAATTAAAATTTGGAAACATAACATCCGACCTTTTAATATTTAGACTGTAGCACTCCTTGGGGCAAACGGCAAGTTTATTCGATGTTGATTAGAGGTTATCACCGCTTCAAAAAACTGCCGCTGTGATACCAGCGCTCCTTTTGAGGATCTTTACGAACATTCAGCCCTCGGAGGTAAAACATTTGACGATTCGACGTTGAAACTAGCAAACCATGAAGACCCCTTAATGACAAAAACAAAACAAAAAGTTTAAAGCGGAGTACAATTTGAATGCAACAGTCCTTTCAAACGGTGTCACTGAAATGAAGACACAAAAACGCAAAACGCAAAGAAATTCACAAGCGACAAAACCTCAAGCGAAGACAGGCAGAAGAAGTGCAATTTCGTGGTTCACTCATTCATTGATTCATTCTTTTGGAAGACGTGAAGCAACGACAGGGAAAGGGAAAAGAAAATAACCATAAGGCGCACACAACTACGACACGAAGAAGTGTTTACCCGGAAGACGATGCAGAGGAGTGTTCGGAATTACCCACGAAGACGGGGATTTTCGAGGGTCTAGAAAAACAGAAGAAGATCTAAAAGTTTCTTTTCGTGTAGGGTGGCGAAGGGGAGGGGAGGGAGGTTGAGATGGAAGATCTCAGTTGGCAATTTTGCCCCTATGCCGAACGTCCGGTGAGAGGCTCAAAAAGGGGGTATACCTTACACAAATCCTGTTAGCTCTGATTTTTGGTTTATTATTCTTGGAATAATACACCTATGTATTCGTGAGGGGGGGGGATTTGGATTAGCCTCAAAATCAAGACAAGTAGATTTCATTAAGCAGAATTTGATTTAATGTCTGTCCGCCGTCCGAGCCGTTTCGGGCCGTAGGCATTTTCTTGGAATCTGAAATTTCGACGAAATACTCGGTTTACCATCTAGTTCTGCCCGCAAGGTTTTCCGCCCGATCGCCCAAACCCGTGGGTTCTGATGGTCTGAAAGGAGCCACGGGAGCGGTTTTTGAAGGGTTTCGGCTCTGGGGTCGAGTTAGGTTTCGTTAATGAAGTATTTTTGAACGTAGAATTCATTTTTGGGGGTCCCAGGACGGTCTGGTTACACCGTGGGGATTTATGGGGCTTTCATGAGGCTAGAAAAGCGGCCTTTGAAGGATGCCAGAAAGTTGAATGAGGTGTCGTTTTCTGAGTAATTGTGGACGCATTTCTGAGTAATCCATGTTTCGGGGTCCCACATCCCTTCCACAACTTTCTCAAGAAAATCAAAATTTTAAATTTATTATTATTATTTATTATAGATAGACCTGTATCTCTATCTGCGTCTATACCTGTATAGAATTAATTTTTGGATAATTTATGTATTAATGAAATAGATTTATCAAAGAATAATCGAAAGATCGATTGCCCTAAGAAAACGCATTTAGGAGGCTGTTTACGATACGGAGCTTGCTTGCGGAAAGAGAGAAAATCCCCCCCCCAACTCACTCACTGCTCCCGCTGACGTCCCTCTCGACCTCCTGACTGCCATCACCTGATGACGGGGAGGTTGTCTGGATAGAGTCGAAGGGCGACGAGTGGGTGGAAGTGGGCGGAGCTTATCTCATTCTGCAAGTGGGATCCATCTCGTCAACACCCTCTTTAAGGCGTTTTCTTAGAGCAATCAGACTCTAAACCATTGTAAAAAAATGTGCAGCGTTTATCCTCATCGCAGCTTGAAAGTCGAGAATTTTGGGATAACGACCCATATTGCGACCATCTAAGGGTAAAGGGACCAGAATTTGTTCAGCGAAATTTTTAGAAGAGCGATTTTCTCGATTTAGACTGATAAAATCAATTTTCAGGAACTTCTGTTGGAGTTAAGATTATGGTAACTTGAACTCATGTCAAGACTGTGTGGTGAAACTGACCCTTACAGTCAAATATATTTTTCGTACGTTTTCACTCTGCCTACAAGAGGAAATATTGGGGTTTTCATCTTCATTGTGTTGGTAACTCTGAGCCAGTGTAGAACAAGTGCAGTGTGGCCAGCACCTTCTCCTAAGTCACCCCTCCGAACAATTTCAACCCTCGCCGTGACGATCACTGAAGTCCGTTTTGGAGTGACAGAAATAAAGAAAGAAACTCAGCCGAGAGAGGCAAATTTGTCAAAGAGGTTTCCCACAACCAGAACAAGGAAGCTCGTAAGCTTGTAGCGTAGCAGAAAGTCTCTCGGTTTGGTTTACCTATTTTGTACGAGCGTCGGTATGCTAGAAGCCCGGGATAAATTATTCCTATAAGACAAAAATGCAAAGGAATGTATAAATAAGTATTTCAGGCTGTGTATGGGCCAGGGGGGTTGATGGTTAGATTTGTTGTTACCTTGTGCTGGGGGATGTCGAGCCGTTGAGAGCCGAGGGAGCGGTGAGCTTTCTTGAGCTGGCGGACGTACCGGCGGAGGAAGGAGTTCTAGATGGCACGGACCTCCTGGGGATGCGAGACGGCGTTCCATCGTCTGCAAAGAGATCCAAAGTCGGAAATAGAAACCAAAACCCTAAACTCATCGAGGTGAACCAAGTCGTTGACGTACCCGAACTGGCAAGGCTGAGCGACGACCCGTGTCGCGAAGGGGGTTTGGAACCTTGGCGGGAGGCGGGGCGGGAATTCGACCGGCTGCCTGGTAGGGACGACGGCGTCAAAGACGTCGACGGCCGGTAACTGGTCTTCCGGGGAGTGGCGGACGTCAAAGGCGTGTCGACGTCGGACAACGACCCGATGGACCCCCTGGATTGGGAGCCTCGCGAGCCCGGAGTCATTGGGACGGACCTGGAGCTCTTCTCCCTCACCTGCGAGAAGTTAGTATGACAATTAAGCATTTTTGTGCAAAGAAAAAAACCACTCAGACTGATTCAAGATCTTAACAGGTTTAAAAATGATCCAATTTGATTGAAGCAGGACATCCATCTCCAAATGATTAACCTTCCAGCTCAAAGCTGACACAGAAGCAATAGAGTGACTCTTCCCAGCAACCACTACACGTATCCAAGAGATTCAAATAAAACACTTTTTTGGAGGTAGTCCAAACACAACATGGCTGGTTCTGCACAGCTGCAAACCTTCTTGGCAGGTTGTTCAGCAGGTGTGAGACAGATCTCTACTTGACGGGCTGGCGTGTAACTGTGCCTGGCTTGCAGGTCTGCACAGCTACAAATCATCTTGGCCGACAGTTCAGCAGGCAGGTAACTGTTCTTGACGCGCAGGTCTGCACAGCAACAAAGCATCATGACAGGAACTTCAATGTGCGGGGGTAACTGTTCTTGGCTTGTAGGTCCGCCCAGCTTCAAATCAGTGGGTGTGCAACTGTCCTTGGCTTCCAGTTTTGCTCTGCTACAAAAATTGTAGCAAGAAGTTTTAATCTTCTTCGGGGGCAGTTAAGCTGGCGTGTAACTGTTCTTGGCTTGCAGATCTTCACAGCTACTAATCTTCTTGGCAGGCAGTTCAGCAAGAATCTGACTGTTCTTGACTCGCAGTTCTGCACTACTCCCCATCATCTTAGTAGACAGTTCAGAAGAACTCAAAATGGGTGAGAGTTCTGTAGACGGGTTCAGTAGAGCTCTATATCCTCTTAGCAGGCAGTAGGGCACAACTACAACTCTTCTAGACTGGCAAACTGGTGGAAGAGTCACTCTCTCGCAGTTCTTGGAAAACGAGTTCACGTTAAAAAAGCAATTATTTATCTTGGAAACATAAAATGGATCTCTTCGGCACAAGAAAGAATTTGGTGATCTCACCAGTGGCCTTCAGGCTCAAACTCACCGCGTCGTCTGATCGTTCCAGATTCCCCCCTTTGAATTCCCCTTTACCTGACACGTGTGCGGCGTGTGGATCCTCTGCGCCACGGTGATCGGGAACTCAGAACGGGCTTGGGCCTCCCGTTCCCGGAGTTTCTCAAATATCGGCATCAGCTCGTCCAGTAGCTCTCCGGCTGCAGCGGAACAACGCGGGAAAAAGGAAAAAAACCGCCAAACATAATGAGAGACAGGTTATGCTACGGATGACAACTCGCTGATGACAGCCAGGTGGAAACGCAAGAGTCGAGTTAAAGAGCATTTCATATCCAGGAAGCAAAATAAGACTTTATGGGATTCTTAAATGTTACTGGTCTGTTACAGACCTAAAACCATGAAATTCAGAAAAGATAAAAACCATGGCCTGGATATGTACAAATTTATAATGTTAAGAAAAATCATCAACAGCGCCGTACTGAAAACTACACGAAACTGCGAGAAAACTGCATGCTTTCGACTTTGTGAAAAAAACCAAACGTGAAAAAAACGGTGCAAACACGACACTACCATCGAAAGAGTGAAAGACGTCAAAGAGAGAAAAAAATCGAAGCGTGAAACGAAGATGTCATGCGGAGATCAGATGCCGCGGACTTACCTTTGTGGAAGAGGCCTTGTGGATGGAATAGAGAAAATGGCTTACCTTTGACGGTGGCAACACTGCGGGTAGGCCTGCCAGGAATCTAACCTAAAAAGACCAAACCCCCCCAGCAAACTTACCTTCGTGATTGGGCCAGTGCTGCTCGTCGGGGTTTTCCTCTCGGTGGACAATTTCGGCTTGAAGGCCGACATGCTCTGGGAGACGTTATCCGCCAAAATAAACTGCTCCCGTAATTCGATATTCGTCCGTCCTTTGGCTACAAACAACACATTCGGGGGATTTGATGCAAAAAAATTTCTCTCTCCTTTTTTTTTCTTCCCCTTCCCGCCCTTTCGAAAAACCCATTTCGATTCGCTCGTTTTTGGCTGTGGACGCTGCCCCCCTACCGTTCAGGCTTCACGCTGTGTATGACAACATTACGGTGCTCTGCCTTCGTAAACTTTACCTGTCGTCGGAGTCCACTTCAGTCTCTTACATTTAAAAAACAACTGATGCGCAAGTGATTTTGTTGTTGTCAAAAGCGGGAAAAACACACCAAAAAAACTAGCAAAACGTTCGTCAGGCCTGCAAAGTGACTACAATGTTGTGATGGGCTACTGAAGGAAGTCATTCCGTATTCTACTTGATGGTGAATTAGTCGTGAAATATTAAAACACATTTATCAAATCGATGATTATTTTTACCAATTTAGTTTTACCGAAATTGAATTTTTTTTTGCTAATACGTCACGTCAGAAGCTAAAATTATCCAAACCAATGGACCTAGAAGATGACTTTTAAAACAAGGAATGGATGTGCACTCGAAATTGTATTACCTACCCCCCCCCCCCCCCACCCTTGTATTACAGCGAACATATATTAATGTTCTACAATTGGGGGACCCCCCGGACCCCCGGAAGTGTTAGGTCCAGATAGAGAATCAAAGGAAAGAATCAAAGCATACTATGAAATCCTGGAGGTTTAGTTTAACCCATGATTTCCAGGGCCTCAAAACCCGACAGGCCACGGCAAGCCTGCAAACGCAACAAGCGACCGGTACTGCGAGGGGCTGGAGACGTAACTTGTCCAGTCCTCCCTATCCCTGCAGAAGAAGACCCCCCGCCTCAAGGTCCGCACGTTCGTTCCTCCTTAAATGCCACCCACGGCATCTCCAGCCACTGATGGTAAGAACTCATAAGTGAGCCTCCCAGTTGTCCGCGTGACCTTGATCAGGGCCTTTCTCTGGGCGAACCTTAACCTCCTGATGTCGGGGTCCTTCAGGAGGTCAAAGATGCCCCCAATGGCAGACAAGAGAATCCCCAGGAAGAGGCCCGTGTATATATAGAAGCAGGGGTAGTCGGCCCCCTAGCAATAGGTTCACGAAAAACTCCGTCTGGTGTGGATAATGGCGCACAAATCCCGGAGCCCATCTTAGGGCTCACCAAAAGTCACTTGGTCCAGCAGGTAAGCAATAGGAAAGACACCAAATATCCGCCCTCTGGAATAACACAACAGGGCTCAGGCAAGGTTCATTACACCTTCTGCATCGAGGAGTACTGTCCTACTGTCTCTGACAAGAAGTGACATCAGGAGCTTCGGAGCTGCCTGGCATTTGAGACGGGGCGGGCTGTCCTGGAAGCAGAGGTGTTCCTCGTCGGTTTGAGGGAGGACTGGAGTAAGTATGTCTCCAGCCCTTCCTGCTACAGGGCGTTTGTGGCCTTTGCGGCGGCCAACCTGAGAGTCCCATCGGCCACAAGGCCCCACTCAGGCAACAGTGAGCCCTGAGGACAACAGCAGGTCGAGCATTGACTCTTGATAGTCGCCCCCCAAGGGGGGTCACACCCCACCAAGGGGCAGTTGAGCAGTGGCTCCCACCCTGGGTAGCGCAAACCCCGTCAATCCCTCCCATCACCTTATCCCCTTCCCAGCCATCTCCTCCGGCCGTGGCGCTCCCTGAACGAGGGGGCCTGCTGATAGCTCTAACGAGCTCTAGCAGTTGTGCCACCAAACAAAACAAAAAAAAACAAAAAAAAAGTCACGAGTCGCTGCTTACTAAACAACTCTACTCTACTACTGTCACAAGTAGGGAGGGTCAGAGACAATTGAACATAGATGACCCCTCTATCGAGAAGATGAGGAGTCGGCTGAGCATGTGTTGTGCAAATGCCCCGCCTTAGCCGCAACCATATTCCACCAGGGATTCCTTGAACCCCATAACCTTACGGAAGCCCCCACTAAGGGCATATTCGACTTCATAAAAGAAGCGGGTATGCCCAAAGTCTTATTAGACAATGAAATTAAACATTACGAGAATTACAGATCAAAACAATTCGAGTCACGTCCACTTCCAACATCAGAAATTGAACAAATAATCCACTCTTTTAGTGATTGCCCAAAACTGCAGCAAGAGTAGGTACGTCAGTCGCAGGTTCTTTTTTTTTTGCAAAAGAAAAGATCAGAGAAAAAACCACAAACCGAAAAAAAAAATGTACAAGTGCGTTGGTTTCCCCCAATCAGCCAAAAACTGAAGCGAAAGAAAATGTGGGAAAAAACGTGAATGAGAATGAAGCTTCCCAAAACTCAAAACAGCGAATGAAATGGAAGGAAAAAAATGGGAGAAAAAAAAAATGTGTAAGAAGCACCGCAATACATCTTGGGACAATAGTACATGAAATCGTAAAATCAAGAGTTGTTACGTAATAAGTGGAAAGTCAAAGATTCAAACGTCCCAACATGTATTTTGACGTACATGGCAGAAAAACTTTCAGACACCAACTGGTTTCTGGTGACTGTCAAAGCGTCGGACAAAGCGGCCGTCGCCTCGGTCGTCCGAGAATGTTCCGTCTCCCTCAAAAGGCTCAACAGCGCGGATTTGCGACGGTGGCGTGGACGGCTGTCGTCCAACTGGGCTTAGTGTTCTTCCCACCACCCCTCACCGCACTCACCTGGTCCACCGTGTTCGTTGTTGTATTTATTTGTGTATAGACTGTGAATTTGTGTCAATGCATCATTAGGTGTCTTAAGTTATTATTAGGTACCAAAATCTAGCTGTAGCTCTTAGCGTTGCATTGACGTTTTTAATTTCTTTAATTATTATTCAGTAAGAACAGATCAAACTCTAAAGCAGAATAAAACTATTTTTTACAATTTTGCAAAAAGTGTTTTGTTTTACAACCTTCGACGAGAAATTTATTCAAACAATGGACCACCAAGGCAACGATGAAGCCAGAAGATATTATGAAGCCTGATGGGACAGGGTGTTGTTTTCCCTGAAGGGGAAAAATTTAGTTATCTTTATAAAATTTATGTACAATTTGGTTTTTTCTTGAAGAAATACAGGATGAGTTGAAGGATTCATTTGGAACGTGAAATCTACTTGCACCCCTACTTTGGCCAACTTTCACCCAAACACCTGCAGTTTTCCCCTTGCTAACCACCATTTTGGTACTTTTCCGTTATACCCCCATCACTTGGATTTCGGTTGCGTTTCGGCCGCTTTGGGTGCCAACGTGAGGGGGATAACGGAAAGGTACCGCCATTTTATTGTTGTTTGTGAACGTTCATTACGTGGGGTTCGATTCCCCATGAGTTGTTTCTTATTGCCCCCCTCTCGATGGCCCCAACCCCCCCCCCCCCCCCCCCGCATTACACCTCTTCAATAGGTTACACCCTTACACCGTTTCCGCTAACGGTTATCAGCCCGTTTTTTCTCTATTCTTCACAACAACAACTACCCTCTCCAGGACAAAAGGTTAACAAAAATAAACCGGTTTGATTTTGATTTTTTAAAATTTATTTTACTAAATATTATTTTTCGTTATGTACAAATAAAGTAATTTTTTTTTCATTTTCAGCTAGTTAACAGTGTTAGAAATTTTTAACAACGCCGTCTCTGTATAAATAGAAAGTAAACAATACCAGTTTACTCTGATTAAGTAATAGGCATTTTTTCTTAAAAAATTGGATCACGTTAAAATCCTTAGCTCTACGTTAACTTACGTAATTTCTTCTTCTTATGGATTAACGAATTATGGAAATATGAGCTTTCGAGAAATTGAGCTTTCTCGTACATGTCTTTTGTTTTTAGTCTCAATATTAGGATTTTTTTTGTAACTTATAAAGAAGAGTTAATCTTAGTACGAATTAATGGAATACATTTTTGGGCAAATTCGGGACAACAAAAGAAAGATATTTCGGGAGAATTTCCAATATTGCACATGGCACTTTTGTAAAGTCGACAAAAAGCAAAATTTGACAATTGAGGAATTTAATTTTTTGAAGGAATTTTTCAAAAGTGCCTTCGGAACGGAAATTACAATTAAAGCGAAAGTTTTGAAAACTTGAAAAAAGATGGCGTGTTTGACACGTCCGGTTGGGCTCAACGGCTGGTTTTCGGCGTCGACCGTCCGCTGGTGCTCTTCGGGGTTCTGGAAAAAAAGTCAACATAAGTTAAAAATGAGGCATTTCGGATAACAACAAATTGCGGAAAAAGTTGATTTAAAATTTAAAAAAAAAAATAAAAAAACTGGCAAGGTTTTGTGACAATTTGGATGATTCCAATAAAAATCCAACCTTTGGCTAATGCTCCAGCTGGCGGACGTCCGTCCTCTGATGTGAGCGTAAACAAATCATTTTATTTTTTCAATTTTTCATTCAATAATAATAAAATAAAAAAATTGCACGTGCATTGACTTCAACTATGCAGGAAGACACGAAAAGGCTGTTTGAATAAAATAAAAATAAGGGGTGTTCATGGTCCTCAATCGCTTATTGAATCGTCAAGTTGAGGGGCACGTACTATAATTAGGGTGGCCAGATGTACTGCTTTTTGCAGTACAGTACTGCTTTAAGGAGAAAAAGAAGTTGGTTGGTGGAGCTACAGTTTTTATGATTTTCAAAGTTTCTCTAGTTTTTAAATGCAGCCGAATAGTATTGATCTCTCGGTATGGATCTCTTTTATGAGATGTAGATTATATCATATAGACATAATATTTTTGGCGCCAGTGGCAATGATTTAACCTAATGTGATGTTTTATTAGACATTGAAAAACTTTTTTTCTCTATCTATAGACAAAAAAATTTTAATGTCTAATAATAATAATAATTTTGTCTATAGACAAAAAAAGGCTCTTGTACTATAGTAGGTACTATATACACATAGACTATATATATAGTATATCATACTATAGTGTCCGACGACTAGTTATTTGTTTAATGTACTGCTTCCTCGAAAAAAATATCTGGCCACCCTAACTATAATAGTCCAGTCAATGTAGATTTCGGTGCCTATAAAAGGTCGGATATTATGTTTCTGCATTTTAATTGTTGTCTTGGCACCCCAAATAGGGGAAAACTAAGCGAATCCAACAAGAATTATATTATTATAAAAATAAATAAAATAAAATATTTTATGCATAATATCATTCATTCTTTTTAACGTAGAATACGTTTTTACGGAGACCTAATTGCCAAAAAGCGACCCACGAAACCGTCACGTAACCGTTGCTAGGGAAACGAAACTTCTTCAACACTAGAATTTTACTTAGCCCATGTACAGAAAATACATTACTCATTAATTATACATTTCTACTTTCAATTTTTAATATCCCTTCCATTGTTACATTACATCGTAAACACGTATTCTACGTTTCTCATTGTTTAGCCTTCAGGCTCAAGACGGTCGGTTTAAAAAAAAAAAATAGGTATATAATTATATTTTTATCTATTTATTTTTTAATTTATATTTTGAGGAGCGACCCAATGATGGTAATGGAAATTCACGGTTGCCACGGCACATATTATGTTGGGAAAAAGTTAGTGAGAAGCAGAGATACGATGTTACCGATGGGTCGAATTTTTAAGTTGGGGTAGCCATTTCACGCAGAATTTCACGCTCTTTAATAATGTGACGAGCGAAATGTTCTGTATGACGCATAGTTTACATGATATCAGCAAAAAACCAAAAAAATGTCCGAAAATGTCGAGGTTCTTAGGCCCCCAAAAGATTTTCTAGGATTCGCTTGTTTTCCCACTATTGGGGTGCCATGACACCAATTAAAATTTGGAAACATAACATCCGACCTTTTAATATTTAGACTGTAGCACTCCTTGGGGCAAACGGCAAGTTTATTCGATGTTGATTAGAGGTTATCACCGCTTCAAAAAACTGCCGCTGTGATACCAGCGCTCCTTTTGAGGATCTTTACGAACATTCAGCCCTCGGAGGTAAAACATTTGACGATTCGACGTTGAAACTAGCAAACCATGAAGACCCCTTAATGACAAAAACAAAACAAAAAGTTTAAAGCGGAGTACAATTTGAATGCAACAGTCCTTTCAAACGGTGTCACTGAAATGAAGACACAAAAACGCAAAACGCAAAGAAATTCACAAGCGACAAAACCTCAAGCGAAGACAGGCAGAAGAAGTGCAATTTCGTGGTTCACTCATTCATTGATTCATTCTTTTGGAAGACGTGAAGCAACGACAGGGAAAGGGAAAAGAAAATAACCATAAGGCGCACACAACTACGACACGAAGAAGTGTTTACCCGGAAGACGATGCAGAGGAGTGTTCGGAATTACCCACGAAGACGGGGATTTTCGAGGGTCTAGAAAAACAGAAGAAGATCTAAAAGTTTCTTTTCGTGTAGGGTGGCGAAGGGGAGGGGAGGGAGGTTGAGATGGAAGATCTCAGTTGGCAATTTTGCCCCTATGCCGAACGTCCGGTGAGAGGCTCAAAAAGGGGGTATACCTTACACAAATCCTGTTAGCTCTGATTTTTGGTTTATTATTCTTGGAATAATACACCTATGTATTCGTGAGGGGGGGGGATTTGGATTAGCCTCAAAATCAAGACAAGTAGATTTCATTAAGCAGAATTTGATTTAATGTCTGTCCGCCGTCCGAGCCGTTTCGGGCCGTAGGCATTTTCTTGGAATCTGAAATTTCGACGAAATACTCGGTTTACCATCTAGTTCTGCCCGCAAGGTTTTCCGCCCGATCGCCCAAACCCGTGGGTTCTGATGGTCTGAAAGGAGCCACGGGAGCGGTTTTTGAAGGGTTTCGGCTCTGGGGTCGAGTTAGGTTTCGTTAATGAAGTATTTTTGAACGTAGAATTCATTTTTGGGGGTCCCAGGACGGTCTGGTTACACCGTGGGGATTTATGGGGCTTTCATGAGGCTAGAAAAGCGGCCTTTGAAGGATGCCAGAAAGTTGAATGAGGTGTCGTTTTCTGAGTAATTGTGGACGCATTTCTGAGTAATCCATGTTTCGGGGTCCCACATCCCTTCCACAACTTTCTCAAGAAAATCAAAATTTTAAATTTATTATTATTATTTATTATAGATAGACCTGTATCTCTATCTGCGTCTATACCTGTATAGAATTAATTTTTGGATAATTTATGTATTAATGAAATAGATTTATCAAAGAATAATCGAAAGATCGATTGCCCTAAGAAAACGCATTTAGGAGGCTGTTTACGATACGGAGCTTGCTTGCGGAAAGAGAGAAAATCCCCCCCCCAACTCACTCACTGCTCCCGCTGACGTCCCTCTCGACCTCCTGACTGCCATCACCTGATGACGGGGAGGTTGTCTGGATAGAGTCGAAGGGCGACGAGTGGGTGGAAGTGGGCGGAGCTTATCTCATTCTGCAAGTGGGATCCATCTCGTCAACACCCTCTTTAAGGCGTTTTCTTAGAGCAATCAGACTCTAAACCATTGTAAAAAAATGTGCAGCGTTTATCCTCATCGCAGCTTGAAAGTCGATAATTTTGGGATAACGACCCATATTGCGACCATCTAAGGGTAAAGGGACCAGAATTTGTACAGCGAAATTTTTAGAAGAGCGATTTTCTCGATTTAGACTGATAAAATCAATTTTCAGGAACTTCTGTTGGAGTTAAGATTATGGTAACTTGAACTCATGTCAAGACTGTGTGGTGAAACTGACCCTTACAGTCAAATATATTTTTCGTACGTTTTCACTCTGCCTACAAGAGGAAATATTGGGGTTTTCATCTTCATTGTGTTGGTAACTCTGAGCCAGTGTAGAACAAGTGCAGTGTGGCCAGCACCTTCTCCTAAGTCACCCCTCCGAACAATTTCAACCCTCGCCGTGACGATCACTGAAGTCCGTTTTGGAGTGACAGAAATAAAGAAAGAAACTCAGCCGAGAGAGGCAAATTTGTCAAAGAGGTTTCCCACAACCAGAACAAGGAAGCTCGTAAGCTTGTAGCGTAGCAGAAAGTCTCTCGGTTTGGTTTACCTATTTTGTACGAGCGTCGGTATGCTAGAAGCCCGGGATAAATTATTCCTATAAGACAAAAATGCAAAGGAATGTATAAATAAGTATTTCAGGCTGTGTATGGGCCAGGGGGGTTGATGGTTAGATTTGTTGTTACCTTGTGCTGGGGGATGTCGAGCCGTTGAGAGCCGAGGGAGCGGTGAGCTTTCTTGAGCTGGCGGACGTACCGGCGGAGGAAGGAGTTCTAGATGGCACGGACCTCCTGGGGATGCGAGACGGCGTTCCATCGTCTGCAAAGAGATCCAAAGTCGGAAATAGAAACCAAAACCCTAAACTCATCGAGGTGAACCAAGTCGTTGACGTACCCGAACTGGCAAGGCTGAGCGACGATCCGTGTCGCGAAGGGGGTTTGGAACCTTGGCGGGAGGCGGGGCGGGAATTCGACCGGCTGCCTGGGAGGGATGACGGCGTCAAAGACGTCGACGGCCGGTAACTGGTCTTCCGGGGAGTGGCGGACGTCAAAGGCGTGTCGACGTCGGACAACGACCCGATGGACCCCCTGGATTGGGAGCCTCGCGAGCCCGGAGTCATTGGGACGGACCTGGAGCTCTTCTCCCTCACCTGCGAGAAGTTAGTATGACAATTAAGCATTTTTGTGCAAAGAAAAAAACCACTCAGACTGATTCAAGATCTTAACAGGTTTAAAAATGATCCAATTTGATTGAAGCAGGACATCCATCTCCAAATGATTAACCTTCCAGCTCAAAGCTGACACAGAAGCAATAGAGTGACTCTTCCCAGCAACCACTACACGTATCCAAGAGATTCAAATAAAACACTTTTTTGGAGGTAGTCCAAACACAACATGGCTGGTTCTGCACAGCTGCAAACCTTCTTGGCAGGTTGTTCAGCAGGTGTGTGACAGATCTCTACTTGACGGGCTGGCGTGTAACTGTGCCTGGCTTGCAGGTCTGCACAGCTACAAATCTTCTTGGCCGACAGTTCAGCAGGCAGGTAACTGTTCTTGACGCGCAGGTCTGCACAGCAACAAAGCATCATGACAGGAACTTCAATGTGCGGGGGTAACTGTTCTTGGCTTGTAGGTCCGCCCAGCTTCAAATCAGTGGGTGTGCAACTGTCCTTGGCTTCCAGTTTTGCTCTGCTACAAAAATTGTAGCAAGAAGTTTTAATCTTCTTCGGGGGCAGTTAAGCTGGCGTGTAACTGTTCTTGGCTTGCAGATCTTCACAGCTACTAATCTTCTTGGCAGGCAGTTCAGCAAGAATCTGACTGTTCTTGACTCGCAGTTCTGCACTACTCCCCATCATCTTAGTAGACAGTTCAGAAGAACTCAAAATGGGTGAGAGTTCTGTAGACGGGTTCAGTAGAGCTCTATATCCTCTTAGCAGGCAGTAGGGCACAACTACAACTCTTCTAGACTGGCAAACTGGTGGAAGAGTCACTCTCTCGCAGTTCTTGGAAAACGAGTTCACGTTAAAAAAGCAATTATTTATCTTGGAAACATAAAATGGATCTCTTCGGCACAAGAAAGAATTTGGTGATCTCACCAGTGGCCTTCAGGCTCAAACTCACCGCGTCGTCTGATCGTTCCAGATTCCCCCCTTTGAATTCCCCTTTACCTGACACGTGTGCGGCGTGTGGATCCTCTGCGCCACGGTGATCGGGAACTCAGAACGGGCTTGGGCCTCCCGTTCCCGGAGTTTCTCAAATATCGGCATCAGCTCGTCCAGTAGCTCTCCGGCTGCAGCGGAACAACGCGGGAAAAAGGAAAAAAACCGCCAAACATAATGAGAGACAGGTTATGCTACGGATGACAACTCACTGATGACAGCCAGGTGGAAACGCAAGAGTCGAGTTAAAGAGCATTTCATATCCAGGAAGCAAAATAAGACTTTATGGGATTTTTAAATGTTACTGGTCTGTTACAGACCTAAAACCATGAAATTCAGAAAAGATAAAAACCTGGATATGTACAAATTTATAATGTTAAGAAAAATCATCAACAGCGCCGTACTGAAAACTACACGAAACTGCGAGAAAACTGCATGCTTTCGACTTTGTGAAAAAACCCAAACGTGAAAAAAACGGTGCAAACACGACACTACCATCGAAAGAGTGAAAGACGTCAAAGAGAGAAAAAAATCGAAGCGTGAAACGAAGATGTCATGCGGAGATCAGATGCCGCGGACTTACCTTTGTGGAAGAGGCCTTGTGGATGGAATAGAGAAAATGGCTTACCTTTGACGGTGGCAACACTGCTGGTAGACCTGCCAGGAATCTAACCTAAAAAGACCAAACCCCCCCAGCAAACTTACCTTCGTGATTGGGCCAGTGCTGCTCGTCGGGGTTTTCCTCTCGGTGGACAATTTCGGCTTGAAGGCCGACATGCTCTGGGAGACGTTATCCGCCAAAATAAACTGCTCCCGTAATTCGATATTCGTCCGTCCTTTGGCTACAAACAACACATTCGGGGGATTTGATGCAAAAAAATTTCTCTCTCCTTTTTTTTTCTTCCCCTTCCCGCCCTTTCGATAAACCCATTTCGATTCGCTCGTTTTTGGCTGTGGACGCTGCCCCCCTACCGTTCAGGCTTCACGCTGTGTATGACAACATTACGGTGCTCTGCCTTCGTAAACTTTACCTGTCGTCGGAGTCCACTTCAGTCTCTTACATTTAAAAAACAACTGATGCGCAAGTGATTTTGTTGTTGTCAAAAGCGGGAAAAACACACCAAAAAAAACTAGCAAAACGTTCGTCAGGCCTGCAAAGTGACTACAATGTTGTGATGGGCTACTGAAGGAAGTCATTCCGTATTCTACTTGATGGTGAATTAGTCGTGAAATATTAACACATTTATCAAATCGATGATTATTTTTACCAATTTAGTTTTACCGAAATTGAATTTTTTTTTGCTAATACGTCACGTCAGAAGCTAAAATTATCCAAACCAATGGACCTAGAAGATGACTTTTAAAACAAGGAATGGATGTGCACTCGAAATTGTATTACCTCCCCCCCCCCCCACCCTTGTATTACAGCGAACATATATTAATGTTCTACAATTGGGGGACACCCCGGACCCCCGGAAGTGTTAGGTCCAGATAGAGAATCAAAGGAAAGAATCAAAGCATACTATGAAATCCTGGAGGTTTAGTTTAACCCATGATTTCCAGGGCCTCAAAACCCGACAGGCCACGGCAAGCCTGCAAACGCAACAAGCGACCGTACTGCGAGGGGCTGGAGACGTAACTTGTCCAGTCCTCCCTATCCCTGCAGAAGAAGACCCCCCGCCTCAAGGTCCGCACGTTCGTTCCTCCGCAAATGCCACCCACGGCATCTCCAGCCACTGATGGTAAGAACTCATAAGTGAGCCTCCCAGTAGTCCGCGTGACCTTGATCAGGGCCTTTCTCTGGGCGAACCTTAACCTCCTGATGTCGGGGTCCTTCAGGATGTCAAAGATGCCCCCAATGGCAGACAAGAGAATCCCCAGGAAGAGGCCCGTGCATAGGCGTACGCAAGGGGGGGCTAGGGGGGGCCCGGGCCCCCCCTAGACAAACGAAAAATATATATACACTTTCAGATAAAAATAAAGAAAAAGGGGAAGTAGTGGTTGAAAAATTCGCAGAGAACCCGAGGCGGCTCATGTTGTAAATTTAAAGTGAAAAAAATCAACTTGACATTGCTGGGTACTTATGTTGTGTACATTTTGTGTAAAGGTTTTATATTAAGAGGGGAAAAAAGTGAACTACAACACTTGATTTTGTAAGAATGATATGTATGTTATTTTGTATTATTACTCAAGCGGTGTAATATTATTTACGATATAGGGTACCTATCACACCATACACCGCACTCCAAATACCTACATGCAAAGTTACGATCATTTTGGTTTGTTCTTCTTGGAATAATAATATTATACCTATATTATACCTATACCTATAGGTATATTATACCTATGTAATCGCGGCGGGGGTCGAAAATTCGGATCGGCCTCAAGATTTGTCATCATTCGTTTCAAGAGGTCTAGATTGCAAAAACGAAATGGAACCGCTGCCGCACAGTGGTCCACAGGTGAAAAAAAATCAAAAAATATTTTTAAATCCTTTCAAAATCATTATATTCCATTCAGTATTAATTGGAGGGTTGATATGAATAGTTTTCAGATCAAAAAGTCATCAACTTGACTCGTACTGTAGACCTGACTCGGGCAGTATACCTTTCTCGATTTTGGAAAATTGTGAGTTGACGGGAGCAGTAAAAATGTAAAAAATGTAAATGTAAATGTAACAAGGGAATTTCACCCTGAATTTTCGTCCGACTGGCTGCTGCCGTCGCGGACGTCGTCAGCCGTCCTCTCAAGGAGGATCGGAACTTGTCTGACGATTGCGCTCATGGCTCCCCATTGCCTCGTCCCCCTGGGTTGGGAGGAGTTCGCCGTCCGATTGAACGCAGAAAATACTTGTATCGGTGACCCCGCTCCTCACGCGGTCACCCGCGTGAGGAGCGCAGTATTAGACCGCAGTAGTATTAGAGCGCAGTATTAGACACCCGCTTGACGGGAGCAGTATTAGACCTATTTACGGAGAATCGTAGCCGACTCATTTTGCACGTGAAAAAATTCGTTTGACATCGAATTTGCTCAGTTTTTACTCAGCTACAAGAAAGTAATTTTATCTTTGTGCGGAAAAAATCTAGACACAGGTTTCAACACGTTTTTAGCGGATTTTGAAGCAAAAAAACATGATTTTTGTGTATTTGATTCATCATAATAATTATGACTTAAGTCGAGCTTGGGCTAGCTAAGGTAGGTATGCGACTATTTTTCCTGGGTACCCTATGTACAGAACAACTCCGACAAATGGCGTCCGTTTTTTCTACAGATTTTAAGATAAATGCGTGAAATTGTGAGAATTCATTTTTTCGCCGAAAAGACGCTGAATAGGTACCAAACTTCAAACATAATATGTATTCCCGCCATTGGATAACGTTAAATCTCATCAGATCGAGTTTGAAGATTCTTCAAACTCGACCTTCCCTAGATAGACCTTTCAGAGAACCTGCGATAATTACGGCGATCGTTTAGTGAAATCGAGAAAACAAACTATGAAAACATACATATAGGTACCCTATAATAGGGTATATGTATGTTTTCATGGTTTGTTTTCTCGATTTCTCGACCCTAGTAATTAGGGTCATTGCAGTGGATAAAAAATAATACGTTACAGCGAGATATTTCTGGCTCGAACCTTCGAAACAAAATTTAATTTAAAAGGCCACATTGTTTTACCATACAAAGTCATGAAAATAACTAATCTGGCTCAGCAATTTTCCGTCTTCAAGTAGAAAAATTTCAATAATTGAACACCCTAGAATTATTCTAGGGTGTTCAATGGAATTCACCAATGTTACGGAGTTCCATCAGAAATCATAGGAGTGTTCGATCGAAATCATTTTCGACCTCCTCATTTTTGTAGTAATTTTCAATTTTACGGTGTTCAATCGACGCCAAAATTATTGCTCTACAACTTTTCTTTATGTGCATACTTCGGGAGAATCCTTACTTGGCTCGCACACTGGGAAATGTACTGAAAACGTGTTTTTTTAAAGGTATTTTGGGGAAAAAAAAAGGCTCAGAATCCATTTTAGGTACAGGGACAAGGGGTATATTCGTGATCAGCGTCAAATTTACGAATACTATAAGTATGGGGTTTTCAGAGTTTTTTGGCCCCCAAAATATGCCCGTTTTGCACCACCGTGCGTCGTCCGCCGTCCGGGGCGTTTTGGGCAGTAAGAATTTTTTAAGAATCTGAAATTTTGTCAACATACGTGGTTTCCATCTAGTTGTACCCACAAGGTTTTTCCCGCATTTTCTGAGTGAAAAAAAAAAGAGTAAAAACAAGATTTGAAAAAAAAAAATTATAGGTAAGTAATAATAATTTTTTTTAAACTCTTTTCAAGACACAGAATTAATTTTCGCACAAGTAACCTATATCAAAGAATAATAAACCCTTGTGTAAAATTTGGAGCGTTTTTAATTTTAATTTAACTAGGTAGGTACCCTTGCTGGCAGCATGTCTACCTGCAATATTTTTGAGCCCCCCCCTAAAGGAAGACCTGCGTACGCCCATGGGCCCGTGTATATATAGAAGCAGGGGTAGTCGGCCCCCTAGCAATAGGTTCACGAAAAACTCCGTCTGGTGTGGATACTGGCGCACAAATCCCGGAGCCCATCTTAAGGCTCACCAAAAGTCACTTGGTCCAGCAGGTAAGCAATAGGAAAGACACCAAATATCCGCCCTCTGGAATAACACAACAGGGCTCAGGCAAGGTTCATTACACCTTCTGCATCGAGGAGTACTGTCCTGCTGTCTCTGACAAGAAGTGACATCAGGAGCTTCGGAGCTGCCTGGCATTTGAGACGGGGCGGGCTGTCCTGGAAGCAGAGGTGTTCCTCGTCGGTTTGAGGGAGGACTGGAGTAAGTATGTCTCCAGCCCTTCCTGCTACAGTGCGTTTGTGGCCTTTGCGGCGGCCACCCTGAGAGTCCCATCGGCCACAAGGCCCCACTCAGGCAACAGTGAGCCCTGAGGACAACAGCAGGTCGAGCATTGACTCTTGATAGTCGCCCCCCAAGGGGGGTCACACCCCACCAAGGGGCAGTTGAGCAGTGGCTCCCACCCTGGGTAGCGCAAACCCCGTCAATCCCTCCCATCACCTTATCCCCTTCCCGGCCATCTCCTCCGGTCGTGGCGCTCCCTGAACGAGGGGGCCTGCTGATAGCTCTAACGAGCTCTAGCAGTTGTGCCACCAAACAAAAAAAAAAAAAAAAAAAAAGACGAGTCGCTGCTTACTAAACAACTCTACTCTACTACTGTCACAAGTAGGGAGGGTCAGAGACAATTGAACATAGATGACCCCTCTGTCGAGAAGATGAGGAGTCGGCTGAGTATGTGTTGTGCAAATGCCCCGCCTTAGCCGCAACCATATTCCACCAGGGATTCCTTGAACCCCATAACCTTACGGAAGCCCCCACTAAGGGCATATTCGACTTCATAAAAGAAGCGGGTATGCCCAAAGTCTTATTAGACAATGAAATTAAACATTACGAGAATTACAGATCAAAACAATTCGAGTCACGTCCACTTCCAACATCAGAAATTGAACAAATAATCCACTCTTTTAGTGATTGCCCAAAACTGCAGCAAGAGTAGGTACGTCAGTCGCAGGTTCTTTTTTTTTGCAAAAGAAAAGATCAGAGAAAAAACCACAAACCGAAAAAAAAAAATGTACAAGTGCGTTGGTTTCCCCCAATCAGCCAAAAACTGAAGCGAAAGAAAATGTGGGAAAAAACGTGAATGAGAATGAAGCTTCCCAAAACTCAAAACAGCGAATGAAATGGAAGGAAAAAAATGGGAGAAAAAAAAATGTGTAAGAAGCACCGCAATACATCTTGGGACAATAGTACATGAAATCGTAAAATCAAGAGTTGTTACGTAATAAGTGGAAAGTCAAAGATTCAAACGTCCCAACATGTATTTTGACGTACATGGCAGAAAAGTGAAATCAGAGTACAAGGAATAAAGTGAGCAAAAGCATGTTCTGAACAAACAGAAACATACTCAGCTGAGGAAATGCGACAAAAAATTGAAAAAGCGACAAGACAAACATCTCGTAAGCACAATGCAGCAAGATGCAGTAAAATTGCTCGTAAAATTCGAATTTTTCAGCGACTACGTCAAACCGTACGAAAACTCATTCGAGACGACATTTAAAAATGGCAACAAGCACTAAATTAAGCTCAGACAATTAAAAAACTTGTCAAGCTCTACGACGCTACAAAAATGATTTTTCCTCTTCTGGCTGAATTTAAAAAAATGAAATTAAAATAAAAAACATGTTCAATTTGTTCATTCAGGTGGTGATGGGGATCATGTTATTAATGTAAGACCAATTTTTTTTTAAATTATTCATTATACTTATTAATATAATGAATAATTTTTTTTTAAAGTGACGAAAGAAAAAAACGAAGAAAAAACGATAAAATAAACCTTTTCTTTTATCCCGTTTTTCTTTTTTTCCGTTACTATTGTTATTATTATCATTTTTAAATCTTTTGTTATCAAATTTAATGAAACAAAAAACGAGAGAGAGAAAAACTTTGAGGCACTAACGACACTAGCGCTCCATAGATTTTCATGAAAAATCTGCCAACAAAACAAAAATGATGAAAAAACGAAAAGAAAAACAAGCAACATTTGCTTTTTGTTTCCCCTTGTTTTTTTTTTCGCTATTTTTCTGTGCTATTTTTTCTGTTTTTCCTTTTTTTGTTCTTTTTTTTCATTGTTTTTTAAAATCTTTTGTTACCTACCAAATTCAAAGAAATACAAAACGAAAAAAAAAAAATCGAGGCACTAACGACACTAGCGCTCCACAGATTTCCATGACAAACGTGCCTAAGAGGCTCAAGTTTGTTTTGTTAGAATTTTGAAGAATTCGCAAAGCAGAGAAGGTGGATATAATTACAAAAACGAGTACAAGAAGAAAAATCACCTTTTTTCTTAAAAGAACTACGTTCCACAACTGAAACATGCAAACACGCATGCTGGGCAGTGTTTGACGTCGAAAGCCCTAAAGTTTTGGCGGGAATGTCCCAAACCGGAGTTTTTAACCAGTTTGGGAAACTCTCAAAGCTAACGGTATTTTTTTTAAATTAGATGGAACGGAATAAAACTGAAGCTCACACGTTGAACGTTAACAGAGTTGAATATCACGTGAACACAATTTTTGTCCATAAATTCTAGCTTGGGTCAAGAAGGCTGTGGCCGTTTCGGAACGGTTCGGCATCCCAGATCTTCGCCCTGCGAACGACCCTAAATCGTCCATGGAAGTGCGACATGACTGCATTCGGAAGCAGTTCTAGAAGTTCTTTGAAAACTATTCTGAAGGAGTTCGGCTCCTGGAAGTCAAAAGATTCCCCCAAACCCCGTCAATTCCATGCTCTCGAACTCACCTGTGAAACTGCCACAGCCTTCTAGATGTGAAATGTCACGACCCCACTCCACCCCCACATCCTAAAGACATCTGCGGACAATAATTGTTATTGTTGTGTTCACGTGAAGCAACGAGAAATTCAAAAACTGTACAACACAGACGGCCACATCAATTCAAAATTACATCCACCTCCTCAAGAGAAAGAAAGAAAAAAAGTCACCATAGAAAAACTGACAAAAAAAAAAACTTGAAACTTGATTTTCGTATTTGATTGGTTTCTCTAGTAAAAGTAATGTGAAACATTCGATAGACTTATTCGATAGTTTGGACCAAACTGCTGCTATCTGGTGGAACCAGAGAGCACCAGCTGAATCCGTACGAGCGAAAAAGTGAAATACTTTTCCCAACTGACTCCCAGTGGTTGAACAACCCAGAACGCGTGCACGAGTTATTTCCATAAATTTTCCTTCCCACTTAACAGACTTCAGACTGTCTCTCCGAGGGACTCAATTGAATCAGCCTGGACATCTCTAATATGAAGTCTTCTTCTGATAAATCCTTGTAAGATCTCAGAAGTGGCTTGAGAGTAAACAAGTTGCTTCGGCTGTGTCCTCTCTCTTCCAAAGCCGATTTTACTCTCCTCTAATTCAAAAGTGCTCCACTGTTTGCGAGGTTTCAAGATGATGCTCCACTTCACTTCATGTCCAAAAGCTCTGTGCGCTTAATGCCGAGATCGCTCCTGGACTGCGGGCCGGATCCCGCGAACATGACGTTCTCAACATATGCAAAATGTGTTGGGACCAGCCTTCAGGCTGAACACGTTTGGCAAGCTCACGTCAACAGGGGTTTGGATATATTGACTGAAGGGATGCTGCAAGGAGGAGTGTACGTATTCCAGACAACAAGGACTAGTGTGACCGTCTGCCCGTCAGAGGCTCCTGGACCTCCAAGAACGATCTCCGGACCCCCTAGAGATAAGCGAAGGTGGGGGAAGCGCGAAAAACGGGGCAAGTGCGGTAGTGGGATGTAAAAATGCTACTTGGAACAATCTCCACTGGATGCCATCTAGTGACTACGTTTGAAACTACATGCCTGACATCACTTATCTGTCAATGCAAATGCTAACCTGGCTGGAAGGTTATTATGTCACATTGTGCCATTTCACACAGCTGCCACGTTGAGAGCTTCATTTTTATTGTCCCAAATTTATTGTTTATTTATCCCCACATAACTCTTCTGTATGCGGTCATGCCCATAAAGCCTCTCTCTACTACTAATGTACCGGCAGGTGGACAAACTCCTGACGAGCCTCCACCCCCATATATGGGGACAGGCGAAAGGCGCCTTGAGGCATCTGTTTTAACTAAATAAATGCCCTGAAAAAAAGCAACAACGGCTTATCCCTCACCACGTCCAATATAAATAATCTGGAAGCCGAACATACTACGCCTATTGATTTTTATTGTGTTCAAATTATTGAGTTTTATTGTGTGTTGTGTTCCAATCAGTGAGTAATTTCAGCTGTTTAAAAGTTTGTTATAAGTTCAATAGTTGTACTTCACTCATAATTCAGTGTTATCTTTTTCTACCAGTGAGTTGGGCTATAACGCACTTAACCCATTAGTTTATCAAGAAGAGGCAAGTGCGTGGTGATAGTCAAGTTTGAGATTGATACCTCATGTAAAGACTGAAGTTATCTTATTAATGTTTGAAACGGCTTTATTAAAGTTTATTGGTTTTCAATTTTTGTCCCAATGGGCCCGGGAACCGACCGTCGACTAATAGTTTTTTCTGTAAGAACTTCATAATGTGAAGGCATAGCAGTGAGTTTTGGGCTCCTACGGTGTAATACGAATTTCCAGGGCACTGTCGAAAATTTCAACTTTGAATCTGGAGGGGAAAGTGGCGCTACTCTCTCATTGGCTGCTACACGGCCGCCATTTCCGCCGTCTCCTCCGGCAGATTCCCGTCGGTCCCTTCTTATGCTAGCGCACTCTGGCGGATTAGTAAAAGTGCGACCGCGGGAAAATTCAAAACGCCAAATATTCACTAGTGATTTCCTCTGCTCAGACACCTAATTTCTCAGTGCTAACTGTACTGAGTAGGTACTTTGTTTATTACAAGTTCAACTATGTTCGGCCGAATTTTCCCATTTCTCTGACGTAGTTCCTTGGCCCATTGTCCCGTAACTGACTTGATGATCTGTAAAAGTTGATAACTCTGTGAGTTTTTTCCCGATTTTAAATGGCTAATGGATCATTGAGATTTCCTATTTTTTGCACTTGCCTCAGTGAAACAAGAATAAGCATTACACATTTGCCCCACTTCAAGGGCCATTGATGTAGGGCAAGTGTGTAAGTCAGAGTTGGACAGCTATTTCAGTCATAATGCTCACAATAATTGTCAATTATTGACAAGGCTATGACAATCAATCGTACACCAAGGGATTCAGAGCTGTCCAGGGCAAAAATAAAAATTGTCGTAACATCAGTGGATGATTTTTGAGGTTTTGTTGAAACCATACCAAGAACTTCCCCCACCTATTCACTTGGGTTCCAAAGCGTCAAAGGGTTACTTTCAGACGCACGCCACCAAATTTCACATAACTAACCCTTGTTTTTACCAAATAAACTTATGACTAAACACAGAGCACATGTGCACTATGTCGCAGGTCGTTTCACACCAAACGCATCAGTCCAAATGCATCTTCAGACTGTTTCATTTCATTTTCATTTTTTTATTAACACAGCACTAGGTGCCAATTTATAAGGAGAAGCGATCGCTTATCGCTCATCGCTTATCTTCAGACTGTTGACAAACAGAATGAGCAAGGCCCCAATGAGCCTTTTCCATTCTTCATGCCAGTAAGGCCAAGAGAAAGCGCCCCCACATTATTGTTCCTCTGGGAGTCAGTTAAGCAACGCCCTTGTACCGATGACTGTTATCGACACTTTTGTAAGAAAACACCTACTTACGTGAAACTATCTCGAGTGTCACTATAAACTATTTCGGGTTTTCAATAGGGTGTTTGTCTAACGTGCTATCCGAAAGTTTCACACCACTAACCGAACCAAAAATACAATTTGGTAAAAAAACAACAATTGGGAAAGTGTTTCAGGACTTTTGAACTTACTTGGGTCACTGAGCGGGCACCAAGGTTCGTGCTCTGAAGGGATGAAAGGGTTAGGGATGGGAAGCATTTCAACTTTTTTCGTACGAAGCGAAACAACCAAACAAATCAAAATTCAACCGAAACGAAAAAACAAAACAAAACCAAAAAAGAAAAAAAAGTACACCAAATTGCAAAATCCGAAAAACAAAAATCCAAAATGAAGAAGAAATTTGCGAATGAAAAATTAACGTAAATGGTATTAGTAAATTAATTTAAGTTGGGTGGAGGAGAGGTTATGAAAGGAAGGATGGGGAAAAGAGCAAATGAACAAATTAGAAAATGTTTTCTGCTAATTGAACTAAGTAAATTGTAAATTTACAGCGCTGACTTATAGCGCTTTTATAGCGCTGACTTATTTAAATGAGAAATTTTTGGTTGCGAAAAAAAGCTGTCAATGAGGATTTGCTGATGACAATTAAAAGAGAGAAGCTGTTCAAAAAAAGCTTCAAAATAATTTTATCGTTTTGACGAACAGCTTCAACAGCGAATCCTCGATCTGGTAAACGTGTACGGATGAAGCTGTATTCTTTTTGCATGGCGGACTCACCTCGGCACGGATCGTTCTTGACTAGGAACTCCTCCAGGGCGACCCAACCTCCGCCGACGCGGACCATCACCGTCGACCGGAGGATGCGGACGAGGCGGAGTTTCTGGCTATCGCCAAACTGCAAGGGGTTGTCGTGATTATTCAGACAGTTTGGTTATGAGTACACTGCAGGAATATCGATAAATTCCCACTCAATATAACGAAATATCGACATTTTTCACTCAACACATCAATATATTCATATTTTTCGACCCTATATATCTATTTATCAAAATATCAATATTTTCTCACTCAATGTATCGATTTGTCTAAATATCGATATTTTCTACTCCAGACATCGAAATGTCGATATTTTTCCACACGATATATCGATATTTTTCACTCGATATATTTGGATGGTATTTCTATTCACGAAATATCGATACATTAATGTTATTTTCACAATATCGATACCATATCGATACCATATTGTGATGGTTGGACATATTTTCTATGATAGTGTTGCCAAACCTACCCGGTATTTGCCTTCGCCGACTTGGAACACGCGGAATTTCTGCCGACACGTGCACAGCATCACCAGACGTTTCACCTCGTCGTGGATTTTGTCCGCTTCCGTGACGGGTTTTCTGTAATGAAAGAAGCAAAAATTTCCTCGTATTTCCACTGAGTCTTCAAAACGAGTGTTCTTAGAAAAAACTTCTCTCAGAAACAGACCTTTCTTCCCAGTCGGGACGAAGCGCGGCGATGAATTCCTTCCAGTCGATGTAACCCTCGGAATTGTGGTCGAACATGTCCGCCACAGCTCCCATCTCGGGTTTGTTCGTGTCGAACTCTACAAACCACAAAAAAAGGAATCAATTTTACACAAGGGCTTACGCAATATACTTTACATAAATTGTGCAAAAACATTTGAATTCAAAAGAGTTGAAAGATTTGAATACCCTTGAATCAGTTCGTAACCTGCTAAAACTAGTTCAGAATTGTCTCAAACTGATTTGGACCTTTGAACCAGTTTGTACCCTCCTAAAACCTGTTTGAACCCTCTCAAAGCGATTAAGATGCCCCTACACCAGATTCTAACCTGCTCAAGTCAGTTTTGGACCTGTTTTGAAGCCGATTGTAACCCAGTTTGAACCCCCTCGACCGATCTTGAAGCATTCACGGCAGTTCAAGTCTTGAACGTACTTGTTTTGATTATTCCGTCGATGAAGTCGTCTCGGGGAATCTGACCATCGTTGTTTTTATCCATCTTCCTAAACAGATCCGTCAACCTCGTTTTCTTGTGGTTGTTGAACTTGAGGAACTGAAAACCAAAATGTAATTTCAATACAACACTTAAACACATTAACGGATTTACACTGTTGTTGTTGGAGGAGGAGCAGCAATAGTGAAATCAGTGTTGTAAGTCCTGCCTCAGTTTGATGTGCTTTGAAGCTGTTCAGGTTATACAAGTTCGAAGTCAGGAGAAATGCAAAACACTCGCGGAGTATGCTGCTGAAATACCGGCTAGCGCATGTTGCTAGAGCTGATGATGATGGTGGATCAGGAGCAGGCAACCGAAGACTTTGAGGGCAGCTCGGCCGCATAGGAAACATTGATTGATGCTGATGAATCAAATTAACTCACCCGCTTGCGCCATTCGTCCCAGGAGAAGTTAGCCAAACGCTCCAACTCTTTGAGCTTTCCAAGGTGGTCGTGGAGGCGCCTCTGTCGCTCCCACGAGAGCAACCACACGGAGCGCCATCTGTCGTACAGCATCCGACTCTTCGTGCATTTGAACTGCGGCTCGGGGGTTTTGCTGCGGGTATCAAAGTCACAACGTTACGAAGGGTTTTTGAAAAAATGAAGCACCAAAGAAACCAGCGTACAATTAGGGATAACAAAAAGTCCGAAGCAAGGCACGAAATTTGCAACATGATGCGACAAGTCAACACGCAAATGAAATTTTACTAGATGCTCAATGTACACATGAAACTCGAATGAAAAATGCTACTGGGAATTTTCCACACCTACCTTTTTGTAGTAAACAGGAAAAAATACTAACCTTCCTTTGGCCGGGAATTTGGGGCCAATGTGTGGCAGACCAGAGTCGATAGTGTCTTTGCTTGGGCTCGCCCGACTGTGTTGAAAGAAAAAGTTGAATTTAACACGATTCCTTGAATTAGTCCAGTCAATCCGCAGGGAAAATGATACCGACGAGGAAAAAAATATATTTTTTTTCCTCGTCGCTATCAAAATACCATATTATGGTTGTATTTTTTTGATTTTATTCCATGTTTTATGAGGTGCTGAATCCCAATCTGAAGAGATCCAACAAAAAAGTTTCAGTGTTTTGCTTATAACTCCGAAACTATGCGTCCAACGGCAAAAGTCACTATTATCAAAGTGAAAGAGCGTTACTTTTACTGTACAATCCACTAGTCAAAGTTGATTGTAAACCCAATAGTTCAGGAGCTACAGGAATTTGAAAAATGGCGATTTTTTACACGTTTTTCTTAGAATCACTTTTTTGCACTTCAAACAGCTGTAACTTCACAACGACCGATCCTATCGAAACATGTTACATAATGAACGTTGTAGAGCGTTAAATTTCCATTAGGAAAGGCACCCAAAGTTATTCAAAAAGGGCCTAGCTAATGTCGGGCAGAGTTCTAACAAAATGTGATACAATGAGGTGGTTAGGGTGAGAAATGACTCCTCTGCTGAGTACTAAATTGTTTATTGGAATAATAATTGTTTATTGGTTCAGAACTAATTGTACGTTCAACCACCTCAAGTCACTCTGGGCTGTAGATGAGCTTAGTTGCTCGAAACCGGTCCCCACGCTAAAATTGTTTATTCCAATAAACAATTTAGTACTCAGCAGAGGAGTCATTTCTCACCCTAACCACCTCATTGGATTAGACCTCTGCACCGTCGGCAAACACCACACTGTGAAAATGTGATACGAAAACGCACCAGAACGTACGAAAAACACCACGTTTTTCGGTACATTTTTGGCTGTAGCTCGGAAACTGTTGGTCCGATTCTAATTTGTTTTTGTTTTTTCCACGTGAAAGCTTATTAAAGTTTCTATCAAACCTTATACAAGACGTTTCCATCACGTGGGGACCTGCAAGACAAGGAAATGTTCGTTTTTGGTAACATTTCGGCACTTCCTTTGGTTTGTTGCGTATATAGAGCGCGTTGAAAACCGATCACATTTTTTCACGTGTCAAAACGCATTCGAGCCAACTATTATCCTCTGCTTTCCATTTTTTTTTTAGAGAATTTTACGCAAATCTAACACTTTTTGAAGGTATCCCCATCATCTTCGATAAAAAAGTACTAATTACAGAAGCATCGCAAGATAATGTAAGGCTTCAAAAATTTTGGAGTTTTTTGCGACTATCTCAAAACGCATTATTGGATCTCTTCAGATTCGGAATCAGCACCCCAAAAAACGTAATATAAGACCAAAAAAATGCAATCACGTATTTTGTTCCACGTCCTGATACGCATTGACTGGACTAAATGGATGTTAGTTACTTCAAAAGCAATCAATCAAATTAATCAAATTTTATTGTTAATTTCAATTCAATTTTTGAAATTGTTATTTTTTTTCAAGTTCCTTATATTTCACACCCTTGGAGTTTTTTAGCCAAATGTTTACCTCGATCGGCGGTCCAGAGTACTCAGATGTTCCTTCGAGGACCTCAAGCTGGGCGTTTTGAAAGAGGGAAAAGGAACAGAAAAGGGAAAAATAACATCAAATGCTTTAAAAATGTACCTACAAACAAAAAAACTACGAACAAATGAAACTACGTGGATTTGATTCCTGCGGAATGAATGTGGCATTGACGCAGGAGCCAAATCCCAAAACTACACAAGGGGAACAGTACTGGTACATAAAAGAGGTATGCACAGGCTGTACAACCTAACAGGCTATCGAAGCATGCTACGTCACAAAATACAAATCGGGTACAAGCAAAACCTAACCGGGAAAAAGAGGATGTAGAATTTCAGAAATGATGCAAAATGTGAGTTCGCAGAACAGTTCTGGTTTGGAATAGGCGCATGCGCAGGGTTGCCAGTGGGGATATTCGGGTACTCCCCTCGTTTGTTATCTATCGACCGTCTGATCAACCTAGTTACCTACCTATTAAGCTAATAGTCGTTAAAATTAATATTAGGACCTGACAATGTGAGTATTTCCAAGGAGTAGGTACAGGCTCAAATTCGAAATTTTGCATTAGGTAATAGCTGAAAAAGTGCCACTATTTTCACACATAAAGATTACAATCTGATCGCTTTTGGAAAATTTAGCATACAGTAGTGATACGTTTAAACGAAGTAAATTTTTCATTGAGTAGAAAATTCACGGATTTTCGAGAAATTTGACATAAAGCATATCAAGTAAATGGTTTCATCAAGAAGGGACACAAATTCAAAGACTTTTGTGTGACATTGAGAAGTGAAACAGTTAAATTTTTCCACATAGTAGGAACGCAACTACAAAAACATCTTAGTACGAGATAGAGATGGGTAGGTATGGAATACAAATAAATCGGCGTACGGCGGCCGAACAGCTTGTTTTTGGAATCTGGACATCTCAAAACGCATAATGTCAAATTTGTAGAATAGAATATAATATAATATGTGTTTTATGAGACCGATCCGAATTTTCGACCTCCGTCGCGATTACATAGGTGTATTATTCCAAGAGTAATAAACCAAAACTGGACAATAATGAGGCGAAAGGCTTTACCAGAGCTCAAAAAAATTTTTAAATTTTTCTATTTTAATACAAGTTTAATTTCTATTTTCAATACAAGTTTTTTCTGTTCTAATACAAGTTTAATGGTTTCCAGGAACAAAAAATAAAAAATAGAATAAAATTTATTCTTTATATTTAATTATGTATTTATTAATTTATTTATTTATATTTAATATTTGTGTACCTACACATTCGACTTCATCACCCAAAATGTAGGTAAGATTCTGACAAACTAGTTTTACAGGGGTTCCATCATGTGGGGGAACAAAAGAAACACACAACAACAAAAGTTTGCTGCGGTTAGAATTTATTTCTTTGCGCAGCATTGTTGCTGAGGAGTAACTGCACCATGTAAACATGCTTCCGAGCCCATGAGTAAGGGTCGTGTGGTTTTGATTTCGAACCAATAATAAACCGATCTTCTTTCACACAAGAGATTAAGCCATAAATATTCGCTTATCAAAATTGTGCCATATTTGATGAACTTTTCATTCAGTTTTTAATATCCTGCATGGAAACCTCCTTGAAATAGCAATAATTTTTGAATATCGATGTGGCATGACGTTGAGTATTTTTTGAAAAATATCGTATCGTAAGTATGCGCATTTCATATCCTTTTTGAACCGCGGTGGCTTCGCTTCGCCTTCTGAAATTATGATCGTAGGAGGGAGGTTTTGATTCCTGGAAGCCTTCGAGTTCCAGTTCGGTTCCAAACGGCCAGAACTGATCTGCGAACTCGCTTGATTCCTTTATAACGCATAACATTTCCCGATTATACCAAAGACAAATTTTTTACGCCCTCAATTTTCTTGAAGAGAAAGAATCATGATTTCACGCAGTTCTTTTAGACTATGCTTCGTAATATGAAGCAAAGGTGAAATATTGGAGTTGCAGCCTCTTTGGGGCATCTTTCTGAAGATTTTAAGCCCAATTTAATCAAAATCGGTTCTACATTAAGCGAGTAAATTGAGGAAAACGAAAAATTATGCCGTTTTCCTATATTTATTCGCTTAATACTGAACCCATTTTGATGAAATTGGGTTTAAAATCTTCAGAAAGATGTCTCCAAGAAGCTATACCTCCAAAATTTAGCCTTTTTCACGTATTATGTATCCCACACTCAAACCGCATGAAAATGTGGTCCTTTCCCATCAAAATGCGGAGCTCTTCTGCACCCCGTTAAAAGCGACCTTTTGGGATTTGAATCGTTGAAAAATAATTTGAGTGTTCATTCTTAACCCTCCAAATGACTGTTGACTGTTCAACATAGATGCCGCCACGTACCTGATGCTCTGCCGCCGTTGAAGCTCGTTGAGCTCCTGCGTGCTCTGGCGGGTTTCGTCTTTGCTGACCTTCTTCGTTGATTGTTTCCTCTCTTTGACCGTCTTCGCTTTGATGACTGTGTCTACTTCGGCCGTCCTCTTCGCCATGTCTTCCATGAACACTGTGTGCTCGTCTATGAGGCTGCAGGAAAAAGCGAGTTAGTGATAAGCGTTGAGCTAGTTGTTTGAGGGTTTGTGGGTTTGAGAGTTACCGTTGGGTAGGAGGGATTTCCGACGGGAGCTCCTGGTGTTCGAGGCTGATGAGCAATGACTCCTTTTCGCCCGTCCAGGCTAACAGTTCGGCCAAAAGGGAGTCCATGTCTTGGAGAGCTCTCATCTGAGCTTCGAGCATCTCTTTGCGCTGTCAAGAACAACAATTGTAAAAACTGTAAAGTTGCCAAAACGAACCTCAAATCACTACTAACCTGTCTGGCCCAAGAGGTGACTTCTTCCCAACGGCTTTGTATGATGGTGATCCAGTGTTTGACTACGGAAGCGCCATCTGGGTGGGCTTTGGCGAGAATCTCTTCGGCGAGGCGGATCGTCGAGTCTTTTTCTCGCTCCTTGTCGTGAAGTTCTCGCATGAATCTGCAAGGTGAAGTTGGTTAGAAAGAGCTCAGTATGTTGGCAGCATTGTCAATGAAGACGCTTACTTTTCGTGGTCAAAGATTTGAGCTCGGGTTTCCTGTTCGTCATCTGGAAGGGAATCGACGAAGCGAAGTTTCATTTCGGCGTCAGACAGCCATTCCAGGAGCATGTTAACTGCTCTGTGGAGCTCTTCGGCCTGCACAAGATAAAACGGTTAGATTGGTGTTGATCAAGTTTATCAACACTGGGTGCATCGTGAAGAATGGCCGACCTGTCGGAGCGCTCCCTGAAGCTTGATGCCCCTCTTCTGTGCCAGACTGACGGTCTCTCGCCAAAGCGTTCCCATCTCAGAGATTTGCGACGACATACCGGAAATGTCCCCTTTAGACGCCAGTTCACGGCCGGACCGCTCGACGGAGTCCACTTGGGCTCGGCGGCTGTCCAGTTCTTGTTCGAGCGCCTGAACAGAACCTACGTTAAAACGAATGCACGGTGGTTTCTACCATTCATCTGACTCTTTTTACCTTGTGCTGGTCGATGAGCATTTGGACGGTGTCGAGGTCCCCGTGGACGGGCGAGTCGGCAGCAAGATCCCGATGAGTCCTGCGGAGCCAGTCCAGAAGAGCTTCCAGGGCGTCTTTGACCTGCCCGCAGTAGAGTAACGCCTCTTCGAGACTCCTCTGCCGCTCGACAGCTTTAGCACACACGGTATTCCAAAGCTCTTTGAGCTGGGCGGCCATGTTCTTCAGCGGTGTTTCATCACCCTTGGCAGCCCTTTCTCGAAGAACCTGGACACAAAATGAATAGTAAAACAAACCTCAACAAACGAGATGACGTCAGGGGATGCAACATACCTTGCCATTACGCATGACCGTATCGTACTGGCCCTGTTTTCCTGCAATGGCCTTCTGAGTCTCTTTGTGTTTGGCAAGACGGTGCTTCAGTTTGGCCGGGTCGTTGGCGGCAGACGTTATTTCTGCTGAGATCTCGTCCAGCTTCTTGTCCGTCTCTCCCAACCAGCTCATTAGGCCTGACCAGGAGTCGTGGTAGTCCTTGGCCTCCTTATATCCGTGGTCCAGAGCTCTAGTCCTTTCAGCAGACTTGGACACGACTCTTTCCCACCTGTGTTGAACGCTGGAATCCCCGAGTATAACGTTAGTAGTGAAAATACCGACAATGGCTGATCCTACAAAGACTTATTCTTACCTGACAAGAAGGTTCTTGATGAGGATGACGTCTTGTTTTTGGCAGAAGTACTTGAGATGAGTTCCTTGCCGGTCGAGCTGAACCATCGCCTCTCGGTGCGTGCCAACCTCTTTCTGGAAGCTCTTGTGCTGTTCGATTTGAGTGAGGATGGTTTCCAGAACACGTGAGACCGGCTTCAAGTTGGACAGTGTCTTTTCCGCCGACGTCAGCCAGTCGACGAAATTCTACAACAAAACCTCAAGGTTGACTTCTACCTGTCATGTCAAGGTGATCCAAGGACTGATCCTGGTCGCAACAGTGGAACTTTAGCAGGCAATACTCAACAAATGATATCAAAATGTCCATAAACAAACCTGAAGAGCGTCGTGGAACTCAGTTGCTTCCTTAAGGGCAATTTCCAACTTGATTTTCTTGTCGTTAGCCCGAGCAGACACACTTTCCCATCGAGTCTTTAGAGTCTTGAGCGACTGTGCCAGGTGGTTGGACGAATCCGAAGAGCCAGCTTTCCTGAGCATTTCGTTACCGCGCGACAGGACGCCTTCCACTCGAGGCCGAGAATCTACAAAACGCTACGTTATAAGTGTGTTCAGGACTACAAAAAGGGAAAAGAGAATCCAGGGGCACCTTCAAGCTCGTTGTACACGACCATAAAACGCTCAAGTTGTTCGGAAGCTGTTTCGGGGAGACCGCCGACAGGTTTGGATGCTGCGATGACGGAATCAACTTCACCCAGCCAGCTGAGCAGGTCTTGGACTTCGGCGGAGAACCTAGGCAAGAAAGGGAGCTCGTGAGGAGATGGTGCAAAGCACTGAGGGGTCTAGCGGTCTTGCCATATGAAACTTAGCAGGCCAACATACCGATGTCCTTGCCGCAGAGCTTCCTCCAGCTCTGTATGTCGGTCTGTCGCTTTGGCCAGGAGCGCTTTCCATTTGGTGTTGAGGTCTTTGAGTTTGTCTTGGACGGAGTCATCTTTGCCACGGCCTTCTTCGATGATTTGACGGCCAGCATCATTGAGCGTGTCGACGGACGTTTGGTGAGCCGTCATGTCGTTCATGAGGACCTGGAAATATCTTGTTGTAAACAAGACCTTCGAAACAGTAGACCTGCTCAATGACAGCCATCGACTAACCTTCAACTTGGCCAACTGGATCTCAAGCTGGTGCGGGTCGACAGCAATCGGGTACATTTCCGTGTCCAACGTCCGGTCCGTGGCAGATATCCACGCCAGCAGCTCGGACAGGGCCTGTTGGAACTGGCCGAGACGGAGCAAAGCGTTCTCAAGCTGCCTGTACCTTTCGGCAATGCCTCGGTGCAGTTCGTCCCAGCGGTAGTTGATCTTGGACAAGTCCTCCTTGAGCCCTTGCGCTTGTTCGGCAGAACTTCTCTCCGTCAGCTCTGCCGCTTGCCTAGAGAATAACAAAAGGTTTAGCTCAGAGCAAGACAGCTGCAGCGGAAACATCATAATGCATAGTTAATTTACCTCCAAATGTTCCTTAAAGTCCGCACAAAATAGCCAGAACAAGTGAGAACAGCAACAAAACATATATTTAAAGTCCAAGCGTATCAGGATGTGGAAAAAATATATAATATATTATGGTCGGATATTTTTGTCTTATTCTATGTTTTTTGGGGTGCTGAATCTGAATCCTGAAGAGATCCGAAGAATATCTGCTATGCGTTTTGAGACATTCGCAAAAAACTCCAAAATGTTAGCACTTTTGGTTTATTATTCTTGGAATGATACACCTATGTTTTCGCGACAGAAGTCGACGACTACGATCGGCCACAAAATTTGACATTATCCGTTTCAAGAGGTCTACATTCAAAATCCGAAATGTCCGTCCACCGTCCGGGCCGTTTTGGTCAGTAGGAATTTTTTTTTTTAATCTGAAATTTTGACAAAATACTCGGTTTACCATCTAGTTGTGCTCGCTAGGTTTTCAGCCCAATCGCCCAAACCCGTGGGGCGCTAAAATGGGGCTACGGGAGGTTTTTTTTAAAGGCTTTTAGCTATGGGATCGAGTCAGGTGTCGTTTTCGAAGTACTTTTGGACGTAGAATCCATTTTTTGGGGTCCCGCAACGATCCGATTTCACTGTTGAGATCTATAGGGATTTCATGGTGCTACATATGAGATTTTTGATGGATCCCAGGAGGTCAAATATTTTTCAAGTAAAAAAACAAAACAAAAAAATAGAAAAAAATAAAAATAAAAATAAAAATCAGTCCCCAAAAAAAATTTTTTTTGAAATATAAAAATCAGCAAAAAAATTTTTTTTAAATTTTTTTATTGACAGAATTAAATTTCTGCACAAGTAACCTATATCAAAGAATAATAAACCCTCGAGTAAAATTTGCAGCGTTTTTAAGTTTTTAAAACTCTGCCCGCCATTCGTACGGTAGTCACTTTTCGACAAACTGTTGGTGCCTATCCTATAGGGAATTTAACGCTGTACAACTTCCATTATGTAACATTTTTCGATAGGAACGGCAGCAATGAAGGTACAGCCCGAAGTGCCAAAAAGTGATTTTTTCGAAAAACGATTAAAAACTCGCCATACATTCGAATCGCTCTAGCTCCTGAACTATTGGGTCTCCAATCAACTTTCACTAGTGAAGTGTAAGGAAATTTTATGCTCTTTCACTTTGATAATAGTGACTTTTGCCGTCGGGAGTTTCGGAGTTATAAGACCAAAAAATCCAACGACATATTTTTTCCACGTCACTATTATTTTCGCTACGGATTGACTGCACTATAAGTGCTATCAGGAAAAGAAGAACTTACCGATTCAGGGATTCCACTTTGACCATCATGGGGTCCAAGAAGGCTTTCAGGTCCTTCACTTCTTTCATTTGGGTGCGAATGGTGTTGATGTCTTCGCCAAGAGGTCCCAGCGCTGAGAACCTGGCCTCAGCTGTTTTGAGGAACTCTTTCAGGGACCGGAGCATATCGTGGAACTCCATAGCACGTTCCATGGCGTCGATGAGGTTCTCCCGCCTCTTGGCAAACAGGGACGTGACCGTGTCCCAAGCGTTGTCGAGGTCTTCGATATTCTTGCGGACTTCAGGCTTGTCCGGTTCGCCGACCAGGGACATGAGTTTGGCTCCGGTCTTTCGCACTTCTTCGACCTGAGGTTTGGTCTGGTTTATGTCGTGGTTGATGGTGTCGAGTTGGTCGGCTTGAGCTTGGACCTCTTCGGGGCGCAACGCGGGCGGCTCTTGGTTCATCAAGGAGGACTCGATTTCAGCCAAAGCTGTGACGACTGCCTCCAGCTGCGACCAGAACCGGGCGGCTACTTCCAAAGCCTCGTTGAGCGACTGGTTTCGAGATTTGGTTGCCGCGTTGACGTCGTTCCAAAGCTGCTGCAGTTTCTCCATTTTCCTCTTGATATCTGCGGATTTATTGATGGTGTCAACTCTCGATCTATGCTCCATTCAACCTCGTTTACTGTTTACTCACCTTTCACAGCCGGGTCGGTGGGTGATTTGGCAATGACGTCACCCGCTGCCTTCTTGATCGCTTCAAAAGCGTCTTCCCTCTTGGCGATTTCATCGACCAGGGATTTGTTCTCCTTGAGTTGCTGCTTGATCTTTGGCACGTGAGCAGACACCTGGGGGAAAAAACGAACACGGTCAGACACTGTACAGCAGGGGTTCCCAACCTTTTTTTACCTCGCCCCCCCTTGGTCGGTGTGAACACCATTGCGCCCCCCCCCCCCTTTGTTCTATGTAATTACACTCTCCCCCTCCTCAAAAATGCTAAGTATAAGTATAATCATGGTATAATTTTAATGAGTAAATTAAAATTCAAACGGAACTTTTTATTAAATAAATAACATGAATACAACAAATTTTGTTGTTGTATTCATGTTGACAAACACTCACGCTCCAGCCTACCTCAATAATTAGGAATGGAAGCGTTTCTGGATTATTATTATTTGTTTTTTATCGATATAAGACGTCCAAATAATATTACAAATGGGGTTAAAACACAAACTGCAAGCTCGTATGAATTTATAAAATTTATGGAAAAATTTCTATTTGAATTTTGGCGGAAACCCGAGGTCAGCTCCTATTGGTCGAAGAGTTGGCCACCATTACAAAACTAAAAACTAGATTAAGATTAATTTAATTTATATCACAAATAAGTTGAGTCAATAAGCATGATCACATTCACACCAAAGCGAACACAGCCATTTTCGCGTAACTCCAGTGTCATCAGAGCCAAATGCCAAGAAAAAATCGAAAATAGAAGAAAAAATCGACCTGCACTCTGGTGTTTTTTTGATTGGAAACCGGAACCACTATAGGTGACGTCACGTTAAATGATTATAAACTACGTGTAAGACTTTTTGTCAGTTTTTGGGCCTTGATCGCGCCTCCCCTGGAGACCTTTCACGCCCCCCCAAGGTTGGGAATCCCTGCTGTACAGGGATCTTTATCAGATTACACTCGACAGATACTTACTGGTTCGGCGGAGCTCATTTCGTCAGCAGCGTTGGTCAGCGCCCTGAGCATCCCTTCGAGCTTGTCGGAGAATTCCGAGCTTTCTTGCAAAGCCTTTTCCAACGCCTCTTGGCGGGCCTTCAGCAGGTTCCTCAGAGCGTCGTAGCGGTGGTTGTCCGAGTCCAAAATCTCCTGGACCTTCTGGCCCTCTTCGTACTGGACAAGTTTGATGAGAGCCTCTCCAGTCTTGTTCAACTTGTCAATGAGCGGCTTGTGCTCGGAGATGGATTGCAGGAGTCGCTGTAAAGAGGAAATAGGTAATAAAAAAGTAAAAAAAAAAAAAAAAAAAAAAAAAAAAAAAAAACAGCTCATTAAAATATCGCACTAAAGTGATGTGTCACCTGTGTCACTGCTTGGTCCTGGATGAGAGCCTGCGGTCTGAGCATTGACGGGCGTAAGTTCTTTGTTTCATTCTCCCGCTCTTCAAGCCACGAGACGAGTTCTGAGTGAGACGAGTCGAAGTGCTGGGAGAGAGCCAGAGCTTGCTCAAGGAGTGACAGCCTGTCACCGGACGCGGACCACACAGAGTCCATCGTCTCCCTGAGGTCCGCCATTTTGTCCCGCATGAGAGAATTGTCTTCATACTGCGGGCTTTCCCTCAACACCTTCTTGGCAGTGTCGAGAACGTCGCGGACACGGCCCTTTTGGGAGGCGATGTCGTCATTGAGGGCCTTGTGCTCTTTGAGTTGGAGCCGGATGACGTGGGGTTCGCTAGATGGGGGTTCAGCTTCTCTCAACTGCGCCTCAACTTCTCTGAACCACTCAAGCAAAGAGTCGACGTCTCCGAGGACTTCCAGAGATCGCTGCTTGCAAAGCCGCAACCTTTCGGCTTTCCTTTGAACTTGCTGGGCGATAGCGTCGAATCTTCGGTTGTCCCTCGTGACCAACCCTTCAATGGTGGCTGCTCCCTCGCCGGGCCCAATGGCGCACAACTGAGGCCCCAGCTGGTTTATGTTCTCCAGAACCGGTTTGAACTCCTGGATGTCCATCTCTAGCGCTTGAATGGACTCTTCGCGAGGCTCGGCGCTCTGCAGGGTGGTTTCAGCTCCATGCATCCAATCAGCAAGCCGGTTGTGAGCGTGGTGGAACTGTTGAACCAGAGGAAGCGCTTCTTGGGTCTGTTTAAGAAGATCTGCCCCCTTCGTTGTGAGCTCATTGTAGCGCCTCTGCAGCGAATCCAGTTTGTCTTTGAGTTGGATGGCTTCGTCCGAAGAAATGTTCCTCATAAGTTCCAAACCAGCATCCACCGTCGAGTCGACGCTCCCTTGTTGGTTGGAAATCTCCTCTGTCAAATCCTGCATTTAAAACAAAAATTGATTAACCCGTTCAAAAGGAGCCTCAATGCTAGAGCAATAAAACTCACAGCAAGATCTTCCATTTGGGCCAACAGCTGCTCGGTGTGGACGGCGAGAACTTTGTATTTCGCCAAGCGGTTTTCCATGCTCTGCATCCACGCCTGGAAACAAACTCGGTTAGCTAAGTTCAACCAGATAGTTCAATTACTCGTCCCGTGGAGTCACCTGGAGTTGCTGGTAAGTGACGACCAGGTGGCGGAGTCGTCCTCGGGCTGCTTCGAGAAGAGTGGCGACGCCTTCCGAAGCCTCGACAAGACCAGAATATCTGCGACGAGACGGAGAATCAAATAAGCGGTCGAAAAAAGGGAATGAGCACGTATTCAAAGGTTAATGGGATGCACTCACGGAGGCTCAGGATCGTGGAGAAATTGGAGTTTGTTATGCCAGCCACGAAATTGTTGTACTATTTTAATTTTTTCGCTTATAACTCCTAAACAAAGCATTTTTTGACAGATGCTTCTATTAGGTCGATGAAAGCGCGTTAAATTCTTACACCATTGACCTCCTCAACTTCTAAATATGACCAATTTAAAATTTAGTAATCGTCGACTGAAACCCTTAGCATGGCAGCCAAAAAAACTTCGAAATTTATGCACAACATTCAGTTTTTTGCAAATAACTCCTACAGTTAGCAGTTTTTGACAAATTGTTCTATGTAGCCGATGGAAGAGCGTCAAAATCCAAGTTGATTGACCTCCTCAACTTTAAAATATGACAAATTTTTAAGGAAGCAATCGTCAGCATGACAGCACACAAGAGTATTAAATTGACCCGTTCAATTTGGAACAAGATGGTGCACTCCATCTGGTGCAAGTGTGTGGCGTGCAGGGCCGATGTACCTGTAGGAAGGTCTGAAGTGCTACTTTGTATCGCCGGAAGGCCTTTACAAATAAACCTTCTCATTCTCAGGTCTGAAGTGCTCAACTGCAAGAGCCAGGCATGATCAAATGTGCCTATTGAAGAAAAGTATTTCAACACCTCCGCTATTGGAGGAGGAGGAGCAGGAGGGCATCTTCACTTCATTATAGGAGGAGAGGGATTACGATTCCAAAAGGCAGAAGGATTACATATTGAGGTGACTTAACTTCCGTGAAATTTGTAAATTGTGAAAAAGTTCGTAATTTAGAACCTATGAGCGAAAAACTGGAAAAAAGTGCTTAAATGTCAAAGCTTTTCGGCTGCCATAAAAAACGCAGGATACAGACACCGTCTGAATTAGTGGTAAAGATCACCTGTCAGCAACTTCTTGAACTTTGTCGGCCACACCAGACGCTTCATCTTCTCCGACGAGGCCAGCAAGCACGGAAGCCACTTCAGTCAAGTCGCTCAACGCTCCTTTTTGTCTGAGGATCTCGTCATGAAGTGCCTTAAAAACATTGAGATTATATTATAATCGTATTAAGATGGATGCGTGATGGATATTAGTAAACTGATTAGTGAACTTTACATACATTGTGTTCTCTGATCTTCTGTTGTATTTTCTCTTCGTCAGTAGGCACTAACTCCATGTCTTTGATTTTCTTCTCAGTTCGATCCAACCAGTCCACGATCGGGTTCAGCTTGTCTTGGAATTCCTTGGCGACGCCCATAGCTTGCTCCAAAGCGGTCATACGAGTTGCCGCTTTGTCGCTGAGGTCTTCAAACCGCTCGGCGAGAGAGCGAAGTTGCCTTTCGATGCCGGCCCTTTCGGCGGCGTCGCAGTTGGCAGCCACTTCGCGCCCCATTGCGACCAACGAGGACATAGAGCCTTGGCGGTCAAGGAGCATCTTCTTCAAGAACTAGAAACATCAAGGGAGACGTATTGGTGGATGGAGTCGTGGCTGAGGTGTTGCAAGCGTTGTGAGCAAGTTTGAGACGTACCTTCTGTTCTTGGAGTTGAGCCTTGACGACCTTGTAGTCAGCAGATGGTGGACGCTGGTTAGCCACCATTTCTTCCGTGTCTGACAGCCACTTCGATAAACCTTCGACAGCTTCTTGGAACTTACCACTTTGCAGTAGACCGACGTCCAAACGTCTCTCCCTCTCAACCATCTGCAAGAATTGTTTACGTCAAAGATCATACAAAGACTGGACTCGGGTCACCAGAGTTTGTCAGAGCTTCTCCAGTCAATTACCTTCTCTTTGACGGACGCCCACCGCTCAGCCAGTCGCTCGCATTCCTTTTCCACAGCGGCTGTCGATACTCCGGGAGCAGCCGTGCCAGCCAGGACTTGCCCAGCGGCCAGGGCTGAATCGACGGAGGCTCCGGCAGGATCGATGACGTCCCGCCTCAACCGAGCCGCCTCTTCTTGCTGGTTCCGGATGGTCTCGGGCTCAGACCCGACAGGTTTGAGCCGTTTGATTTCATCCAGAGCAGAATCCACCAGATGATTGGCATCTTCACTCTGCAGACAAAAACAAAAGCGTCAGGTGACAAATTTTAAAGCGAAAACCCACCGCGGGCGTGGCTTACTTTGGCAATGAAATCTTTGAGACGGTCGAGAGCGTCTTCGAGGGCCTCTTCCCTTCTTCGTGATCCTGCCTCGATAGAAGCCAAGCGTTTGGAGACATTCTCAGCCTGCTGGCGAGTGGCGTCTGCCGAAAAGCCTGAATCAACGAGCGAATCAGCCAAAGACATCATGGCGCTCACGTCATCCGCAGCTCGATTAACCTGAAAAGCATGAATGAGTTTTAAGCTGCACAAGGAGCGCAATGTAGAGATTGGATGAGTGGCAACCTTTGAGTTGAAGGCGGACAGTTGGTCTTGTTGTGAGCGGAGTGTTTTCATGTCACGACCGGGCGGCTTCATCGAGTTGAGCTCATCTTCCAGTGACGTCAAATCTGTCATCAAGTGCTTCACTTTGTCCTGTAAATGGGATTTCAGTTTAGCGAGGGGTCGTTAGGATTGAGAGGATTGCAGAGTGTGGTACTGACGTTGTATTGTTGGACGGCTTTGGCAGCAACGTGAGCCCGATCGCACCGGTCGTCGAGGCGGGACGTCAGGTCGTCCAGACGCTCACCGAGAGCGGTCACTTCATCGGACAGGCCGGATGTTTTGCCTCGAGAGACGGAAGCGACTTCGTTGTCCAAATCCCCACAGGTTGTCTGGAGGGTTTCCAAGGGTTTCCTGAGGCCGAGCACCTCGTCGCGGAGTGCGGCCAGGCGAGAGAGCGTAGCTGCAACAGACTAACAGTAAGTACCTGAACACAACTCACCACCGTCCATCATCCACCAATCTTACCTGCATCAGTGTGTGTCGCCAGAGAGTCATGCGACCCAAGACGGTCTTCGCATCTTTGGACGGAATGTGACAACCCCCTCAGACGGTCCGAAGCGTCAGCGATCCTTCGCCCCAACTCTTCCAAACTGGACGTCCGAGAAAGCAATTCGTTGTTGAGCTTGTCCCACCGGGATTTGGCCGCCGAAAGTTCCTGCAAATACCATCATCAGACGTGCTCAATCTACGTACAGCAATTTACAGCTAACAGCCTTACCTGCATGACAATTTCTTTGTCAATGTCGCACGATGCTACGAACGTCTCTCCGAGAGATCTCAAGTGTTCGAACTCTCCGGATTTCTTCCAGACGTCATTCCTGAATGAGGCCAAGTCCCTGCAAACAAAGTACATCCTGTAAACTCCGGGTGAGGGGTTGGCTGGCGTAACAGGGTGGCCCCCTAGTCAAGAAAGCTCAAAACTTTGACCAAAATGGGATTGATGGTCGATCTCGCTGAGACCAACTTCAACGCATTTACAAATCCAGACAGAGACGTCCCCCACATTGGGTAGGTAACAAATCGGAGATCAGAGAAGATAATAATAATACTATTGGCGATAATATTATTATAGGCCAGTCATAATAATATACATAGTACACAAAAAAAAAAAAAAAAAAAAAAAAGGGTAAAATCGCAAACGAATGGCTAGATTTGATTTTTTGATATGTTGTTTGGGTCATTATCAGAAGCACGTAGGTACCCAATTTGACAGCTAAAAAAATCGTAGGGAACTTTGTGAGCAGCTCGAAAAACCGCGAACTTTTTGCAGGTATTTCGGCTTTTTGGTAATATCTCCTGAACTGAAGCGTTTAACGATTTTTTTTTTTATACATGTCTAGTTCAAAGTAGATAAAATCTACAATACTTTAAGCACAACGCGAACTCTGTTCGACTCACGGTTTTCAAGACACAGCCTTTTGAAAATTGGCGATTTTTCGAAGGGGGAAAAAACAGAAGTCATTTTTCTGTTTGGGCCAATTTCAGACCCAAAATACGGCCAAAATACTTATTCTACGGAAAACTCATTCATTAAAAATTCATTTCGAGTGAAGTTGTACGATATGTATTTAGCTTTCATTTGGGCACTCTGTAGGCCAAAATTTAATATATTTAATAGGAACCGAGAAAACGAATTTAAACCAGATCAAGAAACGCCCAATCTGCCACCGCTCAGTAAGCGACATAAAGACCCCTATTTGAGCTCAAATGAAAGGTAAACAGAATCTCTACAACTTCACTCGCACGAATATTCACGTAGAATAAGTATTTTGACCGTAATTTGGTCAGAACTTAAAAAAGCTTAAAAATGAACGTTTTTGAAAAATCGCATATTTTCAAAAGGCTGTATCTTGGCAACCGTGAGTCGTACCGAGCTCGCGTTGTGCTCAAATCCTTGAAAATTGTATCTACTTTAAAATAGGTATGTACGACAAATTCGTTAAAACGCTTAGTTCAGGAGATATAAACCAAATTAAGTGCACAAATTTTGCGGGGCCTTTATACACATCCAGACACACAACAGACTTTCACTTACCTGAGATGTTTATCGAGGTCTCGCCTTGAAAAGCTGTCCGGCCTCAATGAGTCGAGTTTGTTCTCAGCTTGAGACAACCACGGAATGAAAGACTCCAACGCCTTGTAGTATTTGCGGCAGTGCTCGTTCGACGTGGCCAACCTCGTCTGCCTTTCGACGGCTTCCCTCTTCAACCTCTCCCACTGGTTCCTCAAATTGTCCAAACTCCGGCTCGACTGTTTGTCCGCCTTCTGCTGCCCTTTGTCCAACAACATGATGATTTGGTGCTCTTTGGACATAACCTCCTTGTAGACGGGCTCGTGAGCCTCAACCTGAACACGACCACAGTTGATTTATCCCAACATTTATAACAGACGTAGACAATAGTTGAGGACAAGGCCGCACCTGCTGTTGGAGAACGTCCCGATCAGCGGAAATCAGCAGACGTTCAGTAAGACCGCCGAGCTCTTCTGACAACCATCCCAATGTTTTAGCAACGGTAGCATCAAACTCACGACCATCCCTGAAAATCAAATTGAAAAAATTAACCGATTACAAGATGAATTAATAAAAAATTTAGCTTAAATAAACTATTAGAAAAATTAAAAGTGGAAGATAAAAAAAGTTTAACCATAATAATAATTATTATTATTAGGGTTATGGATTCCACGTCAGTAAATACTTCAAAAACGACGCCTCAGTCGACCCCACAACCTTAAATTCTTCAAAAACACTTCACGCTGCCCCTTCGAAGCCCCACGATAAAGTCGGATGTGTCTGAGACCCTCATAAAGCGATTCTACGCACAGAGGTACTTTGTAAACGACACCCCACTCGACTCCACTACCCCAAACCCTTCACAAAAAAAAAAAAAAAAAACATGTAACGCATTTGTAGCCACATAGAGCCCCCACAGTGTTTGAAGTCCACAGTTTACAGTAACATTTCTGGCGTTTTTCACATACCTGAGGTAACCTTCGATTTCAGCTTTGCGTTGATCAAGTTTGGCCTGAAGAGCGTTGTACTGCTTGTTGACAGCGGCCAGTTTCGCTTGAATGTCAGCTCTCGAAGCGGCGTCGGTGAGCACCTGCAACAACCAAGTTGTGAAATTCTGAACGGTCAAAAGAAACGACCAGCGATAACCAGACTTACCCTGCAAAGGTGTTCACCGGCGGCTTCGGCGTCGGCCAAAAGTTGTCGGGCGCCTTCGAGCTGCCTCTCGCACCCTTGCAGCTTCCTCAGGTGTTGTTCGGGGTCTTTTTCCGCTTGGGCGGAGTCGATTTGGTCGGAAATGTTCTGCAGAGTGTCCCTCAGCCGGGAGAGTCCCAAGTCGAACTCTTTTGTCGAGTCGACGGCAGCGCCTACGAAAAAAACAAAAAAAAAGTTGAGAAACCGTTGGGTGGTGAAACTATGAACTACAATAACAACAATTACCGAGATTGGCAGCGCGTTCGTCGAGTTTCTTGGCAAGCGCCGCCCACCTGTCCTGCACAGTCTTCAGTTTGCCTTCGAGCGGTGTCCAGTGCGCCCTCGCCACAAGCTGCCCAGTAGTGTCTTCCAGATGGTTCAATTGAGGCCCCATCGCCCTCAACTCTTCTCTCAACACTTGAACCTAAACAGGCAGTTAGCATCGTAATGCTCTCCCAAAATTTACGCATCGGCTGTTTTTAAAATTTAAAAGAAGTTACATTTAATGTAACTTCCACCGTACCTGTTCAACTTGAGACTGGACCATCCTCGGGTCGGACGAAATCGGGCCCAGAGCTGCTGTCATCCGCTCTTTGGCCGACAACCAGGTTCCAAGATGTTCGTGAGTATCGTACAGGTCTTTGAGGTCTTCGAGAAGTTGAATCCTGAAACAATTGTCATTATCAAGGCTCAGATTCGAGCATACTTGGGTTATTTCTGTCAAGTAAACATTAACAGAAGCCTTTCGGTAGTATTTTCACCTCTGGGACCTCTGCGGAAATAGGCAAATTTTAAACGCCGTCTCTTGGTGGCTATTAATCCTGACCTGCGGTTGGACTCATAATGTACTAAATGCTACCCAGTTTAAGAAGCTACAAAGAGGCCATGGTCGCAATACCATTTCTTCATGATCAAAACGGCCAAAAACTGAAAATATTGTCGAAAAATTTCATTCCATTCAATTTTTCTATACGGTATTCGAGTATTTCTTTCCAACATTGAATAATGACCGCAGTAACTCATACGTTATTCACAATGTTTGATACCAAAAATACTTGATACCTAAAGGCCACATTCGATATTTTACTGTTAGCATCTGTACCAGTCGACCTTAGAAAATTTCAATATTTAATATTGCTGCCCATTGCTGCTGATGCATCCCTAAAGTTTATTTCTGATCTCGCTCGAACGTACCTGGATTTACACAGATCGCTGAGGTTCTTCCACTTGGCGGTGACGTCGTTCAACTGCTGCTGCAGCGCGTCGGAGCCTGGAGCTCCGGATTTTTTCCTGAGGAGCTCGTTGACGGACGTTTTCGTGTTGTCAAGGAGGGATTGTTTTTCGTACATTTCCTCGAGAAGGCCTTTGACGATTTTGTTCATTTTGTCAGCCTCTTCTCTCGTGTTGGGGAGCGTGTCGCGGGGCAGCGTTCGAAGCGTGCGTTCGATGAACGAATCGAGAGTTTTCAGATGCTCCAAAGCCTACGAAACAAATTACCATGCGTTTAAATTCCTACGCCCGATGCGTCTTAAGAAAAAACAATACATCAAAAGTACGCAAATGAAATAAATTACCTTCTTCAACTCTTCCCGAGTGTTGTCCAACTCATTCGACCTGTCGGACAATCGAACTCCGAGACTTGAATAGCGATTGTTGATTTCGGATATTTCCTGCTGCACGCCGGTCGCTTCTGCACATCAAACACGGCCATTAAAACACCAACCGTACAATTGCTTCAACTTGACAAAAACTACGCCACTACCTCCCCTCAATAAACCGCTATCTCCCGATAACACTTTTCATTATCGTTTCATGTCAAAACCTGCATCCCCACCACCTTCCCCAGTTGAACTTACCGAGCGGGAAAGCTTCCTGGGAAGAGCGGCGGCTTCCGAAACCCGACGAGCCCGGCGACAACGGCGACGTCATCGACGCGTACAACTTGGTCGGTGACGGCGACGTCAAATCCTGCGAGCTCCTGCGACCCACTGAGAACAATACAAGAGTTATTTATATTAGGTACCTAATAAAAATTTTATATTTATTTTAAAAATTTTATTAAAATTTTTTTTTTTTAGATTTATTTTTATATTTAATATAAATTAATAATACAAAAAAATATTTGAAACCCCGAATTGAACAAATAAATAAATAAATAAACGTTCAAAAATAAATAATAAAATAATATAAAAATTATTTATATTATTTTAATAACATATAAATTAATATAATTAAAAAATAATATTTAAAAAAAACTAATAAAAAACGGGTACTTTTCCGTTATACCGCCCCCACTCGATTTTGGTTGCGTTTCGGCCGCTTTGGGTGCCTTAAAGCCATCGGGAGGGGTGTGTATGAAATCGAAATCGAGTATAACGGAGGTATAACGGAAAAATACCAAAACACGTTTATAAAGATACAATTTCATGACACGTGAATAAAAGTAATTTTTACAAATGAAAAATTGAAAAACAAAAGGTTGGGAAAATGAAAGGGGGGGCCCTTTGCTAAAACCAGTTTCCAGGTAAAAATTCAAAACAAACAAAGATTAAAAAAAAGATAATACAATTTAATACGGCATACTCGTGTAGTTAGGACTGTTGGGAAACCCGAAAAAATTGATTCTATGTCCAAAATTACTCCAAAAAAGTCACTCCGCTCGACCCCATACATAAAGCCATCAAAACCTCTTTTTAGCCCCATAAAACCCGACAGTGACTTCGGGTGGGTCCGAGACCCTCATAAATGGATTCTCCGCACAGAAATATTCCGAAAACAACACCTCACTTGACCTCACTAGCTTAAATCCTTCAAAAATCCCCTCAGTAGCCACATAGTCGAACGAGGATGATGTCGGATGGTTCAGAGACCCCCATAAATGAATTCTACTCCAGAAATACTCCGAAAACGTCACGCCACTCGACCCTGTACCCAAAATCCTTCAAAACCCCTCCTGCAGCCCCATTTTAGCCCCACGGTAAGCATCATCGAAGTGAAAACATCCCAGACACAACTACAAGGACGACTGAGTACCTCCATGAAATCGACGTAGTTTTACTCACATGTGGTAGAAAGTCGCTTGACGGGGCTGACAGAGCTACGCCGCCTGGTGGGAGATTCGGGACGGTCGAAAGCCTCCAAAGCGGAACCCAAATCGAAAAGTTTATCTATCGTCGGGCCGTAGTCTTTGTGCTCTTTCACGAGCGGCTGAAAAGTTCATTGCCGTGAAAATAAAACGACTCCCAAGAGGTCAATTTGATAAACTTAGAGGAAAAAGAGGGTTTACCTTGAGTTCGTCGGACTGTCGACGGATGATGTCCATGTGGAGAGCGACTTGCTCCAAGCGGGTGATTTTGGACTCGAAGCTGTTCAGCCATTGGATGACTTGATCGCGAAGTTTGTCGTAAGCTAGACTCTGTTCTGCGCGGAGCTTCGTGAGGCGGGATTTCTCATCGAGGAGTAGATTCAAGTCACGCCATTGAGTCTCAATGTTCTGCACAAATAAAGAAGTTGATTAAAAAAGTGTTAGAAGAAGAGGAAGTCTCCAGAAGATCATTTCATACCTTAATTCTGTCGCGGACGTGTGAAGTGTCGGTGACGTCTTTACGACCGATGAGGTTCCTCCCGTCTCGCAGTACTCGTTCAATGGGTTCCCTCTTGGCGTCTCTTTCGTTTACGATGGCGTCTACGGCTGATGGCGCTGGAATGACGACAAATTGCAAATGGGAGGAAAAGGAGGGGATAAACGTTGGAATTACAGCATGAGGGAGCCTTACTGCCAGTAGCGATGCCGTCGGAAGCTTCGTTCAGCCAGTTCTCGATGTCCTGAGCTCGCTTATTGAAATCATCCAGGCCGGCGTTGACTTCTGAAAGGCTCTCGTTCAGTTTGGTGGCTCTCTCAAGGAGTTTTTCGTACCTGGAGTTTGTGTTAGGTTAGACAGTGCAGTGAGAACGTTTGGAGCAGAAAAGGATCGCTTACCTTGAAACCATGTCCTTCATCTTGGTGTCGATCCGCTTGGCCAGACGGGCGTTGGTCGCTTGGGCGACGAGCTGACGAGCGCTGGCAGCGGCGGCTTCGACCTGACCCTGGTGAGCCTGTATGTCGGCCAAAGGAGCTCTGAGGGACCTGAGTTGGTCGTCGAGGCGGTTCTTGTTGAGGGAAGCAGGGCGAGTGAGCGCCTTGATGTTGTTCTCAGCAGTTGACAACCACGAGATGATTGACTCCAACGAGCTTTCAACGCCTGGAAACAACAAAAACAATGAACACACTGAAGAAATACTAATGACTGCTGTTGTGATGAGTCTGTACCTTGACTTTGCTCCAGGGCATTGTCGAGGGCAGCTATTCGGCTCTTGAGAGCTCCATGGAGGTGTTCGTATCGCGTAGTGAGTTCGTCCACAGGTTGAGACAGTTCATTGATTTCCGATCTTGAAGCTTGCCCTTCGATAGACCTGCGAAATAAACTCATGAAGCTTTCATCGATGAAATTCACGCTGCATTCAGCGTGTAGGCTACCATACTTTTGCGCCAGTCAAATTAAGAAACAACTGTTTGCTCCAGTTTGGGAAGGGAAGAGCCATACATCTGCGCCAATCAGGGAAAATTGGAAAAACTTCCTACATTAGCGCCCGTACTAGAACAACTGGGGGCCACCCACGGCTGGCTAAAGCCAACCAACTCCAATTCACCTAGCCACAGACCCCTTCTTCTCGCTTTTCGATAATGAAAAGTTTTCCTAATCGCTCCAATTTTTGATGAGGTATGACGAAAACTTGTGAAGCACTAGAGGGCCAATGACTATTTTTCTAAATATGACATTATATGAATTTGACTTTATAAAAAAATGTGGTTTTTAATTTATGTACCTACAGATACAAAACTACTATAACCGCTACTAGGGTTTTTTATTTTTTAAGGAAAACTACTTTCTGACGCTTTTTGCTGAATGAAGCCCTGATGCAAATGAAGGTTTTTGGAGCGGCGCAAATGTAGGGTACAAGGGCGTAGTAGACTGGTACAAACGTAGAGAAATTTTTCGGCTCATTTTCACCCTTCTGGCGCAAACGTTATAGATCTACACGCGTGTACATAGGTACCTGAGCAAAGTGTCCAAAGCTTGTCGGAGATTGTCGAAAAGCCTTCCCTGCGCTGAGAACTCCGTGTTCAGTACTTTGGCTCGGTTGAGCTGCTCATCGAGGGAATGCGGGTCAGCGGCAAGTGGCTCCGACAGGATCTTGTTGGCAGCCGGTTCAGCAGATGACATCCACTGGCGGACGCGGTCCAAAGCCGACCGGTACTCTTTGGTTTTGCCTCCGAGTGACGACAGGCGGTCCGAGAGATTGTTGACTCTGTTAAGAAGGTCTCTGTACTCCTTAGTCAGCTCCTGAACCAGCTGCCTCAACTCGGATCCAGACAGCGGCTCGACGAGCGAAGGCCTTGAAGTCAATTGGGTTCGGTACTCGTTGACAGCCATCAGGAACTCCTTTGACTCATCAATAAACTTCTGACTAGCCATAGTGATGAACCTAGGAACACAGAAATTTTGAAGTTTGTAATTGTCAAGCGTAAAATGCTGACTTCGCTTCAAACATTCTGTGTTACTAACCTCAAATCAGCTTGATGCGCAATCACGTCACTGGTGAGTTCACCGATGCCAGCGTCGCTTTGGCGAAGCCCCAACGACCGCTCCTTTTCCGTTGCAAGCCTTTTAGCTTTTTCCAGCCACTCAGAGAAAGTTTGCGTTTCAGATCTGTGTAAAAGCCAGTCGAGTTAGTCAAGATTCACCAGACTAAGGCAGGAGACAGTTTTGAATGTACCTGAATTTGTTGAGTTCGTCGGCTGCTGAGCCGAGTCTTCTGAGGAGTTTGTCAGTGGTGTGTTGGGCCCGATCGTATTTGGTTCTGAGGGTTTTGGACGCTTTTTCGATCGAAGAGACTTCTTCCCTTTCCAGATATTCCGCTCCGGTGGTGACAATAGTTCTGACGTCGTCTTGACAGTTGGACACGGTGCGAGTCTGGGAGTCTAGCTCGTCTTTGATGAGCTGTAAGCAGGAAAGTGACGTCACAATGAAGAATCGTCAAGATGAGTGGTTGCCAAGTGGTAAAACAGCGGGCAACTTTGATTCAACAGACCCGGCTGCACCACAGTACAACTGCGCTCGACACAAGCAGCAACTAAACTGTTGCCGCCAATACCCTAGTTCTGCCATCTCTTGCCGAACTACAATAACGTTTGCCAGGTTACTCCTACCAGCCAAATTTGATCCAGCAGACCCCCCTGTACAACAGTACAATTCCTCTTCACACTAGCTGCAACTGTAACACTGCCGCCAAACCAACTAGTCTATCATCTATTGTCAGATTATAACAGCACTTGCTAGGTTGTTCCCACCGGCCAAGATGGATCCGGATCACCCTACACAACAGTAAAACTCCTCTTTGCACTAGCAGCAACTCTACATACAATTGCCACCAAATGACTGGAATGACACTTGCCACGTCACTCCCACTAGCCTGCTTCGATCTATCAGACCCCCAACCCCTTTCACCCTTTTCATACTCACTTTCAGCAAGTTGATTTGATTCCTAATGCCATCCAAATGCTCATTGGCTGGCTCCTGATTAGCCAGACGGACTTCCAATTCTCTGATCCATTCCAACAACTGCCGCAGAGTGTCATCGCAAAGTTTGTACTTTTCTTCCATCGCTTGCTGCATTGATTAAAAAAAACAACACAAACCCCATTAGCCCAAAATTCAACTGCCAAGACGATGTAAAATCATGAAAACAATTAACTGCAGTAAAATAATTTAAAAATTTAAAATGAGACAACACATGACAAAATCGACAAAACTCAAAAAAAAGTTTAAAAATTGCACATGAAGGGCATAAAATGGTTGATTAATGAATTTCGCAAATTAGTCTAAAAGCATGCGGCATTCGTTTCATACCAAATTAATAAATTGGAAAAAAGTCAACCTTTCATTAAAAATTAGACGCAACATACTTTGTTAGTCTTGAGATTAATGATGAGTCATATTTCTACGATACATTCGGCATCCCTGGGTTAGGCGTATATATATAATTATATATACGAAGGCAAATGGCGAAGAGGGGAAAACCGGGTTTTGTGGCGGTTTCGTCGACAAGCTTTTAGATGCGTGTTAGAATTTGATTTTGCGCAGGGGGGAGATTCCAGGAGGAAGGAGAGGAAAAAGTTGATTCCAATTGGATGGTCGATTTTACGAGAATTTGGAATAAATGGCGGATTAAAAAAAAATTAATTAAAAAAAAAAAGAATAATAAAATGGTTGACTTTTGGTGATTTGTGAAAAATTGAGAATTTTAAACGTAGGGATGAGTTATTATTAAGTCAAAAAGACGGTGAACATAGACGGAACAGACGGACAAAAACAAAATCGTTCGGACAAACGGAACAGACGGACAAAAAGACGTTCACAATGAAAAAATCGACCAATTTCAGAATCAACAAAAACAAGGACGAAGGGAACCAAATAGGACGTGGGACAAACTGAAGGGGGTGAAAAGTGATCAAAAATTTCGAGCGGGTAAGCAGAAACAAGCTGAAACAAACAAAAGAGAAAAAACACGAAATAACAAAAACGAGGTGATGAAAAATCCAAAAAAAGAGACGAAAAAAACGCAAAAAAGCAAGAAAGACAACAAAATCGGCAGGTATGGCAATCAGCGTTGCCAGGTAGAGCTCGAAATCTGGCAAAGCTGACCCCCACAATGATTACGTGCATGATGAGATTGAATTGGACGATGAAATTGAAAAGTGCGGGAGAATAAAAGGGAGAGACGAATTTCAAACGCAACCTACATTCAACCTTACGGTACATTTTGGGGCATTTTCAAGCCAATTTAGGACACATGAATCAAAACGACAAATTTCCCCCAAAAGTTAGTTTTTTCTGGTTTATTTCGCACTGAAAAATACATTTCCCGCTAACACGGTGCCCCATCAATTTAGACAGGAGGTTCCCGAACTGTTGTCTGACGAGTACCGCTCAATGTTCCTGCGTTGTGCTCGTTTGCGCCGACTCGGGCGCATATACGCCGATTTAGGTGCAGCCCATGGGATGAGGTTCACCCTGACACCCTTTACGGGCTTTCCCATACCCGACGGTGGGAACCTCCGATCTAGACTATCGCCGCGAGCCCAAAAAAGCGCTAAACACCGTTATTTCAAACGGAAACCCCCCATTACTTTCAGATTGTGATTCCAGACAAAATTTCATGATGGAGTTGGTGAAGGATAAGCCGTTTGTTGTTTTTTCAGGGCATAGGTATATTATGAGCCCTCAACCTCGTACATGGGGACGGGCGAAAGGTGCCTCGAGGCATTGTTTTTAACTAAATATATGCCCTGAAAAAAACAACATACGGCTTATCCCTCACCAAATCCATCATGAATAATCTGGAAGCCGACCACACTACGCTTATTGACAAAATTTCATGCAAAATTTACTCCTCTGTGGAAACTTTCGTCCGCCTCCAAACTGACCAAAATCAATCCATCAGAATGATGTGGCTTCATTAGTGACATAATTTCAATATTTCAACGGTTTTTCATTTCATTCATTTACATTCCTTTTTATTTCATTATATCAAGTGCGAAATAAGCTGGAAAAAGTGGGCTCTTTACTGGGGGACAGTTTGCATTCTGATTTGTATTAGACGATAAGTTTTGGTGATCGCCAATTTCTGATATTGAAGAAGTCCGAAATTGACTTGAAAACTTGAACTTAGGATTATCTAAATTAAGTGCTAAAATTGGAAATACTTCAACTCTCAGCATTTAGTTCAAATTATCATGAAAACGTAATGAAACTAGGGCTGCCATCACTGTTTTAGCGAATACGGGACAATCCTAGCTTAAATACTGGGCTTAACGTGACAGGACAAAACAATCAACGGAATATCCCTTTTTGGCGACTTCTACTATTCTTTCTTCTACAATTCTTTTTACCCAACAGTTTTTATTTATTTAAAAAATGAATGTTTTAAAATCGATTATTAAGTTCGTGATTACAGTAGTGTCCACACTTTGGACACTTCGAAAAATCAACGGCGACCGAGGTTCTCGCAGACAAAAATTATTCATTAAAGATTGACTAGGAGAATAAAAAAAAACTTGAAAAGAACTAGGGGGCCACCTCCTGCCAGCCAGCCTCAGACCAACAACTCGCTTTCCGATAATATAATTTTATATTTTTTAAGGAATTTGGGACTTAGCTACGGAGCTCAGATACGCCACATGGAGCAACTTTTTGGTGGTTTCAGATTTTTTCGTACTAAGCTCGCCAAAAACACGTTTTTTAGCCTTGAACTAACTGGCAAAAAGTGTCACGTTTTTCGGGAACGGTATCGAGGAACGAAAATGCGACCCAAAATTGGTTCTCAATTCGTATTAGGAGGTTACGATACCAAAGGAGCGCTATTTTACACAGTAATTTTGCTTGGCAACGTTACTAGGCAACGTTACTAGGCAAAGCATGTTCCATGTTTCTTGAATTTTAGCCAAAGGCTTACATAAAGCAGTAACCTGTGGGTTTTTTTTAAATTGTTAGATACTTATTTTGGGTAACTTTCGGAAAAATAAAAAATAAAAAATTGGGTGCCACCCCCTTAATGGCTTCGCCAGCCTACCCCCGGCCTAATGAATACTAGAAACTGAACGGGACACCTCCTTCGTGAAAATAAGGACGGCAGCCTGAACGAAACACGACAATTTTCAATTTTTTAGTAGGTAAATTAAAAAAAATGAAGGAAAAAAAAGAAGATATATGAAGAAGCATTCATAGTACTTACCCGATTTTCGGCTCGTATGATGTGTCCCCGATCTTTGGCCTTGATGAGGTCGATCGGTTCTTCTCCTTCATCCTTGAATCTGCCCTGCGCTGGGTCTATAACGCCGTCGACGATGGCTTTTTGTACCGACCTAATGGATCCCGCCGAGTCCCTAACGACCGCGGATTCGGGATTGATGAGCCCCGAGGCGATGGAGGCGGACATGTCGAGTCGTCGACGGTTGTCAGAAGGGGAAAACGGGTCTGTGAAGTGGCCGTTGGTCGGGTTGTAGGAGCCGAAGTCGAGGGCGTCAATGAGGGAGATTTTGTCCGTGTAGGCGATCTGAGCGTCGAGGCCGGTCTTGAGATTGTACAGTTTCGAGTTGGCCCGGTCGAGGATGTTGCCCTTTTCGTCGACGATGCCCCGTTTGAAGGCTTCGGGGAATTTGACAAAGCGGCGGCGGGCGGTGTCTTTGACGATGAGGGTGTTCGGGTCGAGTTGGCCGCCGTTGACGGCTTCTCGAATGGATAGTTTTTTATCGCCCAAACGGAAAAGTCCGGTTTCTGGGTCGAGCCGACCTGACGACACGGCAGCCTTAAACGACGAAGCGACACCCCGAACGACAGTCCAGTCAGGAGTTGCAAACGTTCCCTCTTCACTGTCCAAAACACCTTCAGCGTCCAACTCCACTTTCCCAGCTTCGATCATTTTGAGCAAAGGTCCAGCACCCTTGACAGAACAGTCTTTCTCCACGAGGAACCCACTGTTGATGGCATCTTTCAGCTTGCACTTGGCCTTGATGCCAACCTTGAGCCGAGAAGCGCGCTGTGGCAGAGGCTCCTTCACCGTGACCAACATACCCTTTTCAAAAGCATCCTCAAACACCACAACACCATCTGGCGCTTTGACACCTTCGGCGACCACCAGGCTCTCTTCAATTGCAGCATCCAAAGCCTTGCTCTTCACCAGAGTCGTCTTTGGGTTGATAAACCCACTCTGAACTCCTTTCTGTAACGACATCACCTCGTTACTGACTGGGTTGACAAATCCCTGAGGAACTTTCAAAGACTTCACCGCTGTTTCCAAATCCACTGGCGTCTTCGACGGAACAACAACACCAGCTTTGACAGCTTCGACCACGTCGCCCAACGTAGTTGATTTCTCCGCTTCCCTCAAACTGACGTACCCTTCGGCCTTCTTCACCCGTGAAACGTCTGGGTTGATTTTCTCTTTCGTTTCACCCGTTACAGCTTCGAATAAACCCAACGTGTCCAAATCTTGGACCAATTCAAGATCCATAGCGGTGTCCAATGGCATGGATAGACCAGACTCAATGAAGCGGCCGTTGCGCGAATCTACAACAGGACCGATGGCTTCTTGCAGAGTTAAAAATTTCCCTTTCGGGCCAACACAAAACGCCCTGTCTTGGTCGATTTTGTTTTCGCGTATTGCTCGGTTCACGGTGAGCTCTTTTCCTCCGACGTATACTTTTCCAGTGTCGGGATTGTAGAGGCCGCTTTTGAGCAGGGATTGTAGTGGAAGTCCGGAGTCTTTTTTGGGTTCGACGATGACGTCTTTTAGACTGGAGTTGGGGTCGATGAGTTGGGATTGAATGGCGTCGGATAGAGTCGTCACGCCAGAGGGAGTTTTGATGAGGCTCGTGCCGTCGATGAGATCCTCGTTCACGGCTTCTTCAAGAGTCAAATACCGTCCAGTTTTGGGGTCGAGGAACCGCCCGTTGACGTGGATCTCTTCCAGAGCTTGGGTCAACCCGAGGGGTTTGGGTACGTCCGCCAGGATCCCTTTGCCCAGAGCTTGCTCAAAATCTAGCTCACCTTTAGCCGTGGAGATTCGCCCTGTTGTAAAGTCTGCGGTGTCAGTGAAAGGTTCGGGGCCAGTCGTCGTGCGCACTATGGTCGTGTCAGGGTCGAGCAGACCCAACCGGACGGCAGTGGCGGCTGTAATGCCACCAGTGAACAAGCCGCTTTTTGGTGAATACACGCCGGCTTCGATGGCTTCTTTGACGGTAAAGGTTTTCTTTGGTATGAGCATCCCAGCAAGGAGCGCTTTGTCCAGAGGGAGCCCCCGGAACCGTCCACTCTGCGGATCCATGACACCTTCTTCTATCGCTTCGCTCGGCGTAACCAGCTCGTTGTCGTACACCAAACACGGATTATCCAAAATTAGCCCAGTCTCCAATCCTTTTTGTACGCTGACGACTTTACCGTGTAGTTCCAATCCTGCATCTTTGGACAATCCCTGCAAAACAGCTTCAGGCAGCGTCATTGGTGGCGCCGCTGGCAATAAATACCCCTTTCTGTACGCAACATCTAACGTCATTTTATAAGGGTACCGTAAGATGCCCCTGTCCAAATCCAAAAGGTCCACTTGTGCCTGCTCGAGCGATAAAATCTTGTCGTCTTTAGGATCACGAAATTTTGTCTTTTCTGGGTCTATCAACCCACTGAATAGTCCACTTTTTACTGTGACGTAATCCCCTGAACGGGGATCGAGGATTTTTCCGGTTTTAGGACGGTAGTACCTCCCAACGACTAAATCTATCAAACCTCGCGGGTCCATTTCAGTCTTTACTTTTCCATCTTCCACAGCCTCGGTAACATTGTCGGATATTTCACTCGGAACAGTTCTTTCCAAAGGTTGCCACAGTTTGTCGACGCAGACGAAGGATATTTCTGGGTCGACGATTTGTCTGTCGACGGCGTCGGGGATGGTGATGGGTTTGGACGTTAGGGGATCTTTGAGCCCGCCTTGACGCTCCACGAGGGCTTTCAGGGCGATGGGGGGCTCTCTTGGGCGGACGAAGCCTTTCTTGTAACCTTCGGTGAGGTTTGTTGTGCCATACCGGTTGGAGTTTAGGTCAACCAAGCCGATTTCTACGGCTTGCTCCAAAGGAATATGGCTAGTTCTGTCTTTTACGGCGATCTCCGAAGGGTCGAGAATGCCTTCGAGGATGGCGTTATTGATTTGGAGGGTTTCGTCGTTGAACGTCACTTGGGCGTTGGCGTCGAGCACTTTGCCGTCGAGGGCTTCCGGTATGGTGAGCAGGGGTTTGGTTTTGGACTGCGTCTTGGACGCGATCCACCCCATTTTGACAGCTTGGAAAAACGGCACTACCCGCCCTGTCGCCCTGTCGACCATGTTGCCGTCTTTGTCGATGAGATTGTCAGCTTGTGCCAGAGGCACGAACTTCCCAGTGGACAAATCCTTGACCATTGTGTCCGGGTCGAATATTTTCGCCACTTCGGCAAAATCGTCGACAAACTTGCCAGAGTTGGGGTCGTAGGCACCTCTCAACGCGAGCTCTTTCGGCGTTAATGATTTATCTATGGATACTCGCTTTTTGTGCTTGTCAATGAGCATCTTGCCCAAAATCAAGGGCGCCAACGGAGCCGCCACAGCCAATGCCAAAGCAGATTTCAACCCGGACGACCCTGAAGACGTCAGTGGCTTCCCATCCACAGCAACAAACCCCTTTCGTATAGCTTCACCAATCGACATCTTCCCCTCACCACCATCAAACTGCGTCAAATTCTCATCAATCAACCCATTTTCAACAGCCTCTTCAATCGTCAACCCATTGACGCGCACCTTCCCTCGGTCCAATTTGCCCTCTTTGATGGCTTCGGCGAACTGCTTACTCTCACCAGACTCTGTCAGTATGACCAGGGATGAGCTCGGGTCGAAAATCACCCCCTGCGACACTTGGATCGGGTCTGGCGACGTATCGTCCAAAATGATCGTGCCTGATTTTATGGACTCCTCGATGGACTGCCCGTTGATCCGCCCGAAATCATCCATGACTTTTTTTTCGAGAGCTTTGTTCAGGAACAACTCGCGGTTTTTTCGCTTGTCCAAAACTTTAGCCGATTCCGGGTTGACGACGCCTTTTTCCACGCAGTCCCGAAAGGTCATCTCTTTACCTGACACGTTCAAAAAGACTCCCTTGTCCGGGTCCAAAATCCCTTTTTGTATGGCCTCCCTGAGCAACCAGTTCTCCGGCGGTTTTTTCGCCATTGCGTCCAATAAAGATTGAACTTTGGATTTTTTCGACTTCTCAACTACGCGAACCTCTTCAGAAATGAACTTGCGATTTTCCGCCTCTTCTGGCAGCTCCGTCACCCACTTTTTGATGGTTTTGGTCTGCGTCGTGAGAGTGATGGCCAAAATGGACCGGAGCACGGCAAGCCCTTCGCGGGTGATGAGCTTTTTCTTGAGCGCCTCTTCGAACCCGATCAGGCGTCCTTTTTGGACGAGCAAGCCCGTTTTGGGATCTAGCAGCCCCATGCTGACGGCTTCGTACACGTTGAGCTCTTTCCCTGAAGACTTCACGCCGATTTTCTTCTTCAGGATGTCTTTGACTTCGAGCCGGAGAAGATTTTGAGCATCCAAATCGTCCAAAACCATCGCGTCAGGGCCAACATGGAACGACCCTTTGTCGAACAGGTTGTTCTCTATGAACCAATTCAAACTTTTAAATTCTTCACCAATTCTAACAAGGCCAATGTCGAAAATGCTCAAAATGGACACGGTTCGGAAATCACCGTCCGAAGCGGCGAGCTCGAGCGGTTTTTCGACGTCGCCGAAGTATTTGTCATCGACGATGATTCCTGACGCGAGTGCGGCGTCAAGTGGGATCAACTGGCCGGTTTTGGGGTTACCAATTGTTGGATATTTGACGTCGAGGATGCGATTTTGGACGGCGTCGGGGATGGTGTGAAGGCCGGCAGGGGAAGAGACTTTGCCGTTCGAGTACAAATTCATATCGATGGCGTCTTTGAGCGTGAGGGGTTTTTGGACTGTTGTCAAATCAAGAGGGATTTTGGCCTTTAGTGCTTGACCCAACGTGATTTTGGTGTTGTTGTGGTAAATCTCGTAGACATCAGGGTTGATCAAGTTGGCGCCAGCGGCGTCTTCAATCGACATCCGCTTGGCGGTTTCGCGGTCCAAAAACTGTCCGTCCAAAGAGACCAAATTGAGATTGATACAATCGTGAAGGCCGTATTCGGCGGGACTTACGGTTTTCCCTTCAGCAGCAGTCAATTCCCTTTGGATGGCTTCAAGCAGGTTCCCACCACCAGGAACAGGCCCGAGGAGTTTGTCCGACAGACGTTTCTCCAGCAGACCCATCGACGCTGCTTGGGCCAAAGGGACGGGACCGTCTTTGGTGTTGAGCGTCCCGCTTCTGACGTCGAGTATGCGCAGACGAATGGCTTCGGCGACGCTGAGCTCCCGGCCCGTCACCGGATCGACGAGGCCCGTCTCGTTGGCGATGCCCGTGCCGATACCGGTGTCTTCACGTCCGCCCCGCCCGTTGAGTTGGTTCCCCATGCTGCTACCGTTTTCAACCCACCTGCAACCCCCAAATAATTCTTTAAAATATTAAACAATTCCATCACGGCCCAATAAATTTTGACAGTACCAAAAAACTCACCGACTAGAAATTTGTTTGGCAGTTTCTGAAACACTGAAGACAGTCCTGAACGTCCTCAACTCCAGCGGCTTCAGCATCGCTACGTAGTCCTGTAAATTTCCCACAAACTTCAACTGAACCAATGCTTTTGCAAGGTCAACAATTTGGTCATAATACGAGAAAAAGTAAAAATAAAAATGATGAAAATGGAAAAAATAAAAATAAAAATAATGAAAATGGAAAAAATAAAAATAAAAATAAATATACATGTAGAAATTGATGGGAATGTGTGTCAATGTAAAATTTGTAGATTCAAAACGTAAAAAAAAAAAAAAATTAAAAGATAAATAAAGAAAAAATGAGGATAAAAAATGTATGATCTGTGGGGCTAAGAAGGGGCTACAAAAAGGTTTTTGATGGATCGTCATGGGTCGAGTGAGGTGTCGTTTTCGAAGTATTTGTAGGCGTGGAATCTATTTTTAGGAGGCCTCAGACCCAACCGACTTCACGATGGGGCTACGTGGGCCTAAAAGGAGGGGGGTTTAAATCATTTTCGGTACAGGGCCGTGGGGGATTGGTCAACTGCGACTTTTTGTATACCAACTGTGACGGCCAACCTACCTGTATTGACCAAGGGTAATCGGCGTGAATAAGTATAATCTTGGAATCCTGGGTTAAGGAACTGAGACTATGACCGATGGTTCTCGTTAAAAGAAGTGACGGAAAATGCCCCTCTTTCGGTACTTCTACACATTTATATTTAATTTTTTTCCCCTCTATGTTATAGTGTTCGTAGTGTCTTTTTCGAGATAGCAAAATATTATCCAACTACAACTTTTCACAATAATTATTCCTCCTTTATATCGTGATGTTTTTTTCGGAGATATTAACGTTCACGAGAAGGCAGTTTATGACTATTTCGATTTAGTTTTGAGTTTTTTTTAAATCAATGGGGGCTTTCACAGAGCTACAAATGTGGCTTTTGAAGGATGTCAGGACGTCGAATGAGGTGTCGTTTTCCCAGTAAATTAAGTTAATCCCCATAATCTGTTTTTCGGGGTCCCACATCCGTTCAAACACTGAACAAGAAATTTTTCAATTTTACAGATTAATTTTTGTACAATTTATATCAAATTTGCAGCGTTTTTGAAAAAAAAGTATTAGTAAAATCAATTAATTTAAAATTATTTACCAGTGTTCGTTGACGTCGTCATTTTTGTAATAATTTCTCAACGACCGGAAATTCCCGAATTTGGACAACAACTGAGTAAATGTCGAAACGCGACTGGAGCCCTTCAACAGTCGGGATAACGCGTGGCATGCGGTGGGGGGGGGGGGGGGGGGGGGGGTGTCGTGGGTGGATAGTAATTGAACCAATTTCGACGGGGATTAGTGGGTCGTGTTTTGAGAGTATTTATTTCGTAGGAAGCAAAACGCGTTGGTTCAGCCGGTCAGAGTTGATACGGTAAGTTTGTGGGCTCTTTGAGGGTCAAAACAAGACGAAATTGGCCCTCTACTCAATGCGAACACATCCTGTACAACACTAACGTAAGCCGATCACTCATTGGTCAAATCTTCGAAAAAATCGAATTTTGAGATACTGTTGCAAAGATTACTACGTATCATGCTTATTCAGAATAATATACGGTGTATTTCTTCTTTTCGGAACCGAAATCTTCACTTCTACCAAACCTTTTTGTATTCGGGTTTTTTCCATGTGCTTGTTGGACTTGTAGGAAGATAAGAATCCTGTGAACTATCATGTAATGCTGAGGCGGGATTTAATTATTTTTAAAAACTGTGCATTTGTACAGTACTGCAAATTGTGTCAGAACTAATAAGGCACTCCAAGAAATAGATTTTTTTTCCAAAATAACTTCGAAAACGTCACCGTATTCGACCCCCCTGGCCGAAGTCCTTAAAAACCCCCATTTGTAGCCCAATGAGACCCCCAAAAATGAATTCTACGTCCCAAAATACTTCGAAAACGACAGCCCACTTGACCCATGTAAATCCACAAAAAAAAATGGATTAAAAAAAAGTCTACTTAACGGCGGACGGGCATTTCATTATGAAAAAATCTAGACATTGTGGCCGATCAAAACTTACCAAAAATCATTAAAAATGGTCGTTAAAATTGTTCCCTAAATATTCACCAAATTATCAGTTTTGAATTTTCAATTGAACGAGCCGATGATGTAAATCTGAATGTCTAAAAAAAGCGATGACTGTGATGCAGAGGCCGAACATCTACAAGATATGTGGTACAAACGCGAGGGCGGAAAAGAATGACATGAGACTGTAATTTTCACTTGGCGGGGCCGTAATCTTAATGACAGGGTACTGACGATGGGAACAATCAATCCCGAAAAGCGGTCATCTTCCAGAACAATTCCGGCCTCCGCACGCGATGGAAAAAAAAAAAAAAAATTTGTATTAACCTGCAATTCCTTGTCGCCAGTGAGAGCTGCCATCTGGCGGAGTCGGTCCTGCATCACCGACACGAGAGTCAGGAACTTGGTGTTGATTGTGTCCAAAGCCTCTTCGACCTTTGGGTAGTCTGGAGCCCTCTCGGCGGCGTCGAACGACGGGTTCAACATGGCCACCCGCTCGGTGTATTTCCGCAGGGCTACAGAGTATATCTGCGCAGGGTTGCCAACAAACGTTTGGAGGAGCAACAAAAGGGTTATTTGGCAACCCTGCTATCAAGGAGGGACGAGGGGTATTTTTCAAGGGCCTTTCAATATATACAAGGGAACAAACCCCTTCACCTCCACGGTTACCAACCGTCAATTCTGTTCGTCAAAAATAACCACTCCGCCTTTTACGTCAATAATTTCAAACCGTCAATTCGGATTCCAAAATAACCTTCTACCCATTTCACAACAACCACACTACGCTCAATTAGTTAAAATTTCATTTTTCATTACCGTCTACCACGTTCTGTACTTTCAAAGGTTAGACGCTGGATTTTCTGTACAGCGGATTAGTTAAGTTTTAAATGTATTTAGTCCCTTCCTGTTGTTAAGTTAGTCACCAGTTAGTTTTTCATTCTATTAATTTCGGTGATTCAAGAGGGTATCTGTCGAGGACAAATTTGACAAAAAAAAAACCTCCCCCCTTTCTTGTTTTTCTTTTAGGCAGTTTCTCTATTGAAAACGTGACAAGAACCCAACACTGGAAGCAGTGTTGCCAATCGGCTGGAATATCCTCAACTGGCAACACACTATCAGCTGATTTTACTCAATTTGACAAAGAAAAATCTCCCCCCTCCCTTATTTTGATTTTAGGCAGTTTCTTGACAAAGTTAAAAAGTAGGACATTATGCCAACACTGAAAAACAGTGTTGCCAATTGGAGAATCCTCAACTGGCAACACTGTCTCAGCCGGACTTAATGAAGTTCCAAGGGTGATTCACAGGGAAATATCTCCTTCGGCGTTTTTCCGATTACGTTTTTAGTTGCCTACTGTCGTACCTTGGCTTCCCTTATGAACCGGCCACCGTCAATGTTGACCTGTTCGAGGGGTTGAGTTCGTTCTACGATGGAAGTAAATAACACCTGAAACCAAAATTGTTGTATTATCCGAATCCGGTATTTTTAGATGGAAATTAGAGAGACGTACTTTGGTGGGTTCGATGTGGTGTTTAGCGTTGGAGACAGGAGGCAATTCGTTCAGTTGGTTGTAGCTCTCGTCGATAATTTTGATTTCAGTTTGGTAAGTCTGGCCAAAGCCTTCCAACGTCGAGAAGGCCGCCTCGCAGCTGCGCAGTCTGTTGAAGGAACGAATGAAATTAAGAACAACTTTTTCTAAAAATGGCAAAAACGACGATTTTAGGTTTGTTATCAGTTTTTCGCTCGATAACTTCTAAACTAAGCGGTTTTCGGACAAAAGGTTCATTTGCAAAGTTATAGAACATTAAATTTACCACACTATTGTGTATATACACCGTTTTCCAAAACCCCATAATAATCGAGATACAGCCGATCAAAGTTAGAGGATTTTTTTCAAGAGTAGCTTGACCGTCAAGTTTTGATTTTCAACCGACTAAAAAATCGATACTTTTGTACTGTTTTCCCATTCTTTAGTTCCGTCGTACCTTTCAACCAGGTTGGCACAGAGGTCGTTCCATCGGCGGGTGACGTTGTTGACGTCGTCGTCGAGGCGGTCCAGGTCGTGGTGGTCTCGCTCCGAAGTGCGGTCCCTGGAGCGGACGACGACCCGACGTGCGTTGGTGGCGTCGTCGATAAGCTGATCGACGACGGGTTGTCGGGCGGCGATGGCGTTTTGGAGGCGGATCAAGTCGTCGTGAACCTTGAAAAAGAAGCGGATAGTGAGATTGACGAATGTTGAACTTGCTTCCAAAAGTTTTGATTCTGAACTTACGTTTCTCAGAGGTTCGAGATCTATCGGCATCTCGCCGAAACTGACGAGCTTAATTTCAAGCTCGGACACGACGTTGCGGGCCTCGTCCAACGACGCCAGGACGATCTCGACGCACTTCAACCGCTCGACGTACAAATGCGAGTAGTTCCAGATGGTGTTCCATTGTTGGAGGATATTCTCCACTTTGGTCTGGAGCGCTTGCGTTTTCCTCGGGAGGTTGTTGTAGTTCGTCTGGAGGCTTTCTATTTGAGGTGTCAGAGCCTGTACGACAAACGATGGCGATTAGATAATATGATACATGTTGAGTACAGAACATTGTTGTATTTACACCGAATTCAGATGCTACTTGATGTTTGTGGGTAAGTTTGGTTTGTTTTTGGGTTTTCGCTCGTTATTTCTAAAGTAAACGATTACCGACCAAAAGGTATATTTTCAAAGTTGTAGAGCATTAAATTTACTAACATTTTACTACAATCCTAAACTTCATTTTCTACAAATGGCCAAAAACGAGGATTTTTGGTATTTCGCTCATAACTTCTAAACTAAGCGGTTCTCGACCAAAAGGCTGTACAGCATTAAAGTTTCTACAATTTTATATCTATGAGCGTTTTTCCTAGACCTAATATCAATCGAGATACAGCCAATCAAAGTAAAAGCACATGTCTAAAAATGGCAAAAAAATAAGAATTTTTGGTTTGTTTTAGGGTTTTTGGTCTATCCACCCGGTAGTTATCAAGTAATTAAGTCTTATCCAAAATCAATACCTTGAGATCAGTTTCGAATTCTTTGTGTTGGAGGACCATGTGCTCCAAAGAGTGGACGTCTCGGGCTATCGAAGAGACGATTCGCTGGTTGAGGACTCGCTCGAACTCGTCAAGCTGGGATTGTAAGTTGTTGGCGTGTTCCGTAAACTCTCTCAGAGCGATCTGTAGAGGGGAAAACAAGATGAGAGGTATGTTGTGGAATCAAAACGTGGAAAACCTTTGTGAGACGTGAGATGAGCAAAAGACGTTACCTTTTGCTCATCTTCGAGACGAGCTCTTCGCTCGAACTCGTCAAAGAGCCGGTTCACTTCGTCCATTTCTCTCCTGAGGCGGCGGAGCTGCGGGTCTGACGGGTCCCCTTCGCTGAGTAGCTTGTCGGCGTCTTCGTTCAGCGCCCGCCTGATTGCGCTCCTTTGCTCCGGCCCCATCCCGATGAACTGGGCCAAATCCCAAGACCGGACTACGCGGATTGTGGCAAAAATCATATTCTGCCTCAGCCGGGTCTGCTTTCTCTGCCAGAGCGTCGTCGTTCGCTCAAACGCCCGGTTCAACCGCTCTGCACCTTCCAGCGGTTCTTTGCCCGGAGGTGGAATGAGGAACACCACGCTCGGCACGTTAGTATCAGTCGTTCGGTTGCTCAAATTGCTCACTCTCCAGTGAGTCAAAGCCGAATTGTCGTGAAGCAGCCACGTGTCGTCCTTCTCTATCAACAGCTGCATGAAAAAAAAGATCAAAACCATTTTCCCCGTTAAAAAAAAAATTTTTTAATGAAAGTTACCTATTGCATAGGTACCCTTCCCTACCGAAAAAACACTGAGCTGCTGACTCAGCAGCTCAGTCACATATAAAAGACCAGCGCTTCCCGCGCTGAGCAGTAATTACTTCGCCCGCATCCACAGTGTACACTTCGTTGTTACCCTGTGTGCTAGAAGTAAACCACCGATCTTTGAAAAATCAAAAACCATTTTTCCCATTTTAAAAAAAAAAAAAATCTAAAATAAAAAAATAAGTAGGTAAAATAAATTGACAGAAAAAAATCCATAATAATTGAATGAATAATTATTCAAAACTATTTTTTCTCCTTATCTCGAACTTCAAAAAGTGTCACCGTCTCAAAAAACTCACGTTATCCGTGCTGCTGTTGTAATTGCAAACGGCGGTGATTTGGATGGGGCGAGCGACTGGTTGACGCCTTTGCTTGATCGGAGGGACCGATGGAGCTCGAGCGGCAAGTTCGGCAAATTGGGCGGCTAAAAGAAAAATGCAGATGAAAATTCGGTCAATTTTACTCAAGGTTCGTTGGTTCGTAGTGGGGATGCAAATCGATTTAAATTAGTGTTCTTTTTCTGCCTTTCGTATAGTACCTGCTCCTTCTTTGGACTTAGACAGCAGACCCACGAGAATGTATAAAATAGAAAACAACGGCAAAAACTGATTCTAGGAAGGGAGAACCAATCGAAGGACAATCTTAATGTCCACAAGGAGAAATTTCTCAGCAGACACAAGATTAGCACCACCACCACCACCACTTTTTACTGGTTTAGTTGTTCATCTTAATTCTCATCCTCAATCGCTCCATTTTTCTTGGGTTTATAAACACGTATATCGTCCAAGGTAATGGAATTGATTCATCCCAACCTCATTTTATTTTTACTATGCAAAAGGTGTTAGGTATGGAATTATTACGGTTATTTTCGAAAATAATGTGCACACAAAAAAAGCGATTTTTTGGGGTAGTATTTTGGTGGTTTAATTCATTATCCATAAATTTACTTGTTACATGCAGTTTTAATATAATTTTTTTTAAATTATTGAATATAATTTGCCTAAAAAATCGATTTTCAGTAAAATTTGATTTTATTAGTCATATTAATTGGTGCAATAGATTGAGAGGTTTCGATTAAAAATCAATGGTTTGTTAGTAGGTACATATATTCTTTGAAAGCTCGACATGAGTCATGTGAGCTCTTGCAAAAATGAAGTAAGCATTCTCTACCAGTAAGGCCATGCAAGGAGGTAACTTGATATGCGTAGGTACCAACAATAGCATGACCATTGAGCACAAACGGTTCACGAATTTGAGAAGGAGCTCCTCAGGCTGGTCACACAATTAACGGCAAAAAGTGTATAAGAAACTAAGCAACTTAAAGAATATAAAAAGTTCCAAAGTTGACGTGGTGCAAAAATTGAAAGGACGGGAAAAGTCGATAAATGCAGCAAAAACTTAGCGCTTAAGCAGCAGTGTAAATTGAAATCAAACTTTGAAGGGTGAATATGTCATTAATACATTCATGGTCCTTTCGAAAACCGCACTGGCTAGCTGGAAGTGAGCGTTTCAGGTATTTCACAGGAGTCTCCTCTTTAACCTGTAGGACTCCAGAAAGCAACTTCGAGCGCCTGGAGTCAGACCCCTTGAATCGAGGAAAGCTGGATCTGAGTCACATCTTTGCCAGTTTTCCCCGTCCACAATCCTCCAAATACATCCAGAGCTTGGACGTGCTAGTCGGTAATGAAAACACAAACCTTTTCCGTTCAGCTCTTCACGAAGTTCTTGCATCCCCTTCAGCAGGCGTTCACCTTCGTCCAAAGAGAACTCCGACGCTGAGTACACCGTGTTCAAAAGCTCGTCTCGACTGAAACACCAAATTCACAAATCGTTGATAAGTTCGACGTGGAAAAAATGAGACTACTTTAAAAAATGTCAAAAATCGTCCATTGACTTTTCAAATTCCACCTTCTTGAGTCTGCTGACCCAGGAGCCGCGACTTAATTGGGACAGGTACCTACCTACTTATTCCTCAAAACGAAATATATAAGTTCCTTAAAGTAGAATTTTAATCAGTTTTTTAATAAGTTTTATATAAATATTGCTGATTTTTCTGAAGTGAAATTTCAAACGTTTTTTCAAGTTGACTTTTTTTTAATAAGCTCAATATTTTGTCCCAAGTTATAATTCAATCAGTTTTTATTTTAATAAGTTGACCTTATTTTATTTTAAGTTGTTTTTATTCATTTTTATTTGTTTATAAATTGAATACTTTCAAGTTAAATACTTTCTCAAACATCTTCTTACAAGTTGAATATTTTTGATTTTTTTCTTCAAAATTTGATAAACTTAACAAAATAATTCAATTTAATTGAATTATTTTGTTAAGTTCAATTTTGTGAAGTTTTTTTATAAGTTAAATATTTTTGAAGTGGCTCACCTTTGAAGCCAGGCTTCGGCTTCCCTCAAATCTCTAGAATAGTCCTGGTATTTCTTGGTGGCCGAAGTGTGGACTTCGCAGGCCAGGGAGAACTGGAGGAGGCGGGACCAGGTCTCTTTTAGTAGCTCGTTCCACCGGGAAATGGTCTTGGACGCGGGATGACCCTGAAGAGACAGAGCGTTGCCTCGCTCGATCACGCTGCGGACGGAGACTTCCCGCTTTTCGAGTTCGGACATGAGCGAGTCGTGGTATTGTTCGACATTCTGGAGGTTGATGGTGGGGTCGGACCAGTCGCGGGAGATTTCGACGTTTTCTTTCTCCCGGAGCCAAGTCATCTGGTTTTGAAGGCTCTGTAGGAAGTCGAGGAGGCTTTCGAGGTCGGACAGGCGTTTGTTCGATGTCGTCAAAAGCTCGGAGTAGACTTTGTGGAGGGTGTTGAGATGCTGGATGTATAAGCTTTGCTCTTCCCCTTGGAAATGATTCTTCGCTTGGGCGCATTGCTCGACAGTCTGCTGGTATCTGTCGATCTCCTTGTGCTCCCTCTGGTGATGACTCAGCTCGATCTTCACTCCAGCCAGGTCATTCCCATAGTCGGACTCGTGGAGCTGTTTCAGCTTGTTGTTGCACCACTCTATAGCCTGCGTCAGGCTCCTGAAATGATGGTTGGTGTCGACCAGCCGGGTCTCCAACACAGTCCGTGTCTGGCGGGTGACGACCCGCTCTTCAATGACAGGGAAAGTCATGGACGCCAGTCGGGCGATCAATTTCTGGTGGAGCATCGACCGCAGACTCACCCACTTCTGGTGGAGCTTCGTCACCTTCAAAAAATAACCATCGAGTCATTACAAACATGAAAACACAAAAACAAGATGTTATCTAACAATAATTCCCACTTACTTTCTTGTCCAAAGACGGCCAGGCCTGATGACCAACCGCCTTCAAAGTTCCCAAATCCTGGTTCATCGATTGTATCGATTCTTCGATGTTTCGCATTTCACTTTCGATCGAATCAGCGTTCCGTTTGGCATCCATCGGATGCAATCTGAGAAAAGAACCAAGAACGTCATAATTTATTGAACATACAAAAAAGAATCGCAGAAAAAGATAATATCTTTTTCTCCGATTCTTTTTGTTTGTTCATATTTTTCTATATTATAGAATAATATGAAACAACGAGAAAAGAAATAGAAGGCTTGAATAGAGAGAGGCAAGAAGAACGGAAGAATGAAATAAATAAGGAAGAGGGTACGGAAAGGAAGAAGAAAAAAGGAAGGAAGAAAGACGAATAAAGAAATTGATTACAGAACAGACACAGAACACAGGAAAATAAGAGGCAATGAGAAAAAAGTACATCCTGAACAGAACGGAAAAAACATCATTCAGAAGGAAAAGACATTCAAATAAATACATAAATAAATAACAGAATAGTTCACCGAAAAACGACAGTTTCTCCGGACTGTGAAAACAGTGGCTCAAGTATTGCGTTCGGGATCGACTTGAGAAATAAAAGACTAATTTCAACGCAAATTTCTTTAAACGCTACGTCTCAACAAATTCCGAGTCAAATTACCAGCATCTCCCTTGGCATATTCGCACAAAATGAATGCTGTATGACCACTGGAATATCCGCACAAAAAATATGACCACTGGCACATCAGGGCGTGTGGTGAACTCTCCGTTTGAGATGGACGAGTCCCGTTTTGAGGCTGTGAACTGCTTCGTCTGCTTGGGCTCCCTCATTTGCTCCGATGGAGACCCCATCCTTGAAATCAAGCGCTGGCAGTGGCAAATTGGTGATACTGGGGGCTTTGGAGCAGCTGAAGACCCGCTTGCTGACCTACCAGGTGAGATGTGAAGCTATATAGGACGCTGATCCGCTCAGTCCTTACCTACAACTGAGACGTGGACATTGGAAAAGCAGGAGCAGCACAATGCTCTCAACCTCAACAATGTGCAAGATGCTCGGAACCTTTGAAAGGCTCTCCGTGAGGATGGGTCTGAAAGTGGAGCAGGAACAGCGAGCTGTACGACCTGCACAAAGGGATCGATGTCGTCAAATTCATAAAACTCGGGCGACTGCGCTGGGTGGGCGACGTGATTTGAACAAAGGAAGACGACCCAGCGTAGAAGCCCTTCCATGAAAACCCTGGTGGAACCCGAAGAAGAAGAAGACCACCAAATCGCTGTGCCAACGAGGTAGAGGACGTGGCAAGTGATTATCGGAACTGGAGGAAAATAAACGGAACATAAACTGCCAGAAGAGAAGACTGTAAGAAGGTTGTAGAGCAGCCACAGCGGCAGTGAAGCGAACAACGAAGAGGAATAGACGAATCCACACAACCTTCATAGTAATACAGAACATGTTCAAGCTTCACTCCACAACGATCTCATCTGCGAACTCCACTTATAGCCTGAACTGAGTAACGTTTTCAAAGTTGAATGTAAGGAGCTCACCGAGCTATTTCTTTTTTCAACTTCATGGTCTGACCAGCCTGCCAGTGGCTCTTTGACAACCTTTTCATCTACCTCTGCGGCGCCTTCAGTGGTTGGTTGTTTGAAAATCTACAGTAAGTAGTGGTTTTCTCTGGGCAGCGGCTCTGGAGGTTCTCACCGTTGCTCCGCGTTTGAGGATGTTTCGTGCCACTTTTTTTCCTCTTCTTAGTCGCCTTCCGAGTCTTCGCAGGCCAATTCATATTCGTCTTCTTCTTTATCATCCCGAATTTGACTGCTGGCCAGCAGCTCCTCGGCGACGTCTTCAGCGATTGGTGTCCAGAAATCTGCTTTAATGGGTTAGTTCGGTGAGCACTGAGGCGGACGCAAGCTTGGACTCTTTTCACACTTTCGTTATCCCGTCTTATCTGTGCGGTCGGAGGGCAGAAAGCTAAATGGGGTCATAAGATAATCCCTATTTTCTTTTGGCTCCTCCTTTCACAGCAGCCCGCGACGTTTACCCCGACCCCCAACCCAAAAACACATCTACGATGAAAAAAACATCAATCTTTACTGTACAAACTTCGGCAGTTTCATAATTTCGAAATGAACACCAAACACTACTAACCGGTCAAGTCGTTTGGCTTCTTCCTTGACCCGAGATTCGACGTCGTCCAGTCGACTGTCGATCCTCTTGCAATCTCTACTCAAACGGTCGGCCAGGCGATCGAGTCGTTCGAATCTGGAAAGAAGACAGGATATAGTAATAGTAATAGTGAACGGCACGATGGGGTGTTCGTCCAACGGTCGGCCAACGTAATATTGAAAAGCCGGTCAGGGTACTCACTTTTTGATTTCGTCTTGGAGCTGCTGCTCTCTTTCGGCGTGTAGCGTCATCAGTTTGTTCCAACTTCGCTCAAGAACGTCAATGTGGAGTTCCGGCTCGATTTCGACTTCTCCGGTCGACTCATAGATTTTCTTTAAAACAACACGATAATAACTAACGCTGAAAAATTGTCAATTTTGTTTCGAATGGACTGTGCGTTACCTGGAGGTCCGTGTACAGTCGGGCGAGTTCCTGGCGGGAACTCTGTTTCTGGGGAACCTCGACGGTTCGGAACTTGTTGCAATCTTGAACCATCCGCACGAGGTCGTTCAAAGTACCTACAAAAACAAGCTCATTAATTACAATCAATTACAAACTTTCAGAAGAAGATAATATCTCGACAAATTACCGGGTAATGTTCTTTCTGAGTACATTGACGTTTTTTCACGAATCCACATGTGAAGGCTGGACGCCACTTCTCGGTATTCGCTCGTCAGGTTTTGAGCTTCCTGAAATTGGGAAAACGGAATGACTACAGATTCATGTTTAAAAAAAATTAAAAAAAAAAAATTAAAAAAGGCTGGAATTTCGAAACTTACGTTGTCGTACAGAGGGTGCGTCGGGGGAGGTTCTGGAAAGGCGTCGAAGAGCGAGGAAACATAGGTGATGATTGATTTTTCATCAATCTCGTGAGTGTCCACATCTAAAATGATTGAAATAAACGTGTATTGGTGATGTCTATACTGTTTTCAGAGTGGCCCCCAAATACTACTGGTTAGTGTATTCAAGATGACTGCCAAGTAATGGCAACACTGATCTCAAGATAGCTGCCAAATAGTAAAGGAAAGTGAGTTTTATTCGAGATTTTTGACCAAATCAGCCTAAAGGTATCCGGCGCTTGGTAAGCGCACACTACAGGCGTGGCGGGCCGCATCGCATCAAACAATCGATCTGAAGGCGTAATTTTCCGACGGTCCACCCGTCCATCCCTCTCCTTTTTATGAATGAAATCGATGTGCACAGCTGCACCTCTATTTCTACAATTGCCATGGTCTTCAACAGGATTTGAAACTGTGTCCTCATAAAGATGCAGTGCAAAGTGACTAACGCCCAGAACCACTCGTTTTTGAATGGTAACACTGTTTTCAAGAGGGCTGCCAACTAGCAGTAACACTGTTTTAATGATGGCTGTCAATTAATGACAACACTGACCTGAAGTCAGCTGTCAATTACTGTTAACACAGTTTCCATATGGCTGTCAATTAATAGCAGTCAAATGCAAGCAAAATTGTTGTCAATATAGGCCACTATCCTCAAGATGTTTGTCAAAAACTAACAACGCTGTTTTAAAGGTGGCCATCAATTAATGACAACACTGATCTCAAGTCAGCTGCCACATACTGGCAACACTGTTTTCAAAACAAGATGGCTGGCAAATAATGGTAGCATTGTTTCCAATGTGGGTGCCAATTTACGTAACAATGACTGAGCGAGATGAATTATACAATCTAGACTTATTTTCCAAGTGTGACAGGCCTGCCAACGTATTTTTTAAGCAGTAAATACTTGAAACGTACGTTACTTTGTGGTAGTAACGAAAATCAAGCTCACCTTCTGGATCGAGGAGACGCGTGACGCCAACTTTCTCCGCCGAATAGAACGCCGTTTCCAACCTGTCCCGGACGGTCTTCTGCCGGACTTCCCTCCAGTTGATGAGGTCGGGCCTGGAAAAGCGCCACTGGGAATTGATCAATTTTGATCGACAAACCGGGGAAGTCAAAAAATTGGGGATAAAAAGCGTACCTGTTTCGGTGAATGATGGCGTTGAAAGCGAGACCGTCTCTCCACGAGCTGGTGAAATCTCTAACTTGGACGTCCGGGTACCTGATGAAAAATACGAGGTTTAAGAATGCTCGTAACGAACTTATTAAAATTTAATGGGCATTAAGCATTTACCGGTGGGTCGATTTCTTGGCCCATCGCAGCAAGACATCTTTGGCACTAACGTTTGGCTCTTCTCCAATGACAATATCCGAAATCTGGAAAATTGCGACAGTCGCATAATCAATGAATTCAAAATGAAATACATCACATCCTACACAATTATGAGGTGACGAAATGAATAGACAAATTAAGCAGTTGGTCAAATGTTTTAACGCCCCGTGTGGCACATTATGGGATAGTTTGGCTTCAATTGTGGCAACAATGTTTTCAAATTTCGCTTATCTTCTCTTTCAATTTACTGCCCCATTTATCGAATCCGCCTTGTTCCATTCTACATAATATGTGGAGCATATTATGCTCGTAATGCATTCGTAACTTACAAAACCCAATGACCCAAAGGAAGGTGAAGCAGGTGCGACAACTTGAGGGACCGTGACCGGCTCAAGGCTACCAACTTACAGAACAATATAAACAAAATTACGAGCCGCCTTCCTCCGTTCATGGTAGGCTGCTTCTGACGACCTCTCTTGTTACTCGGACATGCAAACCAACCGAATGTTTGGTATCAATAGGAGGAAATTCCTCCGAGGAATGATTTGTATTATTTCAGACCGAGGAGCGGCCCAGACCAGAAGAAATAAGAAAAATATTTATTAAAAAAAAGGGAATCGCTTCAGAACGAAAAAGAAACACGGAAATATAGTGTAGGTATAATTCAAACTTTATTTTTTAAATTAAAGGTTTTTTAACTCCGCCCGCTTCTGTGGTGTTGTGTTCAAGAGGTTTGAGATACATAGTTTATAGGGTTGAAGATGTTTTCTATTGAAAGTCTAGCAGCAAATTCTGGTGGATTGGAAATCACTGCAATGAAGGGATTCATTCCTTCGGCTCTCTTCTCTGTTTGGAATGTGTTGCGATGGGCTGTTGTATTGTAGTCCGATGTTTTCCTGCAGTAGGCCATATCTTGAGGGTGAGATCATTTGCATGAACTTATTGTTTTTTTTTGCTAATCTCGGATCGTCAGTACCTACAGTATTCGCCAGCATAGCAGCATAGTGCTTGATGCGGTAGTTCCAAGTACTGTTCTCTGGAAGTAAACCACCACGACCGTTCCTGGCCTCAGCGACGTGATGAGCAAGAACTTGGTGCGATTCACCTCCCATTTGTTGAAAGCCTTCAGCCTTCGCCTACATCTTCAAGTGCCCGACGCTGTTTGCAAATCGAGCCACAAGCGAGTTGCGATAATTGCACAAATGTTTCATATAATTCAATCATTTGTTTTGTTGGTAGCTATATTTTATTTATCAAGGATTTTCGCCCGCCCTTTTTGTGAAGATTCTCGTATCATTCGCTTATATCATTACCTACGTTTTAATCGTGACTTTGTAAATGTGAAGAAACGTTTTTTCTCCAATTCAATCAAAATACGTCACATAACTTAACATAGATTTAAATGATTTAACATGTTTATTAAATAAATTACAGACCTGATTAATCAAGCCTTGACCGGGTCGAGGTGATTTGTGGCAATTACTAATTAAGTTCAATTTATTCCATTTAATTTAAATTTGATTTCAAGTAATCAGGTCAAGGAGGTGACGAGGAAGGATTTTTTTTAAAGTTTCATCTCCTGACTTGAGCTTATGACACGTGGCTGGGAGAAAAATTAAATCTATGCTGATCACGTACACGTGTAATGCCTTGCTGGCACATTTGTAGGAGGAGTTTGTCGTCCCCCCCCCCCCCCCCCCTGGAAGCGTAGGACGACGACCCACGTCCCTGCAACGAGTACATCCCGAGAGTCAGGCCATAGATGGGCATCGCTTCCGATCCGAAGGAATTCCCCGGTGGGCCGATTTCCGACCTCTTCGGGAAAGGTGGGCGGGAAAAATTTGCGAAGGGTCAAGGCAGGGCCGTGCTGACCCTCGGGGCCGCCCTGGAGCGGTCATCATACGGTTTGTATGTACAGCGGGTCCTCGACCAGTTCGGAATCGAACGTGGATCAAGATTGAACCGAAAAGGGAGGGGATGAGAACCGTTGAATTTCAGAAGGTACAAAAGACGTAACACAACGGCCGAGAATTGATGTAATAAAACATTAATTGATAAGGAAACAAAAACCAACTCCACAAGGGTAAATAGTTGAGGGCAGTGAGATCGACTTATGTTGATACAGTGAAGGAAATTCGTATCTTACTTCCCGAGCTTTCGAGAGCTGCCTAAGTCTTACAAAGCTGGTTCCAAGCTGGCTAAGGGGTTTAAAGGCTTGCCAAGTTGGTCACACGCTTTATAGAGGCATACACGGCATGCAGAGCTGGTCTCAAGCTGGTTTTAAGGGTTTCCAAGATGGTCCCAAGCTGGCTAGATGGATACAAGGCTTGCCTGGATGGCCTCCATGCTTTCTAGGCCTATTCAAGGCTAGCAAAGCTGGTACATACCTCTGAACATGCTGGCAGCAAATTTGTCACCCTGCCATATGTCCAAAAAGGGGCGTGGTCAGTATGGAACCGTTTGGCTCTTGGTTTGTAAGTACGAGTTTCGAATTTTTAGTTTGCCGATCTCAGAGTCTATTCAGAACTGTCCAGGCCTCGTTCAATCAGATCAAGGTTTTCTTTTCTTTTTTCTTTTTTCAGAAATTCCAGTCTGGCGCATGTACAGTAAACTATTTACCTTTGTGAAATTGTTGTTTCTATCTTTATCAATAATTGTATACAAGTAGCAATTATTAGGTTTGTTCCAGGTCTGACTGCGTCTGTCGACAGAAGTTGGACGCACATATTCGAGCTATCGGTTTCCGTCCAACTTACGATCGACCTGGAACAGCAGTTTCTAAACTGCGCATGTCTCCGGTGATTTCTTTTAACATTTCGTCAAACCTGGAACAAACCTATTGCTACTTGAATACATCGATTCTCGGCTGGTGTGCCTACTGAAATTCAATATTGAAGAGGGACAGAAATGTCAGGGAGTTTGTTGGGGGGTGGGGGGGCTTATGGACTGTGAGGGGTCCTGAACGGTGCTCATCTCCTCCCCCCTGTTGTATTCTGAACTGGTCCAGGACCTGCTCCAGACCTATGAAGTACAAAACCAACCTGTTGGTGTTTCCTGACGACGCTTCGGCCTTTCGTCTGCAGGTGCTGCTCCCTGGTGGTGATGCTCCGCGTCACGTGGTATTTACTCACTTTCGACCCCCCGACGACGGACAACTGGCGCCCTCTGTCAAACTCGTATAATCTCCTATCCATCGAAGGGTGTCCAGACATGTTCGACTTTTAACTTGCTGCAGCCCAGGAGATTCAGATAGTTCTTGTTAAGCGTTAGATTCAGTGTAGAGAAACCCTGGTATCTAAAGAGTGGAACAATGCTGTAACTGTTACGTAAGAGTGGACCACATTTTTTCTGATTTATTTCGCACTTTAAAGAATCACTATAAATTCCATTCCCTGAGCTAAACTATCAGATGCCTGTTGGGGGGGGGGGGGGGGGGGGGGGGAGAAAAGGGGGGCTATTTCTGTGAGGAAAAAAAGCTTAATGCACTTGGGAAAGCGGGTAGAAGGGATCAGATGCTAGGTGGGATACGGTCAGGGGTTGGCTGGCTTTAGCCCTCTAGTCTACTATATATAGTGGTCTCCAATATATATATATATTGGAGACCACTATTCTGGAGCCCTCTAGTCTACTATATATACTATAAATATTGGAGGCCACCTTTTATGACGATTCATCTGAGGTAGCTGTAACAGCTGTTCCCAATTAAACTGCGAGCACAGGGCAAAACGATACCGGCCACGACTCATCGTGATGGGTATCAACTTCCCCTCAGTTCCCTTCCGAAGACTACGCATCTCTACAGTATCCAGACTCATCAGGTAAGCCTGGAGTATGCGAGTCTTCCTCTTCTGTGGCTGCATCTTCCCTCAGGTCAGCAGATCGCGACATTTCGCGTTATGCCCTCGACGGGAATGTTCCCACACTCCTCTCCGTAGATCGAACGATACCGGCTATATGCCAAACACAACACAAATCAATTAACGAACCTAAAAAAAATTTGGAACACAAATTCATGTAGGTACAGAATGTTCCCTATTGGAGGCACCTCGGATCTTTTGTTAACCCTATTATGCCCTCATGTTTAGGCGCTCGGATATAACAATTGGAGCACAATATTATTTTGGATAGTTTCAGACTTTTCTCGCACTATGCTCGCTGAGATTTTTTTTTTTTTTTTTTTTTTTCAAATTCGTCCAGTAACAGAAAGTAACGATTCTCTCTTCTCTCTCTCCCCCCCCCCCCCCCACTTGTTTCAAAATTTTCCAACCGTTCGAAGTACTCACTGTAGTATAAAAATGACTCGATCAGTGTCATCGTCCTCCTCCTTGCGTTGCAGCTCCAATATTATTGGAACTGCAATTGTATAATATACAATTTTATATTATAAAACAACTAGCTATTGTATATTATACAACTAGGAGGCCACGCCCTGTTGGCTCAGGCAGCCATCTATGTTGGCGCCACCACCTGTAGGCTCTGCCAGCCACCCCCTGCTCATTCCGGCATGGATAGGCGGCTGTTATGGCCTGGCGGGTGTTCTTCATGTGTTCATTATCTGAACATCCACATATGTATTTCTATAAGAACCGTATATCTAAAATGGTAATTTTTGGCGAAATAAACCAGACAAAATGGGTGGACCATCATTTCGTACAAAACATGGCATTAAAGGAATGTTGTCGTTCAGTGTATGTATGTTTAATGTGTGAAGGGCCTGGTTGCAACTTCTGTTAGCCAAAGTCGATCGTGCAAACAAGTTGGAGCGTTCAACGTCAAATAAGTCAGTTTCCAATTCGGATTCCGAGTTTCTACGCCCTCACCGAACATAAATGGCGTGTTAAACAGATTGGCGTGCAAATACGAAGTGTGGGGAAGGGGGAGGGTTTCTTCATAAATCCCGCAGGTCCTTGTGGCGTCCCCTCGAGGGCGGTTTGTCATTTTGCCCGATGAAAAGCCTCAAGCCCGGTATTGTCGGTATTGTTGGTCGGAAGGTCACGTGAGGCCTGTTGTTTCCTTTACGAGAAACGGCCGCAACACTCCCCGAGGCAAATATATTTTTTTCCGGCGTAAACAATGGACGCCTCGAAGGTTTGGAGGGTGTTGCCGGAAGACACAAAGCTGCACCTTGCAAATAGTGAGGACTCAAAAATAAAGTTGGCAAATTATGTCTGAGAAGCACATTTTTCAAACAAATTGGGGGAAAACAATTTCTTGAAAAAAAAAAACTTAAAATTGTGGGAAAAAACAGTTATGGTTAGGAGAAATGAAGGACCTCCCATAATTGATTCGTCGTTCAAAATTACTTCGGAAATGACACCACAATTGCCTCCTGGCCAAAGTCCTCCATAAGCCCCAACAACACTCCACAGAGTAGGTAGTCGTATGGGTCTGAGACCCCCAAAAATGGATTCTACGTACAAAATTACTTCGAAAGCTACACCCCCCTATAGCGCTGCTGGATGGTATAGGGACCCCCATACATGTATTCTACGCCCACAATTACTTCGAAAACGACACCTCATTCGACCTCGTAGCTAGGTGTCGTTTTCTATGGAGCTTTTGAAATACTTTGGCTAGCCAATACATTCTCCGTCCAAAAATCCTACGAAAATCCTCATTCGACCTGCTAGACAAGTCCGTCAAAAGCCCAATTTGCAGCCCCATATATGGGGCCTTCTATAGAAGCCCCATAAATTCCCACAGTGTGATCGGATGGCTCTGAGACACCCATAAATGGATGTACGTCCAAATATACTTCGAAAACGACACCCCACTCGACCTATGTAAATCCACCAAAAAACCTTTTTTTAGCCCCACGGGAAAGGAAATTCGGGCGGAATATCTTGCGGTCACAACTAAATGGTATTGGTATTGGCGCGTATCGTCAAAATTCAGATTTTAAAAAAAAATTCTTGCAGAGCTAAATTGCGAGGTACTTATTTGGCTATATCCTTAACACCACTAGATCGGAGGATTTGATGGCCGTTCCGACCTTCGGCATAATATCGTCGCCCGTAGCCCATCTTCAGGGCATTGCGCAATCTTGCAGAGCCCCCTCCCCCCTTCGTCACCCCACCAAAGCCCCCGTCACCCCGTCGATAAAGGTCACCAGGAAACCCCGACTTTCTCGTCACACCTGGGACCTCCCCGAGACGCCCTTTCGGGATGCATCCCGATCCCAACACCGAAATCCGTCCAGGGGTTCTGCCAAGAGTGAAAAACCCGTCGGGGGTGGATTTTTCCCGCTATTTTCCACGTCGAGAGCGGAAAACGGAGAGGAAAACTCCATCGCCGGCGAGGGAGCCGTTGCCGGTGCAAGGACGCTCGTAGGTTGGCAGGAGCCAATGTGGGTCAGACGGTTTCATTCAAGACATAAAGAGCTGATCCTTGGAGCAGGTGCCTAACGCAGGAGGTTAAATGATGCCGAATGACTCGGCTATTTGCAATGACAACACTTCTGCCAAATAAAATTTATTGAATGTCAATTGATGACGGAATTTAAGTGTTGATGACAAGTAAAAATGGAAAGTAAAAAAATTGATGAAAATAAAAATAACTGAGAAAAATATAAATTACTGTAAAAATATAAATATTCAACTCTAGTAAGTTTAACTATAAAAATGTAGATACTTATCACTAAATGTTGGTAGCCGGTAAAAATACAATAATTTTTACATTTTAATTCATTTTTTTTTTTTTTTTAGTTTTTCTAAATTTCAATTTTTCTAAAAATTATTGACGTAGAATTACTTTGTGCACAATTTGAAGCTAAGCAAGAAATAATAAACCCACGTAAGAAAAATTCCTACGTTTTTTAACGTTAACTAATTGTTTTACTTTTTATTTCCATTTATATTTTTGCAGTTAATTATTAACAATTAGTTAAAATTAAAAACGTAGAAAATGTTCTTACAAGGGTCTAATTATTTCTTGCTACAAATTTTGCACAAAGTAATTCCACGTCAATAAAAATTATTTTTAGAAAAATTGAAAATGAAAAAATTAGAAAAAAATTCATATTTCCGTTCGTTTTTGGACAGATGAGAGATCCAGAAAAATGGATTCTACGCCTAAAAATACTTCGAAAAAGGCACCTCATTCGACCTCCTGGACAAAGTATGTACAAATAGTTTGGTACAAATAAATGTTACGGGCAGAAAATGAAAATAAAAACTTGGTAAAATAAAATTAAAAATTAAAACTGAATTAATTAATGAAAATAACTGGTAAAAATATAGATAATAAGAAAAATAGAAGAAAAAGGGCGAATGTGTAATTTTGAAAAGTAGAGTTCCAGTTTGAAACATTGGGATTTTGGAAATTTACGTATTTTTAAACTGCTGAAAATTCATTACAACTCACAGTGTTTCGACTAGTATGTATATGAATTTAGGTTGGAAAAAGTCAAAATCAAAGAAATAAACTCATAATCAACGAAAAACGGTATTTATTTTCTTCTATCAGCTAAAACTCAAAGGAATAGGCCTAACATAAAGGTTTAAACCACTTTACCCATTTCTCACGATTTCATAATATCTTCCAACTTGATCTATTTTTCCTGTGTTATGGATGTTCCACCTGAAGGTACGAATAATTTATCATTAATTCATGCTTCATTTTATAATTTTTATTTATTCTTTCATTAAAAAAATAGGCGCTAATAAAATTATTTGTTTCAAGTTATGAGAGGATAAAGATGGGAGTACTAGAAGGCGAGTATTCAAACCGATTGCACGACTCCGCAAGTACTTTATTTTTTCAGACGCACAAAGCAATCGCAATTTCGAGGAAAACATTTTTCTAAACCTATTTAACCTAATTTTCAAAAACCTATCTGTTGGGCCTATTCCTTCCAGTTTCGGCTAATAGAAGGAAACCAGAACCTTCTTTCATAGCGTTTCTTTTGGTTGAATTTGACTTTTTCCGCCTAAATCCGAATAGTCGAAACAGTGTGAATACTGAAGCAGATTACAACAGGATTGGTAGGAATTAAAATTTTTCTACCAATAAAAGTGGTCATTTTCCACAAAAACTCCAAATAAACAGGGATAAAACCGGATTTTTTTTAGAAACTAAACCAACAGTTTAATATAAACTTGAATATAATCATAGCAGGAAAAGGTAAGGCATTGTAGAGAGACAAGAATCAGAAGAAGCGGGTGAGGCCGTAGATGTCTCTCCTTGTTATTTACGTGAAACGATTTAGACTCATTGTTTCTTCTCTGTAGGCTCGTTTTTCACCTTCCACTGGATTATCCCAGTTTTAGCCCTTGGATTACCAACTGGAAGTACACAAACCGACAGAATGCGTTGAAAACGGACTATCAAAGGTTGTTTTTCCCCCTACCCCTAGATTTTTTTAAATCTATTGGTAAGAACTGGTTAAAAGGGGGAAATAAAAGGAAATGGTAAAAAACAGAAATAAATAAATAACTTGAAATAAAAACGAGAATGAATAAATTATGAATTATTCATAAGTTGTTTATTATAAAAATAAAATAAAAAAATAAATTATGAATTAATAATTCATAATTTATTATAACTTCATTATAATATAATGAAGATAATTTATAACCCAATTTCGGTAATAAATCCCTCGGTAAATGGTTTTCAACGTTTCAATTTGCAAAGACGTATATGATCAATGATCATTGATCATGTCGACTTTCCTCAATTCCCTCCGTAGACCTCAAAATGCTACTTTCTGAAGCCAATTTGCGGTAATTTCTGAAAGCGCCCATCCTTCAAAAAATTGATCATTTCCCGCGGGTTCTTCTTCCTGGATCCTCCCCCTGTGTTGAATCGATTCCTATTGCCGTATGTACTTGACTCCAGCTGCCAGGAAACACGGTCCACCCGTTCCCAGTGTGGCTTGACCGGATGCCCCTCTCATCGTACGGTTACCATGGTTGCCATCTATCACCGTTAAAAAGAGGAGAATGAGGAAATGGTAAAACCAACGACCTCTGGGGGCATCCAAATGAGAAAGGTGAATCGAGTGCGTCGAAAATTGTCCTTTTATTTTAAAGGACGAGTAGAGCCTGAAAGCCCAAACCCGTGAGGCTAAAAAGGGGCGAAATGAGGTTTTTTTAAAGGATTTGAGGGGGTCAGCTTCGAAGTATTTGCAGCCATGGAGTCCATTTTCCAGACCCATCTGACAACACCGTAGGATTCTATGGGGCTACATAAGGAGCTTTTGAAGTACCTACACCAGGAGGTCAAGTGGGGTGTCGTTTTCGAAGTATTTTCGGACGTAGAATCCATTTTTCGGGGTCCCAGATCCAGCCGATAACACTATGGGGATCTATGGGGTTACAAATGGAGCTTTTGAAGGATGACAGGCATGGGGTGTCGTTTTCCGCATTATTTTGGAGGTGTTATCCATTTTTCAGACTTCCTCAAATACTATAAAAAAATAAAGTTTCTTTTTTTAATTTTTAATTTTTTGGAATACTTGCACAATTTATACAAAACAATGAAGAACCCTTGACGGCTTTCAGCGAATTCAAAATTGAAAATGGGCCCGTAAATATTAAACGTTTACCTTTTAAACGTTGTAAAATAATGAAGAATCGCTTTATGAAACAAACTGAAGCACCCAGACGAGGGCCTTGGAACAATTTTCTTCAACGGTAATTATTGTAAAATAATTGCTCCAACATAATAATGACGCGACCTTCACTGAGTGGCGGTTTTTAGACGCGACACGAAATGGAATTCCGAGATGAAAAACCGCAGAATTTATGAAAATGAGATACATTTCAAAAAGAAACGAATTCCGGCATTTTTTTATTATTATTAGGATCCTACTTTTTCCGAAATTTTGCCGGTACATCCAATTGAATTTAAATTTTGATTAGTAGATAATATCTATTATGGAAAGTTCTAAGAAAAACATGACTCTTCACATCGATGTAGTAAACTAACATCGATGGACTCTTCCATGCTTTGTAAAACAACTAATTTTACTTTGGATTTTGCTTGAGTTCATTGCGGTCTTCCACAAATTTAAGCAAACTGCAACAGTTACTGTCAACTACCAATCAAAACAGATCAACCACAACATTCTTCACTGGCCTTCTACATGGTAGGTACATGTTTTTAAGGGAGTAATCTGGTTGAAGAGTGAAATGAGTATCGTTCTGTTGTGAGTGTTGTCATAATATTTATGTATCTCGGAGCCTATTAAACGTACAGAGCTGCGGTCGGTCTCAAAATGTAGTGAATGTCATATAATTTATTAAGTTATATAGTGGTCATGGTCGAAAAACTATACCTTCATGGTTAAAATGGCCAGAAACTGAACACATTCCCGCAATAGATCAGTTCCGGAGGGGCTGTAAAATATGAGCATTTTCAATTTTGAACTATGAAAAAACCTTGGAATCGACAATGAAGTTCCATAAAAATAAAATCCTTCACCCCAGAAACGCTCTAATTTACGATCATATTAGCCAATTAAATGTCATCACCTTCGGATTTTTTTCCACCTCGTCGATGCGATAAAAATGGAAACGATTCGAATCCGGCGGATTTTTTTTGTCGGTTCGGGTTTTGGGGTCAATCGGCCGAACCATTTACGGAAGCTCCCCAGGCCTGCCACCTGTCAGAATTTGACGCGAAAAAGTCGCTCTCGTCAGGGGGAAGGAACGGCGGAGTTGCTCAATAGGACAAAACACACCTACGAGGTAAAAACAAAACCACCTGGCGCGATCTGGGCCCGTATATGGTCAGGCGACAAGGTTACTGTGGACCCCCAGTGGCCTCACCCCACACGGTTTCCCTCTCATTCAAACTCTCAAGACGGAAAAAAAAAATCCCATTCAGATTTTGTGACGTCACAACGCCGGTGTCACAAAACGCGTAGGCAGAACAGATGCCTCACGTCAATTTGCAACGGGTTTGCAAAAGGACGACCGACCAAATGGAAGAAAAAAAATTGAAGAAGTTGAGCTAAACGTCGACTTTTTCGGTAAAATTTCACGATTGGTGTCACCGTGGTGAGTCAAACGTGACGAATCCCACCCTAAACGAAGTTTTGTTGAGTTTCATTCAAAACGGTACGAAAATCTTTGGAGGACAGTTCAAAATAGATTTAGCACACCTATAATATAGGTGTGCTAAATCTATTTTGAACTGTCCTCCAAACATATGAGTGAGCAAAGGTGGGGTAAAATCTCGAGCTCGGAAAATTTTAACTGCCGTACCCCTTCCCGACGCCAAACCTCCCAAAAGACCTCGTTTAGTGGTAGAAAATCCATGTCTGTAAAAAAAATGTACAGACAAAACCAAGGAGTGGGGGTATGAAAGTTAAAACAGTTTTAACTTTTAAGTTACTGCAAAATACGAGATTTTTCCTCTTCTTTGCAGCCTCATATCTCCGTTACTGCGTATCTCCATGCTCCTTGCATGTAAGTCGAATCGAAATAATATACGGGACCAAAGTTGTAGGAAAATTTAATGTTGTCCTCTATAATTCGGGTAATAAAGTGGTTTACGCTAAAATGCACGGGGAAGTTGTTGGCCAAAACCTGAAAAACTCGCAAAATGTTGACGGTGTTTTGAAGTTTGCGAAGAAAGCAAACGGACGAGAATTATGAAAACTTCAACGTACAACTACCTGATGGTCCTAAACAACATATAAAAAATGTCACAAACCCTGGAGGCTGAATAGATGCCGCACGTCGAACTGGGAAGCAGCTTGAATAGCTATGAAACCAGTAAAGGACAGGTTTAAAAAGCTAATTAACTGGCTTGCAGAACTATGGAACTGGTTATAAGAGTTGTAAAACATTGTGAAGGGCTATGGAACTGTTTTGAAAAGCTATCAAACCCTTTCCACAACTATTTTGAAAAATAAATATACAAACCACACCCTGAATGAAAACCGCTTTAATTTTTTTCCTCTTCCCCATTTCACTGTTTATCGACTCGACTCGTCAACATTGAAAAGCCCCTAAGCCGCAAAAGGGCATATACGAGTTTCGAATTTGCAATGTAGATCCCTGAGTGAGATATATTCAAGGCCAGGATGCGGCGTCCTCCAAACAAGCGGTTATGGACGTTTGCACCACTCTGTGACAGTTGGAAGAAGAAAACCACAACGAAACCTGAATGATTTTCCACGCCATGAAGCCGACAAGATGCGTCCACACATAAATACACTTTTATGGCCTGCAAAAATGTCACTAACGCAGCAAAATGCAATTTTTTGACAAGCACAAATTTCACCAGAAAACGCTGCAGATTCATGTTTTTATTGCTTTTATATGTTTTTATTATATTGTACCTAAACTGTTCTCAAATTAATAATGTCAAAAACTAAAATAAATTCTTTATGAATTCATTTTTATACAATTAAATTTTATTTAAAAATTTAAAATAAATTCCATTGCAAATTTTTTAAAGAAAATCTAATTTTTTAATTAGGTAAAAAACAACAACCAAAAACTTTTCGAGTACGTAGCGTTAAGATAGATGAAGGGTCCCAAAAAATGAATTGTACGGCCAAAAATACGTCGAAAACGACACCTCACTCAATCTCCTGGCCAAAGAGCTTCAAAAGCGACGAGAAGCCCCCAAAGAGGCCTCAAAGTGTATACTGATGGGTCTGAAACCCCTCAAAAATGGATTCTACGACCGTAAAACCTTCGAAAAGGACACCCCACTCGACCACCTGTCTTTCAAAGTAGCACCATGGATCCCAACGGTATAGTTGGGCGAGTCTCAGACCCCCCATAAATGAATTCTACGTCCTAAAATACTTCGAAAACGACACCCCATATGACCTTCTGCCCTAAGTTCGTCAAAAGCGAGGTGTGCAGCCCCCGAAGAAGCCGCACAGTGTATTCTGATGGGCGTGAAACCCCCCCAAAACGGATTCTACGACAGGAAAAACTTCGAATACGACACCTAATTCGACCACCTGGCAAAAAGTCCTTCAAAAGTTCGATTTGAAGCACCACAGAGCCCTTAAGTACAGTCAGTCAGAGTTGAGACCCGCAAAAAATGAATTCCACGTACAAAAATACTTCGAAATTGTTACCCCATTCGACCTTCTGACCTAAGTCCTTCAAAAGCAACGTTTGTACCCCTGCAGAAGCCCCTCAGATCCCCACGGTGCACTGCACCGGGTGAAGTCAGACGGTGCTGAGACACCCAAAAAAATGTTCCACGGCCAAAAAAACTTCGAATACGACACCCCACTCAAACCTCTGGTCCAAGCTCTTTAAAAGCCTCATTTGTAACCCCTTAGAAGCCCCATTTTCCTCGACAGTGTTCTCGGACAGGTCTGAGAACCTCATAAATGAATTCTAAGAGCAAAAATACTTCGTAAACGACACCCCACTCGACTTGCCTGGTCAAAGCCCTTCAAAAATCCCATTCGTAGCCCCAAGAATCACCGAGAGTGTATTCGGATGCATCTGAAGCCCTCCAAAAAGTATTGTACGTCCGAAAATACTTCGAAAACGACACCCCACTTGACCCTGTAGCATAACGTAAGGTAGATGCGGCGAAATAGTGGGAATCCATCCTATAAAACGTGGGATTTATTTATCGTGGAAATAGACTACTTCGTCTGAAATCGTCTTTTTATATGACCCTGTAGCCCCACAGAGCCTCAAACCGAAAGATTCACCAAACCAATCACAACTAATTCAGCAGATAGAAGACATTTTGATCCTTCTTCCATGTTGTCGAAATCGGGTCATGAATGCTGATCAATATAAATTCAAGTATCAAATAATTTCTCACAATTTTAAATAGATTTTGCAGATTTTGGGGCCAAAAGTCCCCAAGAACGTTGTGAAATTTTGGAAACTTCTCACATTGCACGTTTACACTGTAAGAAAAGGAAACCAGCCCACAACCGGTCAATGATGAATTTGCAACCAGGCCCATATCTGTTGGTGTCATTGAGGCCCACCCACGTCCAACTGTGCAGTTCACGAACGGTTCTTGACGTCAAACATCTGGGAAGGTTTTGGTTAGTTTAATTGGTTAGATTAATGTTAAATCTTCACGTAGGTACATAAGTGTGTGGAAATTTGTTATTGATGGGCATCATCTGTTTTAAGTTAATGAGAATCCGTCAATGTAATTTTGGTTGTGTAAAAAATGTTGTTAAAAGACGTTCATCGAGTGAAATTTTACATTTTTTTTGTTTGTTATGTTTACGATTATTTGGTTCCGTTGTGTGGAATACGCACGAAAATCGTAGAACGGGAACAAGAACCGCACGAGACGACAGACGGGACGGTACTGGACGTGAGGGGCCCCCCTGCCCTGGGGATGATGTCACAGGTGGCCCCCCACCCACGCAGGCCTCTCCCACAATCGAATTCGAAAACGTTGGAGGGGAACTTCCTGTCTGGATTTCGATTGATCGATTTGGGAGACCCGTCAACGAGGCCAAAACAGGTCCTTATTGGGGAGATGCTGCTGGTGGGATGTGGAGCGCACCTTTTTGTTCAACGAGCGTTCAAGGTTGCCGGACATTCCGTGGAGTAATTAGATGGGAAAATGCAAGAAAAAAAAAAAAAAACTGTCGCTTCAGTGCAGCGGTTCAAGAAGTAAAACACTTGTTTTCAAACCGGCGTCAACAGGTGTTGGATAGATGCGTCAATGCACCTGTAGACTGCCAAATTGGCGCATTGGCGGATTTGTTGCAATGGTTGATACCAGTTTGCTGCATTCGTCAAGAGTCAGAAATCACCTCATGGATTGTCCACACTGAGCACTATCACGTAGGAACGTCTCACGCTCTTCCCTTGCTGCACCAGCAGTTCTGGGTGCCTCAAGGAAGACAAGTGGTCAGAAACGTTGCCTACGTGTTGCAAAAGTTGCAGAAGTGCCCAATTCAAGCTTGCTGCTGGTGTTCTTGCTGCCCCCCGTTGTCCAGAAGCACGCAATAGAGTGGCGTTTCATAGCGGAACTGTCGTCATGGAAAGGGTCTATACGAACGGTTAGTAGCACTGATCAAGCGTTGTCTGCACCATTCACTTGGGAAGTCACTTTTGCCAGTTCTGCACAGATTGAGAGCGCACTGAACACCAGACCTCTGAGCAGGTGCTAACACCATGACATTTCCTGCGACGTGTCCCCCCCCCCCCCCCCCCCACAGCTTTGTGAGTTTCAACAAAGCTCTTTAAGAAGCCAAGCATGGGGGATATAGCACAGATTAAGGGAGACTCGAATAACCGGTAATTGTGGAAGGTGAGCAAGATCACTTCATACTAGTCTTGATGGAGCAGTTCGCTCAGCCCAGGATACCCGGCTTCAGCGATCGACAGGGTACCCTCTTGAGTTGTTTCCCAAACAATCAGGAACAAATTCCCCATAAAAATCCCAACCCTTGACACAAAAACCGACAACAGCGCTCCAACTCGGGCGATTATCATATCTGCCCTTCATGGACCCGAGTAGGTACCTGCACTGAACTGTAGGGGAGAGTATCATCCAGGCGCGACTCGTGAGGGAGGCAGCGTCGCAACTGCACCCCCTCGATGCAGAAGGGCGAGAGGGGGGCTACGTATTACCTACCTAATTAGTTACCTAGCTAAAAATGAATCAAAACTCGGCTCGAAAATCTACGTAAGTTCTTGTTACAAGAACAAGACTACAGTAGACCTTACATAGTTCGCGGAACGTCTGAAAAGCCTGCGTTGATAGTGCAATGATAACGGGAGCACTGCCCTTCTTGAGACGATTTTTTTGCATGGACCTTATGGAACAACGAACTAAGTGTGAAGCCAGAAATGTCGAAATGTGGGGCAGTTCTGGGCACTGCGCACACCCTTCCTTCTCACCGATCACCAGATGTTAAATCACCTCCACAATCAGTGTTGGCAGTCTTCGTTCATGGGCAGGGAATTTTCGTTTGTAATGAGGGACTTTTTCAGGATCTAATCTGTCTCAAATCATGGAAAAAATAGGGGCTTACTTTTGAAATATTTTGAAAACTTTTTGGTGTTGCTATATTACTTTGTACGGTATGAAATCATAAAATTTCGATCGACCAAGGTTTCTGATTTTTTCAGTTTTCCCACAAAGGTATTTTTTTTACCAGAAGCAGCTTCTGAGGGGATGGCATCAGGGGTTTAGTGTGCTTCCATGTTTTCTGGGAAGTGTTTTCTGAACTCGGTGATCTGCGTTTGTCTCATTTATAAGTTTTTTATTCGTTCGTTTCATTCGATCGTTTCATTGCTAATTTCATAAAGCGTTTGTTGGATAACTCTATTGATTTCATCTTGAGGGAGTTTTCCCGTTTAGGCGTGAGTGATAAGTGTGACATTCGCGACATGGGACGGCCAACCTCACCTTTACCAGGTTTGCAGCGTGTACCCAGGAAATGAAAGGAAACTGGTACCTAATAGTTAATTGAAATGTTTAAACAAACAAATAAATAATGAACTATAGCAAATCTTGATAGTAGTTACTTTTTATCTGTGTTGGGTGCAATAATATTTTCATAAAATATTATCACGAATCCGTGACTGCACCCCCTTGTTCTGCCATCACCAGTCGCGCCTGGTATCATCACTTCCACCCTTCCATCTTTCTTAGTGGAATGTTGAGAGGGGAAAAAACCGTATGTTGATTGGTGTAAATTGCATTTAATGAAGTATGCAACTCAAGGCGCCTTTCGCTCCTGCCCTTTTGGGTTCAGAGCTCTTCGGGAGTGTAACATTAACCATTAAGTCAAGCTGCATGTTGGCCTCCTCCTTCAGAGCGCCTCGCAGGGATGGGGTTTGGTGGTCGTTTCCGGTTGTTCAATGTTCATTTGGGGGGTTTTATTTTGGGGATATTAGGGGGTATTTGCCGAAAACATGTTGAATTTACCACGTTGACTTTGGGGTTACTTGCCGGCAAGTAAGACAGGCGATAAAAAATTTGAGTGTAATCCTCAGCAGTGAAGTTCAATGGTGGCACTATAAGATATCTCGTAGGATTAGAGTTCTCTCTAGGTTTCTTGATGAGGTCCATTGCATCTTCTTTATAATTAATCTCAGGCCTGCCATCGAAAACCTCGTCAACAATAAATTTTCCGGGTGAGCCCAAAATCTGGTCCGCTCAATCACTGGATTAACAATGGCTTTTAGTTTATCAGGAAGGTACCTTGTTTACTGTATCATTGAACAAATGATTGGGCTCATCTTTGAACGTCGGTTTCATGTTCATCAGGAACCGCAGAGGGGCATAAGCCTTGGTGACGTATTCTACCAACTCTCTAGCAGCACTGGGGCGCTTGGTTGAGACGTAAAGGACATTTTCCCTGGGTTTCGCCATGCAAGGGATTCTGGGACCACCCCTTACGAACCGCAATTTACCATTTCGTGCAGGTACTTCTGATTTGTACTTAGGTCCAAACGGTCAGGCATCTGAGGCATGTTTGATTCCAAAGGCTCAAAGTGTTCAATTTGGTTAGTTTCACATTTTTCCAACTGCCTCCCAATATCCCCCGAGTAACTGGTAGGACCAGAGGTTAACCCATCCAAAGTTTTCAGAAGGTGTCGCAATGGAAGTTGATAGGCATGAAATAAGCAGATCATCCATTGAAAAGAATGTTTGGAATGTCTTCTCTAGTTCTGACAGCGCACCACCCCTCCTGTACGTATTGGTTGCAGTTCCGTCACAACCTAGCACACAATGGAGAGTTCAGTTTCGGAGATGAAGTCCCCCAAAGCTTTGGCAATCGCTTTTGCTGTTCCTGCACTAAGTCAACAAGTCCTAACACGTCTTGTTTTTCTTTCAACTTCTTGATGGTAACACTATTCACTTCGTAGAACTCCATTAGATTAAATCTAATGGAGTTCTACGAATTGGAAATGGAAATGCGAGTTATTTTGTTTTTCCATGAGCCTCCCTGTGATATTAGATTTTATTTAAGTTCCTACCTTAATGTTCCTGAAAAATCAAACTGACTGTGATATATATGTTTATATATCTCTTTGATGGATGCCAGACGATGACCAGGATGGTCGAAATCGATTGCATTTAGGAGAAGGGGGGATAAAATAAAGGCGTAGAACAGAAGCTACTGAATTTTATTCCAAATCTCTTGTTTTATTCATCATAACTTCAACCTTCGAACTTGAAATGATCGAATAAACTACGAAAAAAAAAACCTTCCAAGAGGTATTTGAAGCCAAAATATTGTATAAAACGAGAAATTTCTCTTGAGTTATGGAACCTGAAGGACTTAATATTTTTCAATAAAATGTTGAGAGCGTGTTATGTCCCAGTAAATAAAATTTCATTATTCCAACTCAAATTTCTGGATTTCGGAAATTTGCTCAACCCTACTAGAACTCAAGAACAATTGGAGTGGGTTATACCTTAGCGATTGTTCTGGTTTTTCTCACACGTCTTATCTCTTCAATATTGGTTGTCTTTGGGTTTTCTTTTCTCTACAATATGTGGGTTGTCCTTGGGGCTCTTTTTATTTCCAGTTTGGAGTCGTATAATTTGGATTTGTTTAGATGGCTATACGGTGTATACTTTGTACATAGGTATTACTGCTTCAATATGGGGTGTGCTCGTTAGTTAAGTTTACACGTGTGTTCTACTTTGGTTTCTTCCATTTCCCAGTCGTTGTGATATAACACCCATATATGGGTTCCAATAGATGTTCTTGGGTATGGTTTTCGTTGCTTTTCCTTGCCCGCGAGTGTCGCTACGTCTATCGTACAGCCCGTCCATGCACGTAGCGACACAAGGAATATCGTGAATATTACCAGAGTTATCTTCAAATTTAGCAAATTGATCATCGCCCCTCGGAGACTTCTCATCACCCACATGTGGGCGATGTCGTCCAATTTAAGAACCACTGTTTTTCCCGCTCACAGACACAAGTCAGACGTACCTCAAAGCCATCGAAATGATTTTCTTTTTGGAGGAGGCTTTTGGGCAGTTTGACACTCGAATACAAGTCAGACGAGCATAAAGCACAATTTTGGTGGTGCCTTAGGTTAGTTCACACTACATTATGAGCAGGAATCAAATTAAATTTACAGGGATTTCCGTTTAAAATGCTAGCTAGCATCAGAACAGTGGGGCCTCGCTTAGCTCAGCCATTCAACACTGACGCGTAGGGCGTTTCAGACGTTTAAACCAACTGAGATTCCTTCATAGCCACGAAAAAATTGCCACTGCGCTATTGATTTCAATTATAATTGAAACAGTCCTGTTTAATTTTTTTTTAAACGTACCACAACGGGGTGAGAAGTTACAATAATAATTATTGTAACTTGTGAATTATTCACAAAACTCCCTCAAACGGGAAGAAGCCCTCCGGGGATTATTCTTAACGTCCCACTTACTTGGAAATGAAGAATGATGGTCCATATGAGGCCGAGGGTGAGTTTCGGATTCCCGTCGACGATATCCTCAGGACGGATATTGACCAGTTTGATCTGAGAAAGAAAAATACGAAACCGTGAAATTAAATTGGCCAGAGGGAATAACACGTTTTCAATATAGCAACGAAGACAATTTTTTTGTAGTTACCTTTTTGTACCGAAGAAAATTGAGCACGAGTTCGACGTTTTGAAGAGCGTGGAAGCGCATTTTCCCCTTCTCCCGGTGCTACAAAGAACAAGAAACAAAATTAGCATTGAAATTTGTTAATAGTCAAACCATTAATATTCGGTTATTTAAATATTGTTGCCTAATGTTAAATATTGAAACAAGGACGTGACTCAAGAGCAACCTGAGGTTTCCAAAATTTGATGATATTCAATAAAAGTTGAGCCAAAACAATGATGGCCATAAGAATTTATTGAAAGCTGGAAAATGATGCCAGCAAGGGAACAGTAGGTACATTCTACTCTCTGGGTTGACGTCACCCAAGATCCCGTCTTGCCAAGGATTGTTGTCACCCAAAGTCATCGTCATCATTCTCTTAAAGGATCGTCGTAATCGCCAAGGATCATCGTCACCCAAGGATCCCGTCTTCCCAATGGTTGGGGATTTGAGCTCAAAGGAATGACCAGCTGAGGTAGGTGTGACGCTGTAGCTCCTGGCCTGCCAAATGGATGGAGCGAGCGCGAGCAATGCCTGCAATATGGTGAGTTAGCCATAGCTGACAGTTATCACAGACGCTGCCACGGGAAAAGAGAAGGAGGGGTGGGCGTCTGACCCATGGCAAAACAGGTTCATTCATAGCAGGCCAATTCTCTGCACGAGACTCAAACGTGGTGCATTTACCTACGTAAGGATGAACCCTTAACTGTTAGTGGTATGTGTTCTGAGGATGGCGGAGTGTGGTGACATTCCTCCAGATACATTGCTCCTGGATTCCCGTCAGTAGCAGATGAGTGAAGTCCATTCAGAGGAATTTCACCAGATACGTCTGGATACGAAACTCCTCCTAAACCTGTGGGTGAACAGGAGTAGGTATCCACCATATCGCATGGTAGATGATGGGCCTCTCAGACTCCATAATCGTGCAGTATTCCGCAGCCAGCCAATGGCTGCAGCTGCTAGAGGAGGTTAGCTTGGGGGAGTCTACTAAAACTAAAACGCGATTTGTAGAGCCAACATGGCTGAACTAGGAACTTTTTCTCTACAAGTTCTTCACATGTTTTGTTTCAATGGAAAGCATGGGTTATTGTACAAGCACTCACTTTATTTTATTTCATTATTTTGCAGTATCTTAGTCATATTCGTGGGCCAATCCCATATGGGTAAACATTACCTTAAACAATAAAGAAGATTTTGGCTGCAGTCAAAAATCATGATTGATACGATTCCGAACGGCCAAAACTCGTTCTGCATAACCATCCATAGTTTTGACTTCACTTTTGATGTTATTTGGAGGCTTTATAGCGACTAAAAGTGATCTTCAATTCATGCCATTACTAACTAATGGTAAGAACAAGTCTTTTGTTCTTCGGAGAACGTTGTGCATGTCAAGCCTTATTTCAGTTTTTTGCCAAATTAACACGAAGGTGCCATCGTTCGACACGGCAGACCTTTTTGATCCTTCGTTATCTCGGATTTTATTTTTGATCCGTCGGTTATTGGGGCCATACAATCGATTTTTGTAATCAACTTTCCTCGACCTCCCTCCGCTATTTCCTCTTTTACCCCCTTCGCGAAAGGGACACGCAAAGGCTGAAAAAGAAACGATGGGGGCGTCAACCAGGTGCAAACATTACCAGATGTTCCCCCGTGAGGACTTCGAGGAGCGATATGAGGTTGACCCCATCTTGCAGGTCCGTAAATAGGTCGGTCACGTGGCGGTTTGTCTGCAACAAAAATGAATAAATCAGTACCTAAATTAACAAATACATGATACACGAAATAAAACAATGCAATACATTTTTCTTTTGAGGGAACTTATTATTACATTGTTTTTCAGATTTCGCTGGCCCAGTTCAAGACCGGCTTAAGTGCAAATTTTGCGTTTTTCGGTTTTTGAGTCAGTCTTGCTCAATTTTTTGCGCTCTTTCTAATGGTATAAGCGGTTTTTTTCTAACTTTACCCAATCGCCGCCAGAGTGCACTTGCGACATTCTACACTGAACACAATCTCTCTGAACCCCAATGCAATAGTGGCTGATGTACAGTTTCGCGTTAACCTTGGAGATGAAAGGTGTGTTTTTCTGTGCAAGAGTGTCTCAACAGCACTCCACTACCCGATCGTCCCGGGTAAGACCGTCTCATCTGCCACTTAAGACTGTTTTACATGCAAAGATAAGGTTATTTCCATATTAGTGTAATTGTGAAAACTGTCTTATCTGCACTCTTAAGTCTGTCTTACAGTGGGGAGCTCCAATCCACTAGTATTTATTTTCATGCAAGACAGTCGTTTTCTGGTTACAATTTTTTTTAAAAATTCTTTTTCAGTCTTTTTTCAAATTCACAGTTTTAACATTGGCATAATTTTATAATTGTTTAAATTTAATTTTGGTTTTGTTTACTTTGAGCTGCAGATACTCGGCCTACCTTCATCATTAAGTCATGAGTAGCTGTTTTGATGCATCTTATAAGAACTGCATAGAACTGCAATCTATGTACAAGAGAAAGTACCTGTATTAGCTTCTAACTGCCCAAACTTATTTTAAGATTGCTTGTCACGTTCCTATTCATGTGTTCGATGCCAATTGTTTAGAAGACTGATTCAACTCACATATTCGGTGATACTTGTTATGGTTGGTGGGAAAATTGAATGATTTTACATTATTTTCTCAAAACTTCTATCATACTCCAATTAAAACAATTCCCAGATGGATTTGTAATTATTATTCAAATATTATTTACAAATAAGTCGCTCTTGCACGGTCTCAATTTTCAGACTAGCTCAACATATTCAGGACAATACTGTCTTATCTACTAATTAACTCTTTAATTACCAGACGGAAAAATCTCAAATTCGCAGGTAAGTATACCAAGACCATACTGAGTCAGTGGCCAAAGTTTCAAGGCGCTGGCTGCATTAGCTCCAGAGAAATTCAACATTGAATTTACAATGCTTTTTTAAACGCGCTTCCTGAAAAGTTTGTGAATTTGCACTTAAGCCGGTCTTGAACTGGGCCAGCGATTTAATGTTCAGATTAATATGTATATGTTGCAGTCGAAACCCGAAATCAGTCAACATATATAATACATACATTGTTGTTCAGATTAATATGTATATAATACACGTATAATATTATTATACGTATATTCTATTATAGGAAATAAAACAATGCAATACATTTGATTTTTGTGGAAAATTTTGATTTTTTACGTTTTTCTGATTTTTCTTTTTGGTTTTCTTAATTTTTTTTCAATAAGATAAATTAGAAAAAGAACAAATAAAAAAGCCACCAATTGAATTGAATAGATGAATGCAACCTTTCTGTTACTACGAAATATTACCGCGTCTTTATTGAAACCAAAACCGTAACTAAGAATTCGTAACTTGACACACTAGGTATCTAACGTCCAAACGGATCGGACGAATCGTCGACGACGGAGGTGATTTTGATAGCCTATAACCACCCCCAGAACTCGCTGATCACAATGAGACCAACCTCATGAAAATCTGTTCAGCTCGGGCGTGATGCTATGATACACAAAAACACAAAAAAACAAACATGTCGAAGAGATGAGCGCACCTTTCCATTTTTTGGAAAGGTTGCGCTAAAAAGAAGAGATTATGACAAATTTAAGAAAATCACATTTTTTAGGGGTTTCTTCCATTTTCTTGATCCCCCCCCCCCCCCCCCCCCCTCCTCATTTTTATTTTATAGTTCTCCAATTTTTGATTTTCAAATTAAATTACAACATTGAAAAAATTAATAAAAGAAATGTTTTTCTTGATTTTGTCTTCTTAATCAATTTGTTATAATCTCATTTGTTTTCAAGGATAATATTCTCAAGCAAAAACATGACACTACACGAAATCTTGCGACAATTGCTTTTGTTTTGGGTTGTTTTTAGAAAACAAACCGTGAAATCCAACGTGCAATGTTAAGCTTATTCTCTAAAACGTGCTATTAACGCGGTGAGCGAATTTTTTTCAACGTGAATAATATTCCCTTCCCTTTTGATCGTTGATCTGTTGAATTGATTGAAGCGACCAAAGTTTTGCCAAGTGAATTTTCACTACAGTGAATGACACACAAAGCAGCATTGGCACAAAGCGAACATTTAATAAGTTAATCACGACACAAACAGGCTGTGAGAGTCAACTTCATTTGAACTTGTGGACAAAACAAAAAATTCTGCGTAAAACAAATAAAATGTCTAATAAAGTTGATAAGTTTTGCCTACATTTCCTGAGTTGTTTCGCGGTTCTGTTAAGGCTTCGCGTTTTGACGAACGTTTGGTCGATATTTTGGGATGTTTGTACGTCAAAATTTGACGTAGCCATTTAATGGCACTAAGGGTGGTTCTGTCAAGGTATCCAAATCGAAGACCCGGTGCAAACTTGGGGAGGGCCGAAAATCCTCTAATTTGCGGTTTGTTTTCGGGTTTTCACTCATAACTTCAAAACTAAGCGATTTTCGACGAAAAGGTTCATTTCCAAAGCTGCAGAGCATTACACTTACCAAAATTTTGTGCGAAAATGTTTTTCCTAAACCTTGTATTAATCGAGATACAGCCGATCAAAGTTGGAGATCTTTCCCAAAAAGTGGCAAAAAACCGATAAGTTTCCGTTCGTATTCGGTTTTTTACTCATAACGTCTAAACTAAGCTGTTTTCGCCCGAAAGATCTATTTCCAAAGCTGTAGAGCATTACACTTACCAAAATTTTGTGCGAAAATGTTTTTCCTAAACCTTGTATTAATCGAGATACAGCCGATCAAAGTTGGAGATCTTTCCCAAAAAGTGGCAAAAAACCGATAAGTTTCCGTTCGTATTCGGTTTTTTACTCATAACGTCTAAACTAAGCTGTTTTCGCCCGAAAGATCTATTTTCAAAGTTGTGGAGCATTAAATTTACCACAATTTTGTACAATGTACAATTGTCATATAGACGTTTTCCCTAAAACTTTTCCCATATCGAGATACAGCTGATAGAAGTTGCCAAAAACGATTTCGGTTTTTCACTCATAACTTCTAAACAAAGCGATTTTCGAACAAGAGGTCCATTTTCAAAAATGTGAAGCATTAAATTGACTACAATTTTGTGTTTATGTATAAAAAAAAAAAAAGGTTTATAAACCTTTTCCCTACACCTTTTAAATTCGAGATATGTATATCTAATCTATATTGAACATCTATCAACTATCAACAGCGAAAAACACAACGTCCAACCATGCATTTGTACTTACAACCGGTAAGGCTTCTTGAACAATACAAATTTGTGTGTATGTCTGGAAAAAACACACGTCACAAAGATATAACCGCACTTTATGGATCTAAATCTTATCGATATTTTATATTTCATAGTTAGTTTTCACACTAGAGTAAAAATAGATTGGAGGTGTGTTAAATTTGAATATTGAAGTGAGACTAAACGGTGGCGCATTTACCTTCGTCCGCGTCCAATGCTGCTTTGCACAGAGATGAAATCATTATCAAAAAATGTAGTGATTTTAAGAATCCTAAGATGATCATTTTTTGGGAGATCTGTGTAAAGTAGTCGACGTGTAAAATTTTTTTTTTTTTTAATGTAAAAAAGTTTTTGGGTTTCATTTTGACAGTATACGTGGTTTTCCATCTAGCCGTGTGTTGAGCTAGGGGCTCTGTGAGGCTAAAAAGCGGCAGTAGGGCGTTAGGAAGGGTTTAGGGTGAAGTGGTCGTGTGGGGTGTCATTTTCGAAGCCATTTACGAAAATTCATTTATGGGGGTCTAGGGCGAATTGAGCTTCAGGCATGAGGCTGTGTAAGGGGCACAAAGAGGCTATGGTTTTTTTTTTAAGGGTTTACGGAAGAGGACAGAAGATTTTCACAAGGAGGCTGAATCAAGTATCTTTTTCGAAGTAGTTTTTAGACGTAAAAGTCATTTATGGGGATTTCAGACTCATCTAAGTGCACCGTGGGGATCGATGGGGCTACAAATGGGGCTTTTAAAGGACTTCGCTCGGGAGGTCGAATGAGGTGTCGTTTTCGAAGTGTTTTGGATGTATAATGAATTTATGACAGTCTCAGGGCCATTTTATTATTCTTAAAAGGATCACTGGGGCTCCCATGGGGCTGCAAATGGGGGCTTTTGAAGGACTTCGCTCAAGAGGACGAATGAGGTGTCGTTTTCGAAGTGTTTTTGGACGAAGAAATCATTATGGGGATGACTTGGGGACCCAACTACAATGTGGGTATCAATGTGGCTTTCATGGTGCTACTAATGGGGCTTTTGAACGACGTTGGCCAGAAGGTCGAAAGGGGTGTCGTTTTCGCAGTGCTTTTGGATGTGTTTTTTGGGGCTCCCAGAACGATCCGATTTCACTGTAGGGATCTATGGGGCTTTCATGGGGCTATAAATGGGAATTTTGAAGGATCCGTCGTTAAATAAGGTGTCGTTTTCCGAGTAATTTTGGACGCAAAATCCTTTTTTCGAGGTACCACATCTGTCCAAACATTGTTTTTTAAAAAAATTATTTTTTCTTTTTTTTTTGTTTCAAAAATTTATTTTCAATGATACAAAATTAATTTTTACACAATAATTGTGCAAGGGTTTGTTAATAATTAACCTATGTCGACGAATAATAAACCCTTGCAGCGTTTTTAAAATCAGGACAGTTGAGTCGACAGGTGAGAATTAACAGAAAAAACTTTATCGAGTGGGATGAGCACCAATTTTGATTGCTAATGTCCAAATTGATACGTTGAGGGCCAAACGGTAGCAATTGGATGACGTCACTGGGAGCTACTGGGCGGTTTAAGGTGTGTTCCTTATTGCTACCCTGCGGTTGTAGCGGCGGAGAAAAAGAGTGTCATTATGATACGTACTGATTGGTGGTTGTGTTGGTAACGAAAAGTGGGAAAGAAGAGAAAAAAAAGAGCCAAGGAGGTGCCGTTATGGTGTGAATTGTAACTGAGGATTAGCGAGGGGAGTTTATGACTGGTTGAATCATAAGGAAATGAGACCACACATAGTGTAGTAAATCCGTAATTACATTAATGTGTTTTGGGGGAGGCAATAGAGTTGATGACAATCGTCAAAATGGCCCCATCGACGATCAACGAGGGCTACTTCGTCACTTGTTAAAACGAGTTTACACGGCCTATTTGACGAGGGCCTCCGGGTCAGCGGTCAGAGGCTCATTATAAGGCGCCAGAGGGACCCGGAGAAGATATGATCGAAAAAAATTCAGGCGTCGTTGCGGCCCACAAATTGGAACCAGAGGAGAAATGGGATTGAAAGACGCTAATGGAACTGTGGAGAACGTCATCGCGTGGGCGAACGAGGAAAGGAAACGTCAACTCAGAAACATCGATGGCTCAAAATTGTCTATTCGGAAACATCGATGGAATGACCTACATTGAGGGCTCGAAAACATAGTTTATTACGATACTTTACAGAATTTAGGGGCGGACTTGCATCCGGCCGGAGCTTGTCGGTTTCTTACGTTATTTGGTGGGCTGAATCTGAATCCGAGGTCCGTTTTTTTGTTTAGCTCGTTTATCCATGATAGGTATAGCTTTTTTTCACTTTTTTTGTGCACAAACTTTTCAGGATTTTTCATTGAACGCGCTTCTAGATTAAATGCCTTCCAAAGGTGCCTAACTTATGTAAAATATATCGCTGATTCCGAATGTCAATATAATTTTTCCATTGCACCGCTTCCAAACCCCCCGGTTTTCACCAAAAAAAAACTTGCGAAAAGTGTGGGAAAATCCCAATTTTTCGTCATTTTTTCCACACATTTCATGAGCCAAGATAGAAAGTTAGGCCTGGAAATAACGGAGGTCCTGCCTATTAGAGATACTACACAACCATTTCATGAAGTGAAGGAAGATTTAAGATAGCGCGAAAAAATGTTCTAAACGCCTGTTTTTCTTGAATGAAGTTCCTTAATTTTTAGCTACAAACACTGAATTCTACCGGATATAATTTAATTATATCCGGTAGAATTCAGTGCTTGTAGCTAAAAAAATTTTTTCTTCTCAAAATCCATACCAACATGAGATTCTACATTAAAATTACTATAAGAAACGTACTATACTACGTAATGCAAATTTCGCCATTTTGAAAACCGGGGTTTTTGTGTTCGTTTTGTCGGTCGTTTCGTTTTTGAAATCTAGACATCTTTGAGGTCCAAATTTTGAGGCCGATCAGAATTTTCGACCCCCGACGCGATTCTAAGAATAATAAACCAAAAATTGAAACATCGACAGCCAAACCCCAAAAAAACTTCGACCCATCGATGGAAAACGTTCGATTGCTTTGAATGCGTCGATATACCTAATTTATTATCGTCACCGTCCCTACGAATGGGGAAAACAAATGAATCACTGACGTTCGGCGAAAAAAAGTTCGTCCTTGGTGTCACTAGAGTGCGGGGTGGTCATTGAAGTGGGCACTAAGTTTCCCTTTCCGACGCCGAAGCGGGAAAAAAGGGGACAAGGCCGGTCAGCCCCGCACGTAGTTAACCTCCTACATGAATGTCTACTCTATGTAAACGGATGACAGTGACTTACTGGAAACAATGACTGCTGCAAGGTGGGGCGGAGGGGGGGGGCGCATTGTATGGAAGTGGGGAATCAAGAGAGGTACGAGAAGGCTGTCAACCGTGAAGGGGAAATTTCGGTGTCTGTCGTGAGTATGTCGTCCGAAGCGGGAAAAGACGAAGAAAACGAAAACAACGGCCACATCTTGGAAGGATACAATATTAAAAGATAATACTGTATCCTTCTGAGATTATGAATAAATTTATAAAGATATAAATTTTGTATCTTGATTTTTCCCGTCTACTTCTGATGTAAAAAAATGGAATAGAAAAATGGAAAATGGAAATGAAAAAAGACAAAAAAGATTTAAAAAAAAGAAAATGAAAATAACACGGAAAAAAAGAAAAAGAAAAACAGAAACAAAAAGTAAAATGGAAAAATTCAAAAACAAAAAAGAAAAGAAGATGAAAAAAAAAAAAAATAATAATAATAATAATAATAATAATAAACTTTAACCCTGTGTAAATAAGGGACACTAAGAAATGGATTTTTCGTCCAAAATAACTTGGAAAATGACACCTCATTCGCCCTCCTGACCCTTAGGCCTTGAATAAAGCCCTACTTGTAGCCCCATAGAACCCAACGGCGCTGACGGAATGGGGTCTATGCCGAAAATCACCTTGAAAATGACACCACATTCGACCTCCTGTGGTCGAAGCCCATTTGTGGACAGTGTCCACTGGACACCCATGATCCCCGAAATGTAATCGGATGGGATAAATGGATTATAAGATCAAAAGTACTTGGAAAATGACGCCAAATTTGACCTTTTGGCCCAAGTCCTTTAAAAGGGTCATTTGTTAGCCGCTTAGAAGCTCCATAGGTTCCCACGGTGTTGTTGGATGGCGCTGAAATGAATTTTACGTCCAAAAAAACTTCGAAAACGACACCTCATTCGATCTCCTGACAAAGTCCTTCAAAAGCCCCATTAGTAGCCCCACAGATGCCCCATAGACCCCTACTGTGTTGCCGGATGACTCTAAGACCCACATTTATGTTATATATATATATATGGTTTCTATGTCCAAAAATACTTCTAAAACGACACCACATTCGATTTCCTGGCCTAGGTCCTTCACATGCCTCCTTTGTAACCCTACAGAAGCCCCATAAATCCCAAGGGTGTTGTCGGATGGCTCTGAGACCCCCAAAAAATCGATTTCACGTAGAAAATTCGAAAACGACCCTCCACAAGACCCACAACTACAAATCCTTCACAAACCCCACCCGTTAGCGTTTTTTTAGCCTCACGCAGCCCCGCGCGTTAGGGCGATTGCGCTGAAAACCTCGTGGTCACAAGTAAATTCAAAACCAAAACTTAGTATATTAACGAAATTGAAACTTTAAAAAAAACCTGTTGCTCAAAACGACACTTCATTGATGGAATCTACACATCATGCAACACAAAAATATATTTTGAGGCCAATAAAATTTATATTAAATATTGTTTACCCCTACGACAATATTGATTATTCTGAACCAAAAAGAAACCTGAATTGAAATCACAATAAGCTCAAACCTCCTGGTAAGAGAGCTCCCAGCAAGAGAACTACCGTGTAATGCGTGTTAAATGAAAGAGCCACTTTCGAAAATGACGATGACAATAATGTCTTTTCATAACGATCCCACAAACCTGAGTGAAATCAGAAAGGAGCCTCCAGCGGTTGCATATTTATGTATGACAAAACGATGACTCTTTGAATGCATTGTGCTTCGGTCGTGTCAGTCCAAGTGAAACATCGAACATTCCTCCGATAAACTGCACGGATTGAGCCGAGTGGAAAGCGGCGATATTACGAGGAAAGAGCAAAGTGTACTGGAGAGCGAGGTTGCTGCTGCAGCAGAGTGAGAAGCAAAGAGAAAGTAAGAATTTGAGCATCTTGGCGTTTCAAGGCATCCAAAACAACGTCAACTGGGAATGGTCAGATTTAGCGATATACCCAACGCCACAATCTGGAAGAGCATACTGCTGGGATGCACACCGTACATTTGAACAGGTTCAGGCACTTTACTCCGTCAAATCCTTGTTAGGCCACAAACTAAATTCCCCCAGTGAGGATGCTCTGTCATCCAGGTTAGCCATCAGGGAGAAACTGCCTGATGGCTAACTTGGAAGACAGAGGGGTATTACCTTAGAGGAACCCCTGAAAGCCAACGCTGAATCCCACGTACCAGATGGTCTTCAAGAGGAGCGGCTATACCTACTCTGGCAAGCCTGTGGCTTTCGTCCTACAAGTATTTGGGTGTCACTTGGGGCTTTCGTTTTCCATGCACCTGAATGATAGGGCAGCTGCGGCAAAAATGAGCATTGCAGTACATAATATGCCATGCCATAATATGGCTCATTCTTTGGGCTCTCCGATGGCCCAGTAGGCGCCAAATACGAGGTTTTCCAGTCGGCGGCTCGCTCTGTTCTCTGCTACAACGCCCAGGTTATGGGATATCAGCAGCATCAGGTTTTGGAGCAGTTTGTTAAAGGCTATTAAGACTCCTCCTCCTGCCACGAAGTACACCTCAGTATATTATGTGGCCGCATGGGCCAAACTCTGCTGGCTTAAATTCGCTCGCCCGCCCCACTTTGTTCCGTCGCGGGCCACGGGAAGCGCCACTACCGGCGGCGTAATTGGGAAGCCCAGCTTCTATCGCTACTGGTGTGGAATTGCGTTATTTGACCGACCCTCAACAACTTTCCATTTAAATTCATTGAAACGGTCAACATCATCATCACCAATATAAGATCTGAAGTTATCACCTACTGACTATTACATAAAAGCAACATCTGACAGACTTATAATATCATAATCTGATATTAACATGCAAATTGAAATAATTATATTAAGTATGATAATGATTTTAATTATATAATACTGTTACAATAATAATAATGATTATAACAGTGTTAATAATTATTATCTATTAGTACGTAGTATAATAATAATAATTATTATTATTATACTACATACTATGTTATTATGCTTAAATCAATGAATGTTTTTCTCCATCTTATTTTTCTTCTTCCATGACCGAAATAATATCGAGGATAGACTAAAAGAACAGGATTTGGTGGTGTTTTTTTTTTTACGAAGACTCCGCCTATGAGCGACGTCAAAGGCTAACATTCTAGTGTCCGGCTTCATTTTACATCCCAATTCAAATGCCCCTTACAAATTGAAAATCTGTAACCGGGAACACTTACCTATTAAAACTATTTTATAGGCCCTTTCTGACATGAATCGTTTCTTCTCGATTTTTAAGCGCTGTCACCCTTTTGCACACCCCCCAAAAAGAACCATGACGTTATAACTATGACGTTACTCGGTGTTCCGAGGTACTGCAGTTAGTCAGAGGCCGTTGGGGAGTCTGCATTCCTTCCCGATGACGCCTCCAACAAAACGGGAAAGAAAATAACGTGAGGGTTCACACACGGATCCTTTCCAGAGACTCGCTGAGCAGCCAAGTACCCCACCCCACTAGTCAAACATCAGCGTTGAATAAAATTTATTTTATGCCATTTAATGAAATTTGGCAATGAGGGGTAAAACAGTTTTGGTTTATTATTCTCGGATGGGCCTCAACATAATACATAATATAATATTATTACCTATACTGTTTTATGTTGAAGTTTAACAATTTGTACTCGAAAAATGATGTCCGTCCGCCATTTTGGAAGAAGGAATTTTTTTTTTTTTTAACCTGAAATTTTGACGATGTACTTGGTTTTCAATGAAGTTGGGTCCACGGGGTTTGTAGCCCAATCGCTGGGCCCCGTTGGGCCCCTGTGGGGCTAAAAAAAGGGGCTTCAGGAGGTTTTTTCGGAGGATTATGAGCAGTGGGTCGGGTGGGGTGTCGTTATCGAAGTATGTTTGAACGTAGAATCGATTTATGGGGGTTTCAGAGTCATACAACAACACCGTGGGGATCTATGGAACATCTAGGGGGCTAGAAGTGGGGCTTAAGGAAAGAATTTAGACAAAAAATCAAATGAGGTATCGTTTTCGAAGTAATTTTGGGCGTATAACCCATTTGTGGAAGTCTCAGAGCCATCCAACTACACCGTGAGGATCTATAGCCTATAGATAGACTATAGGGCATACCACGGTCTAAAAATGGGGGTTTTGAAGGTTTTGGGCTATGGGGTCGAGTGAGTTGTCGTTTTCGAAGTAACTTCGGACGTAGAATCCCATTTTTGAGGTTTCAGAGCAATCCAAATACACCGCGGGGATCTATGGGGCGTCAAAGGGACTAAAAAGGCGGCACATGGAGGAATTTGGTCAAGAGGTCGAGTGGGGTATCATTTTCGAAGTATTTTTGCGTAAGGGATCCATTTACGAGGGTTTCGGAGCCATCCAAATACACCGTAGGGATCTATGGGACATGAAATGGCTAAAAATTGAGCTGTTGAAAAACTTTGTCCAGGACATCGAATGAGTTGTCGTTTTCGCAGTAATTTTGGACGTAGAAGCCATTCATGTGGGTCTCAAATCCATCCTAAAACAATTTCTGCACCTACAAGGCACCTTCTGCACCTACAAGGCACCTTCTGCACCTTAAGCGCCTAAAAAAGCTTTTGGAAGACTTTACCAAAGATATCGAATGAGGTGTCGTTTTAGAAGTCGTTTTGGACGTGAAATCGATTTTTGAGGTGTCCCTTATCTATCCTAACAATATACAATATGAAAAAAAAACTTTTTTATTCTCAGAATCAATTTTTTACACAATTTATACAACAATTCGACAGTGAAAATGCAAAACCTCGTAAGTTGAGATTTTTTCGAAATAAGGAAAATTTGCGTTGAAAATGAAAAACCTCCTAAGACGAGATTTTCTCTAAAATTGGGAAAATGTTCGTAGCCAAACATACGAGGATTTGCATTATAAAATAGCGACAAATTTATACCAATTATTGGTATACATTTGTCGCTATTTTATAATGGAGGTTAAACTTGAAAAGAAAAAAAGTTATAAATTGAGTGTACAATAATAACAAAAATTCTCGCCCTTAAATATTGAATTAGAACTCGATTTTGTTTCAATCGTTAGCTAATTCCGAGTGAAACTGCATCAGGTGTGGGGTAAGTGGCCCAACAAAAGCCTAGACGCATCTTTCGCCGGCCGGGGTTTATATTTGGAATCCCAGTCGAAGTTTAGGGGTCAGGGGGAATTTTCTAAACATAGACAAGTCAGTTGGACTGCGAGAAAACCAGAATGAGCGAACCCCATGGAGGAACTTTTTTTTCGGTAAACAGTCCGAAACTGGTTGAGGAGGTGAAGAGGTCATCAGTAGGATTATTGAGAAAATTGATCATTAAAAATGTCTCAAAGGATGTCTAAAAACGTCTCAAGGTCGTCAAACTGTGTACTTCCTCGTTCCTCAGGACTTCACTCACCTTTTTCAAATGCTTGTTGACCCATTTGGTGAATGTCTTTTTCTGTATGGCGTCGCGTTCATCTGCAAAAATAAACAAATTGTGAAAAAATTATCAGCAAATACTTTAAACGCACACCAAACATCAACTCATGCGATCCTACAACAATATCCTCGTCGGTCGCTCGACTTCAAGCGATAAAGTCCAAAACCGATAAAGTCCAAATGAACTGAAACCTACTGTCAAGCCATTTACGTATCGCTACCAAATGTGGGTCGTCTGGAGGACGCCGTGAGGGGTGGATTTGAGGGGATTTTTTTTTTCAAGGCGTGTTTTCCCAGTCGAAGGCCCCTCCCCCCCTAGAACGCGTCGATAAGATTCCTAATGCGGCAGGCAGTATACCTTCTTTATGCATCTGTTGGCAAAGAGAAGATTTATGCGCGGAAACGCCCTTGACCTGACAATACGACACAAATAGTCCGATCGCAAAAAAATTGTTCGCAAAAACGCAACTAATTTTACACAAGGGTTACTATTGTTTGGTATAAATTCTGCGAAAATTCCATTTAAAAAAACTTGAAACAAATTTTAAAAATTAAAATAAAATTAATTTAAATTTAAAATAAAGAAAACCTTTGCAAATACACATAATAAAAATTATATTTGATATAAATTATACAAAAATTAATTCTATATCAATCGGTGTTGACTCTGAGGGGGCGGACGCAAACTTCCCTGACGAGGCAAACTCCACCCCCAAATATGGATGCTGCCAGTCTCATTAGAACAATCTTTTACGTAGAATCCCGGTATAATAATATTATTATACCGTTGGTATATTAATAGACCCGGTATATTATACCGTTGGTTTGCCACAGGAGCAACAAGTGGAAGTATATTACTTGGTTTTCTTGATCATTGATGGTGAGTCCACTTCTGTCAGCGTATTGGCTCAGCAGGTTCAGGCTCCTCTAGCCCTCCTTGCAAAAATGGATTATGCGTCCAAAATTACTCGGAAAACGACACTCCAAAATTACTCATTCGACCTCTGACATCCTTCAAAAGCCCCATTTGTAGTCCTATGAAAGCCCCATACCTAGATGCTTACGGTGAGATCCGATAGTTCAGCGAACCAAAAATGGCATCCCATATCAGCTAAAAAATTGGATTCTAAACGTTAAAAAATACTTCGAAAACGGCACCCCACTCGATATAATAGCCGAAAACCATCAAAAACCCCTCAGGTAGCCCCTTTTAAGCCCGACAGAAGGATATTGGGGTGAAAAACTTGCGAGCACAACTAGATGGTGAACCGAGAATTTTCGGATGTTTTAAACGTAGTCCCTACTGCCCAAAACAGCCGGACATTTCAATTTTGGAATCTACACATCCTGAAACGTTTAAGAAATCATTTTAAGCCCAATCAAAATTTTCGCCCCGTATAAACAGAATGATCATTGTAAAAATAATGAATAATGTATACATTTTTTTAAATGTCAGTAATACCACAAAAACAACAACAAAAAACAGCAGAAATTAATCACACACACAAATCAGTTAGGTTCAAGTTGGTATTGTTTGTCAGGGTAGAGCTCGCGCACTGGAATTGATAGTTGGAGTCGTTACTGGAAAGAGAAGGAAAAAAAAAAAAACCTATTAAAGTCATCAGTGGGAGACCTATTTAAGGCCGTACAGATACCCCACTTGTCGCCAGGGAGACCCACTCAGCTTAGCCGTACATGGCCGGCTCCGAGTCCAAGTACCCTCTGACGTCACGTCGAGTACAGAGAAAACGGTTTGAAAACAAAAGGGAAGGTTGTCTGGTCGGGGTTGCACATCGAGTTGTGATGCACATTGTGGAAGCAGGTGGGGCATTTGATCTTCAACGAACTCATCAACGTCGTTTAAAATTTAAAAAAAAAATCTAATCCAACTTCCTTCCATCCTTCCTTCTATACTCGTAGGTAGGTACTGAACCCAAAGTGGCTGTTTTCTGGGTACCTAAGATTCCTAGTTTTCCTACACACCTAAATATTAGTTCAGTCAATGCGTCAATCAGGACGTAGAAAAAAATGGTTGGATGTTTTTGTCTTATTCTGCGTTTTTGGGGTGCTGAATGCAAATCTGAAGAGATCCAACAAATTGTTGTTATGCGTTTTGAGATATTGGCAAAAAAAACTCCAAAATGTTTGCACTTTTTTGTTTATAACTCCGAAACTATGCGTCCTAAGGCGAACGTCACTATTATCAAAGTGAGAGAGCATTAAATTTCCTATTAAATTGATTGTAGACCCAATAGTTCAGGAGCTGGAGCGATTTTAAAAAGGGCGATTTTTTACACGTTCTTCGAAAAATCACTTTTTCGCACTTCAAACAGCTGAACCTTCACACGGCCGGTCCTATCGGAAAATGTTCCATAATGAAAGTTGTAGAGCGTTGAATTTCCTCCTTGGGGTAACGCAAAGTTTGTCGAGAACTGACTACCGTACGAATGTCGGGCAGAGTTGTAACAACATGACATCCCATTGTGATGTTTACAAACGAAAACGTACGAAAAACCACGTTTTTTGGTACAATTTTGGCTGTAGCACGGAAACTATTGGTCCGATTCAAATTTGTTTTTTTTCTTTTTTTCACGTGAGAGCGGAAATTCACATTAAATGGAAATTTTCCTATCAAACCAGATATGTGACGTTTGGATGAAGGTTTCCATCACGTAGAAACCAGGGCAAGAAAATGGGCGGTTTTCTTAACATTTCGGCACTTTTTTTTTTTCAGTCTATTGCGTATATTCCCGAAACTATGCGTCCTGCGACGAAAGTCTCCATTATAAAAGTGATAAGTTTTAATTTTCCAATAAAATTCATATCAGATATGCTAAAGCTGCAAATTCTACACAAGGGTTTATAATAAAATAATAATAATTATTCTTCGATATATTAATGGTGCAGAAATCAATTCTGTCAATAAAAAATTTGTAACCTTGTCAAGTTTGTGGACAGATGTGTGACCCCGAAAAATGAACTATGCGTCCAAAATTACTCGGATAGAAAACGACACCTCATTCGAATTTGGCCACATGGAAGCCTCTTAAATCCCCACGGTTAAATCGGATCATCCTGGAACCCTCAAAAATGTATTCTACGTCCAAAAATACTTCGAAAACCACACCCAATTCGACCCTTTAGCCGAAAACCCTTTTAAAAAAACCCTCGCGTAGCCAGTTTTTAGCACCACAGAGCCCTCCGGGTTGGGGCGATCGGGCTGAAAACCTTGCGGGCCTAACTAGATGGTAAACTGAGTATTTTGTCAACATTTCAGATTAAAAAAAAAAAAAAAAAAAAAAAAAAAAGACCATTTTCAGAACTGGAAAACGAAAAAAAAAATCATATTTCCCTGGATTGCAAATATTTGCAGCTGAAATTAACTAAAATAAAATATCATGTTCTATGATACTAGTAGTTTATGAGTACGAAGCCAGTTTCAGGTTCCAGATAAGTTCCGTAGAATTCCTCCAACCTGGTGTAAATTCTCTCAGAACCGGGTTTTAACCCCCTTCATTCCTACCCACATCGCTTTTAAATTCCTCGCCAAACCAATTTTAAACCCCTTAATTCCAAACCCATCCTAATCAGTTATAAACCCTTCGATAAGCCTATTTGACCCCCCACCCCCCCGCAGATTTCTGAATCCGCCCCTGTCGCCAAATCCTAATCTATTTCTCCAAGAGCCAAATCAAACCAATTTCATCATCAATCAATCGACGTGACCCTTCAAATGACTTGACCTCACCCGTAAATGGCACCTTCCACCGTTAGTTTTATAACCATGCGATAACCTCTTTATCAACCAATTCGGTATTCCGAGTATTCAGATGCGGAAATATTTTCAATTGATTTGTACTGTTTTCTCGTGCAGGATGCATTCCAAGAACAGCTCCTGTCTGCATTTACAACCTCTCAGGATTGGGTAAACCATTCAGGGGGACAATCCCCTTTTTAGAAATTTAGAAATTGTATGCATTATACATCGATTTTTATTTCAAATTTCACGAGGAATCGATTGGTGTCACCGTGATGGGTCAAAATGGGACGATTCCCACCATAAACGACGTTTCCATGGAATTCCATTCGTTAATTTGTGTTTCATTCGATTCAACTAGGGCGAATCATTCTTCAAAGTTCAATATGAATAAATAGACATTTTAAAAGAAAATTAAACAAACACTTTAAAAATATAAATTTCAACAAATTATATAGGTATTGTACATGATGTTGACCGTTTGAATGAAAGTGGGTGGAAAGTGGTCGAGGTTCGGTTACTGCTCTTGTCTCTGTCCTGACGGGAGGAGAATATAACATAATATGTTATATTATGATGTTATAATATGTTATAATATGAATAAGGCGATGAATATGCCAGCATTTATATATTATATAAATGCATTTATATATTATATAAATGCTGGCATATTCATCGCCTTATTTGACCAAACCACAACACTTAACCACCCATAATTTAAAAAATAAAACACTAAATTCAAATAGGGCTATGAATTAAGGAAGAAGGGCTAAGAATCAAATAGCCCTATGAATTAAGGGCGAGGTAGGGTTTTTTTTTTAAAGTTTTTTGATGGGATAGACGGGATTATCGTCATCATGTTGACGCGTTGTCCAGTCAAATTAGACCATATAAGGGCAAATAGAAAAAGTTTCGTTGTAGTTCTGGAAATTTGCAATTTTATTGGATTTTGGGCTGCTGAAGTCGAAGTTGGCGACTACAAATTTTGCCCGGAAGGACTTTTTTAAGGTATGATTTTACCCAAGATATTACTTTTATAGGTGTCATTTTTCTTTGAATTTTGAAAACCATGTTAACACGAGATGATGAGTAACGGGCTACTTACATAAGTTGCATGGAAATAGCCCGATACGCAATTGAAATATCTTACAAGACCATATTTTAATGAAAAGAAGTAGAAAAAAACGAAAATGCGTGATTAGGTGGTTTTTTAATTTTTTCGGACGCTCCGACGGATAAAGTGCGTTTTGATTCTACAGGGCTATGAGAATATTTAATATCAGTCTCCTCATTCAAACGGTGATCCTGATTTCAATTCATCGAACGGATTATGCGGCCGGGTGATTCCGGCAATTTTCAATTCATGAAACGTCTGAGGATTTGAGCCTTTTGGCACGTCCCGAGAATCCTCGACTGGTTTAACCCTCGAAACTTTTTTCCGAGAAGCTTCACCGACGTTCGAAGAGATAGGTAACGCTTCTCGTTTTAGTCGTGACATCACCAGTCAAGATGGACATTTATCTCAGGAGAGACCGAAACACTCGAGTCAACCAGAGTCAAGTAGCATAACACACCAACGTGACTGAACAACAACAAAATTTGGGCTATTTAATAGCCCTAAGCCAATACTGACCATGTCTCATTTTCCAATACCAACTGATGGTACACTGGGAAAAGAGTAAGGCAATCAGATTGATGGCTAGAAAAACATGTAGGAGGTATCCTAACTATCAGAGGTTATAAAAACATGAAAAACATTCAATAATATTTTGGATATAACCTGTCCAAGAGAAATGTGGAAGACACTTGCCTCCAGGCTAGTGAGACGGTTGCTAGCATCAAAAAGCCTATATATTATATGCCCAAGATTTTGAGGTCCATGGTTGTTGTTGGTATGTACCGAGTGATAATTTTCGAAGAACAAGACTTGCACTTAGTGTGCAATTGCCAGATGATGAAACCTTGGTGAGCATGGTCTATACATTCCAGGATGAACATAATACGCCAGATTGGTGAATATAAGAAAAAACTGAATAGATGCTGCTAGGTGAATATAAGACAAAACTGAACCGGAAAGAAGAGCAAAATGCAGACTCCAACTTGAATGGCCAAACGGAGATTTAATCGAATAACAAAGTGCTACAACTGAAACAGCCCGCAGAAAGACAAAAGGTAAGTAGAAGGGAAGGGAGGTTTGACGCATGGAAAGAAGAAGTCAATGTGATGCTTGAACGCTACCGCAATTTTGAATTTCAAGGATGCTTGGTTGACAGGCAGTGGTGAACTGATAAAATTTCTATAGTATAAAGAGCTGAAGGAACCTCAGGTAGTCACTCTAGATTCTAGCCTTAGAAGCAAAATAATTTTGCATTATTGTATTTGCATTTTGAAAAACACGGATCAAACACGGCATGAGAGACTTGGACACACAAACACAGATTTTATTTTGAAGATGGCAATAAAAGGGTCAGTCAGGTATTTGGAAAATATTATACTCAAGGGGAGTATGGGTGCCACATGTGAGGCAGGCTTGAATGGCAAAAGCCCTCGTCAGCCATTCCACAAAATCAGCCAGTTAGTGGCTGATTTAAAGGGAAGTAGTTCGCTCCGATGTATGTTGCTTGCCGATGTGTGTTGCTTGCCGATCGAGCAAACAGAGTGCTTCCCTGCCGGACAGAGGAGGGAAGCGTCTCCTTTCCCGCGCGTCATTGTTGGTACTCCCACGTTACCTGTTACAATATAGTAATGAGGCGGCCTCAGATTTTGGCAACAACTACGACCAAACGAGGAAGTTGCATTCACCTTTGCCCATCAGTTGCATCGACTGAGACACCACCAGAAATCAAATGCTGTGGGCCATTGGTGTCTTGCTGACATTGGTCGATGAAACCCGTCTGGCATCAGTGTGGAACATTCTCGTCAGGGAAACGGTTGCCTTGGGGCCTATGAGGAGAATGAAGTCTTTAATGACACTGGGAAACTTGCGGCTTTTGTAGCCGGACCTGGCTTAATCTAAAATTTAGATAGATTTAGAGTATCATTTAATGATACTCACAGGCTTCCCACGGACCTCCATCTTGATCAATGCCTTCCCAGTGAAAACGGGGCACTCTGGCGGAGACCAGTAACACAGGTCGATTCCACTCCAGGTGGAAAGCAAAAAGGGTGTGCAGGCATCAACATCCTTTAGACTGGGAGGAAGAAATCCTGGACTGGTCTGGAGCGGAGGGTCTGCTGACCCCTTGTCTGATCCCTCAGAGTGAACCTGGATACCTGTGCTCCACCCGGACAGCTCCAGTGAAGTCACACCGCCCTCACCATCTGAGACGCAGAACCAGAAGGGATCCTTGACTCATCAAGCGTGTACCCTGGGAAAACCAACGGTAGTGACACAATCAAAACATCTGCACCGTGCAGTCAGTTCCCACACGAAATTTTGCATCCACTGACCAAGAGCTGCAAATAAGACACTTATTCCGGGTCTGCTGACCATACGTATAATTTTCCAATACCAACATTTTTTGTGTGCTGAACAGGTCGGAGAGGAGGACATTCAGAAACGGTGGAAGGTCTGCAGACTGACCGTGGAATGTCACCATGCTGACCCCTCTGATCTCATAAGAGCGGGCTTGAAGTAGGGGAATTCAAATCCTTCTAGGGAACCATCGCCAGGACCAGGTCATCCCACATCCATAGTCGAAGGAAATAGGCAGCAGATACGAGGCGGGGGCAGAGCCCTTCTACGGACACTGTTCGCCCCCTCGCCACAACCTCAAGTGGCCACAGAATCCCTGAGCAGGGGGCATTTGGGACACATCAAGCAAGGACCCTGAGAAAACCAGGGCCGACAGCACACACCACTCTAACCACAAGCGGACTGATCATGGACGCAATGCCTTCAGGCATATTGCACATCTGCTGACCCCTTTCTGGTCTCACGAGAGCGGGCTTGAACTTGGGTGAATTCGGACACTTCTAGGGCATCACCAGGAGCAGTTCATCCCACATTCAGAAGGACAGGCGGCAGCATCAAGGCACTAGCCTCTATCTGGTTACTGCCCCCTGACACCACAATATGGGGTGCAGAATTATTGACCAGGGGACATCCGAGACACATCCAGCAAGGACCCTGGGAAAACCAGGGCCCACAGTACGCGCCACTCCATCCACAAGCGGTTTGATCATGCACGTAATGTCATCAGACAAATCGCACTTATCCTGACCAGCTGCTTGGACATTTTGCATACAGATTTCACTCCCCGAGCTGACACACTAATTACTGACTCTGCTTGAACATCAATTCGTGACATCGTGCAGCTTCACAGGATCAAATCACGCGTGACAATAATGGTAATTGAATCCTTTGTTTGATCCATCAAATTGTCCCAAATGAGCGACTATTACTTTGAACACTTCAGTTTCACTTTCGAGTCGCTTGGGCGCAGCTGAAACTGTTTTTTACCAGCTGTAGGACCTTCTTTTTTTATCGTCCACACCAATGTCGTAAAACTCTTTGAACACAATGGGGGACTCGTTTAGAAAAAAGTCATTGTCTCGAAGATTTCTATCACTCCAATTTCGTCACTGTCGTCGAAGGGTGATTAATGGTCACAGGTGCCTTCCACGCTACAGGCCACAAAATTAGTCCAGACAACACGGGGTGAGCGGCACGCTGTAAACACAATATGGCAGAAGTATATACCGATTTGGACTGAAAACCGTTCCCAGATACCTTTGTACTTCGTCAGGGTCGACTCGTAAAGCCTTTTCTCTTCCGAGGACAGCGTGAAACTTTGTTTTTTCTCCATCGCGCGGGAAAAAATGTCTCCCAACTTTAAAAACCACACCAGGGCAGAAAACCCCCTTTTCGCGGAAGTCTTTTCCCTTTTTTATCAGACGGAATTTTTCGTTTATCACAAATCGGCAATCCGACCCGACGGACGACGCACTGCTATCTGCACGAGTAAGAAAAAAATTATCGTCAATTTCAAACTCAACGCCGATAAGGAATCGATTCATTGAGATTTCTTTTTCAAGAGAGAGAGAGAGAAAGAAAAAATTAATCGTTCTCAATGGGGAAAAGGCTGTTTGAAAAGAAAAAAAGGTGAAATTAAAATAGCCATGGAAATGTGAAAACCCCTCCCACCCAAAACCATTTTTTTATTGAATTTTTACTTAGACTATATTCTGGTAAAAATAAAAACTATTTTCAACAAAAACAGAAATGTTAAAGATGACAAAAATTTATCTTATTTTTTCTTGTTTTAAATTGATTTTTATTTTCTATTTTTACAATTTTTTCAAAAAATTTTGTTTCTAACTTTTATTATTTGTTTATTCACTTTTTATTTATTCTCTTTTAATCTTATTTTTTCTTGTTTAAATTGATTTTTATTTTCTATTTTTTCAATTTTTTTCAAAAAATTTTGTTTCTAACTTTTATTATTTGTTTATTCACTTTTTATTTATTCTCTTTTTAATTATTTTATTTTTTAAATTATTTTATTTTTTAATGATAATGAATATTTTCATATTAAAAAACATACGAGTAGGATTATTATTTAGGTACAGGAATCAAACCATCAAAATGTGTCAACAAATTTTTCAAAAAACCGAACAAATTTTATTGGCAGTTTTGGCTATAAATGTGGGAAATAAATACTCAACATTTTAATTATCGGCAAATACTTGACACGGGTCAAAAGGGTCCATGATTAACAATTTGTGCTGATTTTAAATTAAAAAAAGTATCATGAGGTCGATTTTAAATTAGCAGGTTCGATTCTCGTAGAGCCAAGTAGCATCAAGATGATTTCAACTAGTTGGTGACAAAAACGAAACCTTATGAGCGTTGAGTGCGAAATTGACGGAACTGTCGAGAAACGGGGAACAAAACAAAAGTCGCGAATGTCGCGCGGTGAGCGATCGGAATCAAACTGAAGAAGCGAAAAAAGTATCGGGAGCGGTTCCCCCCTAGGCGGGGCGGGGTGTGCGGATGGGTGGGGAGGGGGGAAGGTATCAGCTGGCGTCACGTGGGTTTCGGGAACGCGACGGCCTCATGGACATAAGGAGGTGGACGACCAGGTTGTCCTTGAGACCCCGAAAAGTGGATTCCACGTTCAAAACAACTAGGTAAACGACACCTTATTCGACCTCCTGGTATTCTTCAAAAGCCCCATGAAAGTCCCATAGATCCCCAAGAGGGAATCCGATCGTTCTGGGACCCCCCAAAAATGGATCCTATGTCCAAAAATACTTCGAAAACGACACCCCAATCGATATCATGTCCGAAACCCTCAAAAACCCCTCCTGTCGCCCCTTTTTAGATGCATCTAGATGCATCCACCATGCTGGGCCGAGTGTTTGTCTGCCCCGGTATATAAAATTTAATACATTATAGACAGGATCCTCCTGTACGCCGCAGCCTTCTACCTCCTGAAGGGTCCCAAGAAGGCTGAGGTCGGCGCAGAGGACGAGTTTCCATCTATCCAACTATAAGAGATGCCCTTTCCATGTGGTGGCAGAGCTCGAGCGTTGCGAGGTACTGGCCATGCAGGTCAGTGGTGGAGGATTTGGCCACAGAGTCCATTGGACTCACTGGGAAAACACGTTTTGCCACGAAGACCTCTGAAGGGAGCCTGAAGAGGCAAAAAGATTGGCTACACAAAGTCGGCCCATCTGGCTAACAGGGAATTGCGATCAACTCCCAGCGATCAATTCTTCTTTCGGACAAAGTTAAAACGGCTGTCAACTCCAGGGAGTTCGATCGATTGCCTTTTTTGGAAACAGCCTGGACAGGCCTTGGCAAGCCTTGGAACCACCTAGTCAGCTTGGGACCAGCTCTGCAAGCCTTGGACAGCTTTGCTGGGAGCATCTTGTCAAGCCTTTAGCCAGCTTGGCACCAACTTTGCAAGATTTTGACAGGTATGGAAAGTTTAGGACCAACTTGGCAAGCCTTGGAAACCTATTGGTAAGTGATTCTCTGATGACAGCACTGATTTCGTGGCCAAAAGCTCCATTCATCTTGTGGCCAAGCATGTACCCACACTTGCTGTACTGGTTGCCAAACGTGTGGCGTTTTCACCCATTGGTGGCCAAACTCGATACTCCCGGACTCACAACCAAGCTGGCTTGGTGGCTGGAGACATATTTGGTGGTCCCTGAGTACAAGGCCTCCCAGTTCCTGACTGAACTGCTTTTTCCAGTTCATGAAACCAACACTGACTGGCACTGGTCGATGACCCCAGCTGCTCATGATGCCACAACCCAACAGGCTCAGCAAGGCACGAGTTCACGCACTGCCCAGCATTCGTTGAAGAGAGAGTCATCCCAGGGGGTGTGTCCTTTCCTCAGGGACTGGAGTCAACATGTCTCCGGCTTATCCTACTATAGGGCGTTGGTCGCCTTTGCAGATTGGCAAGGCCAGATTAGCTTGGAGTGGCAGCCATCCTGAGGGGACCAGCAGAATGGTTGTGCTCACACCCTACAAATATTTATGAACCATGCGATGGTTTAAAGCAAAAGCCTTAAAATATCTTCAATTCAGCTGAGCTTCAACTGTAGAACAACTTGACGGACTTTGAATACAGGTAAGCACAATTTAACGCATTTCAACATAATGTTAGAATGTGAGATACAACGCTGGGTGTAGTTCGTCGGGCGTATGCATCAAGTAACCTGCCATTGCATTGGACGGTACCAACGAGGGAGCAATTTGCTCTCTGAGATCTACCAGAACGTTGCAGGGAGACAAATTCTATATAGACAGGAAACCACGGAAAATCTACTCCACCGAAAAGTGCACTCCGGAGAACTGCTGCTGGCGACGATCGATACATCCAATATCAACATTTTCTTCCTATACTTTATCGATATCGACACTCTGTTCCGACGTGAAATATCGAATCGTAAGGTATATCGTATCGTCACAATCTGCTCCATCCACCCGTTAAAATCAGACTCACCAACACCTTAAACCCGGTCCAGGTTTCACGTCGATGGTCGGTCTTCGGGGTGATTATAATAGGCCGAATGGGCGGTCCGGTCGGGTTCGCATCCTGCCGGCTCAATGACGTCGTCGTGTGCCCGGACCAGGACGACAACTAGTGGAGGGGTTGGTGGAACTGAAAGGGAAGCCTTACTTAAAGGGGGCGAAAATATTTCGCGGGCTCCTGAAGCCTTAAGATTAACCGGAATTTTAACGAAGGAAACGAAAGGTGCTTGAGGACAACCAACTCCAATCTGAGTAGGTATGATACGGCTAGATGATTAAATGTGAAGAAATTTTCTTCACATTGAAAGCGCTGTCACAGCAACCAGCAACCAGTGATAATAGACCCAACCAAAGGTATACAGGTAAGAAACCATTCACTGGCGGACTCTCAAACCCTTCATAGTTAATATCAACCCATCGTTAACATTCCTTTACGTTCATTACTTCATTACAATGTCGTTATTTCATTACAATGTCCTGGAAGTCGAGTGAGGCCGGCACCACCGAGATACATGTATCCACGGTAGGTACATGTTCTTCTACCTACCGTGCATGTATCTATCTGAAGACCACGTTGGGTTTATAAGGGACTGCGTGTGAGGGGTCTGTCTACATAATATGTAGATATTACCGTGCCGTATAGGCACCTAAACGGCTGAACGGATTTCGGCATGTTTTTGTAAACGATCTCGGGTACAATTGCGCACAACATAGGCTCCCTAAATAACTGTGCGCAATTAGGAATGGAAATTCACCCGAATTTCGGGTTAAATCATCCTGTACCTTGATGTTAGAAGTCAAAAAGGGAAAAATAACATAATTTTTGTGACAAAAAGTCTTTCACCTTAAGTAGTTTATAATCATCTCAAGTTATTCTGGCCGATTCAAAAACCGGTAGGTGACTTCACCTACACCGGTTCCGGTTTCCAATCAAAGACACCAGAGTGCAGGTCGATTTTCAAATTGTTTCTTGATTTTCTTGGTGGTTGGCACTAGTGACACTGGAGTAACGCGAAAATGGCCGTGTTGTGAATGTGATCGTGCGTATTGATTATTCGTGATATAAATTAACTTATTCGACGTGACCGATCCTTCAGTTTTTAGTTTTTTAATGGTGGCCAACTCGTCGACCAATAGGAGCTGACCTCGGGTTTCCGCCAAAATTCAAATTGCAATTATTTCATAAATTTTATAAATTTGTACGAACTTGCAGTTTGTGTTTTAACCCCCTTTTCAGTATTATTTGGACGCCTTCTATCGATTAAAAAAAAAATAATAATAATCCAGACACGACTCCATTCCTAATTGCTGTGATTTTTATGTAACCCCCATTTTTTATCGCGGATTCGGATTCAACGTTAAATTCTATGTCCAAAACACCCGTTGCGCGTTATCCGCGCAGAGCGCAAACGACAGTCTTCAACTTTGACACCCAACCCGGACAAATAACATCGCTCACACCGAGACAAATAATTTTTCACCAATTAAGTCACCCCTTCAATTAGGTACATCCGCCACGTTGATTCCACTGTCCCATTAAACCCGAAAGCAGCGATTTCCATAATTACAACTCACTGTTCACTCATATTTTACGCTCGAAGGGACTCTTAATAAAAAAAATTGCTTAACCCGTCGAATTACCAGGGAAATCAAAAACGTTGAAATGGCAGAATGAGATCACTCGTTTAGCATAAGTGGGAGTTTTGAACCTGCGGCTTAAAAACAGGATGAAGAAATTGTTGTCAATGGCAGTGAAGGATTTTTATAAAGCCGTTCCGGCTACGGACAAATAGCAAAATCATTTTTGATACTGCAGATAAAAAATTACTCCAACAGCTGCTGTTTTCGTTGCTGCAACTGTACCAAGCGCAATTTTAGGAGCAATTCCACGTTGTGCTCTACAAATATGGTGGTACCAGATGTTGGTGGGTTGTCTTGTTCTTGAGGAGGATTATCTCTCTCCATCGTTGATGTTTGCCCAACGAAGTGGAGAAACCTTGAGGCGGTATGGAGCATAATGGGTTACCAAGGTTGGGGGCAGGCCGTTTGAAGGCTAACGCTGAAGGCCTTTGCTGAAAAGCAGTCGCAGCACTCCGACAGGGCTGAGACATCAGAGGTTGTGAAGTTGAATGTGAGGTGTGACATTTTGGAGCACGATTCGCATCGAGCTGGCGCTGAGTGCTGAGACTTCCAACTTCTGAAACCTACACCTCGTATCAAAATGGGTCATTGCGATACACTCCCGATGCGATCTACTCCCGGCGATCGAATAGTTGAAATGGCGGTCGAGTGCAATCGACTCCCTTTTTTGGAAACAGCAAAACAAGGCGGTCGACTCTCGAGCAAAAAATTGCAGCCATCATGTTCAGGACAGCACATGCCATCCTTGCAAGCGTTAGAACCCCCTAGCCAGCTTAGGACCAGCTCCGCAAGCCTTGGACCGCTCTGGAAAGCTTGGGACCATCTTGGCAAGCCTTGGAAACCCTTGGACACCTTTGGAAAGGTAAGGAAACAAGATAAGAATATTCACCACTTTGTCAACATAAGGGGGGGGGGGGGTGGAACGCCGCCTGGGGTCGGAGGCGCAGTTCCTTTTTCTGTGGTGGATGGCACTGATATTTTAGCCGGAATCGAATCCCCGTCACTTTTCTCGTTCAACGGGAGTCGATCGCACTGCCCCTTATCGAAAGCTAAATCCAAATATGAGATTTACCAGTTTGGAGTATCTTATACGCTTCGAGCAGGGGATGTCTGAAGCCATATAGTTAATGGTGGCTGTGGAGAAGAAGGCCCAATTCCGGCACAGGGCAGACTTCAGAAGCCTTTGGAGAGCCAAATGAGTGACAGTTTGGAGATGGCTGATGGGCCACTGATGCCATGACCAGTTGATGGTGGTGGTAGCTGAGCAGAAAAGGTTCCAGTTCCATCGCTGGGCTGAGACATCCAATGCTGCCATTCTGTTTCGAGAGCTGGATGTGAAGTGTGACATTTTGGCCCATGAAGGCTTATCAGAATTGGGCCTCGGCCATCAAGTTGACGCTGAGTTGATGGAGACAGCCTCTGCTGTAGAGAAGAGGTCGTAGTTCTGGCGTAGGGCTAAGACTTCCAACACTGTAATCCAAATGAGGTGGGCCAGTTTGCAGCAAGACTCAATCCCCCCCTGCATACTATCTGATGGGTTATTTCCCAGGACACTAGAGGAATATTCCACTTGTAAGGGTGCTGCCAGAGTGGAGCTGTGATAAAATGGTGTGTTCAGAGTGACGACACAAGTCATCGAGTCAGTGCGATTCCACCCTCTCCAACCTTCCACCACCTTCCAACCTCTCGTTGAAAATTGTGTCTTATCAAAACAAGGGATATAACGTCAGTAGGAATTGCACCGCGTCCCTTTTCGGAACGTTCAATTCGCCTCGCCATTTTTTTTTTTTTTTTTTTTCCTTTTTCCCTCTTCGTACGACAATTCCGAGGAGTTTCGTTTCGGAAACCAAATGTGAACAAATACGGTCAAGATCCCCGACGGCCCACGTACCGGTTTACCCACGTTATGGGGGCCGGTGTGGGCCGATCTGCCTACCCAGACAGCCTACCTACCATATCAAGTCGGGCCCGCTGAGCCTGTCACATGACGAACGTTTTGTCGTTGGCAGAATCGTTGAGGCAGACAGTATTTTGGGAGAGTTTGGCAAATGTGCAATTTTTGGTTTATTACTCACCGAATATTCAACCTACGGTTTAACGATGGGGGTCGAAAATTTTGATCGTCCCAAAATTTGTCCTTTTCAGAAATTTGCCACATTTCATGAAGTGCTGAGCTCAAAAACGCAGCAAATTGTACACAAGGGTTCTACTTTGGTATTTATAAAGATTTTTCTAATTTTTAAATTTTTAATTAATTGGGTCAATAAAAGTTTATTAAAAAAAAATGTTCGGACAGAAGAGGGATCCCCAAAAAATGGATTATGCTTCCCAAAATTACTCGGAAAACGGCACCTCATTCGACCAACTGGCGTCCTTCAAAAGGGTATACGGTGTATACGGTGAAATCGGATGAATCTGGGCCCTCCCCGAAACGTAAAAAAAGCTCGAAAATGACACCCCACTCTCCGAAAACCTTCAAAAACCCTTCCAGTAGCCCCACAGGTTTGTGCGATAGGTATGAAAAGCTTGCTGGCACAACTAAATGAGAACCGGGTATGTCGTCAACATTTCAAATTTTTTTAAAATTCCTAATGCCCAAAACGCCTTGCACGCGCTATAATTTTTTTATTTATGACAAAAACGGGCCACGGGAGGAGTTTTTGCAGCTTTTAGCTATGGTATCGAGTTAGATGTCGCTTACAAGTATTTTTGGACGTAGAATCCTTTTTTGAGGGTCCATCCAATTTTACCGCGGGCCTAATGGGTCGTTTGAAAAAGTCAGGAGGTTTAATATGGTGTCGTTTTCGGTGTAATTTAAGGCTTAAAATCCATTTTTTGGAGTCCCAATTTCTCTTAACTATTTCAAGATTTGATTTTTTTAAATTTAATTAAATTTTTTTTTAAATTAAAATAATTACATTTCTTTCAATTTTTAACTGTTTAAATTAATTTTTATTATCAATTTTTTTAAATTTTTTAAATTTTACCGTGGGTGATAAGGGGATTTTGAAGGATATCAGGCGGGTGAATCGAGTGTCGTTTTCTGAGTAATTTAAGGCGTAAAATCCATTCTTCGGAGCCCCAATCTCTCAAAACACTGTTCAAGAATACGGATTTGATTTGATATCCTATTTTTTTTTTTTTTTTTTTTTTTTTTAATGTTTGTTTTTCGTTAAATTTTTAACTTTTGAATTCTATTTTTAATTTTTAATTTAATCGTTAATTTTCTTTCAATTTTAATTGTTTTAATTTTGTTTAAGGATTCCATTTTTTTAAATCCATTTTTCGGAGTCCCAATCACTCCAAACACTGTTCAAGAATACGGATTTGATTTAATATCCTATTTATTTTTTTCATTTTTTTTTTCTTCAGTTTTCAATTTTTTAAATAGGTACACACGTATCGAAAAAAAGTTCTCATCTTATTTCAAATAACTTTTTATTGGCATAATTCGTTCGTCCGATTTCACCGTGAGAATCAATGGGGTTAAAAATGGGGCTTTTGAAGGATGCTAGGAGGTAGAATAAGTTGTCGTTTTTCAAGTAATTTTGGGCGTATAATCGATTTTTTTGAGTTCGCACATCTGTCCAAACACTGTCCAGGAACACCATTTTTACGAGGGGCTGTGCCAATTTTTGACGCGGTCGAGAACTCGAGGCACACCAGACAGACGACTAGGGCGGGCACTGCAGGGTTCGCCTTGAAAACCGTCGCCTGCCGCTCCAAATGCCGCCGGAATGTTTCATTCCGTCGTACCTATCGATGACAAAAACGGAAGGATTTCAGTTTCAAGGAGTTTGCGCGGGACGTGCGTGGGCTACGGCTGACGAGGGGGGTGCGTGGGGGGACCGTCCCCCTTCAAGTCCTACGCCTCCAAGTACAACCGAGAAGGATAAATACCGAACGTGTCTACATCCCAAACCTCGGTACGACTATAAGGCTTACGGTTCTCAAACTATGTTCTCCTCCCATCGCCAGCACAACCCCTTCATGCTCAGTTCAAGAACCAACGTTTCAGTCCGACCTCAAGACCCTGAAAATGCCGTACTGGTACGTTTCTTTCGTTCACAATGTCATCCTAATACGGTTGGATGCGTAATCCCTGCGTAGGGAGGAATGGGCCCGTATCTCTGACGTCATCACTAAAACACACAAAAACCTGGAGACACCTAAAATTGACTATTAATCGACAACATTTGAATCATAATTCAACACTACAATCAAGATAATGAAGGGAATCAAACAAACAAAACAGAACGCTTGTTAAGGTTCAATGACAAAAAATTAATATGCTGACGCTTCAGAAGATTTTTCTCCCATCAACAGGACATAATAGAATCAAATTCACTTATTTTCACAAAATTGAAAAATCAATATAATATATTATCTGGGAACCAAAACAATAATTTTATGCAACTAAGAACGCAAGTGGGTCATTCGAGAAAGAAAAAGTGCCTCTGGACATTCCTCGGCCGAAGGATTTGAAAAAATCGATGAATTTTTTTCACTTTTCGATTTAAAAAATAACAATCTATTAACATCGATTAAAAATCGACTGAAATTTTACCCAGTGTAACGGAGGTAAATCTGGGACGATTAATTATGAGCTAGTTTCACAGGGTATTAAACGCCATTTTCGCGAAAATTGAGTTGATATCACCTTGGTTTATTTAGAAGGTGAGTTTTACACGAAAATTTAGCTACGCTAGTAGTATTCAGGCGGTGTTGAGGTATCCTGAATGTCGATGACCTGTGTCTAGAAAAAAAAAAGTGTCATAGTGATGGGTGATTTTGAGTCCTGCAGCATTTCAGGGTGTTTAAACAAATTAGTGAAACGTCATCTACAGGATGCTCTCGACGACATTCCAGCGATTATTCGAAGTGCCCGCTTTTGCAGCTTGAAGATAAGCTCCATATTGGCAGGATCTGACCAAAACAGGAGGCCATAACTAACTCAAGCCAAGAACATCCCATGATAGAGGAATAGGGTCGATTTCCTCGCTACTGGACGCAACTTTCGAAGTCCACAGCAACAGCCAGTGCTTGCATGCCAGTTCCGCGGTGTGGCTATGATAATAATATTATCCACCATTATAATCCAGGATAATATTATTATGAAATATGTTGTGGGATCTTGAGGTTCAGTCAACAAAGGTAACTCTTCGTCTAGGCCAACGTTTCGGTTTATTTATGAACCATCCTCAGGGCTACAGAAATATACCAGAGGACGTTAGACAAACATATTATGGGCCAACAGCATTAGACAGTCAATAGTAGATAGAATGCCCAGGATAAAACTGAAGTGAGACTATTTTGAGATCAAAAAAAATATTGAGATCTCAAAATAGTCTCACTTCAGTTTTATCCTGGGCATTCTATCTACTATTGACTGTCTAATGCTGTTGGCCCATAATATGTTTGTCTAACGTCCTCTGGTATATTTCTGTAGCCCTGAGGATGGTTTATAAATAAACCGAAACGTTGGCCTAGACGAAGAGTTACCTTTGTTGACTGAACCTCAAGATCCCACAACATATTTCTGAGCCTAGCAGTCGAGTAACCCAGCCTTGTAATATTATTATGGTTTAATATATTATATTAAACCATACACTTTCAAAACCGATAGACTTGCATAAGAAGTGCTACGAAAAGGAAAATAGGTAGTCGCTTAGAATGAGTTTCGACGGAAGTGGGGAAATTCAGTAGGTTTTCAACGCGCTCTAGCTCCATACTACCTGTAATAGTGGGTCAAAAATAAAAAATTTCCACTGAAATAGGAACTTTCCACAAATTTCCACTTTTGTAGGAAATTTCCAAAACAAAAAAAAAAAAGGAAAAAAGTGCCCGAATTTAGGTGTTTTTTGCGAACATCTAATACCTAACGCATGAGCCGGCTTTGCTGTATCTCTTCTGATTCGAATTCAGCATCCCAAAAAACATGGAATAACCACCATTTTTCCCAGACCCAACTACAGCAAATTTTCTTCAAGGGTTACGGACCCAACTCCCAACTCTTTGAAGTTGGTATTAATAATTAATACCCAATATAAAATTAATTAAGACATATTAATATGTTATAATAATACTAATAATAATTAATATGTTATAATAATATGTATAATAATACTTAATTAAGTACTATTTTTTTAATATAAAAAAAATTAAAAAGAAACTTTTTTGTACATTGTTTGGACATATTTGGGACCCCAAAAAATGAATTGCGTCCAAAATTAAACGGAAAACGACACTTAATTCAACCTCATGGGATTCTCCAAAAATCCCATTTGCAGCCCCATAGATCCCCACGGTGAAATCGGGTCGTGCTGGGATCCCCAAAAATAGATTCTACGTCCAAAAATACTTCGAAAATGACACCTAACCCAACCGCATAGCCAAAACCCCTCAAAACCCCCGGGGTAGGGCGATCAGGCTCAAAACCTTGCCGCAGAACGCATAATTTCGGAGTTAGAAGTAATATACCGAAAAAGTGCCAAAATTGTTTTGCGAACATATCAAAATCCTAATCCGAATTTGTTGTATTATTGTATCTTTATTTAATTTATTGTATGTTGTATTACCAGAGTCGCCGAGTTGATGACTTTTATTTTTTTCATTTACCTAATGGCCTGCTTTTCATGACATTTTACCAAAAAGAGTGTGACGATTATCTTACTAAAAAATTAAAGTTCGACGTCAACAAAAGCTATAAAATGTAGCTACATTTAATGTAGTCTAGAATCTATATTATAGTCCAGAAGCACCTCAAATTGAAGAGTAATCCCCTTGCAAATAAATATATACAGTAAAAGCTCCATTAACCGGGGTCCGATTTACCGGGGAGCTCCCATATCCGGGGTTTTTCTCCCGAAAAGTGGCGCTCCCATATCCGGGGTTCTCGGCCCAATTCGTACCCTCACGCTCCATTCGCTCCATTAACCGTGTAGGTACGAGTTTTACTGTTCAAACTCTCACAACAAGGGACATTCACCATAAATGCTCTCATGATGACATGTGTATGAGATAAAACCTGGCTTAGGGACCTTGGACATCAACACATAGCGCTTCAAAACCTAGATTTATGCAAAAAAATTAGTTAATTTCGTTTAGTTTTTTAATATTCCGATTATCCGGGTTTTCCGATTAACCGTGAAAGTCTTGCCCCCGTCGACCCTGGTTAATGGGGCTTTTACTGTATATTTATATTATTATATCATGACAACAAAAAACATTTTTGGGCACCTAATGTGTCAAAGTTTCAGATTCTTTGAACATTTTCTATTAAATAGAAAATGTTTCAAATTGTTAATAGAACATTTAACTGTTCCAGAGTAATCTGGTCTGGCGCCCCTTTTAATCGATTCTACGTCCAAAATTACATCGAAATTTTCACACCAACCGCCACCCTCGCTAAAACCATGGAGGAAGGAATTTCTTTCCTCCATGGCTAAAACCCTCTAAATACCCCCATTTTGCCCCATAAAAACCAAAAACGTAGAACCCAGGGAAATTGTCAGATCCAGCTGAAAAGTTAGTGGGACGAACAAGGTTGAGATAGTTGTGTCAAACTTTCATTTTTTTGTGGAAAATTCCTACAGGCAAAAGTGGCTTGGACGGCGAAGGGAAATTTAATTTAAAGGGTCAAATTTTGAGGTCGATCAAAATTTTTGACACCCGTCGCGAATACATAAATGTATTATTTAGAGAAGAATAAACCAAAATCTAGAACATTCAAATTGGCCGAAAATGTCCGTTTCGTGACGTTTATTCTGCGAAATTGCATTTCATGGCCTTTATGATAAATATGGTTATTTTATGATAAAAACCTATGTCATAGGTTATGACCTATGTCATTGACGCTTATGACTTTTTACAATCTCTGGTTATTACATAAAGCGTAACCGACTGGGTCTTCATAGCTTGGTGCCATAATTGTCACAAGAGTTCACCGCCAGCCTTCCTAATTGCCAGAATATAAACGCTACTTAGTTCAAGGTCCTTTTAAACAGTGCAATTTGTCGTGAAGCACCTGTTCGAGCTAACGAGGATTCTTCCCGGGATGAATAACTTGGCGAACGATAATGTGAGCGATGACGAAGAGATTTCCTCTCCGAACGGACGAAAAATAAGGTGCGGTCCTTCCTCAGCCTTCTCAGCCCTCACATCGTCGTGTCATTGTGCCTTCAGCCCGAGTATAACAAACAAGACGGGTTTTTGTTCGTCATCGCGCCATCTCTGTGTAAGCCACAGACAGAAGGAGAAGTAAGGGGTTTAGGGGGGGGGGGGGGGGGAGCCGCCGTTTGAAATGTAAATCCAACGTGGTGCCACTGATCCGCGCGTTCGGGTAAACAGAAACAGGTGGGGGACACAGGGATAATTTCGATGACGGTGATTCACGCGTAGGCAAATTGAGTTGAGCAGGTGCGTAACGTATGACATTCCCCATACAGCAACCTATTTAAAGTTGTGACCAAATTAGTGACGGAGGCATAGGGGGCCACTGTGGGCGAATGTAGGAAAAAATTACCATATTTACCACCCTGAACCCCCCACTTCACCAATTCCTAACGAGTAATCACGAAAAAAAACCCGAACGACAGAAACAAGCCATCAATTGAATTGAATAGATGAGCGCAACCTTTCTGTTACTACGAAATATTACCTCGTCTTTATTGACACCAAAACCGTAACTAAGAATTCGTAACTTGACTAGGGCCCCTAGGTAGCTAACGACCAAACTACGCCACACAACCTAAGCACATCAATAAAATGCGCAGGGTCGCCTTTTTCGAGAGTCATCTTCTCGGGATCGTACGAATCGTTGACGACGGAGGTGATTTTGATAGCCTATAACCACCCCCAGAACTCGCTGATCACAATGAGACCACCCTCTTGAAAATCTGTTCAGCCGCTCGGGCGTAATACTGCGATACACACAACACCCTCCCTCACACACACACAAAACATGTCGAAGAGATGGGCACCCCCTGGGGGAGATGGGGGACCCTTCTCAGACATAAGGCCTCGCTTCGCTCGGTCAACCACTTATTCGTCCAGGGGGGGTTCTCGACCCCCCTACTTGTAGCTAAACGGTCCATAGAGACGATAGAAAAAATCGGGGTATTTTTATCGCTTACCGTTTAGGAGGAGTAGGCTATTGGCATACTCACAAACTGACAAACAAACACAGAGACGATGAGAATTAGTGGTATAGATTATACTCAGTTCACAAGACCATTTTTCCACCCAGCAGGCCATTTTTAGCGCAACCTTTTCCCAAACAAGCCATAAATTGAATTGAATAGATGAGCGCAACCTTTCAGTTATTACTATATATTTAATGAGCGAGAGAAACTAAGAAACAGTAGGTATCTAGCGACCAAACTATGCCACACAAAACATCAAAAATATCCACGTGATGCTCATTACGTAAACAACTGCACCCTAACGACCGATACGTAAGAAAACCTTATGCTGATCAGAGGTAACGAACGGCTCAGGCTGCAAAAATCGTTTTGGAGTCGTTGGAATCAGCCCCCCGAACTCGCTGATCACAATGAGACCACCCTCATGAAAATCTGTTGAGCCGCTCGGGCGTGATGCTGTGATACACAAACAAACACACACAAAAAAACAAACAAACATGTCGAAGAGGTGAGCGCACCTTTCCATTCTTTGAGGGAAAGGTTGCGCTAAAAAGGAAAGGTGCGCTCATGGGTGAAATCGGACGGCCCTGGGACCCCCAAGAATTGAATCTTGTATATAACTACTACACTTGTTATATTCTACACTTCTGTTCTACCTAGGAATTTTTTTTTAAATCTGAAATTTTGACAAAATACTCGGTTTACCATCTAGTTGTGCCCGCAAGGTTTTCAGTCCGATCGCCCAAACCCGTGGGGCGCTATGGGGCTAAAATGGGGCTACGGGAGGGTTTTTTTGAAGGCTTTTGGCTATGCAAAGATCCGATTTCACTGTTGCGATCTATAAGGCTTTCATGGGGCTACAAATGGGATTTTTGAAGGATCCCAGGAGGTCAAATATTTTGCAAGAAAAATCGAAAAAAATTTTGAAAAAAAAGAAGTTTTTCGAAAAAAATCCCCAAGAAAAAAAGTTTTTAATTTTTTTCATTGACACGGAATTAAATTTCTGCACAAGTAACCTATGTATATCAAAGAATAATAAACCCTTGTGTAACATTTGCAGCGTTTTTTATGCCAGCCTGCGTTCCATGTAGGTAGGAACCTACATACCTCTGAGGATTATTTCCCCGGAAGCCCGGGATTTTTCCTACTTGTCCGTTCTGAACTTCGAGATCGGAGATTTTTTTCTGGGGACTTTTTTTTCCAAAATTTCGGGGATTTTTTTTTCCTGAGAGGCCAAAACGGGGATTTATAACGCATACCACTCCGGGCGGATTCAGTATTCGTTTAAATAATACATGACGTAGATGTTGACTGTTCGAAAGAATGTTGGTGGAAATTGTGAGGTTTGGTCAAATACGTTATTGCCGTTATAGGAGAATGATGGAAATAGAATTATAATAAGAATATTATTCTCCTAACTTAAGGGCTCCACGGAAAGAACAAGAATAGCTAGCAGGCTAAAAACTTCCAAAATGTTGGGGAAGTAAACAACAGACATTTAAAAAGTTAGAGGACTTTGCAGCAGAAAGAATTTGCACATTGAAAGCTAAGAGTACTAAGTACTAGTTTTTGTACAGTAGTTTTATCTTTATTTTTTGTAGTTTGCACAGTTGTAGTTTTTTTTTTTTTTACAGAGTACCTACAGAATATGACATAGATAGTACATATTACGAATACATACTCCTGTTAATGCCATGATCAAATTTGAGGGAAGGGAGAAAAAAATAAAAAATATGAAATAGGAGAGAAAAATTCCCCTTGTCCACGCTGAACGGTCTAGCGAAGCAAGAACCCTGTCAGCGTGCTTGTTTAACATAAAAAAGTTATTTTTAATAAACATTAATGAGAACACGAAAGAAAACCAGTAAAATAGAAATTGTAAACTAAATAAATAAAAATGGTTGGTGGAGGAGGCGGGCTAAAGTTATGAGACGTTAAAAAACCCCTTTTTACATGCAATCAAAATGAACTTATTAGGAAATTAACATTAATTTCTTCTATTACAATCGATTAAAAACGGACAAAAAAAAAAAAACCTTGCTAAGGATAAAAAGTGAAATGTCACTACTAAAATCGATAAGATGACATACAATACATTGTATTATATAACAGATGGATTATATAACAGATTCTGTTATATGTCGCATTATCCAAAAATTGGCATTAAAAAATCCAAAAATAAAAAAATCAATCAATCATTCAATCTAATTCAGTTAATTGAATAATTATTTAATAATTGGATTAAATTTATATTTTTTTATTGAAGGATACCTACCAGGAAGTCGAATGCGGTGTTGTGTTCCGACTAATTTTGGACTCCGACAACCGTCCTAACACTTAATAAGAAATTAAAAAAAAAAAAAAACTAAATAGGCACCTAACTAAAATTTTTGTATAACCCTAATTAATTTTTACACAATGTATATCAAAGAATAATTAACCCTATATCTTTGCTTTTGGCACATAAACGCAAAAATCGTCACGTAAAGACCGTTACGATACCGATAATCAATGCAGTTGTCACCAAGTGAAGTCGTTTGGTCTTATGATTATTAATATCTATATCACTAATTAGTAATCAGTCGTACCCAAGTAAGCTGATTTGGAACGACTTTGCTGTTTTTGGAGTTACCATTGAGTTCCTCCCAGAAAATTTCGAGTATCGAGTCTCTAGACTTGCTTGGTACTTAACGAGTTGAAAGCCAAAATTCGCACTAACAGTAAAATCCAAAACGTTAAAATTTAATGTACCTACTTCTACATTAAAAATTGTACTTCTTTAAAATGTTCATAGTACATTTTTTTTCTTTTTTTTTCAACTCTCCACTTTTACGTTTTTTAGGGCCAACTTGGACGCTTGACGTCCAATTCAAGCGGCCAGTGAGCAGGTGGTTCGTGAAAGTCAACACGTAGGAGCGCTCTGGCGGCGATCGTCTTAACCCAATCAAACCCACCCGGCGGCCGCCAGAGAGCGCCGACAACCTCGAAGGGACCCCCATGGAATGAATTTCGCTCAAACGGCACAGTAATTGGAGCGCCAGATCCTTTAAAAAAAAAATCATCTTCGGATTTGTCACCGACAGACTCAGACACCTTACCTGAAACAGAAAAATAACAAAAACGTTGAAACGTTTCACAAATTAAATTTATGATAAAATTGTAGGTGCGTTCACAGTGTAAGTTCTGGGCGTTCGGAATCGAATCAGAACTCGAACGCTTCCAGGAATTAAAACGGACAGAACTTCGGTCCTCCGCCAACGAAAAAGTAGTCCCTACGAATTTAACTCCACTAGATCACAGGAGGAAATGAATCGCGTGTGTGTGACTTACCCATCGACGTAGTAAACTAACATCGATGGGCTTACCACAATCGAGGAGGCAGTCGGAATCAGTTTGGGAAGTTCTAAAAAAAAAATCAGAACTGCAGGAATCGATTCCGCTCGGTTCTGAACAAGTTCTGCGTTCACAGAGCATCAGAATTTGAGTGTTTAATTCCTGGAAGCCGATGTACCCCACTCACGGCCCTTGCAAAAGCCCCTACTGCGCTTGCGCCAAACGGTTAGGAATTTTCAGAATTACTCTGCGACCGCACCTATTTTGAGATGAGTCAAAACTTCCTACTGCCCAGAATGGCTCGGACGGCGGACGGACATTTCGTTTTTGGATTCTAGACTTGAAATTGATCATGTCAAATTGTGAGACCGATATAAATTTTCGACCTCCGCCGGGATTACATCGATATATTAGTCCAAGAATAATAAACCAAAAGCAATTGATGAAACCACCATCAACTTAATGATCATTCACTATGAGTGTCGTATTTAATCACCTAAATATGATTAAATACGACATCAAATTTGAATTTTTTTATAATAGAAACATTTAATTGTTATTATCTACGAGTAGAGGTCGTTAAGAGCGAAAGTCGTTATAAATACAATCGAATTTGAATTATTTTCCGATGCTCTCTTAGTTCTAAACGAGTTTCATCCTCGACTGTTTCGTTTTTGTTGGAAGAAAACACACATTTGACAGATTGCCGGATTTAGTAAAATGACTAGGCGTTTAATTAAATGCCCGTCATTTAGTTAAACGCATATTATGCATCCTTTCCTATTAAAGTGGGGTACCCAGAGAAAGTCCGTGATTATGCTTCAATTGCATCAGAATGTTTATGGTAGTTAGGCTAACAGGTTGTCGCAGTCATTTTGTCAAATTTGTCATTTTACTAAATGCCTAGGCAAACTGTCAAATATTCGTTTTTGTTGGAAGAAAACACATTTGACAGATTGCCTAGGCGTTTAGTAAAATAACCCGGAATTTAGTAAAATGACTAGGCGTTTAACTAAATGACGGGCAGGGGTCCGGCAAATATGCATCCTTTCCTATAAAAAGTGGGGTACCCAGAGAAAGTCCGTGATTATACTTCAATTGCATCAGAATGTTTATGCATAAACATCCATGGATGTTTATGATGGAAACCCAACTTCAGGGGTTTTTTGTTGTGGAAAAATATGTCTGGGGAAAAATTGGCTGACATTCCTTAGTTTCAAAACACAAAAATTGTGCCAGCAGTTGCGGTTAAACAATTATAGAAATAGATTTTTTTTTGGTTTTATATTATTTATTTTCAAGGGTCAATTTTGAATTTATCAAGTGAAATTTTAATTTTAATTTGGTTTACTTTTCAAACCACCTTCAAACTCGGCTCGTTGTAACAATTGCCAAAACTTGACTATCAACTTTTGACAGACCAGCCCAGAGTTATGAATCCTAACCCCTCCGAACCTGTTATCACCCCTTCAAAATGATTCCCAACACGCCAACCCGGTTACCGATCCATAAAGATAGTTGTTCACAGATACGAACCGGTTATCATCCTCTTTGAGTGGACTTCAACTTAAAGACCCACCAAACCAGTTGCCAGCCCATAAAACCATTGATTAACTGCTTCCCCACCATCCAATCTGCCCCGTAGCATATAATGGCTCTTAGTACTGCAATAAAGACTCTGACGACGACTGCGTGTATTGATTGATTAACTAATTGACTGATTTGCAGTCTCTACAACTTGGACCGCAAAACGGATGTTACCTTTCGAACATGGGACCGCAATAATATAACAATTATTGTTATATCTCACTAATGGACTGTGACCTCGTGACCGCAACTCGGATACAGCCCAAATCTAATATCACCCATTCAACCTGTTTTTTAACGCCTCCAAACCGGTTATCAACCATACAAACTGACAATCACACCTTCAAACCTCTTCAAAACTCATCCAATTCTCTAATTCTTCCAGATTGGCTCATTTCTTTATACAGTTTTCCAAAGAATGCATAAACCTCCTTGTGGGGAAAACTCTCCCCACACCTACCTAAGTCTATGGATCTCCGGCCCGCCAAGACAGGTTCGAGGGGCTCACATCCAGCGCACTGCGGCACGGGCGTGCTGATGCACCCCTCTTCCCCCAATTGTCCAATGATTAGACTCTAATCACTCAGACGACGCCTCAATCTCGCCAATACAAGCTTACCCAGCCCGTTAATATTTCCGTGATTATTTATCACATTCAAATCGCTGCTAACTCTGTTTTATCCCCATTGATTCGGGATCGACATGTTCGACCAAGGAACCCGTGGAGGATATTAGGTATTTTCCAACCTCCCTGTCCATAACATGTTACGGACAACCGTGTACCGCGCATGAGCGGACAGGACGTGTGTCATACCAGTTCTGGACACAGCGTGGTTGGAGTAGATTTGGAACTGAGCCCGTAGACGAACATTACAGGTGCAACCTGATTGGCTGAGAGGCGCGTCCTCCCCCCCCCCCCCCCCCCCCACTTCGTAGTTACACATCCCGAGCGATGGGAAAAATCCGGAACAACCTGGGACTGTTCTTGAACAGGTTTCAAAGCGGGTAGGAATACAGAACACCTGGAACTGTCCTCGAGGTGGTTGGAATACGCTCGGTTGTCATAACACTCTAGTGCGCATGCGTTCTTGTCCGTAACCTGTCCTGGACAAGGGGTTGGAAAATACCTACTACAAACGCAGGGGCCTCGAAAGCTCGAGTTTGGAAGCCGGAAAACCACTCCTTGGTACAACTGCCAGACGGGGAAGTACTTTACTGACCCTTCCGAGGACCTGCCGAAGTCACAACACCTCCGAATAATTAAGTCCATTCGAGTAAGCCTGACGAACCCAGGTCCTCCATTTCTGTAGCTGGAAAACTTCCAGGGTCTGCAAATGAAGTGCCATCGTGCTATGCCCCTGGCAAGTATCCACCTACACTCCTCCCTTTATCCTGCACAACACCAGGCGGCGTAAACACAGAAGACGTGCTGAATGCATTCCGCCAAACTCACCACAAAAGTAAAACACAACAGTGACACAGGTACACAGTGTCCCACACTCCTAAATTTTAGAAAGTTATCCAAAATCCAAATAAACGCATGAGTTGCACCTCAGTCTCATTTTGCAGCTAATTCTGTCCAAATCGGTACCAGTTTCAAAACGAAAAATGGGGGGGGGGGGGGGGGAGCTTCACTTATCATCAGTGTCGGATCCACGCCGGAAGAAGTCTATCGTTAATAGACAAACTAGAGTAAACTTGAATCCACCAGGGAATTTTATGCTCGGCCGACTCACCGCGATATCATCAGAACCGCTTTGGGTCACCCGCCTAATGGCGCTACGCATGACTCAACCTGTCTGGATGAAGCCATCGATTATTCACCGCATTCGACAATGTAGCGCAATGCAAACACAAAAAATAAACTTCCGCGACATAGAAAAAAAATCGCTCCGAAATCGTTCGCGAATTTTCCGAGTTTCGGTTCGCTCAAATAGGTCAAAAGTGAAATGTGCAATTATAACAAGTAGGATTGCAAATTAGAAAGGAAAGCTCATAGAGGTATTTATTTTCATTACACGCGCCTTTCTTTTCCCCCAGAAGAATTTCCCTCCGTGACGGAACGGGGAATTGTCGAAGCCTGGGGATGAGATGGAAAATCGAAGCTTCAAAAATGAGGTCAGCCATCAGATTACGCAACTTCAAAGCAAACTCCGCTCTTTTGTTGTCACCTCATTTTTTTGTACCTAATGAGGTAATAACAGAGCCATTTCATAATTGCCATACGCCAAGTCAAAAACTCCTTAGTCGAAAGAAACAAAAAAGGTTCTAACGTTTTAGTGACGAGGAATTTTTGTACACTGGGATTTGATTATGTAAAGCAGGAAATCGTTGAGGGACATTTTTTTGCTGCCGGCTTTTTCTTTTATTATTCATGGAATAATTCACTTATCATTCGATCGGTATTCAAATTTGTCATACTTTTGCCACCAATAAATAACGCAAATCTTTGTCAAAAGTTTGATTCTATCCATGAGAAATCTTTCCAAAAAAACGCTGCAAAATTGCAAATATATCATCCAGGCATGGAATGCAGTCAGCTACGTTTGCGCCAGTTTGAAAAAGCAAGGGGCCTACGTTTGCGCCAATCGGATCGAGGAGAATTTGGAAAAATGTCCCTCCGTTAGCGCCTGTTCTAGAGCTACGACTAGGGGGCCACCCTCTGCTGGCTAAAGCCATCCAACTCCCGACCCACCTGGCTTCAGATCCCTTCTACTCGGTTTTGGGTAATGAATAGAATCTCGGACATTTTCGCCCCCCCTCCCCTGATTCTTATTTTTTAGAGGTTGACGAAAACTTTTATGAAAAATTTTATGAATTTTAAATTTTAGATTCTATGACAAATGTGTGCTTCGAGTACAAATGAAAAACTATAAACGCTAACTAGATTTTTTAAATTTATTTAAGGAAAACCGTTACACAGAGTAACTATCATTGTATCAACTACTTTCTGACGCTTCTTGCTGCTCGAATCCCTTGGCGCAAATGAAGGTTTTTGGAGCGGCGCAAACTTTTTAGCGCAACCTTTTTCCAAAAAATGGAAAGGTGCGCTCACCTCTTCGACATTTTTTTGTTTTTTTTTTGTTTGTTTGTTTGTGTACAGAGCATCACGCCCGAGCGGCTCAACAGATTTTCATGAGGGTGGTCTCATTGTCATCAGCGAGTTCCGGGGGTGGTTATAGGCTACCTTGATTTTCCCTCCCTCATCCCCTTCATCGGTTTTCGGGAGGTCCTTCACGACGAAAGTTGTTTATCTCTGATGTGTAACTAAGGAGGCCTCAAAAGGGGGACGGAAGTTTTTGTCCGATTTCGTTGGTACAAGGGTCTATGGAATGAGCTTTTCAGGCTGATTCCAACGACTCCAAAACGATTTTTGCAGCCTGAGCCGTTCGTTACCTCTGATCAGCATAAGGTTTTATTACGCATCGGTCGTTAGGGTGCAGTTGTTTACGTAATGAGCATCACGTGGATGATGTGTTGTGTGGCATAGTTTGGTCGCTAGATACCTACTGTTTCTTAGTTTCTCTCGTAATAACAAAAAGGTTGCGCTCATCTATTCAATTCAATTGATGGCTTGTTAGCGCAACCTTTTTCCAAAAAATGGAAAGGTGCGCTCACCTCCTCGACATGTATGTTTTTTTTTTTGTTTTTTTGTTTGTTTGTTTGTGTACAGAGCATCACGCCCGAGCGGCTCAACAGATTTTCATGAGGGTGGTCTCATTGTCATCAGCGAGTTCCGGGGGTGGTTATAGGCTACCTTGATTTTTCCTCCCTCATCCCCTTCATCGGTTTTCGGGAGGTCCTTCACGACGAAAGTTGTTTATCTCTGATGTGTAACTAAGGAGGTCTCAAAAGGGGGACGAAAGTTTTTGTCCGATTTCGTTGGTACAAGGGTCTATGGAATGAGCTTTTCAGGCTGATTCCAACGACTCTAAAACGATTTTTGCAGCCTGAGCCGTTCGTTACCTCTGATCGGCATAAGGTTTTATTACGCATCGGTCGTTAGGGTGCAGTTGTTTACGTAATGAGCATCACGTGGATGATGTGTTGGGTGGCATAGTTTGGTCGCTAGATACCTACTGTTTCTTAGTTTCTCTCGCTCATTAAATATATCGTAATAACAAAAAGGTTGCGCTCATCTATTCAATTCAATTGATGGCTTGTTTTTAAATAACTACTGGCGCTTTTTTGTTTGTTTGTTTGTGTACAGAGCATCACGCCCGAGCGGCTCAACAGATTTTCATGAGGGTGGTCTCATTGTCATCAGCGAGTTCCGGGGGTGGTTATAGGCTACCTTGATTTTCCCTCCCTCATCCCCTTCATCGGTTTTCGGGAGGTCCTTCACGACGAAAGTTGTTTATCTCTGATGTGTAACTAAGGAGGCCTCAAAAGGGGGACGGAAGTTTTTGTCCGATTTCGTTGGTACAAGGGTCTATGGAATGAGCTTTTCAGGCTGATTCCAACGACTCCAAAACGATTTTTGCAGCCTGAGCCGTTCGTTACCTCTGATCGGCATAAGGTTTTATTACGCATCGGTCGTATTATGTCCAATATACTATAATATACCCCCTATAATATACTATTATGTCCAAAAATTCATCTAAAACGACATCTAGCTCGGTTCATAACCGAAAACATTATTTAAAAAAAAAAAGTCCCGTAGTCCCATTTTAGCCACATAGCGCCTCACGGGTTTGGGCGATCGGGCTGAAAACCTTGCGGGGACAACTAGATGGTAAACCGAGTATTTTGTCAGACTTTCATACTTAAATAAAAAATTCCTACTGCCCAAAAATGGCTCGGAAGGCGGACGGACATTTCGTTTTTGGAATCTTGACATCATGAAACGTATAATGTCAAATTTTGAGGCCGATCAGTATTTTCGACCTCCGTTCGCTATTACATAGACCTATTACATACACCTGTGTATTATTCCAAGAATTATAAACCATAATATAATAATATTTAATATACTTTTAGGGAGAAAATAAATCATCAGTTGTTGGAGTATGTAAGTAGTGTGTTGGAGTGTAATTAGGTTCTCAACCATAACTGCCAAACTCTATTCACTCCTCAAATTCTGATGAATAACCGAATTAGTTCAGTTGTTGGCTATGACAGTGTCCTTGTTTGGTTCTTCGCATCATCTGACTTGCTGATGCTCTTCATGTTTCCATGTAAACCCTCGTCTGGTCCGGAAAGGCCCTCAATGGTCGCCGAGGGCATTGTTCGTTCTATTTTTAACCTCTCCGTAATCCGTTTGAAATATCCCCGCTTTCGGCCAGGTATTTCCGAATGTAACCCCCGGCGGTGATCCCGACAAACGTTTGGGAACGTTCATCTGGTGACTGGCTCGTAAATTCCCGACGCGACCGGTTCGAGTCAATTGGCCTGAAGATGTCCCGGCCTGAATATTAAAATATGGAGGTCCTTCAACCTGTAATTGCCAATAATAGTGGGCCTCGCCGTTCGGTGTCGACCTTACCCGGAAAAAGTGTCTCGTATCAAACCTAATTGCCGTAGAATTTTCATTATGTATCTGAAAGAACAGAAAAATGAAGAAATCCGAGTCTCCAAATTTCATGCGGATAAATAAATAGGTTCTGGTACCAATTCAGGACTCTGAGCTCATAACTCTGCTGGAGAGGCTCCTCGTTCACTGCTCCTAGTTACTAACTGTATGGCACCCTGTTGAACGGTTGTTACAGGTACCTACATCCAAATATTGTGTTCCTAATTGATAAATAGGTCTATAAATATTAAATTTTGTTTTGTGTGTTTGGGGGAAGAGGAAGGGAGTACTTGAATACCCCTACACCGGGCATAACACGAGATGTCGTGATCTGTTGGCCTGAAAGGCTGTATCGAATGGGAAAACCCGCTATCCCCAGGCTGGCACGAAGTGTCGTGTTGGCCTGGAATGCGTTGGCATCTGGAAGGGAATTCAGGGGAGTCCAGCATTGAATCCAATACTGGTTGGTTCTGAATCCACAGTTATTACGGGAATCAGAAGGCTGGCTTACTGAGGCCTGATCTCCCAGCGACCACAGTTGAAGTGTGTATTGCCCGAGCAATAGAATCGAGTAAAAATTGGGTCCGCTGATCTGGCTTCCCCAGACGAAATGTCGCCACGGGATGCCCGGTCCTTGGATCCGATCAAAAATTGTGTATGATGAAGTCGGCGGTGAGATTGGGACCGTCTGCATAACGGGAGAATTTGGACTTTCCCAATCACACCAATGGTGGCGCTTCCCGTGGCCTGCAAGGGAACCATGAGTGTGGCCCATCGGCTATCTATGTCTATAAAAATGACTGCCAAATCTGTTTGAGGACTCACTACTTAAAAACCGGTTGAGTGATTGGCACCAAATTGTGTGAGAATGTTTTTGAAGCATTGTAGATGGTTTTTAAGAAGTTCCTACAAAATCGGTCGAGCCGTTAATGAGATAATGAATTTTCAAAATCTGTCAGTGTGTTTTCGCAGTTTAACCGTACTGAGTTCCATTTCATTGAGTTGGTGACGGCTGTACACAGTTCATCCAAACAATGCAGCGAGTGCAGCCTGCAAGGGAACCATGAGTGTGGCCCATCGCCTATACCTACTATAGAAATTTCGCAGAGTTAGGTCTTATTAATGCAGGTAAAATAAAATGACAGAACAAAGCAAAATTACGGAACTGGTACTCGCGAGTACCAGTACCGCGGTACGTCCGCGGACGTATCGTTTCAGAAATCTCAAAACTTGAAATATTTACACTTAAAAGATTGTAAAACGTTACTTTAAATTAACAAATAAAATAATTTAAATCCATTATTAGTTAATTGCAAGACTTTCTCGCAAATTCTAATACAACTTCAAACTTCTAAATTATAAAATCTTCACTTTAGACAAATTAGGTATTTAAAGCTACTTTACATTTGGTTCATTATTGCTATAATACACCTATATATTTGCGCTGTTATTGAAGAATGGTCTACCCAAGAACCTTTACTGAACGAAAAAACTGATTTTGAAGAATTTTTAGAATTACGATTAAATCGTAATTCTAAGTTTGACAAATTTTGTCAAACTTCTGAAATACAAAAATTTCCGAGTTTTTTACAATTTTATAGCAATAATTTTTATTGTGTTCCTTAATTTCACAATTTTCCGGATTGACAAAACTAAATGGAGTAATTCATCATGATTTCAGAACGGCAGCAATTAGAAAACGCTGCAAATTTGACACAAGGGTTTATTATTCTTTGATATAGGATAATTGTGCCAAAATTATTTCTGTGTCAATAAGAAAATTTTTGAACAAATTTAAAAAAAAAATCTGAACAATGTTTGAAACCACTCTCATAGCCTCACAGAGCCCCACGGGGTTGGGCGATCTGGCTGAAAACCTTGCGGGCACAACTATATAGATGGTAAACCGAGTATTTTGTCAAAATTGCAGATTAAAAAAATTTCTACTGCGCAGAACGGCTCGGACGGCGGACGGACATTTCGTTTTTGTAATCTAGACTTCTTGAAACATAATAATATTATGTTTGTCATATTATGACACATTTTGAGGCAGATTAAAATAATTTTAACAATAATAACAACATTATTATTGTTAACCTCCGACACGAATACATAGGTGTATTATTTCCTGAATAATAAACCAATTGAAGCTAGGTGCACGAAAACCGAAAAATCTTTCCTTTTTGGAATCCTCAACCCAAAAGCCCCGATGACGAACACTTGCATAACGAGGTCGTTGAAAGCCCCGCCGTCTTTATTAGTACGCAAACATAAACAATACAGACGTGGCCGCAGAGCATTTTCTAACGTCATAAATCCCCATGCAGGAGGTTAGAGGTCAGTGGGGCGACGCCTTATCGATTTCTCCCATTTACTACCGGCTTGCCCTTGAGAGTCACGCGAAAAAATAGAAGTAACGCGTATGCAGCGAGAGGCCGCGATCGGGTTTTGACCAGTGGAGAGAAATCCTGGGAATGGGAGTCAATTGACGCCATCGGAGTGAATTGAGTGACGTCTGTAGTGCCGTTAAGATTTCATCACTTGAGGCGTGCCTAATTCCAGCAGAACAAATAATATATTATATTTAGTGAAAGTGAGAAGATGGTTATGATCAGCGGGTACATCTCACGGCTAGAAATAGTTCCGTTCTACGGACGGCCAAATCTTAATCGTTACGAGATAAGAAATGTATATGCTGGAAGTACTATGAAGCTACAATTAGGAATAGACGTGTTCGTTTTTTTTTTTTTTTTTTTTTTTACGATAGAAGGATTATAAAAAACACATTTTTGGTTTATTATTCTTGGACTAATACATGGGTGGACTGCCCAGTGAATGAACATGCCCACTGAATGAACGACCGACTTTAAAACTTGAATAATAAGGCTTCAACGCGCTCTAGAAGCTTTTCCTGGCACTTTCTAGTTACGGCAACATCTCACAGAGGTCGAACATGTGTTTTTACAAAGTAACCTTCTTACTTTACAACAGTAATGCCGGTTGTCAACAAGACTCCCTGAATGCCTGCTGAAAACACACTCGTAAGTTAAGAAATGACCTCATTTATCCATATTTTGTGAATTATATGAGAGCAGTATGGACTTGACTGTTGTTTTGATGAAATATTTAGGTGTTTGGGCGGGGAAATGGCGAAAAAAGAACGCGTAATTCCGAAGCGTCTGCAATTGGGAAGGCGTTCATCTACTGGCAAACCAAGTCGCTGTTTTCCAGTGAATGAACGGTGTTTCTTGGGGTCCCGGATCGATCAGATTTCACTATTGCGATCAGCTTTAGGGCTTTCATGGGGCTACAAATGGGATTTTTGAAAGATCCCAGGAGGACAAATATGTTTCAAGTAACTAACAACAAATTATCTTGAAAAAAAAAATCCAAAAAAATTTGCTTCTAAATTTTTTTTTATCGACAGAATTAAATTTCTGCACAAGTAAGAATAATAAACCCTAGTGTAAAATTTGCAGCGTTTTTGCTTTTAGAAGATTGAAGCTTGAAGTTAGAGGCTCATGTTAGAAGCTCATGTTAGAAGCTCATGCTAGAAGCTCATGTTCCAAGTGTTGTTTGCAACTAAAATTTAATTTAATTTTTTATTTAATAAAAAGTTGGTTCCTAATATGATGTGAGGCAGTTTTAAACCCCTTTCAAGCGCAGTACATGTGACTATTTCCGAAAAATCCACAGTTTCTACATTGTTCATTTACTGGAAGGAGGTGTTCATTCAGAGGGAAGATTTTGTTCAATCACTGGCAAATTTCTGTTTTCTCACTCAAATGGGCCTAATTTCAATTCGAACTAACATTTAGACCCGATTTTTTTTTTTTCCTGAAGTGGGGATGAACTGCTTGATTCAAAACAGTAGCTTTTTATAAGATTTGGCCGCATTTTGACCTTGAAACGGATTTTTGAAGTGGTACATTCGTAGTACCAACTGCTAACCGTTCATTCACTGGGCAGTCCACCCCACCTATGTAATTGCGAAGGAGGTCGAAAATTCTCATTGACCTCAAAATAATAATATTAGGTATTTTATAATAATATTATTATGACATTATCCACTTCAAGACACCAGATGGATTCCAAAAACAAAACGTCAGTCCGCCGTCCGAGCCGTTTTGGGCAGAAGAAATTTAACAAAAAAATAGAAATTTCGACAAAATGCCCGGTTTACCATCTAGTTGTGCCCGCAAGGTTTTCAGTCCGATCGCCCAAACCCGTGGGGCGCTATGGGACTACGGGAGGGGCTTTCGAAGGTTTTCACATAATATGTGGTCGAGTTAAGTGTCGTTTTCGAAGTATTTTCGGACGTAGACTCCATTTTTGGGGATCCCAGAACGATCCGATTTTACCGTGAGATCTTCAGGGCTTTCATGGGGCTACAAGTGGGATTTTGAAGGATTCCAGGCGGTCAAAGACGGTGTCATTTCCCGGGTAATTTATGGACGCATAATCCATCTTTCGAGGTCCCAGATCAGTCCGAACATTGTTCAGATTTTAAAAAAAACTACAACTTTTGTAGTCCGAACATTTAATATTTAATATTTTCTCAATGAATTAACCTGTATCAAAAAATAATAAACACTTGTGAGAGATTTGCAGCGTATTCAGTCTACAATAATTTTTGACTAGTGAATTTTATAGGAAATTTAATGCTCTTTCACTTTGATCATACTGACTTTTGCCTTAGGACGCATACTTTCGGAGTTATAGGCAAAAAACTGAAAAAAGGCAAACATTTTGGTGTTTTTTTGCGAATATCTCAAAACGCATAACAGATATTTGTCGAATCTCTTCAGATTCGGATTCACCACCCCAAAAAAACATAGAATAACACCATAATCCAACCATATATTTGTTCCCACGTCGCCATCAGTTTGGCTACTACGGATTAACTAGACTATAGATGGAGTTTTTAGATTTTTCGAAGCCAGACCAAATCAAGGCGCTCCTCAAGTGACACTGTATCTCTCCGAGCCGCTGAAAGACAAAGCCTGCGCTGCTCAGAGAACCCGAGATCACTCAGGTACTCGGAGCCCTACTGTATGAAGGGTCTTCTTCGTCCTAACGATGTAATTTACACTCGAACTCCCTCACCACGTTGAAAATGTCTACCGACAACGTTAAAAACTCGCCATATTCTCCGGACGTGCGATTGCGAATAATGCAGCCTCCATATCCGGTCAGGCCATTCCTCACCCTCCTGCCCGGCCCGGTACCGTTTGAGGCGATAACCTATGATGATAATTCGGCATCATCGCGGTTATTAAGGCAACCGCATCCCGACGTGGACTTATTGACGCGGTCTGATTCCGTCGAAAGGTGCCCGAAGCTCTCGTATCTACTCGAAGGGTGCGCCTCACAAATCTTCCCAACTAGGAGCCGATTGGAATTCGAGATTTATGAGACGGAAATTGGACTCGGAAGGCCGTGTGGGACGATTTAATCCCGACGGTAAGAAATTTTACGAATTCGTGGCTTCCGAAACGCTTTTTTTTCTTGTTGTTTTTTAAAGATAACAGAGAACAAAACAAATTTCAACCACTCTCGCCCAACGATAAGATAAGAGCATTTGCATATTTTGCATAATATGGATAATACATTTTATAATACATTATAATACATATTACTTAGTACAATGTACAATGTCATATTATGTTTTTTTTTCTTTTTTTTAATCGTGTATACATAACGTTCTACTTTACGTTTTGAGGACATCTGGAGGGCTTAGGGTGTTTTAAAAATTATACAAATTGAAAAGGCACATTTTGAGGTTCCCACATATTTATTCCAAATTGGAAATTCCCTTCACTTTGTAGTTTTTATATTTTTTTTATATTTTTATTCTTGCTAATTTTAATTTAATAATAAAAAAGTTTTATGGTACCTAGCTGCAATCTGGTACCTACTATGATTCTGAATGTTTTTGGGTCGCAGACGGTTTTTTCGCCCAGAACCTTGTCAAAAAACTTTTTTTTTTTTTTTTTGCACGTAAGAACTCGAAAATTAATCGGTTTAGCGCAGAAGTCACTATTTACTAACCGAAAGTAGAAAAAATTTACTACTTTTCCAAATATAACATTAAATGTTGAAAATTTTTAGTTCTTAGTTGCTAAAGCGCGCCAAGGATTGGGTTCAAACGTCTAAAAGCTGAAAAACTGTGGTTTTCGGCAGTTTGCCCCAGATCTTACTAAAAACAAATCATGCAAACACGCTATGAGGTTTTTCACACTCCACAGTTCACGATCCATGCAGGGTTTCGAGACATCATGAAGCTCCAAAATATCTTATAAATATTAATTAAATAAATACTTTATTAATATTAATAAATAAATAAATACTTTTTTAAACCAACGTATTTCGGCTTAGGGAGCATGTTCTGCATATTTTGCCCTTTTCATGCGTTATTCCAGGCTCCGGTTATGACCTAATCTGGGGTGTACACTGTACACCCCTCGGGCATTGTCGATGTTTGGCCTCACTAGGAAAGCCGATCAATTGTGGCGGTATCTCAAGGCAAGGCCGACGTAGGTGTAGCATTTCTCTTCAAGGGGGGGGATTATTGAATATCTCAAGTTGCGTAACTCTCTTGTATGACTCAGATTTCTTGATTGGAAGCTTCATAGTGTTCACACAATGGCCTTTACGATTAATAACTCCCCCCCCCCCCTTGAAGGAAGTGATAATTGACTGGGATAAAAAACGCCGGAATAATTATCGTTTGCGATGTAGGTAACGTCGTTTCACGTTTACAAATGTCGACCCTTGAACTCAATTTCAAACCTCTTCGACTTTTTTTTTTTTCATAAAAAAAAATCATCCTCATTAAAGAGTTGATCTAGTCACGTCCACCCTGAAGCTGTATAATAAACCTATAACGATTGAACTTGACTCCCGGGACGAGTTTCGCCTTAACGGTGCGCCCGGGAAGTCAGTGGGTCGGGCTGAAACCTGTTCCGTTTTATATCTGGACGAGAGGAATCCGTTTGATCGAAAAATCCCAACGTGAGGCGGCAATTGTCCCAAAACGGGGCACAGAAGGTAAAAACGCGGCCAAATTTACACAGGGGTTAATTCCTCTGTATAAAAAATTATGAGAAACTTGAACACGTTAAATGAAGACAATTTGAAGTCAACATAATTAGTACCTATTTATTTAACACTTATTGTCATTCGCCGGGGGGGGGGGGGGAGACTCCCTCCCCCCTCAAGAAGGATCGTTTGTCACCACTTAATGGGCTAATTTAGGCGGAACTTCATTTTTTGGTTTATTATTCTTGGAATAATACACCTTGTTTTCGGGCGGGGGGTCGACGACTCCGATCGGCCTCAAAATTTGACATTATCCGTTTCAAGTGGTCTACATTCAAAATCCGAAATGTGCGTCCGCCGTACCCCGTCCGCCGTCCGGGCCGTTTTGGGCAGTAGGCATTTTTTTTTTAATCTGAAATTTTGACAAAATACTTGGTTTACCATCTAGTTGTGCCCGCAAGGTTTTCCGGGTCCTTACGTTAGACACCCGGGGCCGAAAAACCCCAAACCAGAATTCTACGCTTAAAAATACTTTAAAAACGACACCCCCCTCGTTCAAACACACCACACCATTCTAAATAATGATTGATGGATCAAAACAAAGACATGTAGGACATACATTGTACGGTACGGTGTAGGTACTCAAGAAACACCAGCTTTGTGTCCAGTACCTACACTTACCCATCAATTGATTTGCTTGACAAACTATATCTTCCAGCAGAATACCTTTGAGAGATTTTCTCCTCACTCGAGTTCCACAAACGTCAGAATTTCCCACACTTGAGAAAACGCCGTCGTCTTGCCAACTTCGCCGATCTCTAAACCGTTTTCGAAAGGAGAAAAAAAAAATCCCAACGTTTCCTGCGTCAAGAACAATGAGTATTGGTCCCACGAAGTGAGTTATTTTTCCTGCAATTTGCCTTCGAACGGATCATTATCGAGGAAGCGGGTGTAACAAGTTGCGGAACGTATTATTATTCCGAGTCAAACCTAGAGAAAAACCTAGTTCATCAGAAAACAGGTATTATTAGAGATATAGTGTTCTTAGTAAGTAAAGATAACGATTGACGAGTGAAAAAAATTGTAGAAGCTGTGACTCGATTAATATAAAATTTAGGAAAACGTTTATGTATATAATATATTGTATATTATACAATATTGTAGTAAATTTAATACTCTACAACTTTGACAGTATACGTAAAAAACCGATTAGTTTAGAAGTTACGAGCGAAAACCCGTAAACGAACCGAAAATCTTCGTTTTTTGCTATTTTTAGAAAAAATCTCCAACGTTGATCGATTTTATAAAGTTTAGATATACAAAATTGAAGTAAATTTAATGCTCTACAACATCGAAGATAGACCTTTTGATCGAAACCCGCTTAGTTTAGAAGTTATGAGTGAATAACCGAAAACAGTACGAAAATGTTGAGGTTTTTTGGGCGTCCCCAAATTAACACAAGGTCCTCGAATAGGATAACTTGACAGAGTCATCAAGTTCGGAACTTTTGAACAGTCACTGGATGCCGCCGAGAAATTTTCACCGTTCGCAGAGCAACTCCGCCGTTTCTCGTGTAATTAGCGTGAGCCAAATGGCTGACAAACGTTTTGGCGCGGCTTGAACATCGAAAGTGTTGTTCGGCACGCGATCCTGAAAACTAAAAGTTCGCCTGAACTTCGACTCCCTCCTTCGAGTTGGCGTTGAATCGCGTTGGATTTTCGAGTGGGTACGGCGGAGGTGCCAAAACTTTGGTCGGAATTGAAAACGGAAATGGGCGAAGTTTGGGTTAAAACTTTAGGCAGAAAACGTACATACAACTGATTAAGCTGAATGAAAGGATCACGGCTGACCACAAATGGAAAACCGTTCAAAACCTCATCAGTAGAAGACGGCTTGTACTTATTTGAGGACTCGGCTATTTGAGAACAAATTTCTCCTAACTTCAGATGCTCTACAACTTTGAAAATAAACCTTTCGGTCTAAAAACCGCGTAGTTTAGACGTTATGAGTGAGAAACAGAAAACAAACCAGAAATATTGTTCTTGTCACAAAGGAGACGTCCGGAGAGGGAAGAAGGCTGTTATAAATGGCCAATGCTTTTCAAATACAGTCTGAGTGAGGTATTAGTGATACCGTAACACCATTCAGAACAGTTGAGTTAAGGCGCCCAAGATCCAGACTCATCAAGAGTAACAGGAGTGTCATAAAAAGACTACAAACCCGTGCCTACTAATCAAAAGAAAAAAGAGGACTAAGTTCAAGTCTTGATGTCCTTGTTGTCCTTGATACGACAGTTTCACTCTTTTTATAAAACCCATCAACAGCCGATTCAAGGAATTCGACGAAGAGAGCGATGTTGATTAAAAACAAAATCTTTTCCTTGTGAAAATTTCTCACGACAAGCAAGCAGGTACCTACATACTCTAAATGTAAGTAACAAGAATTCGAAAAAACATAATTTCATAATTTTCACGAAAATTTTAATAAGACTGCTTCGCTTATGAATGATTTTGATACAAACGTATCAAATTGTATTTTTCATTCATTAGGATGGTGTTAACAAGTTCCTAGTTATTTAGCAAGATCTTGAATATTTTGTACTGGATTGCTCCAATTTTGGTTTATATTTCATGGACTAATGCACCGATGTATTCGTGCCAGAAGTCCAAAATTCTGATCGGCCTCAAAATTTGATATCATACGTGTCATTCCACCCGTAGATTCCAAAAACGAAATGGCCGTCCACTATCCAAGCCGTTTTGGGCAGGGTTTTTTTTTTTTTTTTTTTTTTTAAGCATGAAAAAATTCTTTAGCCTTGACCTAACTGGCAAAAAGTGTCACGGTATCGAGGAACGAAAATGCGACCCAAAAGTAGCGCGTGGTTCTCAATTCGTATCAGGAGGTTACGATACCAAACGAGCTATTTTACAATTTAGGTACATAGTAATTTTGCTTGGCAACGTTACTAGGCAAAGCATGTTCCATGTTTCTTGAATTTTAGCCAAAGGCTCAAAGCAGTTACTGTGGTTTTTTTTTTTAATCTGAATTTTTTGCAAAATTCCCGGTTTACGATCTAGGTTATCAGCCCGATCGCCAAAACCCGTGGGGCTATGCGAAGGGGTTTTTGAAGGTTTTCGGCTGTGGGATCGAGTTAGGTGTGGTTTTCGAAGTATTTTTGGACGTAGAACCCATTTTTGGAGGTCCCGGAACGATCCGATTTCACCGTGGGGATTTTGAAGGATCCTAGGAGGTCAAATAAAGTGTCACTGGAGATCCTCAACTGTCCAAACAATGTAGGTACAACAAAAAAAAGAAAAAGTATTTTCAATTTTTTCAAAAAATAGATGATTTTTTATATCAAAGCGTAATAAGTTTTTTTTTTTTTTCAACATGAAAAATTATTAAATTAGGGCATCAAAATTAATTCTGTCAAGAGAAGAATACTGCCGTCCAAGGATAAAACACCCTATCGACCATTTTGGTGTTTGTGGACTCCAAAATTTGGAGTTAGGTGCATGTTTGAGTAGATTTCGGCGTGGCGCGTCCTTTGCACCAAGTTAGAACTTCCTATCTCCATTTGAAAGGTTCGGTAAAAGACTTATTTATCCTATCTCGAATAGTGTAGATGGCCTACAAAATCTCATTCAACAGCTTTTTTCTCGAAGTAAAAAAAAAAATGGAGATATGGTGTTTTAACTAACGACAGCAGAATAGTTGTCTAACAAGGAATGAGCACTTTATTTTAATTTGCGCGCTCTTGTCTTGAGTGCTTTCGAGTCGAAATCAGTTAGGCCTAGCGTCCTTCCGGTCAAAGGTACGAGTTTGAACAGCCTTAGTTCGTACATATTGACAGTTTGGAGTGTTGTCAATCGTCATTACGTCTGACATGTTTGCACTCCGAATAAACCGGAGGATAAATTAACAGTACAAGATGATGGTTATCTCTGTTTGCGGGTTGATGACGTGCACACAGGAGCGCCATCTAAGAGACCCTTCTTCGGGGGAAAAAATTACAAAAAAAAATTGATTGAATAGATTTTATAGTCAATTAGTGGAGGCAAGAGGTATTTCAAGGTTTTTTGATTGTCTGCCCGTCTGCGGCGGGCTAATTGCCGCATTTTGGGAGCCAGCGGACACCGCAGACCTCCGCAGGGCTTCCGACGGCGCTGCGGCAATTCGGAGGAGCGCTTTTGAAGCAACGGTGTCAAAATACACGGAGCTAACTGAGTAAAAATTAAGAAGAAAAATATAAAATTTGGGATATTAAGGGCTGCATCGGAGGATGCTAATGAACACGTGAGGTGTCATTTTTGCTTAGGCTTATTGCCAACCGTTTTTCGTGAGGCACCTGTTCAGCTGACCCAGTATTTCGGTTTAGTCTGAAAATCGTATCGCCCAAACCCGTGGGGCTACACCGGGGCTAAAACGCGGGGTGTTTGAATGATTTGGGGGCGTGAGGGGTGTCGTTTTCGAAGTTATGTTGTTCGTACAATCCATTTGTGGAAAGTTTCAGACCCATCCAGAGTTTCAAAATTATAAGAAAAAAGGGAACAAAGTGCAAAAGTTGTGGAGATTTGTGCGATAACAGACAATTGTTGGGTCTCTCCAGTTTCGGATTCAGAACTCCAAAAAACAGAATCAGACCAAAAAGTCCAACCATATATTTTTTCCACTTGAATTAATTAATTTAAATTATACGAGAGAATAAAATTTAATTTACAGCGTATTCTTCATGCAACTTGAAAATTTGTTTCGTACGGTAGTATCATCAAGGGCGTCGGTTTGTTTCAAGCTGTAGGCCGCGTGACCTTCAATTTGAGGGCGTTCTCGCACAAGTCGTTCAGATTTTAAAAAAAGGCGAACTGCAGGGTAGGGTTGGGTGAGCCAATTCATTTTATTGGCCGTTCATAAGTTCCAGGGGTAGAAACATGAGCGAATCCCATTTTTCAGCCAAGTTGGAAGCAATGGCCTATTGTTGACGCTTGAATGTGGATAAACGGCTGAACCGATTCTAACGTGTAAGAAGGTCGTTCGACGCCGAATTTTATGCTCTTCAACACTTTTCTTGAAAGGTTTTTTGCGATGCTTAGTTTTCGAGTTGTAGCTGTAAAACTGGAAAATTTCCGAAGAAGTCGAGGATTTTTGTCAGCCAAAAGTTCTTCCAGCAAAATATTTTTCGCTACCATTTCGGATATTTTGTTGTTCAGACCCATAATAATAATTTTTTTTAAACTTCTACACCCCATCATGCACGAGTGCCCCCCCCCCCACCCCCCACCTCCTCTGGCGACTGGCCTATTTTATTCACTTTTAATTGGGTTTTCAAAATTAAATTCATTTATTTCAATTTAAACGAAAGAAGCATACACCCGCGAAATTTACAGCGCATTCTTCATTGAACTTGAAACTTGGTTTGATGCGGTTGTTATTCTTCAAGGGCACGGGGTCTTCGTCGGTTTGTTTCAAGCAGCAGTCCGCTTGACCTTCAATTTGAGGGCGTTTTCGCACAAGTCGTTCGGATTCTAAAAAAGGGCAACGGTAGGGTGGGGTTGGTCTTTCAACAGGTAGGTACATACTTGGTAGGCCTTTTTTGAGAAAGATATTGAAAAAAAAAAAGTTTCGTCTTTTAGCGGTAAGTAGGTACTTATGGAGATTTGTTCGTCGGAGGTCGGTCTAGTTATAGAACGTTGTGTCTCAATTAACCTTGAATTTGTGGGGGGAGGGAGAAGATAGGGTTTTGATATTGAATAAATCGACGTTGGAAGAGAACTCACCTGCAATACGCAAAACCGCTCTGTCCGCCGGGTCCAGCTGCAGGATGCTGAGGGGTTTGTCTTTGCACCATTCCTTCAGGGACAGGTCGCTCTCGAAATCCATCGTGAACCATCACCGGCGTTTTTGTTAGGAATCGCGAAAATGAAAATAGCGGAAACCGTTCGGGAGAAAAGAAACGGGAATTCCCCGTGCGGTTTTTGCGGGTTTTGGGCGGTGAGTCAAAACACGGACGGAAATCGCCGTGAAGGCAATTTTGTTCCGAAAATTGCACAAAACGACAAAAAGACGGTTCCTTCCTGACAAATTACCAACTAAGTATAATACGTAAACCACTTTGTCAAATTCACAATCGTGTTGCACACCCCGTCCGTCACTTTTCCACCACCGTCAACTAATGAAATACAAAATTTCCTCCCTGTCAGGCTGTTTTATCTTCCAAAACTAAGTCCTCACACACAAAAATTCCTGAAAAGGAAAAATAATCGAATTATCAATCCCGCACGCAGCCACTGACACCGAAACTCTGACGCCGACAAGGGACGGGGAGTTGGGGTTGACGCCGGCAGAGGGCATCAATGCGCGCATAGCCGCCAACATAAAAACGCCCAACGTCCCTAGTACAAGATCAATACATTTCGCACAGAAATTGTACAGCTGTCGTGCAACTTTTTTTATTCATTGAGCGCGTCGCAGCGGAAAAAACGATCTTCAACCGTCCCTTCGGCGAACCAATTTTATCAAAATTTTATTTAATTAACAATTTTTTTAGTAGCGTCTGGGGACCGACCCGCTGAATATGACGTCAGTGCTCCCAAGTGTCTATCTTTGGTACTATTCCTATCAACTCTCTTATCAGCTGTTTTCCGCATAAACTGAGTCGGCTGACCAAGGGGCTGCGATTAACCGCTGTCAGTCGGTAAAGTGGGTCCGCTGACCATGTGTCGCCCTTTCAAATTAGGCGGTTTATATATGAGCTGACCCAGGGGACTGCGATTTAAATAAAACATGAAGTGCGGGTAATAGTCCAGTAAATACGTACCTATCAGGACGAGGAAAAAATTATACCTATGGTTGAATTGTTTGGTCTTATTCTATATTTTTTCGGGTAGGTTCCGAATCCAAATCTGTAGAGATCTAATAAATTTCTGTTATACATTTTGAGAGAGGTATTTGCAAAAATCACCAATATCTTTGCACTTATTTCAGTTTTTTGCTTATAACACCGAAACTAATCGTCCTACAGCAAAAGAAATGCTTGCATACGAGTCTGCAACACATTAGGACATTTTTTGTCTTTAATTTAATCGTTGCTAGGGAACCAACCGTAACGCTTTTTGTTAACGCTTCTTTCAATGCATTTTTTAACGCTTTTTTGTTTATATGCCAAAGTTAAGACATAAAATGTGAAAAACCACTATTTTCAAAGTGAAGGAGCATTAAATTACCTGTACAATTAACTAGTCAAACCAAATGTTCCGGAGCTAGAGCGATTTGAAAAAGGGCGATTTTTTACACTTTTTCGCACTTCAAACAGCTGTACCTTCGAAACGGCGGGTCCTGTAGAGAAATGTTAGATAAAGAAAGTTGTACAGCGTTAAGTTCCCTATAGGATAGGCACTCAAAGAGGGTCGAAAAGTGCCTACGGTATACCTACATTCGTTTACAAATGTCGTGCAGAGTTGTAATGTGTGATACCAAAACGTACGAAAAACCACATTTTTCCTTAAAGTTTTGGCTGCAGCTCGAAACCTATTGGTTCAATTCGAATTTCTTTCTTTTTTTTTTTTTTTTTTTTTTTTTTTTTGCACGAAAGCTCATTAAATTTCCTATCAAACCTGATGTGTGACGTTTGGAAGGTTTCCATCACGTAGGGACCGGCTGGACAAGAAAATGAAGGTATGTATGTTATTGGTAACATTTCGGCACTTACCTATTTCAGTTTTTGCGTGTAATTCCAAAACTATGCGTCCTGCGGCAAAAGCACTACTATAAAATTCATAGAGCATTAATTTTCCTATAAAATTCAATGGTCAACTTAGATTGTAGATCCAGTAGAGTAGATTCTACTGGAGCTAGAGCCATTCTAAAATCGATCACATTTTTCTTCTCGACTCAAAATGTATTCTATGTATTATAGTAGTCGACTATTTTCCTCTGCTTTCCGTTTTTATACAATATATTATACAAATCTAAAAAAGGGCAAACGTTTTGGTGGTTTTTGCGAATTTCTCAAAACGTATAACAGATACCTATTAAAATTTAATATCTATTATACTTTTTGAGATATTTAATATCCAGCAAATCTTGTTGGATGACTACCGATTCGGATTCATTATCCGCAATAATAGGTATAGAATAAGACCAAAAAATTCAACCATATAATTTTGTCCACTTTCTGATACGCTTTGACTGGACCCGCACTGTGTTTTATTTAAATCGTAGTCCCCTGGGTCAGCTGACAATGTCATATAAATATTTATATGTCATATAAATCGCCTAATTTTAAAAGTCGACACATGGTCAGCGGACCCACACTATTCGTTTTATTTCCCAGATCCGAAAACCACCTAATTTCATACGGCGACACCTGCAGGTGTCGGCAGCCCCACCGTATTATCCCAATTGAATCGCGGCTCCTGTGTCAGCAGACACAAGAAGGTGGAATTTGAAAAATTGACACATGGACAATGTACCCGCACTATTTTGGTTTATTATTATTGGAATAATACACCTATGTAATCGCATCAGTGGGAGAAAATTCTGATCGGCCTCAAAATGTGACATTAATGTTTCATGAAACAGATAATTATCTGTTTCAAGATCTCTAGTTTCTAAAAACAAAATGTCCGTCCGCTGTCCGAGCCGGTTTGGGCAGGAGGAATTTTGCTTAAATCTGATATTTTTGCGAAATACTCGGTTTAAGTACGTACCATATAGTTGTGCCCGATCGCCCAAACCCGTGGGGGCCCCTATTGGGCTAACATGGGGCTACGGGAGGAGGTTTCGGCAATGGGGTCGAGTTAGGCGTCGTTTTAGAAGTATTTTTGGGCGTAGAATACATTTTGGAGGGGAACGATCTGATTTCACCGTGGGGATCTATGGGGCTTTCATGGGTGTACAAATGGGAATTTTGAAGGATCCCAGGAGGTCAAATCAGGTGTCGTTTTCCGTAATTTTGGACGCAAAATCCGTTTTTTGAGGACCCACATCAGATGTTGGATACATAGATTCTATGTATCCAAACATTGTAGAAGAAATTTTTTTTTTAAATGTTTTTATATTTTTCAAAATATTTTCTTAATGACACGCAATTAATATTTGCACAATTTTTCTATAGTAGGTATAGAAAGAATAATAATATTGTGGCAAATATAATATATAAATTTTATATAAATTATATAAATGGTATACATTATAATATTATTGTTATTATTATTACATTATATTATTATGCATTAGGTTATATTATACCCTAATCATTAGGGCCTAATGTAAACTTTGCAGCTTTTTTTCTTCAATATTCAGCCTCTGGGTCAGCAGACCCAGTAATCCGAAAATCTGTTGATAAGAGAGTTGACAGAAATAGTACCGCAGAGTGCCGCTTGGAAGCGCTGACGTCCCAGCGGTTCGTTCCCCAGACAAAATTCCAAGCGTCGTCGCCATTTTGATTTCCCGCACCAAAGTTATTGCTTGTCCCGCGAACGGAAAATTTTTTTCGCCGCATTTTTAATTTTATTACGGGTATTTCACGAGGTTTTCCGTTTCCCCTTTCAACCGCCTAAGGAACAATGGGAGTCACTGTGGACACAATTCAAGAAGGAGACGGTAAGAAGGACAATTTGTAACATTTCAAGTTGAAGTCAACGTGTACAGAGCCGCTTGGGTGATTTCCGTGTTAAGCTTTCCGTCAGGACCCCAAAAAGGGCCGATTTTGGTGCAATTTAATAAATAACTCAAAAGTATACAATGTCGGTTTTGGTTTATTTTTGTGTATTTTTCGTCTCGTCGGGTCGCTCAGCCGGTTACACCCTCATCCTGTTTCGCTAACCTCCTGACCGGAATTGCACCCAGCTCTTAATCGATTTCCCGATTTTCACGTTTTGATGTTTTCCAGGCTCGACGTTCCCCAAGACCGGTCAGACCGTCGTCGTCCATTACACAGGTAATTTTCTAATTATTACTTCTGTAAAGGGGGGTGGTGGAGACACGGCTGTTGTCCATAACATACGGTTTTGTTTGGTTTCGCAGGCACGTTGACGAACGGGAACAAGTTCGATTCGTCTCGGGACCGCGGAGTGCCGTTCAAGTTCCGGCTGGGCAAAGGCGAAGTCATCAAGGGTTGGGACCAAGGAGTTGCTCAGGTGGGTGTTCGCCGGTTGTCGAAGGTGTTGAGGCCTAAATTGGGGCCAGTGTCTTTAGGACACTGATGCAGCTAGCAGAGCTTTCGTCTTTCCCCCAGCTTCTATTTCCGTATGAATGTACTAGATAAATGCTGATAACCAGTTGTCTATGTCGGCGCAAAGGTACGTGGTTGTTGTTTAATCTGACTGGCGCAAACGTATGGTAGCAACACGAATAGGTTGATTATTCTGAGAATGCACGGCCGATCTTTACCCCAAAACCACTGCGTCCACAGCTCCCTTTCATCACCCATTTCCCCAAAGTCATTATCCTCGTAATCGGAAGTACATAAACAACTATGAGGTGGTTAGGGTGAGAAATGACTCCTCTGCTGAGTACTAAATTGTTTATTGGAATAAACAATTGTAGCGTGGGGACCGGTTTCGAGCAACTAAGCTCATCTACAGCCCTGACAAGAAAACCATTTGTCATTAGCATCAGAGGAAAAACCATAAAATTATATTAACAATGTAAGCTCGAAATTATATTATACTGAAGGTATATGAACAAACACAAATGGTGAAAAATTATAACTGACGAAAACGGTCCAGAATGGTGGTACATAACTTGACAATAGTAAATTCGGAATATGGACCCACTGTTAAAATTGGCTCCATGACTGATGGCCAGTGAACCATTTGAAAACCAGTTATGGTATACTACAGGTACTGAAAGGAGAATTGTTTATTATTCTACTGGCAAAACATCTACTTGATATATGATTAGTGACAAAGAGAAATTAGAGGTAAGAAAGTCAGAGATAATTTTAAAAATGGACCCATTTGACAAGGTTATTAATTGGTACTAGGAAAGATGAATTTGGAATTATTCGTTTTTTAAAAAAACAATTGATAAGTTAAAACTACAGAAAATGATGACATACCTAGGTGACCTAGTTGACATGGTGAATTTTGAATTTATACAGAAGGTAAATTTGAGTATGAAGGTTTAAATAAAGTCTTTAAATTAATAATAAAGTCTTTAAATTAATAGAATTTGTGAATCTATTTGAAGTTACTGTTGAATCTTGAGAAGTTAAATTTTTATAAGTTAATTTTTCAGCAGTTTTCATACTGAGGTAATTTTTGAAAAAATGTTATTAAGTACATGAGGTTGGGTGAAATAGAAATATCTAGATGAGCTTACCAGAGTGACTTGAGGTGGTTGAACGTACGTGGTGGTTGAACGTACGTGGTGTACCAGTGACGTAGGTGGTTTTCTTGTCAGGGCTGTAGATGAGCTTAGTTGCTCGAAACCGGTCCCCACGCTACAATTGTTTATTCCAATAAACAATTTAGTACTCAGCAGAGGAGTCATTTCTCACCCTAACTACCTCATTGGATTAGACCTCTGCACCGTCGGCAAACACCACACTGTAAACAACTATTTTTACCAACTACGAAAAAATTCACACTAGGCGACTTTTATCATGTCTCCAGCTCTGAAATGAGTTATCTAAATGAAAAAATTTATGCATTGAAAGTTGTACAGCATGAAATTCTACGTTCATACATACTATGAACTTCATAGCCTACCTATTTTTCCAATTTTGGTGCAACGGACCAGGAATGCCAGACACGGTCCAACTGGTCCGGGACATTGCTGAGCAATTCGGTCGGATTCGCCTATAAATGGCAATAATTCCGATTTTGTACAGAACATTTTTCAAACGCTTTTGAAGCATTTTATCAGTATTATCTGTCTGTTTACATATTTATATTGTAAATAAAAATTTTGAGGTCTCTAAATTATACTTCCATTCATTCATCCCGGTTTCCTTAATATGTAGTTATGTTTATGGAAAAACGGAGAGAATATCCTACTTTAGAAAAGTTTTCGTTGTAAATAATTTACAAGCTTGATATTGACCAAAATTTGAAAACTTTGAACGTAACGGTAAGCTATGAACCTAAAATTTCATGCTCTACAACTTTCATTCCATGGTTTTTTTCATTTAGATAACTCATTTCAGAGCTGGAGACATGATAGAACTCGCGTAGTTTGCATTTTTTCAGAGTTGGTAAAAATTGTTGGTTTTACTTCCGATTACGCCCATATTCCTGGATGGAATTTCAACCTTTCTGTACTCATTTGTCGCGTAATATAATGCGAATATTCATTTTGATAATGGGCGTTATTTCGACAGGATGCGTTATTTTCAAGTTATCGGGCAAAAACAGAAAAAAAGGCAAGTTTTTGTCGGTACCACGAAATTTTGCCGAGGGTTTGGAGGTCGAAAACTTGGATTGTTCACCTTCTCTACAATAAATACCAGATGAAACGAAAAGAGCTTCAACCTCATTTACCGCTCCTCGCCCCCTTTGAAGACGCCGTTCCTGGTAGCTTCCCCACGTTTTTGCCGTTGGTTATCAAGAGAGCTTTTTAAAATGTGTCCACTCTTTCATTTCGATGGATAGGCTCGATCTTGCATACAAAACAAACTCAATATAAAACAACGATGTGGTGACTGTTGATTCAGGTTTCTCCTGTTTTGATTCTATGATGGCCTCTAGTATCAATGGTTGTTGAATATGACTGCGTCCCTCGGTAGTTTCATTTTACTTGTAATCAGTTCTGTGTAGGAGGGATGGAAAGTGTTGACAGTGATGATTTAGAAGTTATCTCAGATAAGGACAAGAAATTCTCACTCGTTTCTGTCAACAGCCTAACGGATGTCATGGGATCTCTGTTCACCTATGGGCATGGAGGAATAGAGTAGATTCTATTCCTCCATGACCTATGGGCTAACCGGCGCTTGTGTTTTAGCTTTTCGCGTTGTGTTTCCAACACTAGAAGAGGTCAGCTTGTGACTTTTTTTCCTATACATTTTCCATAACTGAATTTGAATGTTTCAGATGTGCGTGGGACAGCGTGCCAAACTGACGTGCTCTCCCGACTTCGCCTACGGCTCACGCGGCCACCCTGGAATATATCCTTTACTACTCTCACAATACCAACTGTAACAAACTCTTTATATTTTTCGCTTCCACGACTTTCAGTCATTGTCTGTTCACCAACTGGTTACAGGCGATAGAGAACCAGTTTCTGCTCACTAAAAACCGGTTTTAGGTGATTGAAATCGTTTTTCTACTCACAAATCGGCTTCTAGTGGATGAAAATCAGTTAATGTAACTAAAAACCGGGTTTTAAGGACTGAGATCGATTTTATACTCACAAACCGGTTTCTGGTGACTGAGAACTAGTTTCTGCTCACTAACAACCGGTTTTACTCTCTCAAACCAGTTTCTAGTGGTTATGATCCAGTTCCTGTCCACTAAAAACAGTTTTGTGGTCTATTTTATACTCACAAACTGGGTTTGCTAATTTACATCCAGTTCCTACTACTAAGCTGGTTTCTGGCGATAGGGATCGATTTTATTCTCACGTACCGGTTTTTGGTCTTTGAGTTCCAGTTCCTGCTCATTAAAAACCTGTTTCTGGTGATTGAGATCAAATTTATGTTCAAAAGCCAGCTTCTGCTCTCTAAAACGATCGATTTTATACTCACAAACCGGTTTTTTGTCCGGTTTCTGGTGATGAGGATTGATTTCATGCTCACAAACCGATTTCTGGTGGTTGAAACCCATTGTCTGCTCTCTAAAATCCGGATTCTGGGGACTGACATCGAGTTTATCCTCACATACCAGTTTCTAGTGATTGAGAACAAGTTTCTGTTCACGTAAAGCTGGAGTAAATCTGGTTCACTCCCCCCTGTTGCCAATCGTTTTCAACATTTTCCTTCACTCCGTTGCACTATCCCGCCGAATTCCACCCTCATCTTCGACGTCGAGCTCCTCAAGGTTGAGCCTTGAACATCAACTTCCGCCTTCAGTTTCAGAGATCCACCGCTAAACCCGTTTGTTCTTAGCTGAATTTTCTACTAACGCAGGAATTTTTCGAGTTCATGTACAAAAAAAGCAAAATCCCAAAGCGTATGACATATTACAATCTGACTTAGATAATCTTCTCTTTTTTTAAAAATAAAAATGAATTTTAAGGTCAAGCACGATTTAAAAAGCTTCCTTCTTTTCTATCTACGTAGCAGTAAAAGTTGATCCCGAACGAGGAGAGCGGGGAAATTTGGGTCCCCTCACAAGATCCGAATCATTCCAAAAATGGAAGGAGGCTACTAATTGATACCATTCCATTTTTCTTGTAGCCCTCAACATTAGGTACTCGACCGTTTTCAATATACACGAATACGTAATCATTCTATTTGCAATCAATTTTTCGACGGTGAATCTGGACGTGACACAATTTTTTCAATATTAAAACCTCAATTAATGGAAAACTGTAATCAATCAGAATAATTAAACACTATTTAACTGTGAAGTGAGTTGTGCTTGTGTTCCCGATGTGAAGCCAGGGGTCTACGTTGAGCCAAAATTGAGGGATGTTTGAGACGGCAGATTTCTACTTGGGGTTAAATTAGTATAATACCCACAAGAATATTGCGCTCTGACACTGCATTCTGGTGGCAGAATCCAACTAATCTTCGCGCAATAGTTTCTTGTTTTACACAAACTTTTGTATTAGGAAGAATTAGGAATACCAAAACTACACAAGCGGTGAGCAAGCTGAGACAGTGTTGCCAACAAAAAAACAACTCAGGATGACACATCGGCGTTTCCTTTTGCGGCCACCAGACTGCAATGTCAGAGCGCAATATTCTTGTGAGCGACCTATAGCACTCTGACAGGGGGGCCACTTTCTTGGACGGGGAGGATGCACAGGAAACGCCGACTGTAAATCGGACTGTAAACAACGAAAATAGGAAGAGCTGCGCGGATTTGCATGCGTGACATACTCTGTTAGATAGCGACAGACACGTTCTTCGCTCGGTCGATCACTTTCTCGGACAGGAATTATTTGAATAATAGGGATTTAGTATTAAAATTTGGATCTCCAGGTAGGATACAGAGAAAACGACGACTCTCACTGTAAATAATGAAGTTTGGAAGAGTTGCGCGCGTCAGAAATAGCGCTCAATGTGCTTATCAGACGTAACATTTGCAGGTGAATCCGAATTCGCAAAAACATTTAGGGGTTCCCATTCAGAATAAGAAAGCAGCAGGGGATCTCAACCCCTCTAGTGGTTGGTAGACGGGATCCATCCCAGGACGATAGAAAAAATCGGCGTATTTTTATCGCTTGCCATTTCAGAGTCCTTCTCCTGAGAAGGCTCGTGACATACACTGGCAGCTAGATAGATTAGCCACGAGAATTAAATAAATAAATACTTTATTACCATCAACATCATACAAGCTTGATAGAGCAAACGTCAACACTAAAGAAAACTACCAACGTACGACGTTAAAACAAAACAAAAAATAGGTAGGTAGGTACTTCAAGCCTTGTAGTCGAAGAACTCATTGGTATTGTAGAACTCTTGGGCGATTAGGAAGAGTTTTATCTCCCTCTTCAGGCTCGCAGTAGGTCTCGTCGGGTTCAGGTCATTTCGGGCATTCATGATGAAATGATTAGGTTTGTACCAGGTTTGACGGAATGTTAACAGAAATCGCCGGAGACATGCGCAGTATAGAAACTGCTGTTCCAGGTCGATCGTAAGTTGAACGAAAACCGATAGCTCGAGTACGTGCGGTCGGGTTTTGTCGACAGCTGTTCAACTTCTGTCGACAGACGCAGTGAGACCTGGAACAAACCTATTGATGATTTTCACCAATCGGTAGTTCGGGCATTTTTCATAAAACGTCTTGGAATGGGCGGGGATTCGTAGAAGGCTCTCTTCGAGTAGTTGTGGACGAAATGCGCGTCGCTGAGGAGGCTTCGATGTCTGATATAGAATAGGATGGTCTCTAGGATGAACATGGACGGAATCGTACGGAGATTATAAGCTTCGAAAAGACCTCTACACGAGGATACCGGAGGCAACCCTAGGATGATTCGGACGGCCCGCTTTTGGAAGTTTACTGGGGTGGCCCACGACAGGATACCATAACGGGCCCGCGAGACAAACCCCGTGATAGGCAGTCAGGACGACGTCCCTGGATGCTACGGGTAGAATCTTCCGTAAGCAGTAACACACCGAGCTCAATTATTCCTGAGCCCAGATGTGTGATGCAGAAAGTTCAGGTTTTGGTCTATCGTCACCCCGAGGAAAGTCGCATTCTCTGCCACTGCAATGAGTGAACTTCCCAGAAGCAAATTTTTAGCCGGATCTGTTTGTCCTCTCGCTTGAAAGGTCAGCCAGTTCGTCTTTGCTTCATTGAGTCAAGCCGTGACTATAAAATTCGGAGAAGTTTATAGTGCTTGTATCCTGGCCATACAGTGCAGCAGGCAGATCGTTGACCAGAATTAGGAAAAGGAACGGAGCGAGCAAGCTTCCCTGTGGAACCGAGCGCGCAATAACCTTCGGTTGGATGTAGTGGTAGCCGTCCAGACCCTCAATCCGTACTGTCCACGCACGGCCTTCGGGAAAGGTAGGTTCCAAACAATGTATTCGATACTCCCCTTATGCTAAGCTTGTCCAACTTTTTTAGCAGTGTATCATGATCGGCTACGTCGAAAGCCTTGGCAAGGTCCGCCATGCAGCCAGCAACATGGAATCCCTCGTCCAGATTTAACAAAATTTGTAAGAGTCGCTTCATCAAGTCAGTTAGTGCCGTTTCGGTTAAGGCCGAGAGGGTTAAGGTGTTGATTTAATAATTTTTATTGAAACTTCATGAACTTAAAAATAACAATTTACTGGAATCACCCCCTTAATTGAAATTCAAGTGATTTGTGATTCCATCATAAAGATGAAATGCGACTTTTCGCATGAATAATTCATACAATTATTGTACGCTATACATTTCTTCTTCGTGATGGAATGGAAATTTCTTGCTCGTCGTCACAGTCAAGAGTGCTCATATAAAGGAAATGTGATTCGATGACAGTGAAAATTTAAAACACGTAAATTAAGTCATGTTGTTGTTTTTAGTATAATGAAATGGTTGAGTGGGGAAGCACTTAAAGTCTGGCATTCCTCACAGACTCACTGCCTTTGAGCTACACAATCTCTACCAGCACAGATAAGGAAGAAATAAAACCCGTTAAAACGTAACTATTGTATTATAACACAATCCAATTATACAATTAGGTATGTGACTTGTAAAAATTGAATACAACCAGAAAAGCCCTAACGGTCACAACGTAACATACCAAACCCGAAAACGAAGAAAAACCCACTAAAATTCGAGCTAATAGAAACTACTTCCATCACCACACGTACATTTCTACGGCACTATTGATTACATCTGAGATCACGTTGGCGAATTCCAAGACAAAAAAAATATTTTCTGACTCCAAAACTAAATTGACTCACGTTTCAAGAGCTAAAGAATCTAAGCGTACTAAGCTACGTCCGTAATGGTAGTGTTGTACATTCGGCAAAAAGTCAACTTTGCGGCACAAAACAGGACCTCAAAAAGTGTAGTTTCATTTGAGAGAATAATGATTTAATTGATAAGTTGATAAAAGAGTAGTTTTGTGTTGACCAGAGATAAGCGATTGGTCCTTGCGAGTTGAAAATACGTTCTATGATTCAAATTTCTGATTTTGTTTTTCTACTGCTACATTTTCAATACGTTGTTAGTCAAAGACTACAGCCACTGGGACGTTTTGCACAGCCATTTGACGACGCGGGCGTTCGTTTGTACGACGGAAACGGGCGTTGGGGCGGGCGGCGAGGTGCTCCGTTGGGGTCTGAAATAAAACACAAGGAACGATGAAGTTGGGCGAGAAACAACAAAAATTGTCCAGTGAATCAGTCAATTAGTCCAACCTTACACAAATCCTCCGATCTCGAACTTTCCAGATAATCTTGTTCAAAATATTACTCATTGTGTGCTTACACACACAGGTAAAAAAAAAATGAAGTCGGCCAATTTCTCCTTTTTTAAAACAATTAATCAAAGCGTCAATGTTTTCCTTTCAAGAGGCATACGTTTGCACCAATCGAAAAGGGAAAATATCTCTACATTTGGGCCAGTTCTAGAACTGGAAGCCAGTCCACCGCCGACCTACCTGGCCTCAGGCCCCTTCCACTCGCTTTTCGGTAATGAATAGTTTTTATGAATTTTAAATTTTCTACTTTTTGTTTTTAAATTTATGTACAGATGAAAAACTATAACCGCTACCAAGAGCGGAAACGATAATAGGGTTCTGTTGTTATTAGAAAGTCAACAAGCAGAGTTGCAACGTTTGATACCACATTAACCTTTCAAACTGGCGGAGATGCATACGCCCCTTTTTGAGCCTCTATTTACTGGACTAAATGGTTTTAAGGGGATGTACCTTTGGGCTGCGTATGAAATCAAGTCCGTGGAATCTGTCGAGCCCTGAGAGCTGAAGTAAATGGGAGAACACGATCCCGAGTCGTTGGTGGTCAATTCGCTTGAAAAGGAAAAATGATGTGAGGCGTCTTACCAGAGTTGCCACTACAACTAATAGTAATGAGAAAACCAACTTGTATTTGTCCGAAGAGAGACCCAGATGTTGAAAAAACTCGTTGAGGTCAGAAGGCAAAGACGGTTGATGAGGTAGTTTCGTCGGCGGGGAATTGGGCCGGTCGTCCGCTCCATAGGACTTGCACCGGACGAGTTTACTGTGCGCGGCCTCCGTCCAGGTGGTCAACCTGCGCAAAAGGTGGGCCAGTAAGGGTGAACTCATCTTTGAGTGCGAAGCCCTGGAGAATGTAACTTGCTCTCGGATCAGTGGACCAGGAAGAGATACTGGCGCAAAAGGACCTGGTAGGAGGTCTATTGAACCTCTTCAAGGGCACAGAACTCCTACTATAGTAACTCTGAGAAGCAGCACAATGGGTCTACAAGCCTACGTGCGGGTAGTGGTATTGATCTAATCTAAGGGTCAATAATGTCAACCCTGATTCAGGTTGTATACCTTTCTTCAACTTTCCCGAAGGATCCGCCCATACTTTGGAGGCTTTTGGGGAGTGACGGCGGCTTCCCATAGCTCTTGTCTGATGAGTCCATCGAGTCCTGCTAAAACAAATGTATACATATAGAAACATAGTTTGAGGAGTTCCAGTGCAGGACAAATAGGGCTGCCAGACGTCCTAATTTTTTATTCATCACCAGCAAGTTTGAGGTACGTTCAGCCCGGTTTGAAGAGCTATGAAACTGACTGAAGAGGTACAGAACCAGTATGAAGGGCTTTAAAAATGGTTTTGAAATCCTGTAGAACCGGGCGCAGAGCTTTCAAGCTGCTTTGGAGAGCCATTTTAGGGCCAAGGGAAAATACCGGGCAGAGTCAAGAGCAGGGAGACAAGTACAAAATACCCCCGCTTTCCAATCATTGGAGAAGCTGAAGGTGAAAGAGACCAAGAGGCAGCAGAAAAGCTACAACAAAATTATGGTACAGGCAGCGTGGAGGAACGCTGGAATAGAATTACATCAGCGGTCACTTCAACAGCTGAGGAAGTCCTGGGCGTTCAAGTGCATCGACCAAGAAATGGGCGGTTTGTTGAATAGCGGGGGCATGCAATTATGGAGAACATGAGACTGAAGACTTGGGTATCCTCAATCAAATCGAAGAAAGCGATGAGGACGTTCCACCTGATCAGGAAGAAATTACTGACATAATCAACAGCCTAAAAAAAAAACAACAGAGCTCCCAGTGTTGATGGAATAAGCAAGGAGGGGAGGAGCTGATTTGGAGCATAATATGCTGATATTATCGTTGCTCAAGTTCTATCATGGCCTATCTAAAAAAAATGCAACTTTTCAGGAGAAGCAAAAAACTGTTTTGTAACTACAGTTTTCATGCAAATTGAACATTCTCTCATAATTATTCATCTATCCTTAATTACAAATCTAAAGCACTAGCACTAATTAATAAAATAATTTTTTTTAAACAAATTGCCCATGAGATAGGCCATGATAGCTTAATTTGGAGATGAGTTAGGCCATGATCTGAGAAGTTTCAGATAGGCCCACAGAGCAAAAGAGAGCAAAATGAGTTAGGTCTTGATCGCGTTTCCCTTAGTTACCTACGAATAAGCACTTGCGGTAACTTAAGAACCAGTGTTACCATGCTATCCGGTGTAAAACAACGAATCCAGTATTACCAAATACTCAAAATCGCATTATTTGAGATAGGCTATGATAGAGCTTGTTTATCATGCTCACTTCGAAAGTCACATGCCCTACGCCCTCTTGATTTGGGGAAATTCCCCCGACGCCTCGGCCGTACTTAAAAAGCAGAAGCAAGCGGTAAAGTTGATAAATGGAGCAAGCCACAGCGGTCGCTATCTATTCACGGAGAACAACATTTTGACTGTATTTGTGCTGTACGCCCTAGATTTGTTGTTGTACGTCAGGTCGAATTCGGATGTTCTCCCAAAGACACGCGCCACAGTGAGGATCTAGCGACTCAACGACACCGCCTGACGACAACACAGAAGAGCAACATTCTATTTATGGGCAAAAGACTCTACAACATGCTTCCGAATGATGTGAAGAAAGCGGGTACCCCGAGATCTTTCAATGCGAAACTTAAAGAAAAATTGTCAGCTAATCCATTATACTCAATCCCAGAGTTTTCAGACCTATGCAGTAAATGGTAGTTAGGTACATCATTCAAGTTGAATGAACTGACGATTGTATTATCGGCAATAATATTATTATGAATGAAAGAAAGGATGCCAGAGGAGTGGAATTCTGCAGGAATATGTACACCAGTCAGATGGTGTTCGGAACTGTCTGTTTCAGACGTGAAGAGGGCGACCATAAAACATTCAGTAGATATGGTATTTGCTAAGGAAATGAAGCCAACGGCCTTCCAAGAGCATTTCCTGCAAATGTTAGAAACAAGCAACGTTTCACAGACATGCATGGGGAGAAGTTGAAAGCTGCCAAAATTTCATATAAACAAGCTGGGGAGGATGCTGACAGGCACAGCACAGTCGACACAGCTATTGAGCTGTCAGCATCTCATAGTGCAGTCACTGTCGTAGGCGAAGACGTGGATCTCATCGTCTTGCTGGTGGGCTTTACGTCCCCTGGCAATGTATATTTTCATAAACTTGGGAGAGGTAAATCTCAGCAAACTTGCTGCGTCCAAGACAACGTTATCAGATTTGACGTCAAAGAGCATCCTCTTCCTTCGGATGTGACACTACCTCCTCCCTTTATGGTCTCGGAGAAACACCCCGAGTTCTCCTGCAGTCTTTCAAGACTCCAGAGGAAGAGGGCCAACTAGACAGCATGGTAGCAGCAGGGGGGTTGTACTTGTCAGATTGTAAGGGGATGACCCCATAATTCCTCCGAATGATATGAGGTTCATAACTTTATATGAGCTCCACTTTCAAGTGGACCTCTTCACAAATTAAAGCCCTACCAACAAGCAGCTCAACAACACATCCTACGCACGTACCTCCTAGTACAACTATGAGTAGGTGAAACCCCAAATTACTGGTTTTTTTATTATAGATGCAAAGGGAACCTTCTAAAACCGTTAGACTCGCATAAGAAATGGTAAGAAAAGGAAAATTATCACATATCACATAGTATGAGTTTTGACGAAGTGGGGAAATTCGGTGAAGTTTCCAATGCGCTTTAACGCATGTACTTGTGACTCAAAAATCAGAGATAACTAGTAGCAATTTGTAGGGAATGTACTGCTCTTTCATTTTGGCAGCATTTTCCGTTGAAGGCATAATTTCGGAGTTATAAGCAAAAAACTGAAAAAAAGTGGCAACATTTTTGGAGTTTTTGGCGAATATCTCAAAACGTACATGTCTAATACAAAATCTAATATCTTCAGAATATTATTCAGCACTGCAACCAACTATTTTTTTCCCACGTCCAACTACGCTTTTACTGGACTATCCCGAATGGGCAACCCGACAAATATCAGCTCGAACGAAAACACTCACGTCAATTGAGGTATCGCTGTTGGTGGAGACATTCATGTCTTCATCCTGCCTGAGGTAGTCGGATTTCATGCCATCACTAAAAAACGAAATCGTTTTATCAGTTTGAGGGTACAGGCGCATTTCATATTGGCAGCAGTGGTTTGAGAGCTCACCTGACGGCCTGAGTGGTTTGAGACAGGCTCTCCCTGGAACTGGCGCTGAGGTCCGGGAGGCTCTGATACTGGATGTCGGTCTCCGCCTTGTGGAAGCCCAGGGCGAAATGATCTATCGACCTGTTGATCGACAGGTCCGTCGATTTGGTCGATTTCCCATCGACGCTGTCGCCGTCGTCGTCAAACTGTCAGGGAACCTGAAGGAACAAATTGATCGTGAAAATGACCAAGTTTTGTTTGAAGAGCAGGCCGAGGGGTGTCAGCTAGGGTTCAGGCTGGACGTTTCAGTTTCCTGACTTGAGGGAGGCGGGTGTAACTGAAAAGGCTCCCATTTCTTGAGAAGCCTCCCATGTTGGAGTCTGAAGTGGCTCCGGAATAAATTCTGGGAGGAATTATGAAAAGGCTCCCCCTGCTGGCCCACCTCCAGTGGAGGTTATATAACCTATATAATTTATATATTATTAACGTAAATAACCTAAATATAACCTCCAGTGAATAATATATGTCATGTAACATTATATTATATAAATGTGGCACACCCAGCATTCCCTTCCCACGTTACCCTCTCATTTACGTCAACAGTTTTTTAACACGTGGACGTCAGTCTCGGGAGCCTTCTCGCTGTAGAGCGCGGAAGCCTACCGTGAACCTCAACCGACGGTGGGAGCCTTTTCAATACCACCGGTTAGAGAAACTCACGTCTGTGACATTTTCTTTGGAGCTGCCGTTCAGGAGTCGCCTCAATTTGGTCTGCAGTTGGTCTGATCCGGCTCTGTAAAATACCCTGTGTGAGTCTCGAAAAGAATTTCTCCAAATATTGTTCGGTTGGAGACTCACCTGGGGGTGGAAGGCGTTTTCTTGCGAACTTTGGCTGACGGGCGCCCTCTGGTGGCGACACGCTCGTTGACGCCATCTGCGAAAAATAAGCTGAAGTTCATGCTTTGATGATAGAAGAGTAAATCTTATGAAACGTCGGCATATTCAGTGCGAATTTACGAATCACTCTCAACATTTTCAACAACCACAATCAATGAAAAACTGATTTATCGTTTCAACAAATCTTTTGTGACGAGAGGGGCGCATGCATGAGGAGTCCCACACCAGGAATAGGCTGTGGACACTCTGGCACTTAACGAGTCCCTGCCACCAGCCATGGCTGTGGGTCAGGAGGTAGTCAAGCTAAACCAGGTGCGTAGCCAGTTGCCAGGAGTTTGATTCAAAAAGGCACTATAATAATATCCGCTTTGGTCAAATATGAGGAAAACGCGGAAAACCTTTACGACCTGAAAAACGTGTTATATTGAAGAAACAAAAAAACAGTAAATAGGTTCAAAATTTCAAATAATTTGGAAGGAGATTTTGAATTTCAGTTGATAGAGTGGCAGCAGAAATTGTTACAACGAGCGGGTATGTACGTGGGGCCGCAATCGGACGGTTCCAAAATTTGGGACTGCTTAGCGGCCGCAATCGGGAACCCCCCCCCTCATTTGGAGCCTTCTTATGACGACTTTTTTTACCAACATCGTTCTGGGGAACGTTTTGTTAATTTTTACATGTTTAAGACTTGCTCATTCAATTCAATAAAGTTGATTACACTGTTAAATTTAATATAACATGTACCCACTTTGCAACTACTGGCCTAATTGTAAACGGTAATTTCGACCATCGTGAAAAACACTGTGTCTAATATGGCAAGTAGAACGCTTTCTGATTCTGATTTCGATATTTAAAATTCAAATTTCGTCTAAACTTGGCCCGAATAGGAAAATAATACCTAATAATTATTATTGACATTTGGCAGTTAGCTCAGTGTAATGACGTCTTCCACGTCAAAAAAGTATCGTTAGGTACTCCGACATAACCATTGGAAGTATCGTGCCGCCTCTAATCAAGACACATTAAATCGTAGAGAAATTTTCTCTACGTGATGGCGCATACTTTTTTTTAATTTCTTGGTTTGCTCGTAACAAAATTAGGGAAGTTTATTTCCCAACGGATCTAAGCGTTTTTTGGGGTGCTGAATCCGAATATGAAGTTTGCTGCCTCCCCCGAAAAAAAAATCCGAAAAAAATCAAACGTTTTTCAGTTGTTCACTTATCTATCCATCTCTTTGGAGAGATATAAATGAAAAACTTAAAAAAAGTGCCAAGTTTGATTTTTTTAATGTGAAGCCGAAGTATATACTTATACCAGAAACTATGCGTTTTCCGAGTATGACCACTTCCTACAAAATTAAAGTAGGTAAAATTTCCTATGAAAGGCAGTGAGATGTTTGAGCCAGTGGTCTTGGAGATACAGCGTTTTGAAAAACAGCGATTTTTCGGCGAAAAGGTCGAAAACGCCCACTTCCACCCCCTGGAACCCTATTAGTAGGTATGCATGATATAAATAACAAATTGTATTTAACGTGAAAGGAAAGTACACTAAATTTAATATAAGAAAAAACTCTTGTCATTCACTTTGTTGTGGAGGGAGGGGAGGGAGCAGAGCAGGAACGAAGAGTTTCTTCTTCCTCCCCCTCCATCCAAAACGTATGATTTTTGCGCCCTGCAGCAAAAACGACCCAAAACGAATCCGTTCACCCGTCTACAAAATGTGCAATACTTTTGCGTAATGTTTGAATGCATTGATGGCAGAGGATGTTTGTTGCATAGAAAACGAATAATTCTTTTTCTACTCAATTATTGAGGTAGATTTATCATTGCACGTTCAGGTTGCCTCGATTGTACTAGTGATTTTGAGCAACTTTTGCCTTACCCACAACACTTTAAAAGTTACTACACAAAAATCCTGCTTTTGCTTTATTGCTTCCGAGACTACCGAAGCTACTCATGAAGCATAAACCTTATAAATATGAAGGTAGGTGTGAAAGGTTGAAGGAGGGCTGAGCAGAACGCGTGGATTCAGTGAGGGTACATTAGCAAGATGGACGCTAGGCATGACTTCACTGAAGCAAGTTTCAAAATTTGAAACATGCTGCACCCTCTATCGCATTTAATGCGATAGAGGATTTCTGAAGTGCAAAATTCGAAACGTTAGTGTGCTTTCACGCTAAATACAATTTTTTATTGGTATCATGCATATTAATCGGGTTCCGGGGTGTGTGAAAGTGGGCGTTATCGACCTTTTCGCCGAGGAGCTGAAAAATAGCCGTTTTTCAAAACGCTTTAACTCCAAGACCACTGGCTCAAACATCAATTTTGACAGCTGCTTTTCGGAGGACATTTTATGAACCTACTTTAATTTTGTATAGAGAGGTCATACTCGAAAAACGCATAGTGTCTGGTAGGTATATAAGTGAAAAACTGAAAAAAGTGCCAAAATGTTGAGGTTTTTTGCATTTTCGATGTGAAGCCGACCTCGGAGGAGACAGCAAACTTCATATTCGGATTCAGCACTCCCCAAAAAACATATAGATCCGTTGGGAAATAAACTTCCTTTAATTGTGTTAAGTACGGAAACGGCACTCTTGGACACCGATTGACTGGACTACTTACACCGATCGCATTTGGCAGCTTTGACCAGCCTTTGCTCGGCATCAAGTACTGCCTCGCTTTTGACGAACAGCGACTTCGTCTCTTGCAGAATTTCGACGGCGCTCTTCCTTTTGGCTGCAAAAACGACAATCTGAATGACAACCAGACCTTCACACGTCACCCCAAAGAGCCTTGTACCTTACCGTTGACAGTCCTGAAAGTGAGGTAGTCCTGTGCCATTTGATAAGGAGCCTGGAAGGCTGCAGCCATCAGGAATTCCCCTCTGCAAAATGTGCTGGGTTTTAGGCAAGTTGACACCCCTTTAACACTAATAAACAAAACTGTCATACTTCGTCAATCCAAACAAAAACTCACCCCACTCGTCAAATCTCCCGTCGAATCCAGCGAAATCCTCAGCGCCGTCGGTTCATCCGAAAATATCACAAGACTTGTGACACTCAACGCCCATCCTGAAGTAGGTACGTGAAATTGCGAGCGTCGTGATATAAAAAAGACAACATCCCAGGGACAAACCACAACCAGTGTTGCCAAACAGTGCGCGTAAAATCCCCCTCAGACTCAGCTGGAAGTCCCCCAAATGAAAAAAAACAAAAAAACAAAACACGTTACATGAGCAAAATTAATGAGGTATAAGAATATTTTATTATATCATATTGTAATATAATAAAATGCTTATATTATAAGCATTTTTTCTGTTTATTGTAATTGAAAGCTAGTTCTATGAAATGACTAATAACGCCCTGATACCGATTTCAAAAATATTTTTGAAAAAAAAATCCACATCGTTTGAACAGATGTGGGACCTCGAAAAATGGATGCGTCCAAAAATACTTTGAAAACGACACCCCACTCGACCCCATAACCGGAAGCCTTCAAAAACCCATCCGTCGCGATTACATAAGTGTATTATTCCAAGAATAATAAACCAAAACCCTAATCGTTCCTCAAACGTTTCCAAGCGATCAAAAAGCCCCCCACATCTAAAAGGGGGGAACCCCCAGACATGGCATCACTGAGTGCAACCAAAACAAAATCAATAGGCCCTCAAGTTGACCAACTGAATGGACTCAAGGCCGACACGGAGAAGACATGTGAGACCGCTGACCAGGAAACAACATTTAACACAGATCGTGTTTTTTGTGGCTCTGGTAGACGTAAGGGGGGGGGGGTCAAGGCTTATAATATAAGCAATTTCTACTAACTTAAACCCCCTACCTGAGGAGAGTGACACGATTTTGGTCATCCTGGGTTCCAGCATACTTACCTACTTCTAGAAACCCGAAAAATTAGAAATTGGTCTTAAAAAATTCAGCTCGGCGAGCTAAGCTAACGAGAAAAGTCTAAACAACCCAAACGTTGCTCTACGTGGGGCATCTCAGCTCCAAAAGTGGTTAAAAAGGGGGGAAGGGGGGGATTGGAGCAGTTTACAGGATGTTGCGATGGCGGTGGGCCGAGGGGTGTCCGACGGCGACGTGGCTGCCTCCTCCAGTTCGCAAACCCTCCTCCTCCCAAAAGTTTTGTAATGTAACCACCTAAAACCTAAATTTTTTTTGTCAGTGTGGGTCTGTTGACCAGGTCGCGTTGCGTGGGCCTGCTGACCGTCTCGCCAGTGCACCTTGTACAACGCTGTGACAATAATGATCGTGTTAGGCTTCATAAACTTGGCTTATTAATTGTTATGTTGTTGCGTCTGAGAAAATCTTTACGAGGCGGAATGGGTCAAAGCAAGAGAGGAGCACCTGGAACGTCATTTTAAGATACCAGGGATCCTCCTCCACCGTAATGGAGCCCCCAAAGTCCACAAAAGCTCGAGATAGAACATCGGCAGCTTGGTTCTGCCGCCCGGGTCGATGTTGGATTTCAAAATCGAATTCTTGCATTTTCATTGTCCACCGGGCAAGCTGGCCATGTGGATCCTTCAAATTCTGAATAACAGTGAACCTTGACCCCTCAACTGAGACTGAACAAAACTGTCAAACACTCTTTTTCAGTCGTCGTGAATTTCCTTTCAGTGCTGGTGAGTGCTCAACTGATGTAAGCGACTGGCTTCTCTCCACCTATAACGTAAGGTAGATGCGGCGAAATAGTGGGAATCCATCCTATAAAAAGACGATTTCAGACGAAGTAGTCTATTTCCACGATAAATAAAATAACAACTTGTAGACGTGTTTCGGTTTACTAAACCATCATCAGTACAATGATGGTTTGTACTGATGATGGTTTAGTAAACCGAAACACGTCTACACGTTGTTATTTTATTTATCGTGGAAATAGACTAGGTACTTCGTCTGAAATCGTCTTTTTTTTTCTCTCTCCACCTCCCAATTTCTGAGAGAGAATGGCTCCAATTCCAACATCGGATGCATCAGGAACCCCCAGAAATAAATTCTGCGCCCAAAATTACTGAAAAACGACACCTAACTCGACCATCTGGCACACGTTACATCGAGCAGATCAGCTTCTGGGATCTCAAAAAAAGTTTAAATTGATAAATTTATTGAATAAATCTAGAATATTTTTTTTTAAATCGTACATTGCACATTAAAAATTGATACAGACATCTTCAGTAGCTTACAATGATACTCACGAACAAAGAAAACGAACAAAATTGACATAATTTTATCCGAAGCAAAATAGTAACAGCACGAAAAACCCCGAATGACTAGTTGAAATACAAGCAAGGTTGGAGTCGATGAAAATGTATTGACAGATCAAATAAAAAAAATAAAAACTAAAAAAATCAGTGTCGCAGGAATTGAATTGGGCCAGATTTACATTTCAGTGGAACTGCCCAAATTGGCAACACTAGGGGGAATCAACGTGGCAACGCTGTGAACGATGACAATACGAGGAATATAATATACTATTATTAAACCACGTTACAATTTGTGGCCGACTTACAACAAACGCTGTCATTTTAACGGGACGTGTAACTCACTGGTTGCATTGCCACCTCAATCGGCGACGATGTAATCTGACTAGATAGTGCGACAATGTCGCAAGAGGTGAATGACCTTTAACATACTGAGACGACTCTTTTAGCAAACCAAAAAAAAAAAAGCGAAAAAAAAGTCAACAGTAAAATTCATAACAAAACGTAGCTTTCCGGGGTGTGGAATGTGGTTTGGGGTTGTCCTTTTAGACCCTTTGGATTTCGAATAGTTTGACGGCTGTGTCGTACCTGGAAGAAGAACAAAATGTGTGACGTTAGCGTTACTTCTTAGTCCAGTATGAAGAGGTTCTAAACAGGCGTTTTGAGGAGAGAAAAAAGCATAGTACGGTTCTGAACGACCGCCCTTCAGTGTGGAATGAGCGGAGATTGGCCGGCGTAGCCAGCAGGGGATGGCCCCCCTGGTCTACTATATAGGAGCTCCAGCCTGAGGAGAATGAGAACCATCTTTATAATAAGGAATTTCTCGAAGGTACAAATGGATTTGACTTCCAAAAGAATCCTTTAACTCTCATCCAGTATAATATATCATCAAAAACCTACTATTTGTTATCGAAAGGAGAGTAGAAGGGGTGTGAGGCCAGGTGGGAGAGGTCGGGGGTTGGCTGGCTTTAGCCAGCAGGGGGTGGCCCCCTAGACTACTATTATTATTGCAGCTGCAATATAATATTGCAGCTGCAACACAAGGAGGAGAACCATCTTTATTCTAGAGAACTTCTAGAAGTAGTAAAAATTAAAAAAAAAAAACCACAGGGTACTGCTTTGAGCCTTTGGCTAAAATTCAAGAAACATGGAACATGCTTTGCCTAGTAACGTTGCCAAGCAGAAATTAATCAACAATTGGCAATTGTCTGATAAAAAAAATAGCTCCTTTGTTCTCCTAACCTCCTAATACTCGTGTGACACTTCTACGTCAGCCATCTCGCGTCACTCATCTCGCGTCACGTTTTCGGGCAGTTCGCTCAAGGCTAAAGCATGTTCCATGCTAAAAAACCTTTCGAGATATATCTCAAATAGCTTATAATCATACAATAATATAAAATTGTGTTGGCCGACGGCCGTAAGCCGTGTGGTAGCCGTGTGGTTTGTTGGTACGGGATAACGCGTTCCCGAGTGAGTTTTTTCACTTTCCGCTCGCTGGCCGTTTAGGGGGTCGAAAAAATTACGAAAAAATACGAGCCGTATAGATCAGAACTGGAGGAAGACGTCGGTCAAATCGTAAATCCGAAATTCGCCCGGGAAATTCGTCGAAAATTCGTCGAAAAATCGTCTTTCTCCCGTTTGTCCTACGTTTTCCACTTTCAACTCGCGCCAAAGCCCGTTTAAGGGGTCGAAAAAATTACGAAAAAATACGAGCCGTATAGATCAGACCTGGAGGTAGACGTCGGTCAAATCGAAAATCCGAAATTCGCCCGGGAAATTCGTCGAAAATTCGTCGAAAAATCGTCTTTCTCGCGTTTGTCCCACGTTTTTTCGGGTTCAAAAATACCCAGTAAGGAGCCATTTTTTGGGTATGGTATCCGCGAGCCAAATGCGCGCCAAAATATGGCCAATCCGATTCCGAAGTCGGATTTCAAAAAAACCGAGGGGGAGGGCGTGATTTCACGGTGAGAAGACAATTGGATCGTTTTAATTCGCGCGGGGCCAGGGAAAATTCGTCGAAAAATCGTCTTTCCCCCGTTTGTCCTACGTTTTCCACTTTCAACTCGCGCCAAAGCCCATTTAAGGGGTCGAAAAAATTACGAAAAAATACCAGCCGTATAGATCAGACCTGGAGGAAGACGTCGGTCAAATCGTAATTCGGAAATTCGCCCGGGTAATTCGCCGGAAATTCGTCGAAAAATCGTCTTTCTCGCGTTTGTCCCACGTTTTTTCGGGTTCAAAAATACCCAGTAAGGAGCCATTTTTTGGGTATGGTATCCGCGAGCCAAATGCGCGCCAAAATATGGGCAATCCGATTCCGAAGTCGGATTTCAAAAAAACCGAGGGGGAGGGGGCGATTTCACGGTGAGAAGACAATTGGATCGTTTTAATTCGCGCGGGGCCAGGGATCTTAGAAAATGGAGGGTCCAGGGAACTTTGATAGATGGAGAGGCCTTTATTTAAAAAAAGTTGAATTGAATTAAAAATAATAATTTCCTAAACGGTAAGCCCTAAAAATACGCCGATTTTTTCTATCGTCTCTGCTACGAATAGGAGGGGCCGAGCGGAGCGAGGCCTTATGTCTGAGTAGGGGTTTGAACGTGTCCATCGATGCTACGCACCCCACAGGCGGCAATACACCCCACAGGCGGCAATACACCCCACAGGCGGCAATACACCCCACTAGGGGAGCGAGCGAAGCGAGCCAGAGAGACTAGTATAATATAAGTTTTTAGCATAATATATAATATATTATATAATACATATTATTATGCTAAAAACTGAAAACAGGTCCACAATTTCGAGCAAAAGCCGTCGCCCGCGAGCTTCATTGACGTTCCGCAACTCAAAGTATCCGATGTATTTTGGACATACTAGAAAGAACTGTTCAAGCAACAAGAAATTGATAATTCGACACCCCAGTGAAAGAGGTTTTCCCAGTTTTGCAAATTACGAAGTTGCCATTTTTCAACGCGCTCTAGTGGCCTAACTATTCGTCCAATCTTCAACTGTAGTATAATAATATTATAGCAGTATATTATACTACAGTTGAAGATCAAATTATGCATTTTGTAGGGAATTTTGGCTTATCATGAGTTTCCACGAAAAACGCTTTGGTTTTTAGATACGTAACTCAATAGTTTTTTCGATTTTTGAGGTGGGTCTGTTTCGAGGAGGCAAACTTCAGATTGGGATTCAGCGCCCCAAAAACAGAACCGATATAAAACCTAATACGCTATTTTATCTTCTAAAAGCCCGAAGCCGGACTGAACTGTCACGTGAAGTAAAACGTACCATATTGGCGGATCGACGTTCCTGAGGTAGACTACGCCCCACATGTAGGTCCTGAACCAAGCGGCGGTCCCCCCGTTGGCCTGGTACCTCCTTATCAGAATGGGGTGGGGAACGGGAAGGAGGCCGACGAGAGTCCCGTGTTGGAGAAACTTGAGGATCTCGCTTTCGTCCGTCAAGCCTCGGTCGATGCAGATTTTCTCCACTTGGGGAACGAGGACTTGAAGAAGCCGCATGATCGTTTGGAGGGGGAGTTTTGATTTCCAGCTGTTGACCCATTCCGTCGTCGCGATCCACTCTTTGGATTTGGCCTCCTGCGTGGGCGAACTCACGTTGCTGTACGACTTCGGGGGCGGCGCTGAAGCGGCAGGAACTTCGTCGGCCGGTGATTCGGCAATGTTATGCGCCGACTCTTGCCCAGTCATCTTGTCAATGCCTGAAAACGTTATAAGTCAGCACTTGAAGACTTGCACAGGGATCGAATTTTTAAAAACACTCACACGGTGTAGGTATTTAAAGAATTTTAAAATTTAAAAAAAGTATGATCTTTTTGTAAATATTTATTTTTAAAAAATGGTGTATTTAAAATAAAATTTTTGTATTAGAAAATTTAAACATATAAATGTTCTAATATTTTTATTAAAATGTTAATATTAAATGTAAATTTAAACATTAAAATGTTCTACTATTTTTATTAAAATTATAATATTGAATATAAATTGTATAATAATATTATACAATTCTATTATACTAATATTATACAATTCTATATTATAGAATATTATTCTATTTTTATACAAATTTATGAACAAATTAATTTTTTTAAAAATTAAAAATTGTTATTTTTTGATTTTTTTAAAACTCACGCGGCGTATCCGCCAAAGAAGCTTCGAGCGTGCCGGGTTCGGCTGGAAGAGCCGGACGACTCCCTTCCATTGGCGGGGCTTCGGGGCTTTCGGGCGTCGGCGACGGGATGTGACGCTTGCCGCTCCGCCGGCTCAACGACTTCGCTATGGCCGTCCGGTCCGACGGAAGGTTAGCCAAAGAATGGAACACCTGACGTTTCCTGATAATCGTGTACACCAAATTCGAATTCCCTGCGGACCACCAAAATAAATTACTCCACCGCATCACACGATAAACCCTCTCACGTCGGTAACTTACCGTCAAACTGATACTGTATGATGTTGTTGAATATTTCCAAAAGGAAAAACACGAGATGGTGGTTGTTGGGAGAGCTGAACAGGAACCAGGGGGTGCTGAAAGCTTCCAGCAAGTGCAGCAACTTCGTGGACGCCACCATCGACAGTGTCTTGAGGTAAGGCGATACTGAAAATGAAACCCCACGTGAATTTTTGAGCCGTTTTCTACACTAATATCAGTCTTGCTTCGAAATGCGCTAACACAGCGCATGTAGGTAGGCGAGTAGTAAGACGACCCCGGGTCCATGGATACGTACCCTTGTTACACGCAGTTAGAATTCAAATCCACAAATTAACAAAGGAAAATTTGGAAACTGCCGAAAATTGCCGTTTTCCAGCTTTTTGAGATTTAAACCCACTTTGGCAAGCTCAACAAAATTTGTTGACATTTAATGTTATACAAGGAAATGGAAGGAAATCTTGTCTACTTCAAGTTTATTTATTTATTTATTTATTAAGTTAGTACATGAATACTTAAACCGCATACATTTTGGGTTAAACGTCAAAACCCACCTGAACAATAAATTACATAACAAGTCATCAATTGAATTGAATAGATGAGCGCAACCTTTCTGTTATTACGAAAAAAATGCTGGACTGCTAACCGTAGCTTTTATTGAAACTAAGAAACAGTAGGTATCTAGCGACCAAACTATGCCACACAACACATCAAAAATATCCACGTGATGCTCATTACGTAAACAACTGCACCCTAACGACCGATGCGTAATAAAACCTTATGCCGATCAGAGGTAACGAACGGCTCAGGCTGCAAAAATCGTTTTGGAGTCGTTGGAATCAGCCTAAAAAGCTCATTCCATAGACCCTTGTACCAACGAAATCGGACAAAAACTTTCGTCCCCCTTTTGAGGCCTCCTTAGTTACACATCAGAGATAAACAACTTTCGTCGTGAAGGACCTCCCGAAAACCGATGAAGGGGATGAGGGAGGAAAAATCAAGGCCTATAACCTATAACCACCCCCCAAACTCGCTGATGACAATGAGACCACCCTCATGAAAATCTGTTGAGCCGCTCGGGCGTGATGCTCTGTACACAAACAACAACAAAAAAATATATACATGTCGAAGAGGTGAGCGCACCTTTCCATTTTTTGGAAAAAGGTTGCGCTAAAAAACATTTGCTACAAAAGTGTTCATATTCATTTTTCGCGTAACTACAACAATAATTATTGAGGATATATTTGGGCTTGAAAGGAGGTGAAGGTTCATGAGATTTTTGAAGGATCCCAGGATGTCAAAGAAAATCTAAAAATTTTGTATTATTTAATAATCAACCCTTGGGTAAAATTTGAAGCGTTTTTGGTTTATTATTCTTGGAATAATACACCTATGTTTTCGCGACGGAGGTCGACGACTCCGATCGGCCTCAAAATTTGACATTATCCGTTTCAAGACGTCTAGATTCCAAAAGCGAAATGGCCGTCCGCCGTCCGGGCCGTTTTAGGCAGTAGGAATTTTTTTTTTTAATCTGAAATTTTGACAAAATACTCGTATCGGTTTATTCATTTATTTATTCACGGGTTGGCCCAATATAACAGAAACACATTTAAATGTCTGACAGCAAGAAGAGTCACTAAAAAAATCATATACAGTACATACTAATAGACGGTAATAAAGTGTGCTGTTTCGGAGGAAAGAAATGAAAGCTGGAGATGGTGCTGAAGGAGAACGTCGTGCGCCAATCAAAAACATTACCTGAAAGCGGATTTTTGAACCTTCACCAACTTTCAAGCCTGAATATATCCTAAACTGTTTTGGATAGGTACGCGAAAAATGAATATGGACACTTTTGTAGCCAATATTGTCAGCTTCATTTTTCATACTGATGATTTTTCTATAGGACCTACCGAATTCGAGTACGGAGAAAAAATGCGAAAATATTGACCTTCTTCGCCCCCCGCCGCCCGTTCACCACGTAGGGTCGGGAAATTGTAGTATGTTAATCCCCCCAATGGGTATAAAAATCCGTGAAGAACTCTCTTCTGCTCTATACATTTCCTCCTAGAATCATGTATGGCCTACACTAAGGTTGCGGGGGAAATTCTAGGTAGAGAACCTGGGATTCTATTTCTGCGAGCCAAAAAACATAAAGAGTTGGGTAGGTATTTAGAAGCATGAAAACTGTTTGCCCTCATTCTTCCTAATTTATCCAGACTAACCTGGCAACACTTACCGTTCACTAAAATCGTCAATAGGCAGTCAAAGAGTGGTTGCAGGCGTTGGTGACCCGTAGTGATGATTTTGTGGAAGACCGTAATCAACAAATCAGCGTGCGTACCTAAACAGAAAACACTTTTAGCGGAACTCATCTCTCTATCTCAATCCCACCGCACTGAAAACGTTCGTACCTGTAAACACAGGGATGTCCATCGGTATTGTCGCTGTGTACGGTTTGTTCAACCGGACGCCGAAATTCCGTTCGCCGCTTAGCAGCAGGATGATGAACACCCCGATGTGCATCAAACCGACACGAGCTGTAAAGTCGTAAACAACATCAGTATAAGGAACATCATACAGTCTTGGTGATTGAAAACGCCGACAGTATGAATTTCTTATTTCCAATCTGAATGAGATATTAATGGAGCCAAAAAATCGAGATCGTAATCGATTCATCGATTTTTCCCAAATCATCGATCCCAAAAATTCAAATTGATTTAAATCGGACACACAAAATCTCGAGGAGAAAAGTGCAATGTGCAAAGGAGAAAAAGTGAAATGTGACAATTAAAATTCATCGGCAAAAAATTAGGATCAAAACAATATAAATTTAATCCATATTAGTTAATAAAATTATTATTTAAACAAACGAATAGATCAAATCAATCGAGACAGATCAAACTCAATCGAATCAAATCAAACGAATAGATCAAATACAGGCTAAACTCTTCATTTATGTCTAGAGCACCTCGGCCTGGGGTTGGCACACTAGCACGACTTTTGGAGCAGAACTCCAAAATCTCGAAGAAGAAGAAAGCTTGATGATCAATTATCTGATTAATTGAACCCTACGGACATAATTTTAAAACCATCGAGTATTCAATCAAATGAAAAATTATTACGATTACTCGAGTAATTGAGACCTATGGGGAATCTGGGAGATATTCCCCACAATCGACCAGCCATCTCGTCAGCCCGCCAGAGGTAGTTACAGGCGCGGCGCAATCGCGGGAACCCCTCTTCTCCCACGAGCGGCTTCGCCATCCCTTGGAAGACCTCATTGGATTAGACCTCTGCACCATCGGCAAACAACCACTTTGTGACCTCAAGACGATCTCAATTTCACTGTTCATTACACAGTTATTTTTATAGGATCAAACCCGCTGACCAGGCCTCCTTAGATGCCAGCTCATTTGAGGAAGCTGAGTCGGCGGGAATGACCCTGATGCATGGGTCCATTGCCCATGCCCCGAGATCGGCCTCATGTAAGCCTGGGTCAGCTGGCCTTGACAGAAATTCGTCTAAGGTAGCTGTAACAACTGTTCCGATACCTTCCACAACTCATCGTGTAGGGTATCGACTTCCCCTCAGTTCTCTTCTCCACAGTATCCTGACACATCAGGAAAGCCTGGAGCAAGCAAGTCTTCCTCTTATGTGGCTGCATCTTCCCTCAGGTCAGCAGATCGTGACATCTTGCGTTATGCTCTGGACGGAAATTTTCCCACACTCCCTTCCTCTTCCTCCAAAACAACTGGCGGCGAAATTGTAGATTCACGCTACCGGCTTTTCGCCAAACACAACACTAACCAATTAACGAACCTAAATAAAAATTTAGGAACACAAATTCATGTAGGTACAGCCCAACACCCGATGTAGGTATAGGTTGTCCCACAATACCCATCCCTGTTTCGTCGATTCGAACAATCAAACATTATCAGTACTTCTTCACTCACATTGATCGGCTCGGGAGTCGTTGAGGTGGTAGAGTATGGGTACGAGGATTTGAAGGACGTTGCTGCTTTTCAGAACGTAATAGAGGAATTTCTGCAACAATTCAAAGCGTCAGTAAAATCACAGCTTAACAGCTTTTCTTGACTTTTTATTGAATGCTTACTGACTTTGTTGTAGTCGCAGAATTTCCAAAAGAACACGAGAAGTTCCTGGTGGGATTGGATTTTTTTGGCGGAATTGGGCAAATAAGTTTGGGCCAGCGGGTTGTTGAGGAGTCTCGTGAAGCCTCTGAGCACGAAGGAGAAGTCTTCGTCCCGGTGAATGCGCGACAGGTAATTGATGAATAAGTTGTCCGGAGAATTGTTCTGTGGGGAAAAAAGGAAAAACGTGGAAAAAAGACAAACACAGGGAAGGGAGAAAATAGGGGAAAGTACGCACGTCGTAAACAGTGGAAGCGGTGACGTCGTGGTCCAAAGCGACGATGAGAATTTGCAGGGCGACGTCGACGAGAGGCTCCCAGGAATCGGAAAAGAGCAAATGGTTGTAAGGGAGGCCCAACCCGACAGGATCATAGGCGCAGACGGTGTTCAGCAAAGAGGTGAAAATCGGCAGGGCGTGACGGTTGTCGGACGAGGTGAAGTACTGAACCCATTTGTTCGGGGCGGAGCTCATATCTGAAATCCACAAGGGTAGATAGATAGAAAAGCATGTACCTATATGTCACTTCGTACATGAGTAGACAAAAAGACTTAGAATAATTACAACTCTAACCTCTACGTATTTATAATGTAAATAATTTATATTATTTATAATATTATAAATTTATTATATAATAATTATAATATTATATTGTGCTCTAATGTAACTGTTACATAGGTAATGTGTTAATATTGTTAGGAGGCCGCTCCAGTTGGCGAGAAAAAAAGGTGTTTTTTGGTGCCGAGGAGAGAAGAGTTGGTGTTGGGGGATTTTCAGTGTGCTGAATACAAATCTGAAACCCTTTTTCGCTATCAGGTCTAGCTTTTGAGATTTACCTCAAATACCTATTTTCTAGCTACGCTTGAGTGTTAAAAATAGCACTTGGAAAATTCCAATTAATTTTTCACTTTCAACCACTGTATGTTTTATGAGGTGCAGAACCCGAATTTGAACCCCGACTTTAGCTATCTTCTTCCATTCCTTGGGAAACTGCGGTAAAGTTGACAAAGTACACAAAAAAATCAAAAAACACTGTTTTTTACAATTGAGGACCACAGGGGAAAAAGGAAAAATCCATTCTTGTGAAAATTGAGTTAAGTTTGACAACTTCCACACGAGGTCTTGTTTCTATTGGATACCACAAAACAGGGAAAATCGGGGAGAATGCCGCCCATAATGGCGATTCTGGTTCTGAGTTACAGGGGAAGAACGAGGAAATTAACCGAGTTTTCCGCCTTCTTCCCCTGTAATTGCAAGACCAGCAAATCGGAAATCTGGAGTTTCCCCCTGTGGTCTTCAAATGTCAATGCAGTTTTTGGAAAAAAAAAACAAAAAAACAACGGCCGATAGAAAAAAATCGGATTCCAAAATCGGATTCAGTATTAAAAATCCTGTAAGACTTGCTCTCTTTCATTTGTCAAATCTCAAAAAAAGTGTCGCTGGGTTGTGAGTTAAGTACGCCAGACTGTAAACATACGCAGGTTCAAAGTTCCTTCTCAGAGAACTGAAAGGAAAATATCTCAAAAATTCGGACTGGCTAGGGTGAATAGTTATATTATAACTATTATAACTGTTATAACATGTCAAATAATAAACAAGGAAAGGCTCAAGATATGCGAAGCTCTGAGATGCTACCTAGTTTCTCATGTGGGCTCATTCATCTCAAATTTTGAGGATCACCGCTGGGATCGTGGGTGCTGATTTTTAAATTGGAAAAAAGGTGCCGAAAATTTAATGCTAATTCACTTTAATAATAACTTTTGCCGCAGGACGCGAGTTTCGGAGTTATAAGCAAAAAACTGCAAACATTCTGTAGTTTGTTACAAGAATATCTTAAAACGCATACCTAACAGATATTATCCAACCATATAAAATATTATTTTTTCCATGTCGCTATAATTTTCGCTAACGATTGACTGGAATATTGACTTGGACTGGTTCAGTGCAAAAATAGTTGGACTACTAGTTGGGTTTTGGTAGAGGTGCTGGTAGAGAGTATAATAAAAGAGTCCTGTCTACCTGACGTCTATCATAAAAATGGTCTGCTGAAGAGCCTTCGCAGTGCTTGCTGCAATGACTGTCTTCTGCATAATTAATAAGCTAAAGCGCTGTCCCACAAACAGCAACGGCTTCCAGGCGGACAGACTCCTGTCCAACACCCATCCCGACTACGAAATCCTCGATGTTGGCAACAGTGGGACACGTCACAACACGACCCTGTTCGGCTTACCCGATGGCGGGTGGTACATCGTCTCGGAGAAACACGTAAGGAGCAATTTGAGCAGCTCCGTCCGGGCTCCGTCGTACTGGGCGTAGTGAGGGGGCGACTGCGCAAACCCCACTCCGGCTTCCCAGATATACTCGCAGCTGTCGATCGCTTGCAGATCTTCAGCTTTGTCCTGACAGTGAACAACAACGAAATTATGCCGTTTCTGGAAATTACAATAATATTGTAAAACACAACTCACCGGTCCAGTCCGTTTACTTGCTACCGTGAAATCAGGGCAGAACAGCAAATCCTGAAAATGAACGAATTTATTTATTTATACGTTCCAAGTCACTAACAACTTGATACAGAAGGCAGTGAATTTTCTCACCGATATGGCGTTCAAGAGCGAATGGGCGAGAGGGGCAGACTCGTCTTTTTCTCCTTTTTGAGCGCCAGAGCCGTCAGGGAGGCTGGTCCAGAAAAACCCTTGCCACTCAGGGTCCTCGAATATGTACGGGAGGACGCGGGTGAGAAGGCGGACGCAATTTAAAACTGAAAAATAAAAGGAAAATAAGTCAGCCAAGTGCGACAGCTGACAGGCTCACTCGCAACACTGCATGCTTTAGGCATCAGCTCTTCCCATCTGCAAGCTTTCGACCCACTTGATAAACCAGCTTTTGTTTTATTACGAAGAATATTAGGACGCGCTGAAATTCCCCAAAGTGATTTCCATCCACGTAAACAGAGTTAAAGATATTTCACGCGTTTTCAACAGATTGTAGCAATAAATGGCTCCAGACTCAATCTAACGGATCTGTACAGCAGGTATAGGAATAGGTAATGCCTAGCTGTTTACAGGTGCAGGGAAAGACATAGCCCTAGGTGTAGGCAAGCCATGCTTAACAAAAGAGAGACACATGAAATATCAACCAGCTGGGAGCACGTACGCTCCCGACCTTAGTGCGCAAAGGCGCATGGGAGATCAATTATTTTCCAAGTTGGTTGACTCCTCTCTCTTGCTTCTGGAAGCGCTCTTGCCGTCCAACAACTGCTAAGCTGAACCGAGCGAAGACACTGGAGATCCTTCTCAATCTAACCGTCCCCTCTTGGATGTCAGCTAGGGTTCAGGCTGGACGTTTCAGTTTCCTGACTTGAGGAGGCTGATGTATGCTGCATGCAGTATGCAGAGGACAGCCCTCTTGTTACCCAGCCCTACAGGATCTCAGATGCGGCAGTGTGTCCTCGCAGGGGTTTTCCCGATGGTAGCAGGGGGGTAAGAAGAAGCTTAGTCGGCCCTTCCAACGCCTGCTGGAAGCCCCACAGTCGGATCTTCGGGTATCGGCGTCTCTGCCTGACGTCGGCAAGGCGTTAAATTGTGAAGCTCTGACTTCCCTTTTTCAGGTAGCAAGAGGAGCTTTGGCCCAGATGCTGCGGCAGCCTAACAATGGACATGAGTTTGGCGCCTCGGCGGATGTGGAGGTGGAGGCGCTTCCAACGCCTATCATCAAAGCCTCCTGGCCAAACCAATTCCGATCTTCCTGCTTCCCTGACAAGACCAGCTGACTGAAGGCACAACAAAAACTAGGCTCTATTTTCATATGGCTTTGTTGTGACCTTTTGTACGAAGCTTTTGTTGACAAGTTAGGACTAAAATCATGGAGGAAAGGGGGGCTCTACTTTTTTCCATGGACTAAAATAAAATGATAAACCTATTATCTCACGTCACTTACCTGTAGTTTGTTCCTGCTGCGTCCGGCAGGAATTGTCGACGGCTCGGACCATCTTTTCGACCGCTTTGTAGCACAAGGTGGCCAAATTCGCCGGCGCCTCTTCCCTCAACGCCCGGATTTCCGCCGCCGGGACCAGAGTGAACACGTCCTGGACGCTGGTCACGTTTTCGTTCCAAAATTGATCCCAGAAGGGTTCGTCCGAGGAGTCGATGGGCTGCAACAGATTACTAGGGTGAGTGTGATCGCTTCCTTCCTATTAAATGTAGGGATTTCACGGAAACAACAGCAAACTTGATAACACAAAATATTAAAAACCGTACAATCTGCAATTACCCCAGTCATAATGTTATAGTATGGTACATTAAAATCTCAAAATAACGGGGAGTTTTGATATTTTTAGCGCAACCTTTCCAAAAAATGGAAAGGTGCGCTCATCTCTTCAAAATGTTTGTTTTTTGAGTTTGGGGGGGGGGGGGGGGGGGGGTGTTTTTATGAATCACAGCATCACGCCCGAGCGGCTGAACAGATTTTCATGAGCGTGGTTTTATTGTGATCTGCGAGTTCTGGTGGTGGTTATAGGCTATCAAAATCACCTCCATCGTCGAAGATTCGTCCGATCCCGAGAAGATGACTCTCGAAAAAGGCGACATTTTTAGCGCAACCTTTTTCCAAAAAATGGAAAGGTGCGCTCACCTCCTCGACATGTATGTTTTTTTTTTTGTTTGTTTGTTTGTGTACAGAGCATCACGCCCGAGCGGTTCAACAGATTTTCATGAGGGTGGTCTCATTGTGATCAGCGAGTTCGTGGGGCTGATTCCAACGACTCCAAAACGATTTTTGCAGCCTGAGCCGTTCGTTACCTCTGATCGGCATAAGGTTTTCTTAAGCATCGGTCGTTAGGGTGCAGTTGTTTACGTAATGAGCATCACGTGGATATTTTTGATGTGCTGTGTGGCATAGTTTGGTCGCTAGATACCTACTGTTTCTTAGTTTCTCTTGTAATAACAAAAAGGTTGCGCTCATCTATTCAATTCAATTGATGGCTTGTTTTTTTTTTGTTTTTTGTTTGTTTGTTTGTGTACAGAGCATCACGCCCGAGCGGCTCAACAGATTTTCATGAGGGTGGTCTCATTGTCATCAGCGAGTTCGGGGGGTGGTTATAGGCTACCTTGATTTTTCCTCCCTCATCCCCTTCATCGGTTTTCGGGAGGTCCTTCACGACGAAAGTTGTTTATCTCTGATGTGTAACTAAGGAGGCCTCAAAAGGGGGACGAAAGTTTTTGTCCGATTTCGTTGGTACAAGGGTCTATGGAATGAGCTTTTCAGGCTGATTCCAACGACTCCAAAACGATTTTTGCAGCCTGAGCCGTTCGTTACCTCTGATCGGCATAAGGTTTTCTTATAAGATACGCATCGGTCGTTAGGGTGCAGTTGTTTACGTAATGAGCATCACGTGGATGATGTGTTGTGTGGCATAGTTTGGTCGCTAGATACCTACTGTTTCTTAGTTTCTCTCGCTCATTAAATATATCGTAATAACAAAAAGGTTGCGCTCATCTATTCAATTCAATTGATGGCTTCTTTGATGTGCTTAGGTTGTGTGGCATAGTTTGGACGTTAGATAGGTAATGTGTCAAGTTACGATATCTTAGTTACGGTTTTGGTTTCAATAAAGAAGCGGTAATATTTCGTAGTAACAGAAAGGTTGCGCTCATCTATTCAATTCAATTGATGGCTTGTTTTGGGTTATTATCAGGAGCACGTACCCAATTTCGCAGCTAAAAAAATCGTCAGGAACTTTGTGAGCAGCTCGAAAAAACACGACATTTTCGCAGTTGTTTTGGCTTTTGGTTATATCTCATGAACTAAGCGTTTTAACAAATTTTTTATACATGCCTATCCATAGATAACATTTGCAAGAATTTGAGCACAACGCGAGCTATGTACGACTTACCGTTGTCAAGAAACAGCCTTTCGAAAATAGGCGATTTTTCCATAATTTCAGACCCGGCCAAAATACTTATTCTACGAGGATATTTGTTTTGAGTGAAGTTGTAAGAAATCTATTTAGCACTAGTAGAACTCTGTGGGTCAAATACCTAGGAAAAGAGAAAAACAACATTTTCCTGAATGTTTTCGGCTGTAGCTCGGAAACTATTGGCCCGATTCTAAATTTATTTTTTACTCGTTAAAGCTGATTCAATTTCCCATAGTAACTATTCCATGTGAAATTGTGATTTGAGCTTTGATAAGGGAGGGGCAAGCATGCCAAAAAAATGAAAAATTTTGGTAAGAACGTGTTTTGTCGCACATTTTTGCTCATGATTTGAGAAAGGTTAGTTCGATCCTAATTCTCTTCTTTTTTTCCTCGTGAAAGCTGATTAAATTTTATACAAGGGGCAGTACATTAAGAAGTAAGGTATAAGACTGGCCTAAATTTATTCCACAAAGTTGCTATCGTCGAGACGGTTGCTTCGACCTGCTCCACGTATCAAACGGCTTTATTCAGGGCCTCAAACGCTTCGGTTTGAGCAACTGAGGGGCGGAAGTCGCTGTCTGGAGATGCTCTGGCCCACAACGCTGCCACTTATAACCTGAGATTCAGCTGACTTAGGGCCTATTTCACCATCCGAGCGTTTAAACGTTAACGCCCAGGTTAAACACCCCGAGGGAGCACCGATTAGCATGAATCCGTGCGGAGCTCGGTCAGACCTCCTGGGATCCTTCCAAAATCTACAGATCCCCACAGTGAAATCGAATCGCTCTGGAGCCCCAAAATTGGATTCTACGTTCAAAAATACTTGGAAAGCAGCACCTAACTCGACCTCACAGCCAAAATTCCCTCCCGTAGCCCCATAGCGCCCCACGGGTTTGGGCGATCGGGCTGAAAAACCTTGCGGGCACAACTATAACTATCACTGCCCAAAACGGCCCGGACGGCCATTTCATTTTTGGAATCTAGACCCCTTGAAACGAATAATATCAAATGTTGAGGCCGACACCTACATACTATTAGGCGTTTTTAAGAGAGCAGCCTCTCGGAATACATACTATTAGGTGTATTGTTCCAAGAATAATAAACCAAAATCGACTTTTTTGACGGCCCGTCGCGCCCTCACGGCTGGATCAATTTTAACTTTGAGGTAGCTCATTCGCATTTTTTGCTCTTTAATTTACTATAATATAGAATATTATTACCTATTCTATATTATAGAATATTTTCAACTGTAACGCACCATTCAAAGTTATCCGTAAAAAAAAGAAAAAGTCCCGAAATTTCGAGGTTTTTGTCGATTTTGACGGTGAGCGTCCGATAAATTTTGTTGGGAAGCTTCGGATTCGTGTTTAGCACCCCCCCCCCCCCAAAACATACTAAGTTCGTATGCGATTACCAGGTCCGCGTACATCGCCACCTTACACCCCAAACGGGCCTTCAATTTAACCCGTCATACGACCGCTAAAAGCCCCACAAAACATACATTAAATGTTGCAAATCCATATTTCATGCAAGCTTAAACCCCTATATATAGGGGTTTGAGCTTGCATGAAATATGGACAAACGGGAATTTTTATGGGTGACTCATGGGCGCCCAGGGAACGTGACTTTAGCATTTTCTACTAGATTCTCCGTGTGCTCTAACTTGGTGCCCGAAAAACCGTGATTATTTGGCACTTGTTTCAGTTTTTCAGTTTCAGAGAAACGTTGGTGGTCAAATTTCTGGTTTCCACCCTTTCCGACGAATACTAATAATTATTGCCAATTATTGACAATTAGTAATTGCAATTTCGGTCTCAACAGAAATGCAATGTACCGACCATTATACAAAATTTAATCAGCTTTCTCCAGAAAAAAGATAATTAAGATCGGACTAACCGTTCCTAAGTTATGGGAAAAAATTTGCGAAAAAACACGTTTTTGACCAAATTTTTTTGCCATGCCTGCAGCTCTCTTATTGAAGCTCTAATCGAAATTTCACACAGAATAACTGCGATAGGAAATTGAATCAGCTTTCACGAGAAAAAAATTAATTAGGAATGGGGCAAATAGTTTCCGAGCTACAGCCGAAAACATTTTGAAAAACGTGGTTTTCCGCTTACCAAGCGGTGTCAGATGTGGGGGACTTTTTTGAATAACCCATTTTCAGTTGACTGCATAAATTTCCGCAACCAATGGACATGCTCCAATTAGTTTCAAATTTAACCTACTTTAGGGTGTATAGGGTAATGTTTGTATAAATACGCGTTTGGTGTGTTTGTTTCATGACTACCTACAGCAGTAGGGCTCTGTTTACTCGAGTGGCCTAGGTTGAGCTATAGTTGGTCTTATGAGGTTTTTCTCTACAAGTATTAAATTCGTTAAGTGACATTTTTTGATTGGGTACACCGTTTTCGATATAGAGGCTTTGAAACGTGAGCGTACCTAACCCACTTTTCAGCCGATTTGAGAAACACTTGCAAACTTTAACGATCTACTGTGGCAAAACGGCCGAACCGATCGAAACGTTTGAGAATGTCATTCGACGCGAAATTTTATGATGATCACTTCAGGAACGAGTAACATTTTCTGTAGGATACGTAGTTTACAAGCTATAAGCAAAAAACTGAAACAAGTGCCAAAAACCCCGGTTTTTCGGGCACCAAAAGTTAAGCACAAGGAGAATCTAGTAGAAAAATTAATGCTATAAACCCGTTCCCGATTGCCCCGATTTAATGCAAGCCACCCTCCTTCTTACCCCTATTATATTCGGTATAATACCGACTGGACTACTACCTACGCCAACATATGTCCCGACAAACGGACGACAAGACCAGAACAGTTGACACCCTCCGACCAATTCCGATCGGAAAAAACCGTCCCAACGTCATGCAAAACCACTCAGAATTATCAAAACAACGATATTCACACATAAAACACTCATTATCAACCAAACGACATCAAACACGCCACTTTTGAACCCACCTGCGTTTTGGAAGTGAGCTGAATCACCGCCTTCCGGTAGTTCAATTTCGTGTCCGTGTTCCCCATGTCGTCCCCTCAAAAGGATTCGCGAAGTTTTTAATCCGAAATTCCTCCCACTCGACGCAATTAACAATTGATTTGGGATCGGGCGATAATCAAACGGACGTCTACGTCAACCATTTGCAACCCGCGCCGAACCTTCCGGTACCTTGTGTTGGTTAGTGTCAATTTTATAAGTCCGGCAAAATTTAGCATGGAGAAAAGCGTCAGAAACGATTTGCTTCCGAGTCTGCAAGGCAGAGGAAGCATTGTTTTCACTTTCGAAATGAAAAAAAATTTTGTTCTCCAAAATCAAAATTTCCACTCACGTTTTGCGTTTCAGAGCCTCCTGAAAAAATTTGGTTCCGTGTCTGTCTGTTGGTCTGTCCGCATTTCCTTGCCACACCCCATGGAGGAATAGAGGAATTCATGGTTGTCGAACGTTGTAGTAGGTACAACGACACAGGAAGTAGGTAGTACCTACTAGGTACTACCTACTTCCTGTTCTTCTATTTGATAATGGGCATTTCGATTAATCGAAACGGGAACACCAAACGCTCCATCCAAGGAGCTTCTTGAAGAAGGGAGATTCTTCTTCTAAGCTCCTTGGCTCCAGCACTTTCTTGGTTGCCCACAGAGTAACAGAGAGTGGTTGCCTTAAACTTTAAGGCTTAAAGTCCGCCAGGTTCGTAGCACTTTCTTGGTTGCCCACAGAGTAACAGAGAGTGGTTGCCTTAAACTTTAAGGCTTAAAGTCCGCCAGGTTCGTAGCGATCGGGTATCAAATCCGGACTGCCCCCAATGTCTAGTTCAACAACCATGGCAGACTCCCAGACAAAATTTAACACATGTGGCAAGGAATCTCTTCTCTGTGTTTGATAAGAACACGATAACGTTCCCCGAGCGCGCTCTGCCAGCCACGCGGCGAAACAAAATTCATTTCTTGTAACGGTACGCTCTTTTGGTCTTCGTGTTGATTTTTCAGGTACCTATTTCGTTTTTCAGGTTCTCCGCGGAAAATTCATCGGGATAAGTTTACCGTCGAAACATTTTTGAACTTTCACGGGGCTCCATTATGGACATGAACGAGTCGCCGGTTCTTTTTTCCAGGTGAGGAAAATCCATTGGCGGATCGCGTTGTTTATTCCGTCGATCGTCAATGTTTATGTCTTAGTCCTGGGGTCTTGCAAAATTTTGCGACACAAAAAATGCAACGTTTTTTATTGGTTGCACCCGTGGCAACCCGTCAACTTAATTTTTCATAGTAACAACGCGTGTTAGTTTCTCGTAGGTAGGTGAATTATCAAATTCCCGTCTATCAACAACTATATGCAGCCCATAGCAACCCATCAACTCAAAATGAAATAATTATTACTCAGTACCTGGATCTGTAGGTACATGGATAATATCCATGAGACAGATATTATGTCTTATGATGGCTATTTAAACATGCATGGTAGTTTTTAACAAAAACTCGAGTATTGATAGCTGCGCTACATTCGATTCATTTTATTTGCCATCATACGACATATCCATGTACTGATGTATCTGCATGCAGTGTAGATAGGTACTCGTCATCAGTTTTCAGTAAACTGATCAGCTATGAAACATCAGTAACTGATGTTTCATAGTTTTTTTTTTTTTTTTGGATTTTTGGTGATCGTTTATAAGAAAGCGTTATTTCATTCGAATTTTGTTTAATTGGTTATATTATATTAAATGGAAAAGGTACTATTTATAATAATTAAATATACCTAAATCCTCCAATGGTTTTTTTATTAGGAAGGCACAACAGACGCCGATGAAGTGGAAGTCGCCCGTCAACCACCACGAAAGCCCCAGATCGTCTCTGTTGTTTTCCGCTCAAGCGAAAAGTTACGAAAAGAAACTGAAGAGCGTTAGAAAAGTGAGTTGAAATTCCGTTGAGTTGATTTTGAGCATCTCCGGAGAGGTCATTCCATGACGATGGGGTTCTTCGGCAATTTTTCAAAAACGTTGCAAATTTCACACAAGCGTTCATATTCTAAGTAGTAATAATTCGGATGAAAACTGCTTTAAATATGTACTCGGCGCTCCCCGCCTCACCGTGATGATCCCCTTACCCAGAGTTGAAAGTACTTGAGTACATTTGCACTCAAGTACAGTAGTATAAAACAGGAATTTTCCCCTCGAAAAAATTTGTGTAAATGGAGAAAAAGCTACTCCTGTGATTTATATGGTTCAAGTCTTTGAAAAATTAGTACTTGCCAAGCCAAGTACTTGTACTTTAACTAAATCGAGACCAAGTAGGTACAAGTACTTGTAATTGGAAGTACAAGTACTTGTTGGGGTCACATACAACTACAACTACCAATAACCTTGCGGGCACAACTAGATCGTAAACTGAATATTTTTTCTCAAACTTTCAGATTTAAAAAAAAAAAAAAAAATCCTACAGCTCAAACCGGCTCGGACGGCGGACGGATATGTTGTTTTTGGAATCTATGTGGCTTGAAACGCATACCTATGTAAAATTTTGAGGCCGATCAGAATTTTCGACGTTTGTCGCGATTGCATTGGTGTAATACCTATTCCAAGAATAATGAACCAAAAGGAGTTCCCCTTTCTAGCCAAAGCTATAATATGGCACCATCGAACGTGGGCTTTCCGCGGCATGAGGCCCCCCAAACCCTAAGATGGGATTAGGAAAAAAACCCTTCGGCCATCCCGTCCATAATTTGGTTGGTGTCAGCAGACAACAGTGTGACATCCCTCTATTCCTACTGGATCTCAATTAATTGATCCTCTATGGTCCGTACTTGCGTTTAACTGAATCAGGGGACTTCATAGCGCACCGAGGTTCACAAAAGTCTCCCTCGCTTGGCCTCATCACCCCTTTTGTCAATTTAAAAGACCAAATAAATTCTCGAAAGACCAAAAATTCTTAGAAGACTTAATTTTCATATATATTGTCAAAAAGAGTACCTTTGACAATAGCCGATCCAATGGATGACGTTTTTGTAGAGCTGACTGTTGATTGTCTGTCTGTAGATTAAAAACCCATTCGAGCCGCAAGATCCGATGATTTTGGAAGAACACGTTTGCTCTCCTGGCATATTGAAAGTTGGTCCTCAGGTGAGTGCTGTTTGTGCTTGACGCTGAAAAATCTCTGAGAAACTCATCTTTCATCTGTACACAGCCGGAAGACTTCTCCTGGTCCATAGAGGACATCTCTCGGATCAAACCCGCTTCCTTCGACTCCCCCAAAAGCGTCGAATCGGAAGAATTCGACGAAGTCCGAGAGTCCAAAGTGCAGGAAGCGATTGACAAGTGAGTATGTGCTCATTTGTTGCCGTCCCTCCTCCATCGGCGCTTCCAACTGTCGCTGTTTCAGGTATTTCACGTCCACGCACGACATTCTGTCGCCTGACGACGCCTACACGGGGATGTGGCGGTGCCCAGCGAATTCTTACCCGAGTTCGAACGCTTCGTCAACGGCGATTAAAAAACCCCGAGCGGCCAAAACTGACGGTTGGTAGACAAAACTGGTCTACAGAAAATAAGCTGCGAGTTGCCAGCTTCTTTTTACCTTTTCTCGGGGTTTTGAGGCGCTGAATCCGAAAATGATTGACTTTTTTTAAAATGTTTGGTCAAATAAGGCTTTTTTTTAACCTTCCTTTACACTGAAATTTCCAGTAATGACCGACTTCTCTTAACGTCTTCAAAAGGCTTATAGAAAATTTACTGTAGATTCCGAATTATATAATTTACACAATTAATAATATTATTTACATACAGTCAGGGGTGGATAGGAGGTTTTGACCAGACCGGGCGTTTCAATTTGACCAAGCGCTTCAAGCTAGGATGCATTTTGCTCATTTATTCATTTAGATTATCAAAGCTTATCGACAAAGACGAAGGCTTGTTGGAGGAGCATCTGGCTGGAGCACTGAGCCGAAAGGCTTTGGGCGTTTCCAGCCCTCCTCGCCATCACCCCTCCACCCCTTCTCACGTAGGTCCCCCGCTTGTTCATTTCTTTCAAATTCTACGCTCAACCTCAGGCCCATGGTAAATTTATATCTGTTTAAATTTACCTTTTATAGCAGTTTAAATTTAATTGTTTAAAAAAATTGTTTTTAAAATTTTTATGTAAGGGGTTTTGGACGGATGATAGACCCTGAAAAATGAATTATCAAGATTACTCGGAAAACGAGTCCTAATTCGTCTTCTTGGTATCCTTCAAAAGCCCCATGGATTCCCACGGTGAAATCGGATGCTTTTCGGACTCCAAAAATACATCAAAACGACACTCTTCAAAAACCCCTCTGTTGCTACGATTAAAATTGATTTTAATAAACGACTTTCCCAGTTTGGTTCCCCTACGTGCTGTTAAAAATGCTTGCACGAACATGAACCTGTTTATAGAATTTGCATTGAGTAGCAGTCCACGAAAAGCTCAGCGATTACTGGAAAATTCAGTATTAAGGAAGGTGTCCCCCCAGGCCTTATTCGAACCAACTAAGAAAAAATACCCACAGGTTACTGCTTAGAGCCTTTGGCTAAAATTCAAGAAACATGGAACTTGCTAGTAACGTTGCCAAGCAGAAAGAAATCGGACGCTAAGGTACGTTTTCCTTTGGACGGTCACATGTTAGTAAACAAAAATGATTTGATGTCATGCGCATAACTCAGCTTTCCGTACAGCTACAATCAAATTGGAGAAATGTACCTTGTCTAATAAATTCAGAGCTTTCCAACGAGTTGTGAACCATTTCCGTCCGATGAAAACTGCGGGAGTTACAAATTTCGTGACATGACCCAAAAAACGGGACACTTTTTGCCAGTTAGCTCAAGGCTAAAACATGTTCCATGTTAAAACGGCTATCATTTTAGGATTCTGCGCCCTTAAAAACGCCTAGAAAAGGTTGACAAGAAAAAAAAAAAGAACTCGCAAGTTGTTTTTTTTAATCAGTGCAATTAATCATCCAGGGCGCCAGATAACGAACTTTCGTAAATTCCAGTGGGCGTCCAAACAATGTACTCATTCCCGCCTGTGCTGCCGCCCGAAATCGAAGAACTGCTCAAACCATACGTCTGTGATATTGAAGTCCAAGTATGCATTGAACTGATTTAAATCTCTTCCCAATTTTAAATTTATTCGTTTCAACCAATTTTGACTTCCTGCAGAGCAACACGAGTATCGACATTGAAGACAACATTTTGAACACATCCTCATTCCGGAGGAAATTGTTATTCAACAATGAAGAGGAAGACTTGAGCCCCGTTAAGTAAGCTCCTTTTACACCAGTCGTACCAACTTGCCGCTTGTTTGGTATTGAACAACGTAGTAGAGTTATCGAACAGGTCGACGATTTCTCTTTCAAAAGTCGAAAATGATTTCCTACTGGGCCTCTTGAGTAAAATCCTCCCCTTTCGCCCTTGACTTGGAGGGCACAATACTCAAGTACGTATTCGATATTGTTAGGCGGCGAGTAACAAGAATACACAGTTCCACAACCAAACTCGAACTGATATAGTTGCAAACCCAACAAACCATATTATGAGATATAACATATGGGTGGCGCACTCCTAACAATATTTTTCGGTTCAAGTACCGATTTATTGATGCCGGTTGGTCTTTACCATACACTTTTCTACCCCGCTGAATATGAATGTGGATCAAGCCTTGGTTCTGTAGGACGAGGAATGCCTCTATTCCAGAAGGTGGCAAGTGCTCGAAGAATTCGTTCGATATACAGTTCCTTCTTCACGAAATTCCTTTCTTTGTGAAAGCTGCGTCAAGGCTTGATTTAAATGTCAGGGATATCAAGACTCCCAGGCGTTCTAGTAGCGTGGAGGATTTTCGGATAAGTTTGATTAGATAAGACTTTTAAGACTTAGTTTGATGTTCATCTGAAAAATGAATTCTATTTTCAGGCTCAACGGACGTCAATTCACACCTTCCCCACCAAAGACTGATATTTCGTCTCGCTCGGTGAGTCGTTACGCTACCGGAGAGATTTCCCCATCCGCGTTGCTATACGTTGTGCTAATCTTTACGTTCTACTTCTTTCAGAGTTGGATTGCGAAAGTCCGGAAACCCTTCGATGACGCCGGATCCATCCCTTCGAGCCCGGATCTCTCCCCGATCAAAAGCCGGTCTGACATGAGCATGGGCTCCAACATGTCCGTCGACGGTCAGTACTGTCGACCACTTTCAAAAATCGATTATTAGTTGATAATTCTTGGAATAGTACACCTATGTAATCGCGTCGGAGGTCGAAATTCTGACGGCCTCGAAATTTGACAAGATGTCTAGATTCCAAAAACGATGTGTCCGCGCTGTGCTCGCAAGGTTTTCTGCCCTATCACCCTTGCTATGGGGTCGAGTTAGGTGTCGTTTTCGAAGTATACGTAGAATCAATTTTTTGGGGTCCCAGTAAGATCGGATCTTAGTTAATAAGATTATTTAATAAGATGTCGTGAATAAGGTTATTTAATAAGGTGTCGTCTTCCGAGTAATTTGGGTCGCAAAATCGGGTTTTTTTTTCGAGGTCCCACGTCAGATTCTGTCCAAACGTTGTTTTGGAAATTTGTTTGTTTTTCACAAATATTAGCTTAATTACACAGATTTTTTTTTTTTTTTTTGACATGGACTATTGGCTGGCCTACTTGAGCGTGAAAATTAAGATAGTTGCAACAATTTCTTAATAATTATTAAGTGAATTTTTTTTTAATGCAACGCAACAACCTATAAACAAATTATTAAATAATTTTCTTGGTGGCGCTATTCACCTGGTGACATATCCATGCCATGATGATTTTTAGCGCAACCTTTCCCTCAATAAAATTTATTTAATGGAAAGGTGCGCTCATCTCTTCGACATATTGTTTTTTTGTGTATCACAGCATCACGCTCGAACGGCTGAACAGATTTTCATGAGGGTGGTCTCATTGTGATCAGCGAGGTCTGGGGGTGGTTATAGGCTATCAAAATCACAATTAACCTATGTCAAAGAATAATAAACTCTTCTGTAAAATGTGCAGCAATTTTTCTCGTTTGTTGACTTTTTTTTTTGGTCTCCAGACGTCTCGATGATGGCCGTCGACGCCAGCATGCGACATGACGACATGACCGTCTCGATGGACCACAACCGGATTTTCTCTTCGACGGTGATGCCGACCAACCATTCGGGCGTCACGGGCACGGAATCCGGCTACGGCACCTCCTCCGGCTCTTACCCATCACGGATCACGGACTTTTAGCGATAAACGATTCTTTCCTCCCACGGCGCTTAGTTTGTCGAAACCATAATCGAAATCGCAAAATCTACCTCGTCGGTAGATAAGAAACATATTTACGATATCATTGGCCAAAATTGCAAGACTTCAAGCAAGCTTCTTCTTGCAAGTTTAAATCTAACTTTAAATTTACACTATTTTATGATTACGTTAACGTTGATCGTTAAACTCGCTTCATTATGTGAGATCTATTTAGTGTTTGCGTCCCTTTTGTATTCATTGTTTCCATCATGGAGCAAGTGCAAATGCAAGGAGCCCGTCTTTGACGAAGACAAGATCACTTGCGTTTTTTGTAGCGTCCCATATCATTTTGGGTGTGCGGGATTTGCGGAGGAAAATTTTCGTAAAATGAACAAGACGAACAAAGCAAACTGGAATTGTACAAACTGTCGGTCTGGTATGGATAGGTTGGAGGCTCTTCTCTTGGAGGTGAAGCAGGATACCGCTAAGATCGAGCCGCTTTCTGTTAAAGTCGATCAGTGCCTGAAAAACTACGAGGCTCTAAAAGCCGAAGTTTCAGTTCTTCGTAATGATGTTGAGCAAAAGCACGCGGATCTGCAGCGCCGTCTTGTGCAACTGGAAAGTAATCCCCTCTGGCCCCCGTTCCACCCCCCACCCAGGCCCATCCACCCCGTGCCATCGAGGAATTGATGGCTGAATTCGAGGACCGCCGCCGTAGAGCCCCGAACGTCATGATTTACGATTTCACTGAGCCCGACCTTTCTTTACCCAATATTTCGGCGATCGAGGAGGATATAAGGATATAATTTCTTTACGAAAAACAAATTTATGTATAAAAATCTATGTGAATAAAAAAATAAAAAAAAATGAAAAATTTCAAGGAGAAACTCAATGAGCTCGCCCCTGAGTTGGTTGACTTGGTTCAGCGGTTTTCTCGCATAGGAGACCGTAAGGAGGGCAAATGCCGCCCCTTGAAGGTGATTTTCGACAGCCCTCCGTCCGCTACAAAATTCCTGGTAAAAAACCGCTCCAAGGTTCCCCCTCTTTTCTCGGCCTCATCCGATAAAACGCCTAAGCAGCGAGAATATCTCGGGATGCTGAGGGAGGAGCTAAAGCGTAGAACGGACGCTGGTGAACCGAACCTTACGATCAAATATGTGAATTATGAACCTCAAATTATCACCAAGGCTACCCGCACCTCCACTAAGAAATCTTTAAACTAATCAAGCCCACTACATTCTCTGCATTCTACCAAAACGTTAGGGGACTAAATACAAAATTATCAACCGTTCGTCATCAAGCACCACACCTCTCATACGACATCTTATTCATCACTGAAACGTGGCTCACTTCAAATGTTGAAACCAAGGAGCTCCAACCCAGTATAATATTTTCGCCAACCAACCGCCTCAACAAATCATCGGGTGGCGGGGTACTGATAGGGGTATCAAATAAATATCGGGCATTTCGTTGGGATTCTCCTGACACTGTGGAACACATCTTCGTAGTTCTACCGGACAACAAGCTGATATTGGGCTGCATTTATCTCCCGGGCGACCAATCTGCCGATCTTCTCGATTTGCACTTTTAACGAACTTGATGCCATTTCTTCAGCGTATCCAGGCTTTCGACTGGTCTTAGTAGGTGACTTTAACCTCCCAGGCATACAGTGGACTGATCAATGTCGGGAGAGTTTCTCTGATAATCTGGGCGTTAAAGGCAGGCTGGTATTTGAAGCTATGAATTTGCACGATCTTCGTCAGCATAATCTTGCCACTAATATATCTGGGAATGTCCTAGACCTTCTATTGTCGAATACCACCATCACAAATCTCAGAACAACGCAGCCGCTTTTACCCATTGATGAGGCCCACTATCCTTTCGATTTCATCATTTCTGCCGAATCTTCCCATTACAAGTTTTTCCCAACCACTAAATTCACATACAACTTTAAAAAAGCCATCTTCAAAGCCATAAATGAGTACTTATCATCAGTAAGCTGGGTTGAAGTATTGGGACGTCAAATTGAGGAGGCATTGGAGGCTTTCTATGTTATCATCTACAAGGCCATAGACTTATTTGTCCCTAAAATCACAAATTTCTCGAACTCATTCCCCAAGTGGTTTGACAGCGATCTGATATCTCTGACCTATCAAAAGCTGGCTGCACATGCCCGCTGGAAGACGACTGGTTGTGAAGATGATTACGACATGTTCTCGAGCCTCCGACGTAGATGCAGGGCTAGATCAGAAGAATGGGCTTCTTGAAAAGGTCTGAATTCAGCATTTCTGACAACATATTCGGATTCAGCACCCTTTAAAACCCATACACCCCAATTTTTAGTTCGAAAATCCGTTTAGGTACGTGCTGAGCTGTTTTCGAAATGTTAGAGATTTTGAAATGAACGCCGGGCAAATTTGACGTCACACCTCGCCAGGCTGGGCGTCGAGTAGTTGTGCACTGAGCCGCCAGAGCGCTAAATAACAAATCTGAACAGAATCGGAATAAAAACACTCGGCCCAGGTCGATTTTTGAATAACCTTCTTTGATAATAACCTCGATGCTCAATTTTCGAATGACCTTCTATAATGATTAACCCGATTTTCGATTTTTGGGGTCGACTTTTCGCGTAGCAAAGTTGGCTGACTTGCGTAGATGAGAGAGAGAGAGGGATCCCCCGGCCAATCAAAAGACGACGAAGCAGCCCACGTCATGTACCCTCTCCAGACCTCGGAATTCAAATATCATATTTTTCCTAAGGCCCTATAGATAATTGAAACGGGGTTTCTGCAATATGGACCCGTTTTCGTAACTTTTGAAGGATGACCTTTGCAGGAAAAACATTTTCAAAAATCATTCAAGGAGCTCATTGTACGTAACCTATCTCCAAAATGTTCAAAATGCTATCCCTGAGGACTTCAAGTCCTTCTGGAATTATTTCAACTATAAAGAGGGTGGAAACGATTTCCCAAGTTGTATGTCGCTCGGTGATGTAAGTGAATCTGAACCCGAAAAAATAGCCGATCTTTTTGCCGCGCATTTCTCCTCAGTCTTTGAACCCCTAGTCACTAACGTCCCGACTTACCCAACACAGGATGTGGTTTCCTTGGGCTCCTTGCGAGTTTCGGAGGAGGAGGTTGCCCGTGGACTCACTGGCCTGGATGTGAAAAAGGGAATGGGCCCCGACGGTGTCCCACCTATTCTGCTGAAACAATGTTCATCAACCCTATCGTCTCCGCTCACCGAGCTCTTCAACAAATCACTGGCGTCGGGCTGCTTCCCCTCAAAGTGGAAAACCTCCTACGTCACACCAATACATAAAGCTGGAGACAAGAGCCTAATCAACCATTATCGCCCAGTGTGTTCCTTGTCCACCACACCTAAGCTTTTGGAAAAACTAGTTGTTGACCAGTTCTCGCTCAAGTTCTCTTCGTTTATGGCACGTGAACAGCACGGGTTTCTTCGAGGCCGCTCAACGGCCACCAACTTGTTGGAATTCCAGGACTTCCTCCTGGATGGCTTCCAGCGTGGTCTCCAGACCGATGTTATCTTCACTGATTACGCCAAGGCCTGCGACAAATTGTCTCATCTTCATCTCCTCTCACTTTTGAATTCCTTGGGCGTTCATGGATTCTTTTCTTTTTTCACTCCTCCCTAGCCACGTTAAAATCAAGACTTTCCTCGTCCCCTATCATTTATACATAGAGACAGTTTTTTCGGCTTCCCCCCCCCCCCTTTATATAGCTTCTTTTTACTTTGTAATTTACTTTATCTTTTTTATATTTTCACTTTATATTCATTTCAAAATCATTTTTCCCCTGGTTAGAATGACGTACTGATTTTATAGAATGTAATTGGGCTTGTCCCGTGAAATGAAGAAATAAGAAATCATTGTACGTGGAGTTTGGCTTGAGCCTTCGCTGTGAACGCAACTCGTTTAATTACTGTCTGTTCTACCGTCAAGTTGGTTGGTAAAGACGTTGACTTTCCGTTTGATTTTTGGCAGTGCGGTTCTTTGGACAGTTGGGTATATAATACGTTGTAAAGTTGGGTATATAATACGTACCCAATATAATAATATTGGGTACACAATATAATATAATATATTATATTATACACAATATTATATTGGGTACACCGCGATCCGGCATTATCTCCCCAGCCCCTAAAAAACATGGCATTATCTCCCCACACTTTTCAACCTACTTGTCACAATCTCCCCACTGAAATTTGCGCTATCTCCCCGTTGAAAGTTTCACTATCTCCCCGCGATGTTATAGTTAATCATTTCATTTGAATGCTGTTCAAAAATTTATTACCACCTTATAAACATAGGTACCACAGCGAGGGGATTTCAGGCGACACATTTAGTGTTATGACATATTATGGTCAGCAGACCCACATCACCTTATTAAATTCGCGGCCCCTGAGTCAGCCAACCCAAAACAAGTCGTGAGAAAAACGCTGCAACTTTTACACACGGTGTCATTAGATAAGAAAATATTTTTGAAAAAATAAATAAAAACATTTCTGTTCGATGTTTGGACAGATGAGGGACCTCGAAAAACGAATTTCGCGTCCAAAATTACTCGGAAAACGACACCTTATTTGACCAACACAACAAGTTGTCACTCTTATCCCAGAATTAGTGGTAGGTATAGATCAGGGGTTCCCAACCTTTTTTTACCTCGCCCCCCCTAGGTCGGTGTGAACACCATTGCGCCCCCCCCCCCCCCCTTTGTTCTATGTAATTATACTCTCACCCTCCTCAAAAATGCTAAGTATAAGTATAATCATGGTATCATTTTAATGAGTAAATTCAAATTCAAACGTAACTTTTTATTAGTCGTTGTATTCATGTTGACAAACACTCACGCTCCAGCCTATTTACCTACCTAAATAATTAGGAATGGAAGCTTTTCTGGATTATTTTTTTGTTTTTATCGATAGAAGACGTCCAAATAATACTACAAATGGGGTTAAAACACAAACTGCAAGAAGAGTTGGCCACCATTACAAAACTAAAAAATGAAGAATCGGTCATTGGAATAAGTTAATTTATATCACAAATAAGTTGAGTAAATAAGCATGATCACATTCAAAACAAAGCGAACACGGCCATTTTCGCGTAACTCCAGTGTCATCAGAGCCAAATGCCAAGAAAAAATCGAAAATAGAAGAAAAAATCGACCTGCACTCTGTTGTTTTTTGATTGGAAACCGGAACCACTATAGGTGACGTCACCTACAGCGGTTTTTGAAACGGCCAGAATTACTTAAGATGATTATAAACTACGTGAAAGACTTTTTGTCAGTTTTTGGGCCTCGATCGATCCTCCGTCAGTTTTTGGGCTAGATCGCGCCTCCCCTGGAGACCCTTCACGCCCCCCCAAGGGGGGCGTGCCCCCCAGGTTGGGATTTTTTTATTGATCTATACTATAGATTAATTAAAAAAATTAACTAATTTATTTAAAAAAATACTTTTTTCTTTCTTCTTGTGAAGTTTGTGAAACCCAGAAAAAAAAAGGATTATACAACCAAAATTACTTGGAAAACGACACCTTATTAAATAAGGAGTCGTTCTCCAAGGTAAAGTCAAATGTTGACCTCCTGGGATCCTTCAAAAATCCCATTTTTAGCCCCATGAAAGCCATATAGATCCCTACGGTGAACTCGGATAGTCCTGGGACCCCCAAAAAATGGATTCTACGTCCAAAAATACTTCGAAAACGACACCTAACCCAACCCCATAGCCAAAAACCTTTGAAAACCCGTGATTGGGGGGATAATGAACATGTTGAGGTCCGCGAGTGGGGAGATAGTGCACAGGTCAGGACTAGGACGAGGGAGATATCAACATAATAATTAGGTTTGTTCCAGGTTTGACGGAATGTTAACAGAAATCGCCGGAGACATGCGCAGTTTAGAAACTGCTGTTCCAGGTCGATCGTAGGTTGAGAGCTCGAGTAGGGTTTGGTCGGGTTCTGTCGACAGCTGTCCAACTTCTGTCGACAGACGCAGTCAGACCTGGAACAAACCTATTATCTCCCTACGACGCCTTGGGGAGATAATGCCTCCCCCCCCCCCCCTAGTCGACGGGCCCCCCGACTTCGAGTTCTGCGAGGTGACTTCCCCCTTTCGTCGACGTTGAGGTCTTCGGGTTTGCCTGGAGCCCGACCGAGTACGCCCCTCAGGATAATTCGGAACGTGCCCACGTAAGATTCCGCTCAGGTATGCCGAATATGATATGTCGCCTCCGTGTGATCGTACGCTTGCTTATGTCACAACGAAATATTGGCAAATATTTGGATAATAGGAAAAACAGTGTGAGTTCCAGAGACGGCACGGGCTCTCTGTTAGCCCGCCCGATATCTCTCCAGACAGAAATACAGAGCCATGGACGAGGAGGGCCTTTTTAATGCTAAATTGGATGCCCTTATTCGCACTTAGCCGACAAAAGCAGAGCTCGGTAATTTAGCAACAAAAGACGACATTCAAACTTTGCGATCTGAAATTTCTGAACAGGTTATTGAGTCCACGATTCACTTCAACATCAAATTGATGATTTAAAGAAAGCCGCAAATAAAAAAAGTCCGTCGTATTGAGTTGCTGGAGATGGAGGCTTGTAAAAATAATATTATTATCAAGGGGCTGAAGTTTCACAGTGATGATGATTTAATCGTGAGGGCCAGAACGTTCATTAATGAGGTCCTTATACTTGAAGAGCCCATAGAGATTATTTTTGCGAAAAAGATTGGCAGTAAAGAGGGGGCCATGCTGATTGGTGACCTTGTTTAAGGTGAGCGAAAAATGGCTCATCATCAGGAAAAGTTCGTCGCTGAGGGGAACGAGTTTTTGGGTCTCACAACACTTTCCGTTTTCGGTTCGCCATCTTAGATCGAAACTGTTTCGGATCCGTGCGGAGCTTCGTAAGGACAGGACTAGCCTTCAGTGCAAGATGCTGGTGGATGGCAGGGTCTACTGCTGGGAGGTCGGGGTTGGCCTTCGCCTGAGGGATGGGGACATGATGAGGCGGTTACTTCATGTGGACCTCTCCTCGGTGATCAACGGGCTGCTGGCTGAGGACCATTCTGGCCGTGATGCTGTGGAGCTGCCTATGACATGAACATGGGACGACGTCTGCGGGAGATGCAGAGTAATATGGATGCTCTGGAAGACTACTGCAGATCCTGGGGTGTCAAGTGTGCCAGCCTTGTTGGGGACTCTTTCCCGGTGACCCTTGCAGCGTTGCGATGGATCTTCAAGGTCCGAGCTGAGCTTCTGGCGCTCAATGCCAGGAGGAGTTCACTTAATGAGTGAACCTTGCGACTTTCTGCCGGTTGCAGCTGACGAGGGAGACGGCTCTTGGAATTCTGAACGGTCCTGATTGGGGCCCGCTTGTGCAGTTCTGCAAGTTGGCTTGGCGATATAGGAAGTTTTTGGTGCGGGAGTTCAACTTCTGAAGCCTTCCCCTTGTTGTCTTTGTTGAGTCCTCCCACCTTGGGGAATCCAATCCATCATGCCTTTTTGTTTTTTCTATTTTAAAAAAACTAGATATAAGTAGGTTGTATGTATTATTCCAGTCAAACCTCCGGCAGACGGTTATTCTAACCATTGCCGTATTGTTTATTTTCTTCGCTTAAATTGTTTTAATTGTAGGTAGTTTTTGTAAATAAACAATTTATCCATCTATCTATTATTGTACGAGTAATTAGACGTATAAGATCGCTGGCATTGCTGGGCAATGTGGTGATGTTTATGATCGAGATGATTTAAATAAGGAATCGCAAATACAAAAACATTGGATTTAGGTCAGTGTTTTGAACACCACGAACGTGGGAGGTCGTATGAAAATGTGAAAGGGGCCGCCAGGTCTGTGTTGGGGTAGTTTTTTTTATCGACGATTGTGCTGATGGTGTCTGTAATTAAAAAAACAAAAAACACTGAATTGAAAACTTTTACTTATCCTTACTCCAAAACCACACGATTCATGATGCATCGCATTGTGTCATTTTGAAATTTTAACCTATTTAAAGGCTGAAATAAAACTCAAATATCGGAGGGGTTAGTTTTAGCGTTTGATACTGGACAGGTTGAACGCTGGGTTCCTGGGGACCCCCAATGACTTCTGACAGCCCGTTGAGCTGCTTCTCAGAGAGAGATGTCCATATTGTAAAAATATAATATATTTTATATAAATATATAATATAATATGTTATATAAATATATAATATAATATATTTTATATAAATACTTATATTATAAGTATTTCAAAAGTTGAGTTTTGTAACACTATCCGAAATAGGCCAGTCAATCTAGTGTTGAACCTCCCAAAGTTGCATGTAACAGTGGATTTTTAATATTGCTCCTTAGGAAAGACTATCATAACTCAAAATTACCGTTCCAACTCTTCCTGGCATACCTGTCGCCAGGACGCTCTGTGCGAAACTATGACATCCCCCCAATTCATCTTGAAGTAGTGAAGAAGATCGTCACATCTCTAAACGTGATAGTCTTGCTTAAAAGGAGAGTTGTTTCTCATTCGTTATGCCCACTACTAAAATGATTTTTTTTTTATGGCTTTTAAAAAAAAGTTTTTATGACATGGAAAACATTGTTTTCCTCTTTAAGACTCAGGTATGAAAAAATCGACACCTTATACAGAAACCTTGAGTTTAATAGCTAAATAATACATCACAGTATACTCGCAGGATAAGTGACTAAAAATTGTTTATGTCCGGAAATCGATAGATCATAGGAAAATAACTTTACATTTGAAAAATAAAATAAACCTATAAACCAAGCACATTTGTTAAAAAAGGGCATTTTCACACTTTCACATCGTACAGTCATTTCCATTGCGGGTTTATTGTACAATCTCTTTTTAAGGACATTTTGGACGAATAAAAAAATCTTTATTCAAGAGGGTTGCAAGCGGGTAAAGGCCCTTCCCAGGTGAGAAATTAAGGGTAAAGCACAAAAGCACGTTCGTACGAGAAGTCTTTTGGCCGCTAGGGCGGTCGATCAGTCGCGAAAGGAGGTGAAATTTAGCTTATGAGGATGTCGAGGGCTTTGTCGCGGTCGTTTTTGGTTTTGGCGAGGGCGTTGACGACTTCTTCTTCTTTAAAGCCGAGCTTCATGATTTCGGAGAGGACCCGGAGATAGTTTTCGGTTTGAGTTTCGTCGTTGTCGTTGACGGAGAGGGCGAGAATGGTTTGAGACTCGGGGTACCCTTTGTCGACGAAGGACTGAACGAGGAGGAGGTACTCGATGATTTTGGACTCGTCCGAGCCGTACAGGCCGACGGCGCAGACGGCCCGGGACAGGGGAAACCCCATTTTGCCCACTTCCCGAGCCATTTTCTGCTGTTGGTCGGTCAATTTGTGAAAAGGGGGGGACTCTTTGGGAGGGGAGGGGGCGGGAGTTTTCCGTCGGCCGAGGTAGTCTTCGAGGGATTTCACTATGTCGGAGACGCCGTCGTCGTTGGCGCCGTTTTGTTTCGGCTCCTCTACCGGCCTGTACACATCCTGCACGTACATTTGGTAACTATTTGGAGGTACTTGAGACGAATACAGTGTAGTGTGTGATGTCGACATGGATATAGGATTATACACGTTCGGGTAAAACTGGCTGGAAGGGGATCCGTACCAGTCGTTTCTATTTTCCTCCTTGCGCCCGCTGACGGACGTTGCGCCCAAAACATGCGCCAATTCTTCCATGTCGTTCAGCGTTTTCAACTCTTCATTATCAAACGGGCTTGAAGTATCATTTTCAAAGTCCGAATACTTGAATATATTTTGCTTCTGCGACGTCGACACGGTATTGCACGACGAGATCGGCACTGGGGTTAATATCGTCGGCTCGCATCTTCCGTCGTCCGGGCTCACTTTGGCCCTTTCGGACTTCTCCAGCTCATCTTGGGATATCCTGTTCAATCTGGCCATGTGCTCTGCGACGGTCGCCTCCAGTGAAAAGTCGTAGTCGTAATTGGCGAACTGCCTGTTGTTCAACCTGTTCAGAATGCATGCCGGCAAAGTGATCTTTGGAGGGGGTTTGTACTTTTCGTTGATTTTGACCGGGATCCCGTCCATTAATCGGAGCTAGGGGGTCAGGAAAGGGGCGGTCCTTATCGGTGGCGAGTCCAGACGTCGAAGGCGGCGTTGGCTTTGTTTCAACCCTGAAACAAAAAGTAATTTGGGACGTTATCGTTGAGAAGAGCAAAAATTGATTTTTTGTCCGAAACTCGAAATCGACAACGACACCTCATTCGACCTTATGGGCCAAGTCGTTTAAATTTTGTAGGCCCATAAATGCCTCATTAAACCCAACGGAGTGGTTACATGGGATTGAGACCTCCATAAATGGGTTTTAGACAACAACAACATACTAAGAAAACTACACTTCATGCGACCTCCTGGCCAAAACCCGTCAAAATGACGAACTGTACCTCAACTGAACCCCATAGATCCCCAAGACGTAATCGGATGGGTCTGAGACCTTCATAAATTAGTTGTACGTACGAAAACGCTTCGAAAACGACACCTCATGCGACCTCCAGGCTAAAGCCCTTCAAATTCAAGATCGTTGCCCCACGTCAGCCCCATAGATCTCCAAGATGTGATCGGATGGATCTAAGACCCCCATGAATGAATTTTGCGTCCAAAAATACTTCGAAAACGACACATCAAGCGACCTTCTGGCCAAAACCCATCAAAATTACAATTTATAGCCCTGTATGAGGTCCATAGATCTCCAAGGTGTGATCGGATGGGTCTAAGACCTCCATAAATGAGTTGTACGAACGAAAACGCTTCGAAAACGACCCCAGGGTGTACTCGGATTGGTCTGAGTACACCCATTCATGAATTCTAAGTTCGAAAACACTTCGAAAACGAAACCGCATGCGACCTTCTCACAAAAGCCAATCACGATTTGTAGCCCCACATGAGCCCTATAGATCACCACGGTGTACTCAGATGTGTTTGAGACCCCCATTATTGAATATAGGTATACTTAGAAAGCGCCACCTCATGAGACCTCCTCGCCAAATGCCTTCAAATGCACGAATTGTAGTTCCATAGATCCCCACGGTGTAATCGGATAGTTCTGAACACCCTATAAATGACTTTTACGTCCGAAAATACTTCGAAAACGACACCTCATCCGACATCCACGCCGAAGCCCTTCAGAATCACGATTTGTAGCCCCATAGAACCCCAGGTGTAATCGGGTGAGTCTGAGATCCCCATTAATGAATTCTACTTCCAAACATCCAAAGGTCATCAAAAATCCCATTTGCAGCCGCATGAATGCCCCATAGATCCCCACGGTGAAATCGGATCCTTCTGGGACCCCCAAAAATGGAATATCCGTCCAAAAACACTCTTCATGGGACCTCTTGGGCAAAACCCATCAAAACCCCATTTGTAGCCTCACATGAGCCTCATAAGATTCCCACAGTGTAATAAATGAATTCTACGTCCGGAAATACTTCTTAAACGACACCTCATACGCCCCACTTGCCCAAGCTCTTCAAAAGCACCATTTGCAGCCCCACACGAGCCCCATAGATCCCCAAGGTGTTATCATGTGGCCTCACGCTTCGGTGTGTGTGAGAGGCCTCACACCCCCCTACATGAATTTTACGCCCAAATATACTTCGAAAGGGACACCCCACACGACCCTCTATCCCAAATCCTTCAACAACCCCACCTGGTAGCCCCTTTATAGCCCTACCCAGCCCATTGCCCGCCGTTTCATCTTACCAACATCGAACACCGTCAGCTGACCCCTTTCAACCTCAGTTTAAACGGAACCTAATTAGGTCCGACTAAGAACATCTACATCTCCACTGAAAGCGCCCTTTGAAAGCGGTCGTCCAACCACATCTGACTCATTCAACCATTCAGGGATTGTGTAAGATTATGAAAAACCTCCCCTGGGGAGGTCAAGAGGCTCATTTGACTACCCTGGCGAGGCAACACATTCTCAGGGCCGTCCACAACATGCTAATCAACTCAGAGCGATAACAACCAACTTCCAACCCCACATTCGCACAAACTTTCCATCCCAAATCTCAACAACCAAAACACTTCATTCGTATAATCACAATTTCACCGAATCCCGAAACTGCCAACCCAAATTGAAACTACGTCGTCGAGTCAAACCAACAAAACTCCATTTTGTTAACTCACCTCCAAAAACTACAAATTCACCTCAAACCAGGAAAAAACGATTTTCCACGACGAAAACTGCATTCAAATTATGTAATTGCAAAGTGTGACAAATCCATATCAGACTTACAGGTTTCATTTGATGTCGGGCTCGGGAGAAACAACTTCAACGACGTAGGGCGGGGATTTGGGCGAAACAAAATTCCAAAAGTTCCGAACGGAATCGACGAAAAAGTTTCAGCTTCGACGGGCTCCTTTTTTAAAACAACAAAAATACCGAGAAAAACACTACACAAAAATTTCGCAGAAGTCGATCCGTAATTTGGGAAAATCGTCGTTGTTGTTGACGGGAATTCCGATGTCGGGGCGGTGAGTCATGTGGGAGGTGGAGGGGATGTGAAGGACGTGACGCCCCCTGCTCGGCATGTCGAACATTGTGGCGTATAGGTATAAAACATATTTTCGTGGGGTGGGGTGCTATGTTTGGACAGATTTGGTACCTCGAAAAAAAATTACTCGGAAAACAACACCTTTTTTGACAGCCTTACCTATTTGGGATCCTTCAACAATCCCAATGCCTTAAACAATCCCACAAATTTGTGGCCCTATGAAGGCCCCGTAGATCCCCACGGTGTAATTGGATCGTTTTAGGTCCCCCAAAAATTAATTCTACGGCCAAAAATACTTCGAAAACGACACCCCACTCGATCCCATAGCCGAAATCCTTCTAAAACCCCTCCCGCAACCCCATTTTACCCCCATCGCGCCCCACGGGTTTGGGCGATCGGACTGAAAACCTAGCGGGCACAACGAGATGGTAAACCGAATATTTTGACAACATTTCAGATTTATAAAAGAATTCATACTGCCCAAAACGACTCGGACGGACATTTCGTTTTCGGAATCTAGGTACATAAGTGTCTTGAAACTATTCGATCTCCGTCGCGATTAGGTACATAGGTGTATTCCAAAAATTACAAACCATAATCCACTATAAATTATGCCCAAGGGTTTATTATACATTGATATAAAATATACCTACAACAATTAATTCCATCTCAACACCTATGAAACCAATTTTTTAAGTTTTAAGCTTTATTTCATGCAAAGTTAGTGGACGGATGTGGGACCCCCAAATATGGATTCTACGTCCAAAAATACTTCGAAAACGACACCTAATCCGACCCCATAGCGCCCAACGGGTTTGGACTGAAAACTTCGCGGGCACATCTAGATGGTATACGCGAAGTCAGTTTATAAACTGATTATTTTGTCAAAATTTCAGATTAAAAAAAAATCCTACAGACCAAAACGGCTCGGACATTTCGTTTTTGAAATCTACACATCTTGAAACGTATAATGTCACATTTTGAGCACAATCAGAATTTTCGACTTCAGTCATAGGTGGATAATAATTATCTATTATTCTTATTATTATTATATCTATTATTCTTGAAATTATTTCAAGAATAAAAAACCAAAAATCGCTGGAAACCGCAAGGGGACGAAGGCAACAGGAAAATATTAGGCTAACGTAAAAAATAACTTTATACATAAAAATCTTAAGGATCTCTGCAAGTGATAAGTAGTAGGTATAACAATGAACACAGTTTTTTCGTCACGTTTTATTCGCTTTCCTGTTGACATAGTCCCTCGAGCAAAAGAAACTGCTGCTGTTGTCATCATCGTCGGAAGACTCTGGCGGAGGTTTTAAGAATTTTGCCCGCTCTTGAGGGGTTAGGAAAGTGAAGTCGTTAATTTTTTTCAAAATGGTTTTGATAAACTGGTTTTTGAGGCTCTGCCAGGGCCTGTTGGGGAGGATCCTCCTGCAAAAGAAACAAAGCTTCCGAAAATTGGCGATACATCAAACGGCATTTGAACAGGGGGAAAACAAACGCACCGCCTTTCCATTTCTTTCCAGACGGTGACGCCTTTCAGGTTGCGAAATTTGTTGTTCTCTACGAGGTACCGGACGATGGTGTGTTGCTCCCAGAGTTTGTACCGGTCTTGAGCTCCGCGACCCCGCCTGCCAGAAGGTCGATTATCCTGGAAAACAAATCAAAACGCTGCAAATTTTACACAAGAGTTTATTATTCTTTGATATACGTTACTTGTAGCAGAAATTTAATTCTGTCAATAAAAAAATTAAAAAAATTTTTTTTTGGATTTTTATCTCAAAAAAAATTTGTTTGATTTTTTTGTTCAAAAATGTGTTTTTTCAAAAATTCTGTATTTTTTACTCGAAAAATATTTAACATCCTGGGATCCTTCAAAAATCACATTTTTAGCCCCATGAAAGCCCTAAAGATCGCCCCAGTGAAATCGGATCGTTCCGGGACCCCAAAAAATGGATTCTACGTCCAAAAATACTTCGAAAACGACACCTAACTCGATCCCATAGCTAAAAGCCTTCAAAAAACCCTCCCGTAGCCCCATTATAGCCCCAGAGCGCCCCACGGGTTTGGGCGATCGAAATGAAATCCTTGCGGGCACAACTAGATGGTAAACCAAGTATTTTGCCGAAATTTCAGATTTTTAAAAAAATTCCTACTGCCTAAAACGGCCTGGACGGCGTACGGCGTACGGCGGACGGACATTTCGGATTTCGAATGTAGACCTCTTGAAACGGATAATGTCAAATTTTGAGCCCGATCGGAGTCGTCGACCCCCGTCGCGAAAACATAGGTGTATTATTCCAAGAATAATAAACCAAAAGCGTCATGACGCGAGTTATAACCTAAATCAACAACATATTCGTAATTCTCTATTCGTAACTCACACTGTCAGAATCATCTAGTTCTTGAGGGAGTGAAGAGGCTTCAGAGGGGGTCGAGGGACCGGGTGATACTCCGGCCGATGTCTGCAAAACGATAAAATAAAATTAAAAACACGAATAAAAAATACATAATTTTTCCCCTCATGGAAAAACATCAGATCATGGATATGTCACACCAATTGTGATTGTGTACACTAGCAAGGATTTTGCTTAACCTAGATACTGGGGTGAAAATTTCGTTACACAAACTTTTCCATGACCCCCAGCCAAAAGACATAGGTAGTATGTATTACCATAGGTATTACCTAATATGGATAATATTATTATCCATGTCAAAATAAAAAAAGGTTGCACATTTTACACAAGGGTTTATTATTCTTTGATATAGAAAAATTTTGAAAAAATTAATCCCATGTCTTGAGATTTGTTGAGGGGATTTGTGGCTGAGTAAAAATGTCGATAGACCCTCACACTTCGACTATGTCGCTCCAGTAAGTATTTTTTTGATGAATTTCACAGAATACCTCAGATTTCAGTTGGAGTAGAAGTGGCCAAAAGGGGAATCCTCTAGTTGTTACTCCGACCTGTCAACATGAGTTTGAAGGACAAAACGCAGACCCCAACTTTCCGACTTTCTCATAATTGAGGCTCTGCGCCTCTATCAGATCTATTGGGATGTAAATTATGATAACCCCTTTTCCCAAAAGGTAAATTGGAAATAAAATTCTCAGGGCTATATTGGAAAAATAGGTGTTGGTAAGGCCTGTTGAAACACGTATTTTTCCTCTGTATACTACACCCTGAGTCTACAAGAGTTTTTAGTCTGACCAACCTACCTTCAACAACCCACACTCTATTCTGTTAAGTAAGTCAAGTTAGTAAGTTTGCAAGTCAAGTCACGTCCTACTTAAGTCTCGCTTCATAATCCTCTCTTTTCACCTATTAAAACATAATATGTTTCATATAAGTTTTCATATTATGAAAACTGACCGACTCAGACGCTTTTTTGAATGTCGTTAGGTAATTAAAGTCTTTAATATTATCGGCGTTTCGAAAATTTTCCTAGCAATCCCTAGTAACGACGCTATTTGACCCGGTTTTTCGTCGCGAAGGAAAGTTCCGTTCGCGACGAAGGAAGAGAGTTCGAGAAATCTAATATAGCCTATTATCTAAGTCGGAACGCACGGGTCAACTCGCGCCCACCCGCTGCGAAATTGGTTCAGCCGTTCGGATGTTTACTGGGCACATACATACATACAGAAAGAGAATTTTATATATTAGTGTATATAGATATTATCATGGGTCTCACGACAACACCCCACATCTTCATTTTTGGCGAAAATGAGTTACGCATAACATTCGACGCGTCTTCTAGTGGCGAATCGATCAAACTTGATGGCTCGAAAGAAAATCGATAGGGAGCATGGTAGTCGTTGCTAAGTGAATACCCCATAATATTATCGTCTTGCCATCAGTAATACGCCACATTGTCATCTCAAGTCCTTTGTTTACTACTCGCTAGCGAGTCTAGGAGTTCGATGTGGGCCCCACATAAACATTGTGGGGTATAACTTTTTTGTGGTTTTCGGGTTCTCTGAAAAACTTTAAAAATTACGATGTGGGGTGTTGCTGTGTCTCAATATGTTGTATTATTTAAGGGCCCTCGCCCGTAATTCGTCGGATCCAATCACGATTTCACCTAATAAGACAGACCCTGAACAGTCAAATTTCACTAAGTTTAATTTTATGACCAAATAGGAGTACATGTCGTAATGTTTTCATGGTTTTTCGCTCTAAGGGGTGTAATACAATGTACCTATGTCATACATTACGATGAAAAAAATTCAAGAATCACACTTTCGGAACTCCGGAAAATAAGAGTCAAATATCTTTTGGCGAATCACTCGGCTATTATATATTATTCCAATAATACATAATAAACCTAAAGCCTTGGCGTGGTTTAACCTTAGCCTTTTGGTGTTCCAACTGTGGAATCCGCACAATGTGCAGTGCACATGTCCTGAGAATGATCTACATGTAGGTATATTCCGATTGTTACCATGGCAACTTACGTGGTTAACCTCCGAGGATTTTGAAGGGTCGAGATGATCGCCAGCGAGTGCTGATGTATGGGGATCCGGGGCGGGTTCCGGTGATGTTCGTAAATTAACTGTTTCCGAAACATTTTCCGATCGATTTTCAACGTCAGGGTGCGCAGGTGGGTCTGAAGTGGGTGATGGCAACCGGTGGGGGGAACTATGGAGCTGGATTGACTTCTGGAACAGGGGGTAACAACAGTTGTTTTCTCGTGTTTACCATCTCACAGTTACTGTGAGATGGTAAACACGAGGAGTCAGACGGCGAAGGGCCATTTTGTTTTTGGAATCTAGACATCTTGAAAAGTGTAATGTCAAATTTTGAGGCCGATTACAATTTTCGACCTCCGTCGCGAGTACACGCAATGGGGAAATTGCATAAATTTTTTTCAATTTTTTTTCTTCGAAAGTACATACTACGAGAATAACAAAAACGACAGTCAGCCGTCTGGAATCGCTTCCAGAAAATTATTATGATTTAGAGAAAGTGGTGACATTTGAAAATGCACGGGAGTAGAATCGATCAGCTGGATCAGTGGGTTTGGTAACAAAGGAGCTACCTACCAACCTCGGCGGGCTGCCGAAGTTGTTACCAATGTTGCCATCTGACAACCCATCACAACGAACGCTATCGAATCACCGTCAATCAGATGTAATAAGACGTTAAACTATAAGTATAATATATTCTGAATTATTTATTCACTATATCAAATGATAAACCTTCGTAAATTCCTTCTACAAGCTGTAGACACTAGCGCCCCAAGTGAGAGCTTTGCCTTGTTTGTGACATAGAATGGTTAAGGCAGCCTCGCGGACAGACCCGCGAAAATTCGAACTGCACTACTCGCTTTTTGCTCTTCTCTCTTCCAATTAAAAAAAAAACAAAAAAAAAACAACAAAAAACAAAAAAAAACAACTGATTTCAGTGTTTCTATAACATCTGCTTGGGTCCTACTATACAACGGTAGGGTTAAATTTAAACTCGTAAGTTTATGCAATTTCCCCATTATTCCAAGAATAATAAACAAAATGGCCACCTAGAAGGGAATCGGCGGTGCCAATGAACCTGGAGGGCGATAAAATTTAAATAGTGATCCGCTCTTTAACGTGGATTGGGGAATTTTACAACCATTTTCGCTTCCTCCGTGGTGCCTATGGGTGCGTAACGAGTTTTGTTAAAACTGAGTTGGTAACTCATTTCCAAAGTAGCCCATGAATACCCCTGATGTGTAAATATACGAACATCAATGTCGACTCGAAGTGAAGATAAGTCGTTCGGACAGGGCGACTCGGATCTGAAAGGGGACGATCCGCTCACACGCTTCTTTGTTTTGGGAGTCCGATTGGAAACAGACGTCATGGTGGAATTGGCCCCCGAGCTCCAGCTATCTTGAGACAACCGTTTTTGTGGCGCCCCCTGCAGAGAAATTAAAAACTACAACTTAAAAAACAACCAACAACGACAGAATATGCAAAAAGACGAAAATACACACAAATGTAGGGAAAGGTTCCTTGCAGAAGTAAACTACGTCGAACAAGTTGAGATCATCCCATTTGGCTTTGTTCTCCCACGGGTGCAAGTAGTCGTTGATATTCAGGAGGCTGTTGCGGTCTATGCAGTCCCCAACGTAAGTGACGCATATCGCGGGCCGCCTGTACTTTCGTTTTCTGCAAATTGTCAAACACGGCAAATTTTACACAACGGTTCAACTCGTGCAAAAATTATTTTAAAAATGCTGCAACTTTTACACAAGGGTTTATTATTCTTTGATATACCTAGGCTAATTGTGCGAAAATTAATTCTGTGTCATTAAGAAAATAGTTACCTACTTTTGAAAAAATTAGAAAAACTTCTTCTGTACAGTGTTCGGATAGATGTGGGACCTCGAAAAATGGATTATGCGTCCAAAATTATCCGGAAAACGAGACCTTATTTTACCCCCCTCGAATCCTCCAAACATCCCATCTGTAACCCCACGAAAGACCGATATCCCCAAGGTGAATTCGGATCGTTCTGCGACCTCCAAAAATGGATTCTACGTCCAAAAATACTTCGAAAACGAAACCTAACCCGACTCCGTAGCCGAAAACCCCTCCAGTAGCCCCATAGATCCCGCGGGTTGGGGCGATCGGACTGAAAACCTTGCGGGAACAACTTGAGTTAGAACAAAGTTATTCTAAACCTAGTACTAGGGAACAATTATAATATAATTGTTTCCATATTATGCTAAACCTGTGTTCCCATATTATGGTAAACCGAGTAGGTATCTTATTAAAATTTCAGATTAGAAAAAAATTCCTACTTCCCAAAACGGCTCGGACGGACATTTTGATTAGGAATCCAGCTCTTGAAACGTCAAAACGTTTATTATTCTTGGAAACATTTACCTATCATTCTTAACATTTAATGTTAAGAATGATAGGTAAATGTTTCCAAGAATAATAAACCAAAATCTGAAATTTTGACATAATACCTACCCGGTTTACCATCTAGTTGCGTCCACAAGGTTTTCAGCGCGATCGCCCAACCCCGTGGGGCTCTGTGGGATTAAAAAGGGGCTACAGGAGGGATTTCGAAGGTTTTAGGCTATGGAGTCGAGTTAAGTTTCGTTTTCGAAGTATTTTTGGACGTAGAATTCATTTTCGGGGGTCCCAGAACGATCCGAGTTCACCGTGAGGATCTATGGGGCTTTGATGGGGCTACAAATGGGATTATTTAAGGATACCGGGAGGTCAAATAAGGTGTGGTTTTCCGAGTAATTTTGGACGAAAAATCTTTTTTTTTTAAGCTCCCACAACTGTCCGAACAGAAGGAAAACATTAAATGTTTAAAATTTTTCTATTTTTTCAAAAATATTTTCTTAATGATACAGAATTAATTTTTGAACAATTAACGTATATCGAAGAATAATAAACCCTTGTGTTAAATTTGCAGCGTTTTTGGAATCTAGACATCTTGAATCGAACCTATTATGTCAAATGTTGAGCCCATAACAATTTTTGACCTCAGTCGCGAACCTACGTAGGTGTATTATTCCAAGAATAATAGATTTCCTAAAACAAAATAGGCGGACGACTAGTTCTGGGTTATGGTGCGTGTGTTTGTGGTGAATAAAGTTGAATAAAACCTACACGCTTGATCTACCCCTCAATCGTAAAATTGGTATCAGAAGTGGGATGCCGGCGGGCAGTGGAACCTGAGGCCATGATCGCAGCACGGTAGTATCAGTCGCTCCAGTCCAGAATCAAACCGGGGAGGCGGTTCAAACCCGACTTCCTGGTCGGAGTACAAGGTCCATTTCGTCGATGGCATGGCCCTGACAAGTGGGATTACAGAGTAACAGGCTTGGGGCTTGGTTCATCCTTGTTCGCATGCAATGAGAGAACTGTATGTCAGGGAAGAAACACCTAGTCGTTCGGGCCCGCTGACTCGGCTCCACGCTTCGATGCCTTGGTGACGGATGCGACGGCTAAGTGGGCGGTGGAGAGTTGTGCACTGAACGTCAAGTTACGTTGACTTTTCTGAGAAAAATTCACCAAAACTGCTGTACACAAGACGGCAGGTTGTGAGCTAGATCCAGCGTTGCTCACACTCACCTGAAACCTTCGTCCGTCACCAGCAGAACCGTGAAAGGTGTCATGTCGCTGTACGCCTCGATGTAAACACCGCCAAAAGCCGGAACTACTTTCCGCAAAGCTTTGACGATCGACTTCTTCTCTTCTCTGCCGGCTTCGAGGTGGAAAGCCATAGGAGAACCATCTTCGGCGCAGAACAACACCGGGTTTCGATTGTTTAACGCCTGAAATTAATCAAATAAATCATCAAAAACACAACTTGCCTCTCTTCCGTTACGCCGTCAACCACAAACCACTCACCTCGTCAACCTTCAGCTCTTCATTTTCGTCCACATCCATCTTATCTGAGGAAGCCACAGCGAATTTTTAAAACACAAAACAACACTTGGGAAAACGTTGATCACATAATAAGGGGAATAGGGACGAACAGCAACTTCCCCCAATTCACAGACAACGTCAATAGTTAAGTAACGATGATACTCACGGAATAGAATTCTATCCCGTGGTTGATACTATTTATGATAATATTTATTTTCAGCAACAATGAAAAGTATGGTTTTCCCGCGAGGTTGCTGCTGCTGATAACTCATTCGCATTGTGTCTACCACGGTTGATAAAAAATGGAAACAGCTTCGAGATGGGCCGCAATAAGACTTCGTACCTACTGATAACCGTTAAATGGAGCTGCTGCTTTCAACCTGGTGGAACCGCTGACAGGAACACAAGAGCCCGCAGACAAGGACTCATCAAAACTAGGGGTACCTAGATCGAACTACTCGCAATAATAGTTATTATTATTTTCGGCCGAATTTTCGGAAGAAAATAATTATTATTTTAATCAGCATTAAATTTCCAATAAGAAGCGCATTTTTTCAGAAATTTTGAACTTTGCAGGTACTTAACGGCTGCAATTGTTTAATCCCGAAATGACACGAATAACCCAACAATTGGGCATAGTTCAAGAAAACATGCGGCTCCCTAGAAAACTGAGACCATTAAATTCGAAAATTTTTCGAATCCAGCACCTCAAAAAACATAGAGTTAGGTAAGTGGTTTTTAGCAACGAACCTAAAAGTCGACTTTTTTAGCGCAACCTTTCCAAAAAATGGAAAGGTGCGCTCATCTCTTCGACGTTTTTTTTGGTGTGTTTTGTGTACCACAGCATCACGCCCGAGCGGCTGAACAGATTTTCATGAGGGTGGTCTCATTGTGAATCACAATTTGTAATCAGCGAGTTCTGGGGGTGGTTATAGGCTATCAAAATCACCTCCGTCGTCGACGATTCGTCCGATCCCGAGAAGATGACTCGAAAAAGGCGACCCGGCGCATTTTGTTGATGTGCTTAGGTTGTGTGGCATAGTTTGGTCGTTAGATAATATCTACATATTAAGTACCTACTGTGACAAGTTACGGATTCTTAGTTACGGTTTTGGTTTCAATAAAGACCGGTAATATTTCGTAGTAACGGAAAGGTTGCGCTCATCTATTCAATTCAATTGATGGCTTGTTTTTGTTGATCTGTGCAAAAATGAAATTTTGTGTCGTTAAGAAAATAACTTTGAAAAAATGAAAAATTAAATTTTTTTGAAGAATGTTCGGACAGATTAGGGACGCCTAAAAATGGATTCTACTTCCAAAAATACTTCGAAACGACACCTAACTCGACCGAATAGCCGAAAACCTATTTAAAAAAAAAACCTCCTCGGTGACCTCTGAACTATAAAGAACTATTCTTCCAGAGGACTGTCATAGTCCTACACTCACTGGCCTCTGTTACTCTGTGGTCCCTACAGTAGGGGACCCACAGAGTAACAGAGGGGACCGGACGAACGCCTCCATTCCGAACCGCCTACCCCGAAGATGATAATTTTTTATGTTGTGATTGTGACGCGTGTGAGTGATTTTTCGTTTTTTTGTTGGTTTAATTAACAAATCTTCTACTGTTTGCTGCAGTTCATTGACTTATCGAGGTGAGTTGTGAACAGGCCACATCTTACGTTGTTTTAGATTTAAGTTTTTCTCTGCATTTTCACAGTAGGTAAGTCGGTGGGTATATGTACCTACTTCGATGTTTGAAGTGTGTCGGCTCGCTGAATTGAATGAAACCAATGTTAGTTGTGACAGCTTTCGGATAGGGCACCTGTACAGTGGGCTCACTAGCGCGGCATTGGTTCGATATATCAGTCTGGAGGGAAAATACTGTATTTGTAGGTGAGTTCGCAGAGCTAGTTCAAGTCGAATTAGAACTCGAACACATCGAGGAATTAAACTCACCCCTCCACTCTTAGAAAGGTTTGGAATTCCTAAACTGAAGCTGCTTAGCGAACGACGCTTTCAAGACACACGTAGTGACCACCACAAGATCTTGGAAGGAAATGAAACGGCATTTCAAGATCGAGGAGGCAGTCGGAATCAGTTCTGTAGGTGCTGGAAAACCTGCAGAACTGCCCGAATCGTAGTGAGGATTCTTATCTTGCTTCCCGAGCTTTCCAGAGCTATACAAGGCTTGCCAAGATGGCACCAGGCTTTCCAGACCTGTCCAAGGCTTGTAAAGTTGGTGCCAAGATGGCTAAGAGTTCCCAAGGCGTGCCAAGATGATCTCAAACTTTGAAGACCCAAGCCATCCAGGGCTTGCTGGGATGGTCCCAAGCGTTCCAGAGCTGTCCAAGGCTCGTTAAAGGTTCCAAACTGCCTGAATAGCTCTATGAACTCACCCTATGCTCCACGTGTGAGTGGCTCCAGCAGGAGGGTTTCGAGACAGGACATGGTGAGGCACAACTAGCGTTTCCTTTGGACTTGAACGGATTCGCCGCTTGGCGGTTTTCCGCTTGAGCTGACAGTGAACCTGAAACTCCTCTCACTAGCTTCCATGATGCCCGAACGGCCTATTGCCCAAGATGCTAACAGACAAAAGCGACGATTCGGTTCAAGTCCCACGCGAGCGCACTGCATCTTCTCCAGTCGCACCCTCGTGACACTCCTGAACAGACAGCGCCAGTGGTGCAGCGCCGCGCCGTGTCCTGTCGTGAGACCTTCCTGATTCCAGCTATTTCATTTGGAAGGTTCATCCCTACAGATTGTCGCTTGTCTCGCAGGGTCTCTATGGCGTCCCTGTCGGACCTTGGCAAGCTCCGGGGCATCCTCTCCAAAGCCAAGAACATCGTCGTACTCACGGGAGCCGGCATCTCCGCCGAATCTGGCATACCAACCTTCAGGGGATCTGGAGGGTTCTGGAGGACGTACCAGTCTCAAGATCTGGCGACGCCGGGAGCCTTCAAGCGGTCGCCGTCCCTCGTTTGGGAATTCTACCACTACCGCCGCGAACTTGTTTTTACCAAATCTCCCAACAAGGTGGGCCCTTCTTTATGGATATTAAAAGTTCAGCTGTTGGAGTGTTTTTTAATGCAAGTTTTCTAAAGGTAGACGTGGTGTAACGCAGCGAATCACTCATGTTATCCTGAATTTTGATGCTAAATAGGTACTTGGTGCGGGTTTACCAAAAAAGCATTTAATGCTTTTCAAATACTAAGAGAGTGAAAACAAGTGCCAGAATTAAGAAGTATGAAACTTCATAGAAGGTAGAATCAAAATCAGATTGCAAAGTGAGCAGTTATCAAATCGTGATTTAAATTAAGATTGAAATGACTCAAAAAGTAAATAATGAATGCAAAAATTAGTTACTTATCATCAAATGATAACGTAAAAGTAGGTTCGTAAAAATTTAAAAATTTTTTTCTTCAAATTTTTACGAACCTACTTTCGTGAGTGCATCCAGGAGACTGTTATGCCTTATGGGAATAAAATGTAATTTTTGGACTGTCAGGAAAAATATTGATTAAAAATTCAATATTGAACAGTGCAAAATTTGACCGTCAAGTGGTGGGGATGGGGAATAACGGAAACGTTCCGTCATACACTCAGAAGGTATTCTTGGTGAAAAATAGTTTAGTTTTGGTTTTCATGATCATACAGAAGGTATGAAGGTACATTCCTATAGCGAATGAAGCAGTCATAATCCCGTCAAAGGTATTTGTTTAGATACCGGTTAGTCATTCACACAGAAGTTATGCTCAGCTACTTCATTTCTTTTATCACCCAGTAGTAATTCGTAGTGTTCAGCATTTCTGTTCATATGAAACGCTTGTTTGGTGTACCAACAATTTTGTATTCGCAATAAAAAACGGCTCGGACGGCGTATGGCGGACGGACATTTCGGTTATCGCATTTCGTGTAGTTACCACACAATAGTAACAGTTACAATAGTTACTATTGTACTTGTACAACTTTTGTACTTGGTGAGGGGAAATTCAGCGATTGAGAGTTAAATTAAACCGCTATGTAACCGCGACGGAGTTCGAAAATTCTGATCGGCCTCAAAATTAAGATAGGGGTTTTCGAAGGTTTCGGCTGTGGGGTGTCGTTTTCCGAGTAATTTTGAACGCAGAATTCAATTTTTCGATGTATCAAATCTGTCCAAACATTGTACATTTACATTGATTTTTTTTTTTAATTTTTTCGAAAATTAAAGAATAAAGAATTAGTATCAAAGAAGAATAAACCCTCTTGTAATATTTACAGCGTTTTTGCTTGCCCTATTACGTATCTCAACCAGCATTCAGAAGGTATAGGTGATGCTTCCTTTCACTCGTTTCGTCTGTCGGGGTTTTTATTTCCATTTTTATGTGCAGTAGGTAATCGTAACATTTCCTCATTATCGACTGCCTTTTTTTTTTTTCTTGCCAGATAACGAATTGAGGCTTGTACAATTCGTGACTGTTAGATAAGATTAACGTTGATATTCGTAAGAGGTAGCCGTTCAAGGCGGTTGTTTGTATGCCGCTCTCTCTTGGCGTGGCGCAGTCATTTTAATAGCTTCCGAAGGGGGATAAGAGTGGGCGGGTTGTAGCAGTTTCTGTTCGTTCGCCGATTTCTCCTGCGATTTTCTGTGTTGTGATTGCAACTTTTTTTTACTGTAGGCCCATCAGGCCATCGCCGAAGCGGAAGCATCTTTGAGTCGGGCTGGTCGGAAGCTGACAGTCATCACGCAGAACATCGACGGGCTCCATCAAGCGGCCGGGAGCAGGAACGTGGTGGAGCTGCACGGCTCCTTGTATAAAACCCAGTGCACCAAGTGTCGTTACGTCGACGTCAACAAGGACTCCCCGATTTGCGAAGCTCTCCGAGGCCGAGGGTGAGTCTCATTTTTTGTTCACCGTTCGCCAAGTGTTTATTCGGATTTGCCTTTTTTGGCCCCGTTTGAATCGACGAGACGATCTGCAGTGACGCCGGAGAACAATCGAGGTACGCACCACATCACCAGATTGTCTTCCTCAAATTCTACACTCCCTAAAACTTTCCGCTTTTTTAGGGCTCCGGATCCAACGACAAAATGTTCCGAAGTTCCCCTCGAACAGCTCCCGAGATGTCAAAAAGACGGCTGCGGCGGCCTTTTGAGACCATACATTGTTTGGTTTGGGGAAAACCTGCACGAAGAGGACATACGAAGTGCAGGTAAAAAATAGTAAGCACGAAAATACTTTGAAAACGACACCTCAGTCTAGCTCCTGGTCAAAACCTTCATATGCCCCATTAGTCCCTATACACGGAATAGAAAGTAGAAAGTAAAAATACCCACTGTCGAATCGAGTCCCACCATCGAATGTGAAAATGGGCACCTTTCAGAAGAGCAAAAACTCTTATTATATTGTACATCCAAAAGCTGATTTTTACAGGTTTTACATGAAGTGTCTGTTAAAAAACAACTTGGGGAGTATTTAGGAAATTCTCAAGATGCCAAATCATGGCAATTAATTTCATTGTTGTCATTGTTGTTTCATTTGAGTCATAAAAAGAGATATAGGAGTGATGATAAGGGGGAATAATTAAACAAAAGTAATCTTCCTTATTACATTGACATATTTACTGGCGCAGTTTGTAGGAAATTTGATTCTCTTTCATATTGATACTGGCAATATTGGCTGTAGGACGCACGTGTTTAACTCCGAAACTATATAGTTTCGGAGTTAAAAGCAAAAAACTGAAAAAAGTACCGAAATTTCGGAATGTTTTGCGAATATATCAAAACGCATAAGCCGAATTTGTTGGATCTCTTCAGATTCGGATTCACCACCCCAAAAAAACAAAGGAAGGGACTGAAACTCCTATTTTTCCACGTCGGCCTCATTTTAGCTACGCCTTGTAGAAAAACTAAGTTACGGCATTATCAGAGAATAATTTAACTGCTTTCATCATATAGAAATTGGCCAACGAGGCTAATCTCATTGCCTTCGGCGTATGGACGTTCCATTTTTGGAATGTCCGCCTCATGAAACACAAATTTCGTGCCTTACGTTGGCAACACTGACGAAAATCCCGTTGCAGAAGAAGCGATGGCCGAGTGTGACGCTTGCCTCGTTGTTGGAACCTCGTCGGTCGTCTACCCCGCCGCCATGTATGCTCCCTTATTGGCTGAAAGGAACGTCCCAGTGGCGGAATTCAATCTGGAGCCAACCCCAGCAACTCACCTCTTCATGTAAGTAACAAGCCACTCCCCCGCTCAAGTATGTAGTAGTTTTTTTGTTGTTTAAAGACTACTTATCCCTCTTAAGATGAGCTTAAACCTCTTTTTTGTTGTTGCAGGTTTCACTTTGAAGGGCCCAGTTCACAGACAGTCCCGGAAGCCTTGAAAGGTGTTTGCAGCGAAAAATGAGCCATCTTTGGAAATTTGACGATGTTTTAGGGTTTTGTAGATTAATTAGTCCAGTGTTTATAAAAACCAACTTACAGACCCAGTGTTGCCAATTTAGGGATGTTGAGAGGGTTTCAAAATATGTGATATCGTGGTGATTTGCTTATGTGATCAGATTGAAGTGTAGATTAAGATCAAGTGTTTTGAATTCATCATGTTGTCGAATCTGGGCCTCTATAGCCCAAGTAGTAGGGTGGTAAGCATGGTACGCCTGAAATCCAGAATGAAGATGATTCATATCTGAGGCCTGAACAGTATTGATTTAATATTCATCCTCTCCAGAGCTTAGGAGCTGTGCACCCCCACACAATTCAAACAATTTAATGTTTCCAAATTCCCTCCTCCTCGCAATTTTGGCGACATTCTAAGTGTAGACCTAATTTTCGAATTAGGGATAAATGGGCGTTTGTAAACTCGACCCATCCTTGAGCGAAGCTAATCCGAACCTCTACAAGGGTGTAAATTAAGCTGAGTCAGTGGAGAAGCCCTTTCACTTAGCATGTCAACTGGACACCGAAACTGGGTAAAGCAGTTAGTAGAGCAATTTCTAGAATAAAAATATCTTCAAGTTAGAATAGTACTGTAGTGGCTGCTAACCATTCGCACCAAGCCAAAACTAGTCATGTCACCGGACAAGTATATAATATATCTTGGAGAAATATTATTTCTCCAAGACATGGCCAATGATACGTGAATTGTAAATCTTTTGACGTATGCCTTTTGGAGCTCTCTATCCGTCATAGGGGCGTGATTATGATCCACATTATGTGGACCACATGTCGTTCTGAGAAGACGTAATTTTGTGACTCTACTGTGCAAGGTCAATTCATCACGTTTCAGGACGGGTCGAGTTTACCTTACGGCTTAATAACTGATCCCCCTCACTCAGAGGTTGGGCCAAAATTTACATCCACTCCTAAATAAACCCACTCATAAATTTCCTGTCCGAGTAGTTGAGTGGTGAGGTCGAAATTGTTTGGTGAACAAATCACGCCATCAACCTCCCCTGCCTCGCCTAAACCTGCAGGGGTTGGAAGAGGATGCTCTCTATTACGACCTCCAGGCTCTGCCCTAAGGTCCACTTGATGCTATTCATAATATGAATATGTTCATTATATATAATATAACAATTAAAGTTCACCAGACAATTAATACATATAATAATATTATATATTATGTATATTATGCTATGTATTAACTGTCTTGTTTCGATTAAATAATTTAATTATATTTATAATAATAATAATAATAATAATAATAATATTCATTATTATAATTTATTTAGGGCCGGTTTCACCACCTCGAGTTAAGGCCTCGAGTTAGGCTAATCCACGAGTTAGCGAAAAAAATGCGTTTCACCAACTATTAACTTCTAGTTAGGTACCAGGACGGTAACTTCCACTTTTTTAACTTGTGGATTTTCGGAAGTTATCTCCTTAACTTGAAGTTATGTCCCACCTTTCCTCCTTCTGTCTCCATGTGATCTGATCACTTTTGATTTATTATTTTTGGAATAATACACCTATGTTTTCGCGACGGAGGTCGACGACTCCGATCGGCCTGTAAATTTGACATTATCCGTTTCAAGAGGTCTTGATGTCCGTCAGCCGTACGCCGTCCCCGTCCGAGCCATTATGGGCACCCATCCAAGTACTAACCACGCCCGACGTTGCTTAACTTCTGTGATCGGACGAGAACCTGTGTTCAACGTGATATGGCCGTTGTGGGCATTAGGAGTTTTTTTAAACATCTGAAATTTTGACAAATTACTCGGTTTGCCGTCTGATTGTACACGCAAGCTTTTCAGTCCGAAATGATAGTTCAGAAAGGAGGATTAGGGACGGGTTTGGTACATATTTCTGTGGTTGAAAACAATATCAATCAACAAGGATTGCTCCTCGTTGGAGAAGTTCGACGATCGGACTTTCCTTTTCCTGTCGCTGTCACTGTCCATAGTATATAGGTATGTAGTAATGAATAAATATCACAATAAATATTAGTCAATTTCACAAGGTCGATGACACCTCATCAGGTGTAAATCAGAAAATTCCTTTTTTCATTCACATTCAACGTGAAAGTAGAGATGATGCGCGACCAATAACACACAAAATGAGGGAAAATGTTGCCTAGAACCAGCACCGTCGATGCTAACGTTAAGCTCCACTTCTTAATCTTCAAATTAGTTAACATGAGGTGGTGAAACGATGACACTCGCTAACTGGTAGTTACCCTAACTTGAGGTCTAACCTCCAAATAGCTAACTTGAACTTTAACATGAGGATGGTGAAACCGGCCCTTAAATAATTTAACCAGGAAAGTACAGGTTTCTTGGGAGTACCTTCTTGGCATGTTTCAGCCGGGTTCGTAGCGGGGTGACAGATGGTTGAGCCAACCTTCTGTCACCCCGCTACGAACCAGGAAAGTAATTATTACTTTCCTGGTCTCTCCAGGCGCGAATTGGCCTATTTACTTCGCCACCATTGCTCCAATGTTGTAATTTGAAGTATTGTATTGTTATGTTGGTATTAGCTTTTGTTGGTGTTGGCTGTTGTGCTTGTTATGATGAATCAATGAGGAGATGGAATAAAATAATGGCATTCTCATGTGTTTGTTGTTTTGATCATCCTTCTGTTGGCCACGTTTGAGACAACACGTTTTCAACTCTGAACTTGCTCCTGAAAACACCCATACGGGATTCTGACCCACTCATTGGGTGGGGGGACCAAGTGAGACAGAAGGCCCAGGTAATAAGGGGAAAGGAATGGCCCCCCTATTTTATGAGGAAGTCAACTCACAGTGGTCAACTCATCTTGAATCTAGCTGACCAAAACCTAAAAAAAATCCTGCGTGGTATGGAAAAAAATTGGTCAAATATTTCATTGGCAGTACCTAGGTGTAAGCAACAAGTAATAGTGTGCAACAACGGAACCGAATGAGACAGCCTCGTTCAAGGGCTAGAGACTGCGTAGGTAGGTACAAAAATCAGCATCATGTTATCGCTCCTCTTCCTGTTGTTTCATCTCTTCACTTCTAAGTTCTTTCTCTGTGAGTCTCATTCATGTTCTTGTCATCCGAGGATCATCATACAGTACTGGTAAGTGGAGTATTCATAGTCCAAATTATTTAAACTCATCTGGGAGGCAGTTTCATCATTAAATAAAAGTTGATTTACATTCATGTAACGTGCAGTTTTTCTGAAGCCATAACTTCAAGGGAATAAACAAGAATAACACCTCTCTGGCACAGATGTGATCGATAACAACTATTCTAGAGTCCATGTAAATTGGTTTTATGACCTACTTTTACCTATTCTTAGAGCAATTTTTTAATTCTCAGAAACAGCATAATATGATGAATAGCATTTTTATGATGAATATACTGTCGGGGAGATTCGAAGCCCTCAGAGAAGAAGAAATCCAAACAGAAGAAGGTGGCCAGATAATTTTAAATTTTATATTGACTAAGTTCCCCAATTTACTCATTTCAGATCTACAAAAATATGATTTAGCCAGTAAATGTGAAAATTTAGTAAAAACAGCTGGAGCATACTGGAAGAACGCTGGTCAAAATTAACCGGTCTTCCAAAAGAAGTATAAAAATGGCTCGCCTGTCAAATTTTCAACTATCTACATCTGAGTCTGGAGGGAGACCCACCTCAACATTTGAATTGTCAGGTCGAACGATAAGGAAGAGAAAGATGAAAAATTTAGTGGATAATCATACTGTAGACGTGCTGGTTTTTGCATCAGTGGAAGCCATGAGCTCTCTCAGTTATTGCAACTAAACTACGAATATGTGGGAAGAGGGATGCTGCTAACATGCTGAGAGAGCTTATGGCTTCACCTAAAAAGGCCACATAAATAAAAAAGGTTTACAGGAAAACTCTAACTGAAGTACCTGCACCTCTTTCGGCTTTACTGGTTTGGAAGTGTAATATAATATTACACTTCCAAACCAGTAAAGCCGAAAGAGGTGCAGGTATAATGCAGTCGTAATGTAATAATTACATTATGACTGCTTTTTAAATACATATTTATTATATGATTGTGATGATGTACATGTGGTTTTTCATATTCAGTGGTATCAAGAAGAAAAAAATTAATTTGTTTCTCTTCATTGCTCGTTATAACTACTCTCCCTTGAATAAAATCTGTACCAACGTTTTCTACATTGAAAAACCTTTAGGAAAACGTAAAATTAAATTTTATCAAAAGATTCATCACAATAAGCGCTGTAGAAGTTTTGGTCAGCTAGATTTGAATTTCGGGCCACTGTGCAACGGTTTGGAGGAAAATGGACCAATTAGGCGTAGGTATCGTCTTCATAGCGCAGAGCATAGAACCTTGCCTACATCTTGACGTCAAACTGGAAACAATAGCCTATTTAGGTACTACGCCGTCGAAACAATAGAAAATCTGTGACAGACTCATTTTACCCAGAGGCCATCCGATGGACCCCTGCACTACGGAAGATGAAAACTGATCTCTGGAGAGCTGAGAGACTTACTAAGGCATGCCCACCTGCTGAGTGACAGGCTGGAGCAGAGGTCTACCTCACGCAGCGCAGGGCCTATCAAAGCCCCCTCAAACGCTGTTAGAAAGGCTCCCTGCCTGAAAATCTGTAGTTTGTCTGTACAAAGTCCATCTCAGTATGAATTTGACGGCCTTATTTGGTTGCAGGTTGATGGAAACGCTTCTCCCGCTGACAAACGCGGACTGTGTCAAAGCGGAGCCTTTGCTGCTCGTGTCGTCTACCGAACCGCAGAAGCCGGGAGACACCCCTGAACGCCCCTCGGGTCAAGGGTCACCTCCAGCAAGTGCCGGAGGTAAGTAGCCAAAGGGGGGGGGGGGGGGGGGTCTGGTGTGGGTGTGGTGAGTAGTAAATAGCTGATGTTTCAGGTGGCCAGCCTGATGGCGACGGGAACAAACCCATAACGAACCGCCAGAAGCTCAAATTGTTCATGAGGGACTACGGGACGACCGTAATCGTTTTCCACATAACCCACTCTTTGGCTCTCCTCGGCCTCATATACGTCGCTTTCTCTGCGTAAGCATCGAACAATCGCGACTAACGCCATTTGTCCACCAGAGTCACACACATTCTCATTCTCTTTCAGGGGTCTGGATATGGCCTGGGTCGTCCAAAAATTGGGCCTCGAAGGGAAAACGCTCGACGTGGCCGCCGGCGCCAGCACGATCGTCATTGCCTACGCCGTCAACAAAGTCCTCGCTCCGCTCAGATTCGCCATCACCTTCGCCGTCACGCCCTTCATCGTCCGGTACCTTAGGAGAATCGGTTTCCTCAAAACCCCAAAGTGATTCACTTTTTTTCAGAGTTAGCAGAGCGTTGTCGATGGGTTTCAAAATGGTTCACGTGAGCCATACATCGCTCCTTTTTTTCAATGCCATATGGCACATTTTGGGCCCTTACCTCTTTTTCATATCAAATTTTCCTTAAATTTCAAAACCTACCCCCTGTAGATTCGGGGAGTTATCACAATTTTTTCCAAGGCTCATAACCTCAGCTTAGGGATGCCCTAAAAGAATCAATTCTTGAAAGAATCCATCTTTAAAAAGAAGAAAAAAAAAAAAAAAATGATAAGGTACATCAGGGTAAGTGTAAGCCAGAAAATTAGTCCAACATTGAATACTCATCACACTCTGCAATTTCCATCCAATATTTTTGAAAATTTAACCATAAGTTTATCAAACTATCCTTGATTATTGGTTAAATTTTGAAGTCAAAAGCTCGACTAACTTCTTAGTAATTGGGATCAATTTACACTTGCCTAACCATGTGGCAAGTGTAAATCTGGCCTATTTTCATGTTTTGCGCGATTGCTACCCACAGGGCAAATGTAATCAAAAACTGCAATAAAACTTGGGGTGATGATTGAACCACTGACAGCGTTGCCATAACATTAGCGGTGTAGTCTAAGAGTTCTAAACATCTCACAGGATCGCTGATTGAGCGGTGTGATACACTTACTCCCAATTTACACTTACCCCGGTGTACCTTACTTCTCTCATAACAGTTATGATTTTCTGAGTTTTCAAAAAAAGTTACTGCTGAGGCAATGAACTCCTTCAATGATGTTTAAACAAATTTCCTAGTATGGTCATCCTTCATAAGTTAAAAAAGTCGTTGAGGAGAATCGTACATCCTGATCGCAGCCTTCGCCAACACCATTCCATATGATGGCAATTTAATTGTACATACCATATTTTATGTTTTCAGTTTGCCTCCTGTCGGAGCAGATTGACGTCAATAATTGCATGAAAACAATACAGACATGTCATGTCTAGTTGGGTAATCGTTTTATGTTGCGTCAAAAATGTTCTACGTTTTTGTCGATACTTTGAAATTTTGTTGTTTTTACTTATGGAATATATACTTCTTTTTTTATGAATATCCGTTCATTTCTCCACCTTTTTGAGTTTTGTGAGTAATCCAGTAGGTATATTCCACGATGAGAGCTGTTCTCCGAACAGCAGGCAACTCGTCCGGGATCGTCCCTGGTGATCTCCGAACGGCCATGAATGAACAGGGGCAATCCTAGACAGTACCGGACGTTCTCCGAACGAACCTTTAGACATTATTTCACATGTATTGGTGGATAATATCCTTAGGGATAAAGCGTCCGGGTTTTACTCCAACATCAATTTTTATTTACAAAATTTATTTCGGAAAACTACAGTGGGAAATAGACGTTGAGGGGAGGCGGAGCTGCATTGGCATCTATGTACACTTGAGAATTAGTATGGGATGTATTTGGGCTCTTTGAATTTGAACAGGAGGCCGGAATCACCTTGTAGAGGGTTGTACCCTGGGGCGTATTCATTGCCAGGAGCCTGAAACAGAAATGGAATAAGAAACGGGGGTTTTGAACTGTATGGCAGTTGACGAGCAAAACTTACCGATTCCCAAGCGTCGATCCATTCTTTTTGATCTTCACCAGAAGCCCACATCTCGGGGGCGTCCAAAATGGGAATGTTCAGGTACCACATGAGGCGGGCTTTGTCGTCGGCGTACCTGAAAAAGGCCACAACAAATATCAACTGCGGTTCTTTACTTGGAAAATTAGTCCAGTCAATGCGTATCAGGACGAGGAAAAAAATATATGGTTGGATTTTTTGGTCATAGTCATGTTTTTTTTTTTGGTGCTGAATCCGAATCTGAACAAATCCAACAAATATCTGTCATGCGTTTTGAGGTATTCGCTAAAAACTCCAAACGTTTTGCACTTTTTCAGATTTTTGGTTATAGCGGTATTCGTTCTACGGCAAAAGTCACTATTAGCAAAAGTGAAAGAGCATTAAATTTCCTTTCATTTAAATTTCGCGACCCAAGCATTTTTTTTTTAATTTTGCGACCCAAGCAAGCGATTTGAAAAAAGGCGATTTTTTAAACACATTTTTCGGAAAATAACTTCTTCGGACTTTTCACATACATACCTTCAAAACGGACGGTCCTATAGAGAAATGTTACATAATTCGCGGAGTGCGAATAGGTAAGTGATTTTTCGAAAAATGTAGTAAACCGGCATTTTTCAACTCGCTCTAGCTCCTCCACTATCGGGTCTACAATCAACTATGACTACATAGTGATTGTTGTCGGAAATGTAACGCTCATTCACTTTGATAATAGTGACTTTTGCCGTAGGACGCATTGTTTCAGAGCTATAAGCAAAAGTTTGAACGGGCGGATGAATTCCTTTGCCCGGAAAAAAGAAGCAAACCCCTAGCAACGCTTGCATACGAGTCTGCAACACATTACGACATGAAATTTTTATGTCTCTAGTTTACTTTCAACGCCTTTGTCGTTTATGTGCAAAAGTAAAGACATAAAATGTCAAAAACTGAAAAAGTGCAAACATTTTGGAGTTTCTTGCGAATATCTCAAAACGCATAACAGATATTTGTTGGATCTCTTCAGATTCGGATTCAACACCCCTCAAAAAAAAAAAAAAAAAAAAAAAAAAAAAACTAGAAAACTTACAGCATTCGTTTCTCGCCCCAAAATTTCTCGTATCCGATCTTCCAATCGTTCAATCGGGAATCGTGTTTCGTGTATTGATCGAAATCCAGTCGTTCGATGTCCTCGACGACCACTTCGACGTCCCCGGGCGTCGACCAGTCGTACATCATGAGCTCCGCGTGTTCGCTAAGTAGATAAAAAAAAAAAAAAAGAAGTGTATCAAGGCTGTTTTGGTACGGTGCAACATCAAGAGGTTCACTTACGATATTTTTGGAAGGTATTTGGTTTTGTACGCTTCTTCGATATCTTCGAGGTACCCCGGAGTCAAAGCTTTGCCGGACGCTTCGCCGAACTTGTTCCGCTTCTTGATGTTGTCCAACACTTGTGGAACGGGGACGTCGAGGTAAATGACGAGGTGGGGCTTCATCAGCATCGGCAACGAGGCTCTCCTCAACTCCGAAATGGTGTATTGGGCTGCAACGGCGGGAAGAGTTCAGACAAGATTAAAAACAATTTTGGCAGCTTCGATTTACGGCCAATTGTCAAAGATCACTACATGAATACCCCTAATGAGAAGAGACTGTACCTTCTTTGCTGATGTAATTATGTTTGGTCATGCTGTCGGTGAAAACGGGGTCGGTCCACGGTGAACGCTCCAGCACAACACCCTGACCTTAAAAGAAGATTAAAATCAATTACCAGGACCTGGTGTTCAATGGGTGACGAAAATCCAGTTTGAGAGCGGAGTGTAGTCCTCACTCGGGGCAAGAAATTTCGTGACTCGAGAGGGTTGTCAACTCCCCCCTTGAGCACAAGTGGCCTCCAGCTGCTCCGCAGGTTCACCCTGTTCCCTTACTCCGTTCCGTACAATTTAGTTCGTAATCTAATATGCCATTTACTGTGATTGAATATGAAATTTTCGACTGTCAGCAGCAATCAGTATAGTAAACATATCAAATGCATACCTACTAAATACAAGACTTGTTAATATAGGATCACGAAAACACACACCTGGTACTTTTCTTTGATACTTGATCTGAACTGACAAAATCTGGGGGTCGGGGGTAGAGATGGTATCGATGGTTCGATGTTTAAAAAATATCAAGTTTTTACTTAACATCCTGGTGCATCAGTGATCGAATGATACTGTAATAGATATTTAGATAACAGCCATTTTAAAGTGAATACAAAATAACCAATGCAGTATCAGCAATGGAGTTTGGATGAAACGAACCTAGTACTTCTACTTTTAGAACAGTTATTTCAATGTAGAACACCGGAGGGAGGTCAGGATTGCTGTTGATTACAACAGCAGTTGAATGAGATCTCGGATGCGAGAGCTTCGCTTAGACACCACCAGTTTCTCTGCTCAATGAATGCAATTTGATTAAAATTAAATACAAAAATAATTCAATACTTGAAATCTCGCATTCGATTCTGCATTTGGATGTCCCATCACTATCTGGGGATGTCCCTGAGTCACACAGTACCTACAATTATATTATAATACGCGTGCCATGCTTCAACTAACACAGGCAGGAAATACGTGCTTAACAGAATTGGGTCTAACGCTTGGAAAGTTAATTTTTGCCATGGACAAGGGGGATGAAACTTAGCTTGTCGGAAATATGGTTTAAAGACTGTACCCTCAAATGCTCTGCGGTATCCAGCCCTGCACGCCTTGGACAGGTCTAGAAAGCATGGATGCCATGCTGACAAGCCTTGGCCAGCTTGGCACAAACTTTACAAGCTTTGGACAGGTCTGGAAACCTTGAAATCAATCTCAAGCTCTATCTAAGGATTTTGCTAACCTAAGAAAGTTGTCCGGCGGGTGAAATATTGTCAATTTCATTCATTTTGTTGGACAACTCACAATTTCGATGACGACTAAGGGAAACTGTTCAGCCAACCTCCAAGTGGTGTTTCCTGGATAATGGACTTATTGTCGCTTTAATCTTACTAGCTGCCTGTCTAACTGCCCGGGGACTAGTACCGATTGTCCACCCCTCGATTCAAAATTTGACCACCGTACTAATCGTCAATTTACCACCTGGGGCACCCAAAAAGCCAGGCTGGTCGTGAATACTGGCCTTTTTTAATTATGTTCAATAGGTCTTTTCGCCACTGGCACTGACTGGTTCATCGATTTCCGGCATTCTTTCCTCCAGCTGTTCTTTCAAAGTACAACCTGCATACACACTCACGTCCCGGACTTCAGAGGAATTCACAGTTTTCATCTTAGAGCACCATCACTAAGCCTTCGAACTATTTTCTGTTATTCAATTTATTGATTTATATTATTTTGTTATTGACATTTTATGTCTTTACATTGGCACACAAACGAAAAAAGCGTTAAGCGTTTAAAAAAGGCGTTACGATTGTTTCCCCAGCAACGACTAAACTAAAGACATAAAAAGTTATGTTTGGGTGAGGCGATACAAAGTTCATTTTTATTTTTATTTTTTCAACAAGACGAGCAATTTACGTATTAAATACGTAAATTTTACGTAACTGCGCAAATCCCGGGATTTGAAATTGTCAAAAATCGTCCGGGATCCCGGGATTGCAAGTCCTACTGACTCGTAGATCATTTACACTCCCCCAAGGCCCTCCTTGAGGAAATCCTTAATTTCGATAAACTGAGGACTACTTCGGTTGAGCTCACCAGTGGACAGAACGTGGGCCAAGCAGTCAATGTACCGGGAATAGCGCAGTCTGTACATCCAAGCTTGAAAACTCGCCGCGTTCCTACAAAAAAAGAGGAAAAATTAACAGATGTCTTTTTTAAATACAAATAAAACCAACGTGAGTTACCTGCCAGTGGGAGTTTTGTTGAATGAGGTCTCGTCGAAGGATCGGACATCTTCAGGCAGCTTGGGATCTAGTTGTCGCATGTCGTAGCCGTACGCGTTGATATACAACTGTTGTAAATTGCCACTGTTAGGTGATTTTATAGGTTACGTTAAGTTAACATAAGTTGAAGCGACTGCTAATCGTCCATTGAAGGAAATTTCGCAGAGCAGCAGGCAGGGTTTACCAAGGACAAATCATGCATGGAAAACATATTGTTCCAGTCCAGAAAGGGGCAGAAGGCACTTTATATTTGTGGACCAGGAGAAGGCTTACAATTCAGTGTCTGTGTCACGACTTTGGCCTGCGCTGGGGTAGCTCTTTGATTCATCTCGTCTACGAAACGTACCAAGGGAACCAAGCAAGGGAAAGATGGAGCAATGATGTTCATGGTACCCATAGGCTTGCGGCAGGGTTGTGGAATGCCGCCCACAATTGTCAAGATTTACTTGGAGGAGCTCCTGCAACGTTGGAACTGGTTATGCCATGGGGAGTCCCCCGGGCATGAGCTTCGAACTCCCTGGCATTTGAGACGGAATGGGCTGTCATGGAAGCTGAGGTGTTCCCCGACGGCGTGAGGGATGACTGGAGCAAGTATGTCTCCAGCCCTTCCTGGTACAGGGCGTTCGTTGCCTTTGTGGCAGCCGCCTTGAAAGTTCCGGCGGCAACAGTGAGCCCAGAGGGGAACGATAGCTGGTCGAGTGGCTCCCACCCTGGGAATTGCTAACCCCGTCCCTCCCTCTCATCACCGTTTCCCCTTCCCTTCCGTCTCCTCCTGTCGTGGCACTCCCTTAATGGGGGGCCTGCTGATAACTCTAACGAGCTCAAGCAGTCGCTGCTTTAAAAAAATGTAGTCGATCATCCACTCATCAGATTCTGAATCCTGCGAGGCTGTTTGACAGGCGGATACAGCTATGCAGGCCATAATTGCTGTACGCTCCCTTAATGATGTTCTCCAGAGTCGGCAAGTTCAATTTCCCACCAAAAAGTTGATCCTCAATGGGGGAGAGCATTTTGGTTTATGGATGAGAGGGGTGGTCGCTGACCCAGCGGAACAGGAAGAGACTCTGCAGCAAATCCAGGTTGGAACGAGTCAATGAAACCATCATACGCACGAGCCAGTTGATCAGAGGGTTCTGGAATAGTACGGTCACCTCAGACGTACTGTACGTCTGCTGTAACAGCAGACAACGCATGGCCAAAATGGGTATAGTAGGAGAGTCCCCAGCCTGCGCTCACCTAGGAACGAGTGTACCCCATATGCACGAGCGGCCCCAGGAGGTATGAGTGCCCCCTAGTGGTAGGTTACCTGAGGGTCACAACAAGGTGCGTAGGGGTATGCGGAGACGGAACCTGGGCGATCGTTAGGAGGACTGGTGTTCCAGGCGACAAGCTATCAGAGGCAACCCCTGACTCGGGCACAGGACTATAAAAGTTCTACCACGTAAATAATATGTAAGCGCAGAAATGATAACTACCTGGTCCATGTTGACGTCCTCCATGTGGCACATGTCCAGCTGTTCGGCCAGTTCTTTAGCGAAAGCTGTCTTCCCCGAAGCGACCGGCCCCTCGACGACGATTACTTTCGTGTTTTCATCAAACCTGCAAACAGAAGCAGTATAGTCAAGGGTGGAGCATTAATACCTCTTGTGGAACTTAGAGCTCTAACGTCCATTCCAAGTTCTACTGCTCTCAAAAAATCAACGACCTCACCTTTTGGTCGTCCTGTCGAACAACAAACTGTACCACAGAGGGTATCTCTTGTTTTTCCAATCGTAAGGAGCTGGTTTGTTCTTGACTTCTCTCAAAGCCTTGCTGACGATACCCCTCGTGCTGACTGTCACTCCACCAGCCACACGGGCCACCTTACAGCTCAACCCCAACAAACTCATTGGAAAAACCCCCAAACACTCTCAGTCGTGCAAATCTCAAAATTTTTGAAAAAATTACTGACACTTCGATGAAAAGAAAAACCTACAGCCGACTTCCATCGGCTATCAGCTGATAGCGCAGTGAGACCAACAAAACAGCAGTTGATAGCATCAAATTGTTCCCCGCAATTCAAAACTGTTATCATTAGAGGTAGGCGCTCTTTTCTATAACTTCACCGCTACTCTCGAAAAACGCTGCAAATTTTATTAAATAAATTTTAAATTTTAAATAATTAAATTATTTTTAAACTCAGTACCTCATTTGGTTAATTATTCTTGGAATAGTTTTTAATGTTGTTAATTTAATTTTAACAAATTTGTTTAATTTTTTAATTTAATTTAAAAAAAATTTAATGACACAATTAATTTTTGCACAATTAACCCTAATCAAAGAATAATAAATACTTGTGAAAATTTGCAACATTTTTAGCACAGAGATCTAGCACATAACAACATGAGGCCCAAGAAAAGAAAATATATTTTCTTCATTTTTAATTTAATTCCACAATTCCATTATATTTAAATTTAATTTATCATGAATGGAAACCGCCCACTTTTCCCAGAGGTTTGCTAGGGAACTATTTCAATATTTCTTTTTAGCGCAACCTTTTTCCAAAAAATGGAAAGGTGCGCTCACCTCCTCGACATGTATGTTTTTTTGTGTACAGAGCATCACGCCCGAGCGGCTCAACAGATTTTCATGAGGGTGGTCTCATTGTGATCAGCGAGTTCGTGGGGTGCTTATCTATAAGCTACCTTAGGCTACCTTGATTTTTCCTCCCTCATCCCTTTCATCGGTTTTCGGGAGGTACTTCACGACGAAAGTTGTTTATCTCTGATGTGTAACTAAGGAGGCCTCAATAGGGGGACGAAAGTTTTTGTCCGATTTCGTTGGTACAAGGGTCTATGGAATGAGCTTTTTAGGCTGATTCCAACGACTCCAAAACGATTTTTGCAGCCTGAGCCGTTCGTTACCTCTGATCGGCATAAGGTTTTCTTAAGCATCGGTCGTTAGGGTGCAGTTGTTTACATAATGAGCATCACGTGGATATTTTTTATGTGTTGTGTGGCATAGTTTGGTCGCTAGATACCTACTGTTTCTTAGTTTCTCTCGCGTAATAACAAAAAGGTTGCGCTCATCTATTCAATTCAATTGATGGCTTGTTTTTTAATTCGTCAGCAGAGAGCATTAAAAAAAATGCCTCTCGTTTAATGAGAAGACGCTGAATTTGAGTCTCTATCGAATTTTCTATTCTGATTGATCTCTTTCCACATAATTTTCACTGGTTTCTTAGCTTTCCGTTCGCTATCTTAGGATCTTGCATCTTTAATTAATGGTTTGTTCTCCTCTTTGATTCCAGGGTGATCAGAAGACTTTCAACGGTCGTAGAGACTGAAGATTGAAGAACTCTCTTGAAGCCATTGAATACCAAAATGATGATTTGAGTTATACAAAGCCTTGCAAGAATTTTGAGGAAAACGGCATAAGAAAAATTGGAAATTATTTAAAAATTTAAAACATACTTAGGTAGGCAGGAGGTTGGAAAAAAAATTTAGGTTGGATAATGGTATGAAAGGAGCTGTTTGCTCTTGGTCTTCCTATTTCGGTGTAATTTGTAGCAGTGTATTTTGATGGTGTTCCCACCGCTGGCCAACATCTGTTTATCCCCACTTGTGTATTCGACCACCTCCCTAATGGCAGCACTCGGCAGCTATCGTCATGCAGGGAGGGGAAAGCGGTATGATGTATCGAGTTGTTACATCGATTCAAAATTGGACTCAAAAGATCGATTAATTTTTTTAAATAAAATGCGTCTGAAAAAAGGTTTTATTATTTTTTATGATTAATGATATTATGATAGGTATACCGAGGTTGGTAGATTAAAAAAAAAAAAATATATATATATAGAAAAATCCCGCCTAGGGATTCGGGTCATACGAAAATTTCCACTCTTTCGCCGAGCTTTCGAAAATTTATATATAATTTCTGTTTATATATTGTTTTATAAACTATTTTTATATAAAAATAAATATCAGGGCTGTGAATTTGTCTTCGCGGGCCGGAGATCGGTAAAGCTAGCTGTAGGAAGAGTTTTCCCTACAAATTAGAATAAAATTATTATTATTATTATTATTATTACAATTTTGAAGACGTCGCACGTCGCAGCATCAAGGGGTGAACTCCTGGAGTTTTTCTGAATTTCCCAAAAAATTTTGAACAGTTTTGGGAGAAAAACACGAGGACCGCAATGAGGTTTGGAGCTACAAGGCGCTCCAAGGTGCTTATTTTTCGTGTGTTTTGTTGTTTACCTATTAAATAGCAATAAAATTTTTATTTTGAATCCACATTATTAAGCCGTCGAAGCTCGCATGAAATAATTAAACGACGAAAATCGGTAGTTAAAAATCGATACATAAAAAAAAAATCGGCACGAAAAAATCGATTTGAAACAAAATCGGAATAAAAATCGATCTTTTGGGAAAATTGGAAATCGATTCTCATCCCTATCGTCATGGCGTTTTGGTTTCTTTTGAGTTGAGTCGCGTATGTAGGTCGTAAGTTATTTGTTTTTCTCCCTCAATCGCCCTTTGTCGGGTTTAAATTCTCACTTCAGGATTTTTCCTTCTTCCCGTTTTTCATTTTTTCTCGGTTCATTATCGTGCCAAGTTTTTCGTTCTCTTTCCAAGTGCTCGTTCCGGTCGTATGAAGTGCCGTTGTTTTCGTGGTGCAGCCTCAGGCTGGGGATTTTTCTATCTTTCGTCGGGATCTCGGATCCAATAACAGAAAACGTGTCGAGCCCGTTTATATCAATTGTTTACAAAACGCTGTGTGGGAATTTCTAATCCGTGTATCGCGTTTCTGCTCGGAATCTTGGAAGTCGACGATGTTTTCAGTTTGAGGAGTGCCGTTTTCAATTTCATCCTTCTCCTCAATCAGTCGGTAAGTTTTTTTTTACCTGTATTATAGATTCTCAATGTGGAAATGTTCACATTGTTTAAAATTTAGTATTTTGTTTTCGAGAATTTTGACTGTTGATGCAGCTAAATGCCGCTGCAGCTTTGTGGGCCATAGCGAGGGTTTGTTGTAGTTTTCAATGGGTCTTTCCGTCGATTGAAATGATTGGACGGCAACTCCTGACGGGGATTTGAGGAAAATTCAGCGAAAGGAATTGCTATTAATCTTTGTAGGATATGAAGCGTCACCAAGTTGCCCTGTAGGACTGCTGATTCAGTGAACCCGACAGACGAGCCACAAAATCTCCTATTCAACGTTCATCACTGAAAAATTACAAAACGGACTTATTGAAATATTTTACTTTCAAAGACCTAAATAATTTATTTATTAAAGCCCTAATTATTAGGGCTGCCATCTCAACTAGGTACCTGTAGAGAAAGCGGGAAAATCCATGCTAAAATTTGGGTTCAAATATTAACAAAATATATTTTTTTAAATCTGTACTATGTTTGGACCGGTTTGGGATCTAGAAAAATGGATTACGCGTCCAAAATTGCTTGGATAACGACACCTTAGTAGGTCCCTTTTGGGCGCTGGAGGGTTAAATTTTGGCCTTCTGGGATCCTTCAAAAATCCCTTTTTTAGCCCCCCATGAAGATAACCACGGATAGCCTTTAGATCCTCACCATGAAATCGGATCGTTCTGGCACCCCCGAAAATGGATTCTTCGTCCGAAAACACTTCGAAAACGACACCTAAATCTAGACATAGGGTGGAACGAGGGCGGTTTGGGAAGGAAGGGAAAACCAGGGAGGGGGTGGCGGAATTGGAAGAGCGTTCGTTCTTGAGTTTGCAGTCCCGAAAGTTTTTATGAATCCCGGGATTTTTCAGAGCCAATCCCGGGATTGAGGATTTTTTTTTTGAAAATGAAAATTGGATTAAAAACGACGAAAAACTTTTTATTTACTTATCTCATGAAGGGAAAATTTTACTTACGTACCTACTTGAAAAAATGTGCTCTTAGAAAGCGTAATGCACTCAAAGTTGGATCAGCCAATTTGCTTCTGCTGCGGAAAAGGCCCCCTCAGCTTCTACGGAGGTCGGCGGGATGGTCCTACATATTCAGGCTGTGCTTAAATTGAAGCTGAATAACTGCTTTTCATTCCTCATTGCTTTCCTCGTGGGTTGAACATTCTGGCCGATATTCCGTACGGTAGACGGCTAAAACCACGATTTTTTTGTTGTTGAAAAAATGGCCAATGAAAAGTGTATCTCGGGACCTATTGGACTTACAAAGCTGCCATTGCGCTCAAATGGTAGCAAATCTTGTCTTCTTGGAAAAAGTATACAGTGACGTTTTCGTTAGGGCGAACATTTTTGGAATTATAAGGCAAACATTGAAAAACGTCCGAAAATTTTGCGTTTTTCGAGCACCAAGCATTCAGCACAAGGATTTCGAAGCTGCAAACTTGGTCATACACTGCTGGTACCATCCCTGACATCGTACCAAAAAATCAGAACGTGTCAATTTTTGCCGTTTTTTTGCGTCCAGTATCAGGAGATTTTTTATTTATTTATATTAAAATTTAATATAATACAAATTTTGTATTTATTTTTTATTTATTTATATTAATATTTAATATGATACAAATTTTGTATACTAAATCCAAATGGTGGCCTCGGCAGCCTCCATTTTCGAACAGGCTTGTTTCCTTTTTAATCATGCTCAATATATATATATATATTGAGCTGACTGATATATCAGTGTCAGCTCAAGAGACCTCAGCCCTGTGTGTTCGCGGCCGCCCCAGGCTCACTGCCGCATCTAGGTCAGGCTTGATGAGGTGCTTGACACGACTTCCAGAACCAAAGTTGAGGCTCCTGGAGGAACTATTCGCTACAGTATACAAATTGGTGTTTTTCTGGCCTGCCAATGAATGCCTGGTCCACTGCCTCTTGAGCTTGCTTGCCAATGCCCCCCTGAGGCTTCTTACTGTAACGAAACTTCTCGACTATTTCGCTTTGATCAAAAAGTTGACCTCGACAGAGTTTGGCAACTTCGACCTGCCCTGGTTGGGTCTGATCTTCAAGTGTACATACCTATATCATTAAATGCTGTATTATAGCGTGTAGAACTCGCCAAAACACCGCGTTACGTTTCAACTCGACTTGTTCCAGCGCTCCAGTTTATTCGCCAAGTTTCACTTCGGCAAATCGGAACGGGGAGGGTTTTTTTTTTTTTTTTCTTCTCCAATGCCGGCGGCCTTTTAACCGTATCGAACCGGTTTCCGGACTTGGAAAGTCGACGGATAAGCCGCCACAAGCTCTGCGCTTACGAATATGTAATTACCGCCCTGAACCCGAACACGGTAGTCCGAATCGTCGCCACAAGACTCCGTTAGGAGGAAAAAAAGAAGGTTGAAACAGTTCCTGGTGCCACTTCGTAATGGGTCTCCTGACCAGTGCCCTCAAACTTGTAAGAACTTGGAAACAATAAGGTATCGTTGGGGCTCACGAGGAAATGAGCTTATTGTCGACGCTTCGAAGCATCCACTTTCGGATTGGGAGGTGGGAGATGGGATTCTTTTGTTAGTGTCGGATGGGTGCCTGAGGCTTTTTTTTTTTTTTTTTTTTTTTTTTTAGCAAATCCTGTAAGATTCGACTTGTTCTTAACCTCTGGTATCCGGAAAACCGCGATTTTTAAGCTCTTGTTTACGCCTTTCGCTTATAACTGAAAAACTGCGCATCCTTCAGAAAGGTTCACTCTAAATTGAAAAGCACACAATCCTGTCGAATGGACCACCTCACACGTTCATATCGGTTCGGTCGTTTGGCCGCAATCGATCGTTGAAGTTTGACGATTTTTCTCAAATCAGCTAACCCAATCAAAAAATTCATATAATCAAAGTTGTAAAAAAATTAAACTTCAAGTTAAAAAACCGCCTAACTCTGAATTTTCGGTTCACGTTGAACCGTAAATAAAGTCATAAATCATGTGCTGTGGTATAAATACACACTGTATGCCCCCTCCCCTGTTTTCAAACGTTAGATTTGTATGTTTCATCATTAACTCAATATCAGATCCTACCAGATCAGATCCTTCTATCAGATTCTACTTGTGTTTCTGCGGCGCCCAAAAAACATCTCATTTACGGCACTTGTTTCAATTTTCCTCTTACAACTGGAAAAATATGCATCTTACAGAAACGTTTACTCTATTCAAAATATGAAAGCATAAAATTCTGCGTCGAATGGTCACCTCATTCGTTCAAAACGGTGCGGCCGTTTGTCCGCAATCGATCGTTGAAGTTTGACAATTTTTCTCAAATTGGCTGAAAAACTGTTAACGCTCACGTTTCAAAGCCTGTATCTCAAACACGGCTTACGAAATGGTCGTTTTTGGGTTATCCATGTTTCATTTTTTTGGCTTCAGACATTGGGCCTTTTAATGCTATCGAGTTGGCAACTGTCTTTTTCTCAAAAATTGGTCCATTGTGGATGCATCATCATCATCAAGACCTATAATATAACTTTCCAAGCAAGCACAATTGAATTATCTGAACCCACAACAGTCTAGTTATAGGACCCTGGGTTCGAATCCCGTTTGTATGATAGGTAGTCAAGATGGACATCGCCTGTCTCGTCTCAACTTAATTGCAACGCCTAATTAGAGAGTTAATACCACGGCATGACTCGTCTCAACGACCTGACGGGAATAGCACGACTCGTCTCAAGGGAAAGGAGTACTGTAGAAGTAACAGTTCCAATACGTTCCTACAGTTTTAATAAGTAGCTCCAGCAGTAACACTGAATAATTCAATAATGCAATTATTGCATTATACCAGCACCCAACCAACCAGAACACAAATTATTCTTCACCTAATAAGTACATCAGTCATCAGGCATGATTGACATGAGATCCTCAAAAAAAAATTTTTCAACATCTGATGGATCTAAAAATAGTAAACCGAAGCACCATTTCAGCCACGCCCCTACTTCATCTTTATTTTTGTATTGTGTACTTAGGCCAAGGTTTTGAATGTGTTTCCTCCAAGCACTAGCTATATGGAACCTTCACCCAACAATCGAACTGAGTGGCCATACTCTTTTGAGGGCAATGTGAATCGCCACTTCCAAGTCTACCACTGAGATTCACCACAACTCAACTCAGGGTACTTGTTGAACTTAAAATTGTTCAAAACTAGCAACGTGTGCCCTCGTTGGCTTATTATTTCACGGAGGGACATGGTGACTGACTGCTCGTGGAACGGAGACGAGTCAGGCTGTTACTTTTTGTGGACACAATAAGGGCAAAGATGAGACGAGTCGGGCGACCATTATGAACCAATAAAATAAATACGGAGACGAGAAAGGTTGTCTACGACAGGAATGAATTATTTTGGAGACGAGACAGGAATCACCCGTCAAGATTCGGTGATAACTGCTTGTCAGGCCGATTAGGTACAAAATCCCGATGGTAAACCCACTCAGCCTACATACCTTCTTGATTAGAAACTTCCTTTATATTATAAACATTTCCAAAGATATCTCTCAAGTTTCACTTCTATTCATATCGTCAAGGGGGCCTCCCGATCTTTTTGTTTGTTTGGTCATTCCGCCCTCTCAACGTGAAAACCTGTTCCTGGAGTTCAGCGACACATCAGGCCACTTTCCCCTTCATTGTTGTCAAGTTGAGGAAACCGAGCTTTGAGCTTGTGAAGTTCACTTTGATAAACATTTTTTCCAATAGTTTTTTGTTTATTTTCAGACACGATGACGTCCAAAGGGCCCGGCCTGTACGAGTTCCTCATCGAAGCTGAATTGCAGCAGTATTTCGCCGGCTTCAAAAACGACTTGAAGGTTGGTGACATTCACTTTTGAAAATCCATTTATCAACTGCATCCAGGAAAAATCTAGTTTCTTCGCACAAAGGTAATGAGGTATAATATTTTAGTCCCCTGGACACGTCTTAATCCAAGTTTTTGTTTTGAGCAAGTCCAGTAGTTGTTGTCTGGGTTGATGGTAAAGTTATCAAATTTTCGTTTTGTCTACTTTTGTAAAGAAAACGTTTTGATAACGCCATATCATCATTTCTATCTATAGTTCTTGTAAAAAAAAATCCATTTCGAGAGTGTCAAAGGTAAACTTCTTCGTATTCGATAGAATGCGTGATTTTATTTGAACAAGTTTCATATTATTTTCGTACATAAAGTGTCAAAATATTAAGAATAGGCCTAATGCTGAAATAAAGGTTGCCGCCTGTGGGTATATTACCAGTTTGTGATTGTTTCAGCATGGTGCATAATATAATATTATTATTATACTATTATGACGGTAGCTTTGTATTGGCCTTGACGGGGGCTCCGCCTCCTGCACTCTTTGATGCCAATGCACGCTTGAAGCCAAACGGCTAACATTTGAAAAACCTGGAACCAGGTTATTATGCAAGACACCAAAATACTTCGCCCTTCAACATAGCCAGTCCTCAGCTCCTGGAACGGAGTATAAAGTATAAGTCCGGTTCAGAGCCAGAACCGCCCCTTGTAACAACTGCAATGGATAACACAGTAAAATCTAATTGTGTATTTGTGTAGTTGTATTGAATCAGTGCTGAAGTTCTGTGAGTTCATTCTGAACATGAGTTTTATTTTTTTCGGTTGTACTTTTCTAAATATCAATAATTATTTCGTTAAGACTGGCGATTTTTTATATTTTAGAATTGCATTCTTATATATAAGAATATAATATTTATTAGAATATAATAATTTTTCTGATTGTTTTGAAATTGTTCGTTAAACAAGTTTTATGCTTGTTCAAATCACTACAACAAATGCAATACAAGTCTTGTATTGCACTTGTTGTAGCTATCAAAACCATATAAAGATCTTCTGACGGGATTAAAGCTCCTGAAAATGCACACAAACCCGTTTCTCCTGAACTTCCTATAAATCAGCGTAAAACCCAACAGAAGGCTTCCATTATGCTATCAGAACCTTTTATGTATTCCTATACCACAAATATTGAATAACCCTCACAGTTTTGTTTGACGACTTGTCGAGCGAGCGTTCTCCGTAAAATTGTGCAAAAATGTCCAATGTTTCCCTACTTGTGTTTTCAGGTGCAAAATGTTGCCCAGCTCAAGTACGTTTCGGACGATGACCTTCAGCAACTTGGCATGTCGAAGCCGGAAATGCGGAGGTTGAAGAAGTACTTCCAGAAACATTTTCCGCAGAATTATCTGTTGAAATTTAAGAAGGTGAGTCAGGTGTGGTGTGGCGGTGGCTACTGTTGAGCTAGTGGTGCTTTCAGCAGTCCGACCATGACTGTCATGGCTACCGCCTGGCGTGAATGGTGTCTTTCCATACCTGGTTGGAGCTCCAGGCTGTTTAGTCCAGTCAGTCCGTAGCGAAAATGATAGGATTTTTTTGGTATTTTTCTTTGTTTTTTTGTGGGTGCTGTATCCGAATCTGAAAAGATCCAACTAATATCTGTTATGCGTTTTGTGGTATTCGCAAAAACCCCAAAATGTTTGCAATTTTTTAAAGTTTTTTGTTTTTTTACCTCCGAAACTATGTGTCCTCCGGCAAAAGTCACTATCATTACCAAAGTGAAAGAGCATCAAATTTCCTATAAAATTACTAGTCAATGTTGATTGTAGACCCAATAGTTCAGGAGCTAGAGCGACTTGAAAAAGGCCGATTTTTACACGTTTTTCGAAAACTCACTTTTTCCTCACTTAAAACATCTATAACTTCAAAACGGCCGGTCCTATCGAGAACATTTCTCGATGTAACATTTAATAATGGAAATGTTGAGCGTTAAATTTCCTATAGGATGGGCACCAAAAGTTCCTGTTCTATTGGGTCTACAATCGAAGTTGACTAATGAATAATTCATACAATTATTGTAGAGGAAATAATAATTCATACATATATAAATATAATTCTATAGGAAAAAAATCCAAGTACAGGATTTAATCCAATGCTTGTTCACTTTCATAATAGTGACTTGTGCCGCAGAACGCATAGTTTCGGAGTTATACGCAATGAACAAGTACCAAACGTTTTACGAAAAACTAGATTTTCTAGCCATGCAGACGTCTGGAATTACTAGGTACTTTTTTAATTGTAGATGATAGGTATTTTTAAATTGTAGATTGATAGGTACATAATATGATGATTAATAGTATTCATACCTTCCAAAAATGCAAAGCAGAGGAAAATAGTCGGCTAGTGTTTTGACGCAAGTGGAAAATGTGATCGGTTTTCAACGCCCTCTAGCTCGTGTTCTACTGAGTCTTCACGTTTTGGTGCGTTTTCGTACCTCATGTTATGACAACTCTGCCCGCCATTCGTACGGTTGGTACTTTTCGACAAACTTTAGGAACCTATCCTATGGGGAATTTAACGCTCTACAACTTTTATTATGTAACATTTCTCGATGCGATCGGCCGTTTTGAAAGTACAGTTGTTTGAAGTGCAAAAAAGTGATTTTTCCAAAAACGTGTAAAAAATGGTCCTTTTTCAAAACGCTCTAGCTCCTGAACTAAAGGGTTGACCTACAATAAACTTTGACCAGTGAACTTCATAGGAAATGTAATGCACTTTCACTTTGATACGCAGTGATTTTGGTTTATTATTCTTGGAATAATACACCTATGTTTTCGCGACGCGGGTCGACGACTCCGATCGGCCTCAAAATTTGACATTATCCGTTTCAAGAGGTCTACATTCAAAATCCGAAATGTCCGTCCGCCGTCCGGGCCGTTTTGGGCAGTAGGAATTTTTTAAAAAATCTGAAATTTCGGCAAAATACTTGGTTTACCATCTAGTTGTGCCCGCAAGGTTTTCAGTCCGATCGCCCAAACCCGTGGGGCGCTATGGGGCTAAAATGGGGCTACAGGAGGGGTGTTTTGAAGGCTTTTAGCTATGGGATCGAGTTAGGTGTCGTTTTCGAAGTATTTTTGGACGTAGAATCCATTTTTGGGGGTCCCGGAACGATCCGATTTCACTGTGGCGTTCTATAGGGCTTTCATGGGGCTAAAAATGGGATTTTTGAAGGATCCCAAGAAGTTAAATATTTTTCGAGTAAAAATTAAAGAATTTTTGAAAAAACACATTTTTGAAAAAAAAATCCCCCCAAAAATTTTTTTTGAAATATAAAAATCCAAAAAAAAAATTTTTTAATTTTTTTTATTGACAGAATTAAATGTCTGTACAAGTAACCTATATCACAGAATAATAAACCCTTGTGTAAAATTTGCAGCGTTTTTGTCGTAGGACGCATGGTTTCGGAGTTATGAGCAAAAACTGAAAAAAAAAAAAAAAAAAAAAAACTCAATCGTTTTGGAGTTGTTCTTTTTTGCGAATATCTCAAAATGCATAACAGATATTTGTTGGTTATCTTCAGATTCGGATTCAGCACCCCAAAAAACATAGAATAAGACCAAAAAACCCAACCATTTTTTTTTTTTTTTTCAAGTCCCGATACGCATTGACTGGACAATGTTGATGTAGTAGGTACGTCAAATCGTCTTTCTTTTTTTTTCTCAGATGATCCTCTCCAAAAAGGAGGAACAATGGGAGTGCGCTTTGCCGGACGAACCTCCCGAAAAACCTCCGATCCGAGTTCCGAACAAACACATCATCCCAGCGGACGCCATCATGGTGAACAAGGAACTCGGCACTGGGGAGTTCGGCGTCGTCCAGCAAGGCGTTTGGACCAACGACGGCGAAAGGGTACGTCTCCCATCGTGAGGCCACTGACTGCATCCTGGTTTGTCAATCGCGTGTCCCACATGTGTCACACACGTGTTCCTCCTTCGCCCAGACATAATTCAAATCGTCGTAGGCTTCCCATTGAGATTCCACTCTACACTTTGACCCGTTACCAACATAACGCTGACCAGTTTTATAGGGTGAACAGGAGAGAATTTAGGTAACTTAGCTGACCTGGTTGGCGTCAGTCGTCTCGTATTTCTCAGGGAGGCACCCTACCGAACTTCCTGGGTACTCCGGATATGCTTTTAAACGTGACGTGATACTTTTAAAAGTATCACGTCACGTTTAAAAGCATTAGGTATTAAATTATTTAAAACCATCAAGTGGACAGGGATGGATCCCAATTCGTCTCCGCTGGTGGTGGAATGGTCCAAAGTACTAAAATGTGCCGTAATATTCTTCCAATATCTTCGATTTTTCGACAATTTTACTTTAGGGTGCCTACCATTATTATATTACGTTGCACACCTGGTCAGCGAACCTACTAGTTTCTAGCTGCCTTCGCCGGTTCGACCCAATTAAACAAAAACGATGAGGTCAGCGTAATATCTTTTAAAAGCGGTCATATGTCTCAATTGTGTTTGTAAAAAAAAAAAAGAATTTGACGCACACGCTCAGACACCTCAGTTCGTTCCCCCCACGAGAGAATTACGTCCCATTCAATTAAAATTAATCGTCGGCGGAACCGGCTGTGACAGTCAACCTCTGAATTAGTCGACGTCTGTAGGTGGGCGTTTCCGCTTTCACTTTTCATTCAGTCGGATGGCCCAGACGGGGAAATAAAATTTTTTATCTAAAATGAAACCGGAAATTTTGATTGCGACTAGAAAAAAAATTGCCAATTAATTTCGGTGTATTTGATTTAATTTCAGTCGCTGAGCTCTGAAGAGCTTCCTCGATAGGTCGTTTTTCCTCATTTCGAAGGTTGTAAAGATAGAGCACTACGCGGAAATAGGAGCATCGCTTGGGATATGAGATAAGAGCCTTCTGGACTGGGTTGATGATCGGGTCCAAAAGGCGTCTGGGAGCTTTCGAGATAAGGGGGCCCGTTGTTTGAAGACTTCACTCCTTTTTTTAGATTCGACTCCAATAAACCTCATTCATCTCCCCCCTAGTCAATCATCCCAGTGAAGCTAAAAGTGGTTTTGTATGAACGAGGACTCCCCACTGAATGTGGACGGACAGATACATTGCAAAATGGGGTTTTTGAACGACATTGGTCAGGAGGGGAAATGAGGAGTCGTTTTAGAAGTAATATTGGACGTATAATCCATTTACGGGGAGTCGTACCTATTTCCATCCGACTTCATCGTTGGGCTTCAAGAGGCTAAAAACTCGCTTGAAGGAAATTTGAAGGATAGCAAGTCGCCAAGAAGTCGAATGAGGTGTTGTTTCCGAAGTAATTTTGTACGTATCATGTTATTTTGTGGGGCCCGGTCATAAATCAATGAAGATTCAGTTATTTTTAATTTTTTCAAAATTTTATTAGCAGATTTGTATTATTTTGTGCAGTATTGGTTGAGCGAAGTTATTAAAAGATTTCCCACCTTGGGCACTCTTTTACGGCCCAACGGCTTGACCAAAATTAACGTTTTGGTATATCAATCGACGCGGGATTCTATATTCTTTCAAAAAGATGCGAGTCATAATTTCTGTGCGACGCATCGTTTGCGACGTAAAAGCGAAGAACTGCGACAACCTCCGACAAATAGTCGACTGAAGCTTGCTAATACAAAATTATCCACGGTAGTCCCAAAATTGTAAAATTCTATTTTATTTTTCAGATTCAAGTTGCCATAAAATGCTTGTCCCGGGAGAGGATGCAGAACAACCCGATAGAGTTTCTCAAAGAAGCCGCCATAATGCACGCCATCGACCACGAGCATATTGTCCGCCTGTACGGCGTCGTATTAGGTAAGAGCGAATGACAGTGATAAACTATACACTGGAGTCAATGTAGTTATCGTTTGGTTTCTGTTTGCTGTCGTGGAACAGATTTGAAACTGGGTACGTTCGTAAGTTTTATGTGGCAACACTGAGCATGGATGGTAGCACTGTTTAAGCCACCCTAACGGAGTTTTTGCATGTAGATACGAACGCGCTCATGTTGGTGACAGAACTGGCGTCGCTCCGGTCGCTCCTCGAATGTTTGAAAGAGCCTTCGCTCCGGTCGAGCTTTCCCATCTTGTCGCTCTGCCATTTTGCTATACAAATTTGCGATGGAATGCAGTACCTCGAAGCCAAAAGGCTTATCCACAGGTAAATATTTGGTGTCTGAGAGCTGAAAGTTGTTTCGCTGATTTCAAAAATCAATAACGGGATTATTATTTTCCAGGGACTTGGCCGCCAGGAACATTTTGGTGTTTTCGAAGAACAAAGTCAAAATATCGGATTTCGGCTTGTCGCGGGCTTTGGGCGTCGGGAAAGACTACTACCAGACCAATTTCAACGTCAACTTGAAACTGCCCATAGCTTGGTTAGTAATCCAGTTCAAAAAGGGCGTTTTCAAGAAAAATTTATCAAAAAGGACGGATTTACCTCGAATATCGAAAAACTCCCGAAATTTTCGACCTTATTCAGTTTTTCGCTTATATACCGAAAACTAAGCATTTTACGGGGAATCGCTGTATTTTCAAAATTAAACTAGACAACATTTCCTACAAAATGCTTACATAAAGATTGGAGCAATAAGGCCGCGTAGCCAGGGGAACGGTGATGAGCGATTTGCAGACAATTTATTATAGTCGCCTATGGGAGGCTTCACTATTACTCCGATCTTCAACTTTAATGCATGCATTTTGTTTGAAATTGTGTCTACTTTAATTTTGAAAATAGTGTGTTTTTACGAAATACGATTAGTTTTCGAGGTATACGCGAAAACCGGAAAAAAAAAAAAAAACTCGAAATTGTCGACCTTTTTTTCTTCAGTTTTTTGCTTATATCTCGAAAACTAAGCATTTTACGTGGAAACACTATCTAGTAGATAGACAAAATTTCCTAAAAAAATGTTCATATTAAAGTTAAAGATTAGAGCAATAGTAAGGCGTAGAGGGGAGCGGTGATGAGCATTTTTCAGAGAATTAAATGCTCATAAGCGACGCTATTATAAATTTTATAATAGCGTCGCTTATGAGCTTCTCTGGCGTTCAGCAACTCGATTAATGTGACCTGTATATCTCGAGGGAGGATTTTTGAGGTGAAGCCGTTGTTTTTTTTTTGAGGTGGCAAACTTTAGATTCGGATTCAGCGCCCCAAAAAACATGTTGAGCTCTTATGAAGAAAGGCTCCTGCGGGCAAAATATCCCTCGAATTTTGGAAAGTGGTGCAACGCTGACGCTATAGCTCTCCACTAACCCTACGAGAAGACCCCTATTTCTCTATTTTTCTCCGTCTTAGGTGCGCCCCCGAGTGTATCACATACCTGAAATTCACTTCGGCTTCGGACGTCTGGGCGTACGCCGTCACTCTATGGGAAATGTTCAGCTACGGTTTCCAACCGTGGGCGGCCCTCACTGGCCAGCAAATCCTCGAAGCCATCGACGAGCCCAACCCTCAGGTAAGACCTCGGAGTTCAGTTGATTATGACAATTGATTAAAAATTAATAAATGACATTTATTTATTTATTATTTATGACATGTTTATGTCCGCCATTTATGGCATAATTGACATTTATTTATTTTTTATCAATTTGATTTCATTGTAATCAAATTTTGCGTTTTGTCCTCTATAGCGTCTTGAGCGGCCTGAATGCTGCCCTAAAGAATACTACTCTGTCATGCGCAAGTGTTGGCACCACGATCCCAACAAGAGGCCCAAATTCTCCGACTTGATGCGCCTCCTGCCTGACGTAAGTTTTTGCTATGTATAAAAGTCCCCAAATTAGGGTTTTTCGTATCGCCCAAACAGAACGAATTAAGAGAGAGGCTCTAGATATTTGAGTTGGCCATATTGTCAATTTTACAATTTTGAAAATGCTTTAAATTACTTCCGTTGACTTAAAAATATGATCAGAAAGTTAATTAGTGATGATTTGGGCGTTGATAGTAGTACCTAACCCATTAAAAAAAGAAAAAACAGGAGAGACCTTCAGTTCTGAAATGTTACATTTCAACACTGAACAGTGTTGCCAGACTGGGTTAATGTTGGCTCTACTGCACCCTGAATGGTGAATTCCCGAAAGGCGCCTCGTAGACCAGTCGGTATAGAACGAAAAAGGGCATTGAATGGGCATTCAATGCCGCAGCTTGCATTGAATCGGACAAATGGGTGCGTGGGGATACTGTTTCTAACAACTTCTATAATATTTTCATTGTGCTTAGACTGTGGTGACGGAGTAAAGACTTCTGTCGGAAGCTTAGTTTTTCAGTTAAACCCGAAAAACTGTATCAAGTGCCGGAAAATCGCGTTTTTGTGGGCACCTCGAGTCAAATAGAATTTGTTAAAAACACCGCCACTTGAAATGGTGACATTTTTGAAACGACTCACCTCTAAACGATTTGGTTTTCAGTGCAAGCCCGAACAGGTCCAAGCCATCCAGGATTCTGGGGATGAGAGGATGAAAAGGGATTTCCTCACTTTCAGAGTCGGCGACATCATTACCGTGCTCGACAAAAGGTCAGGTTCAAATTTGGTTTAATCTAAATCTTGAAAAATTGAATGATTTCGTTAACACTCGAATTTTGTTACAGTCCGGTACAAGGAACCAATTTGTGGAAAGGCGTTCTCAACAATGGCAAAACCGGTGTGTTCAATCCAGCGCTTACAGTGGCCTATTTGGGCAACAACCTCCCTTCGACTAAACCCTCAGAGTTCATCAGAGGGGGTAAGTTACAGTTTGTGGTACAATTGGGTTTGATGTTGACTAGGGATGTTGGATTCTTCAAAAAGAATCGGTTTAAATCGTATTGATCTTTTTGGAAACCGAAAATAAACATATCGGGTTTTAAATAAAAGTATCATTAAATGATACTTGGAATAAATTTTATTCCAATTAAATAAAATTTAAAATTCAATCTAATGATAGTTTCACCTTTTTTCGAATTTTGAATTATAGTCATCGTAGAATGAGCTAATTGTATCGATTTTCGTCAGAATCGACAGTTCGAACTTCAAATCGAGTGAGATAGCAGAAACATCAAATGACATATTATGACAAAATGAAAAGAATCAGGGCGACTCGCGAAATTATGAATCGATTCTCCGATATATCGAGAAATACTTTTTCAAGAATCGATACTTTTTTTGCAATCCCTACTACTTAACGTGCGTTCCTTTTCAGACGGTAAAAACATGTATTCTTCGAAGCGGAACCGCCTGCGCCCCGATATGATTTCCGTTCCTCAGGGCGACGTCAAACACACTGGCCACGTCGGGCTCGACGGCGCCTATTTCGGCGATATTTCCTTCCTCGGAGGTTCCAAGGTTTGTTCGAAGCTGAACACTTTTACAATTGTCATTTAGCCGGTGCTTACAAGTTGTTGTGTTTGGCAGTACGAGCACGTTCCGCACCAAGTGGTGGCTCCTTACAAACCCCAAACTGACGCTGACGACACGAGCAGCATCTCCACCGATAAGGCTCCGCTCCTCAGCAACATAACTCACAATGGAAGCTGCGCCTCTGGTGAGTATTTCAAGTGATTCTTTTGATGATAACGATGATGATATTATATCCCGGGATTGTTGGAAAGGTGGTTCGTGTTGAGAGGGGGACAGGGTGACCATGTGGATTAAGACAACAGTGCTTCTCCTGTTCACAATTCAGTCGGAGTACCTACCTACTGATCAGTCGTAAGGCACGGTTTGTTAATGAACGTTGGGGGACAAAGGGCTTCAGACAAAGGACTTCTGGCTTATCAGGAACCTGTACTGGGAGTAAAGTGCACGTATTATGGGACGGATTAGAGTGGAAGGGTGCGGTCCGAGCCGGTTTGGGCAGTAGGATTTTTTTTAATCCGAAATTTTGACAAAATACTCGGTTTACCATCTAGTTGTTCCCACTAGGTTTTCAGCCCGATCACCCAAACCCGTAGGACAAGAAAGGGGCCACGGGAGACGTTTTTGTAGGTTTTCGGGCGTGACATCGATTGGGGTATGATGTCGTTTTTGGAGTATTTCTGAACGTGTAATCCATTTTTTTGGGTCCCAGAACCATCGGATTACATCGTGAGGATCTATGGGGCTTTCGTGAGGCTACAAATGGGGCTTTTGGAGGATGCCAGGAAGTCGAAGAGGTGTCCTTTTCCGAGTAATTTTTAAAGCGTAATTATGCATTATAATCCATTATTCGGGGTACACATCCGTTCACAATCTTTACAAAAAACTTAAAAACACTTTCGAATAATTAAATTAAAAATTACTTTTTTATTGATACAGAATTAATTTTTGGATAATCTATAATATAGATTATTAGATTATTATAATCTATAATATAGATAATCTATATATAGATAATCTATAATATAGATTCTTTGATATTATCAAAGAATAACCCTTGTGTAAAATGTGCAGCCTTTTCGACTTATACGGTGATTCGATTCCCCCTGCCTGTGATAAATCGAATCTAGTTGGCTCTCGTCCATGAAGACCCATTTAATAAGGAATTGATGCATTTTTTTTTAATCGACAGAAGGCTTTCAAATATCACCGAAAATGGGGCTAAAACACAAATTGCAAGTTCGTACAAATTTATATAACTTATGCCAAAATAGCAATTTGGATTTTCGGCGGAAACCAGCAATCAGCTCCCTCATTGTTCTACGATTTCGCCATCTCGCCAATTGGCCACCACTAAATTGATAACTGAAGGATCGGCCTCTGAGGTTAAACCACAGCAAAGGTTAAATGTGACACCACTGCCTGAATAGCAGAATCACTTTTTATTTTTATTTAAATTAGTTCTAAACATGTCAAGAGATTGTATAATATACAAATTGTATAAATATTTTGGGAACGATCTACGGAAAAAGTGGTTTTCTGAGTTGGCAACCCTGGCTGCCCAACTGAAGAAGATCCGTAGGTGACGACATGCACGTACTTTTTGAATCGACCCGGACAACTTTAGATGACTATAAACTACGTGAAAGACTTTTTGTCACAAAAATGGTGTATTTTCCTCTTTTTGACTTCTAACATGGCACAGGATGATTTAACCCAAATTTCGGGTGCAAGTCCATTCCATATTATAGTTTGGGTATACAATGTATAGGTACTATACATGGGTAAATTTGTGCCTGTTGCAAAACGAATTTCCCCCTTGAAATTTACCATTCAGTCAACTGATGGTATGCGTGCTGTTTTGTGTTTGTTGAACTTACTACGTGACACTCTCTCTTAACAGGCTGGACAGACGCTTCTTCCAGCACAAAGCTGCTCGTGTCCGACCACGAATACCACGAAATCACCGATGATGAAGCTGTGGATAGTCCTCGGTTCGATGTACGTTATTGTTACAAAACACTGATTACGATCTCGTGTCGTTTCTGTTGTGATTAATAATGATTGTTTTCAGAAACAATTTGATTTGGGGCCGTCCCTTGCGGAAGAGATGGAGGAGATGTTTCGAAACTACGGGGCGCCTCCGGTTGTTCCTCCAACGTCGAGCTCCCCGCCGCCGCCGTCGCCGCTCGATGACGTCATCAACAAGAGGAACGAGCTCCACGAAATGCAAACGAAGGGGAAGAAGAAACAGGCGACGGTTAGTGACGAAAGCATTGTTGGGGTAGATTACAGTGTTGTTGTTTACAATGTGTTGTGCGCAGGTCAAACCAATATCTTCGGCCGATGAGAAGACGTTGGACAGCGCCATCGCCCTGACGTGCGAGCTGGCGCAGAAGCAGTTGACGCAGGACGACAGCTGCAGCCCGTCCGGGCGGACCGACGCTGCCTCGTCGAGCTCCACCACCCAATTCCGGTATGTAAAGTCATGTCCACTTCCACTGTCCGCCATTTTTTTTTTCTAACTTTTTTTTTTCTTCAGGTTCCCCTCGACTGGCGGAAGCGGCGGCCACAACGGGCACCTCCCTCTGGGCCACAGCTCCACTCTCGGGAAACATTCAGGGAGCCGAGCGAATGGGCGGACCTTCACCGACGAAGCCCAGTCGATCCCGGACGTTCAGGTATGTCTTTCACTGACTCAATACCCTGGGGAGGGATTCTACTGTAAGCTTCCTACACTGTTGCCAACTTAATGTGTCACGTGGTAAACAATCCCGTCTGCCATCTTTTCCCTCTAAGCAACGGATTTGGCAACTGCAGGACACTGTTTGGGAATTCAGGAATTGGCAAACTCAGTAATGTGGTATTCCCCTGAAAATCAAGTCCACGAATGGCTCTGATGTAATAACAAGTAACCAAAACGGGAAAATGTACTATTTTTGTCAACAAATAGCATGTTTGTCAGGAAAATTTGAAAGTTACGGGAATAGTTCAAAACGCGGCCGGAAAGAGGTGCTAGTTATGCCTCTCCGAAAGCTCCAGCTCGGTAGGGCTAAGAAGGGGCTACGGCAGGGTTTTTTGACGATTTTCGGCTTTGGAGTCGAGTTAGATGTCGTTTTCCGAGTAATTTGGGCGCATAATTCAATTTTCGAGGGCACACATTAAATGTGTGACAAATTTTGTCATAACATGGTAAGTACATAAAATTTTGTTGTTTTATTTTTTCAAAAATATTTTCTGAATGACTGAATTAAATTTTGCATAATTTTTCTATATCAAAGAATAATAAATCCTTGTGTAAAATTTGCAGCGGTGTATTTTAAATCTTCAAACCGTTGGAAAGAATTAAAACTTGGCAGCTTTATTATAAAATTGTTGACACTTGTCCTTTTCGAAAATTCGAAAACATTTGAAACATTTCTTAATGTTTTTTACTAATTTTTATATTAATTCGTTTTTACTTTTGTAAATTTTCACTCACATTACATAATTACGATTTCCCATTATGCTTGGGCTTTTTATATATTTCAAGCATTTTAATGTGTCTCCCTGAAGTCAAAGAATGCCAGGATCTAACCTGTTATGTGATAGTTATTGGATAGTATGTTCGTTTTGTCTAAGCTTGGTCGCTATTATTTTTCACTAATTTATTTTATATTTCCCCTTTATCCCCCGTGATGTTATGGGTATGTTTTTATTTTATTTATTTGCTTCGTTTTGCGTTGATTTTTACGTTGTTGTGTTGGTACTGGTGTGCCTGGTGTGGTTTGTGGCATGATAGGCGTTGTGTAAAAGCGTCAGGTCGTTGAGTTCGTGCACGTCTTTGGACAGTTTGAGGTCGGCGCCGCTCAAGCTTCCGTTGTGGGATCGCGCGAGCGCCGAGTTTTGTTTCGCTCGGAGTCGCGACCTTTTGACGCGGCCGCCGCCGGAGTTACTGTCCAGTTCGGAACTGTTAGACTCGAGTTACGTCTCGTCTAGTAATCTCGGGTCGACGTCGACTTTGGGGACGTTGGGCCCGTCGAGTATGTCTGACTCGTCGTCGACGTTGAAGGAAGAGGCGCCAAGGAGGGCGAATTCGGTCCCCAGGCCCCGTCGGTCCCGGTTGTCCGCCCAGGCATCAGTGAGCTCCCAGTTGTCTTCGCAGACGTTGGCGTCTGTCAGTTCGTCGTCGTCGTCAGGCGAGGACGTGGATCGCCGTGCTAGCGTTGCCGTCTGGGCTGTTCGGTGCTCTCTGATCCAATCATCCTCATCCTCATCTGATAGCATGTCCTCCGTCCCTGGTTTCACCGAAGATTTTCTCAAAGCTCGTCTTTCCACCAAATTTTAACTTAAACTCTTATTTTCTTTGGCCTTGCTGGCATCAGTAGTTTAGTAGAGGATCCAGGGAGCTGTTTAGTGTCCTTCGGTCAGCAGTAACCGGTTTTCAATCCACAAAATACGCGTTTCTGGATCGCAGAAGCTGGTTTTCAATAAACGCTAACTTCTTTTTGGGGACTAGAAACTGATTTTCAATTGGCAGAAACTTCTGGGTAACTGATGCTGGCTCTCCAAAAGCAGGAACCGGTTCTCAACCATCAAAAACTTGTATCTGGGAATTAGAAATTAGTTCTCAATTATCAGCAACAGGTTTTCGATGAGCAGACACAGGTTTTTAAGGTTCTAAGAATTAAAAACTGTTATCAAATCTGGACACTTCTAGATAGTAGACACTGGTTCTCATTAAGCCAAAACTCATTCTCAACCATCCCGAACTGGTTTTCTAGGAATCAAAAATTGGTTTCAAATCTGAAGAAACTTTTAGACACTTGTTTCAATAAGCTGGTTCTCTACCATTAGAAATCAGTTAAAAACTGTTATGAAATCTGGACACAGATAGTAGAAACTGGGATGCCAAAACGCATTCTCAACCATCATGAACTCGTTTTCTAAGAATAGAAGAAGAATTAGGAATCAGTGTTATATCAACAGAAACTGATTTTTAATGAGCAGAAATTGGGGTTTAAGTTTATGAGAAAAAGCTGAAACCAGTTTTGAATTAACGGAAACGTGTTTTGGGGGGAGCAGAAACCGGGTTTAAATCAGAAGAAACTAGTTGGGGGGGGGGGGGGGGGGGGGAATAGAAACCAGCTTTCATTGAGCAGAAACGTGTTCCTCGGTCGCTAAAACCGGTATTTAAACTGGCTTGCCCGTTTTCACTGTAGGGATTAGTGGAATTCGCCCCTTTGGTCTAAACCAGTGCTGCCAATTACCACATTGAAATTAGTGAGACTGTTAGTCACCCCCCCCCCCCCCCCCCCCCCCCAAATTGAAAGGAGTCGTTGCGTTGTTGAATTTTTTGTTTTTGTTTGGTTTGGTACAAAATTCGACTTCTCATTCGGTATTTTGATTAAGATTTGCCTGACCGATAAGGTCAGACCGCGTTGAAATTTCTAGTCCTTTTCTTTAATTAAAAAAAATAGTATTTCAATCTTTTATTTATTAAAAATAAACCTCATACATTCCTCCAAACCGCCCAAGAAACGGCCTTAAAATACCCGATGCATTTAAAAAACCTTTTTGAGTGACCTAGTGTTTAGAAATCGTTTTCAACGGATAAGCTAGTTTTTAAATTTGTAAGGAAGTCGCCTTCCTGCTTGGTTAGTGCCTTTGCTAGAAACACAACCAAAATTTCTCTCAATTTGTCAAGAAAAAGTGCTCAAATCCACCGCTTTAAAGCAGGCCAAAAACTGCAACCGTTAAGAGCTAATCTGCAAAAATTTATAAAATACACAGCGTAGTTTGAGGTATTTTCAAGCCTGTTTGGTGTCAATTTCGGAAATGAAGCTATTTTGTCAAGTTTCTTTTTACTGTGTCGACAATTGCTATTCTTGTGAAATGGTTTTCGAGTATTAAAGCAATTTTGTAAAAAACGTTGTTCGTTTTATGTGATGTTTCCATATCTGGGCTGTGGGAGTTTGGCTGCTTCAGAAGAGATTCGTCATGGTGTGCGTCGATGGTTGTTTGCGCTTGGCAGAGTGTCTTCCAAAGCAGGATTGGATACTTTAGGTCCACATAGTTGATCTTTCTATTTTCTGTATCCTGGCAGTGATTTTGATAGTTTGCTCCACAATCGCGCATTCAGTGCTTCACATGCCTCTGCCATATCCAACAGCTGTTTGCTCGGATTACCTTCCCGGAGTACCGGCAAAATTCACTACATCACGACCAAAGGTTTGATACCTATTTCAATAGGCTGTATCCTGGCAACGATTTAAATAGTTTGCTCCTCAATTTAAAATGGCGCATTCAGTGCTTCATAATATTAGGCTGTTGCTTTTTTCAAAAGTTTTTTTTTTGCCCAGAATGTCTTCAAAAGCAAATCTCACTGCTCCTCATCTGCAGAGTTGTTCTTTCCATTGGCTGTATCCTGGCAATGAGTTTGGTAGTGTGCTCCACATTCCTTTTCCGAGGTTTGTTGTTTTCTGAGAACATTGTCCAAGCCAAAATTCACTTCTTCGTGCCTGAATAGTCCATGTTTTCATTGGCTGTGTCCTGGCAATAATTTTAACAATTATTGTTTTCCTCTCAATTAGGAATTTCATTTCAAGTTTTTTTGTTGTTGCTCAGGACGTTTTCCAAAGCAAAATTCACTGCTGACCGCACAAAGAGTTGGACTTTCTGTTGGCTGTACCTTGGCAACGCAACAATTTGGAGTCTGCTTTGGAGAATTTATGCTTGTGTGATTTGTGCAAAGACTCAGCAATTCTTTCAAGTCCAAAGGGACTATCTGGAGGTGTTCCGTCCAGCTGCCGTTCCCACCAAGATCTATTGTTGCCGCTGAGGCCTTAAGGGAGCTTCTGCATGGGCTGTGAACGTTCCTGTTCCAGGCGTAAGTCATGCCATCAGGGAAAACCCTGGCCTCAAGGTTGGCCCTCTCCTCACAACTAGTGGGCATAGAACTTGCTTCTGCAGGGTAGTTCCTGTGGTTAGTGACCACCCAGAGCTTCTCAATCTGTTGAGCTACTGATGGGAAGAACTCAAGGGTGAGTCTATCAGTGGAGTTAGTGGCCCACTCCTGACGCAGGCCAAGCCAGCAAATCCTGGTGAAGGTTGGCCTGGCAAGACGCAGAATCAACGTTTCTTCTAAGCAAGAATCAAGAATCAAGAATCAAGAATTTTTTTATTTGCCAAAGCCAAATAATGACAGAGCAAAAGTCACAAGTTAGAACATACAGAATAAGCTGACTGGTTATAGAGCCGATTATATTGACTGTAACAATGGGAATGACCGAGAAATAGCACCAACTCGACTGCAGATGTACACAATGAATGGCCGTGCACAAGACAATGACAAGGAAATACATGACAAGACAATGAAGACTAATTCACCACAGGCCATTTGATCTTGAAAAATTCCTCTAGAGAATATAATTCTTCTTTTACAAGGTGGGACTTCACGTACTTATAGAAGGATTTAGCTGGTAAATCCCGAACATGGTGGGGTAGGGAGTTGAACATACGGGAGCCCACCTGTATTGGGTCGTTCTGTTGGGCATTAGAGAGGCGGGTGAAAGGGATGATGACATCACCCCGGGAGCGAGTATTATGCTGGTGCGAGTCAGCAACAATGGGCAGACACGAAGAATTGGACTTTACATGGTTTAACACAACCAATACATAAGTGCTAGAAATAGTAAGAATTCCTAAACGAGTGAAAGAGCCCCTACAACTCTGACCCCATGATAGATTGGCCATTATTCTGATGACTCGCTTCTGAAGTTTAAATATGGTTAAAGCATGATTTGAATTGCCCCAAGCGATGATACAATAGGAGGCTCTACTGGCAAAGCAAGCATGATAAACCGAAAGCAGGACCTGGTCGGACACTATTCCTTTCAATCTCCTAACCGTGTAAATAACAGATGATAACTTAGGCGACAATACCTCAACATGTATGTGAAAGCCACGAGAGACGATTATCCACCATCAAGCCCAGGAAATTTACCGATTGATCCAGGCGCCTGTTTAGACCCAATTCCAGAGTCTGGGTTTTACTTTTGTTTAAAATTAATTCATTGGCCGAGCACCAACTTTCGATAATCTTTGATCTGTTTAAAGATTCATGCCTAAGCTCAGTACATGAAGCTCCCCTCGCCAAGCTAGTTATATCATCAGCAAATAAAAATATTGTCTTCGAGTCTGGAAACTGATAAGCCAAGTCATTGATAAATATAAGGAAAAAACATGGACCTAGGGTACTACCTTGTTTGACACCACAGGGTATAGCTACTTCCTGGGAAACACAACCGTTGAAGTAAACCACCTGCGACCACCCTTCAAGAAAGCTCTTGATGAACAAAAGTGATTTATAAGTAAAACCATAGTGGTCGAGTTTTTTGAGAAGCAGGTCGTGCGGCACAAGATCAAAAGCCTTGCTACAGCACTCTGCATACTAAAGAACTCTGCTACAGGCTGCCAACCATGGAATAGTGGTCCTTGGAAGTAAAACGACCCTGACCAGGACCATTCTATGTGCCCCGACGTGGGCCATTCTCTGTACCAAGGCTGGAGTAGGAACCCCCCAGGAACCTGCCTTGATGCCTCAGATATTCTTTCAAGGTGCTTAGTCTGCCATGGCCCTCCCTGACTCACCGGCACTTGGAATGTCATTACCAATCCACTCGTGGAGCACTGCAGCAAGGTTCAGGCCAGCAGTAAGCCACAGAACAACATGGCAGGACTCCAAGAGTCAGCACAATTGGCCACTAGACCTGCCAGTGACTGGGTTCCTAAATGGCCAAAGGTACCTGCTCGTGCTGCTATCTCAACTGCTGCAGCAGAGGCAGGTGCTCGGTTTTCAGGATTGCGCTGCACTTATAGTTCCACTGGACAAGAGCATGCTTCACGTATACCAATTTGGAATTTTCACAGCTTTGCTGCCCTAACTTGAGATTCTGTAGCTTTAGCTGGCTCGCTTCACATTTGTTTCCACTTTGTAATTTGATAAGATTTGTTGTATTGTACACGGCATGGAGTTTGATTTTTGGTGTTTTGTTTCTTCCTCCATCCTACCTGTCTATTCCTCGTCCATTCATCAATAACCCCAATGTAACCTCTTTCCTTCTTTTTCGTTTTCATTTTCATTCCCGTTGATTCCCTTTTTCTCCTTTTCCTTTCCCGTTTCTCTTCTTCCTCGCAGATGATCCTGGGGCCCGAAGCGAAAGCCGTCTACTCTCAACTTGTGGAGCAACCCGTTGAAGCCAATCCACTCCGCATGCTCCGCTCCGTACCTCTTGTCCGCCCCAAAATGCGAGGCAACAAACACCAAATTGGCAGAACGACCGGGTATGAGGGAAAAACAAATTGGCCTTAAAATGGTATGTTATGTAAGATAACAGTCCATTTCTTGCAGGTCTGTTGGAAGCCTCACGTTGGAACGTAAACATTCCACCTGCAGCGAAGCTCCTCCGTCGTTGAGCGAGAACGAACACGAAGACGGTAATTACGATCTACTTACCTCGAAATTGCCCAAAAGCCTTTTCGTCTAACGTGAAGTTTTTTGATCAGGACCGAACGCCATCCCGTTGCCACCTCGTGACAGAACACGGTCGCTCCTGGTGGGGAAACCTCGCCACGAAAGGAAACACCCGCTCATAATACCAACTGCCATTGCACAAGCCATTTCTCAGCATCAGCAAGGTACGGTCTTAATCAGTTCGCTTCATTATCTACATTATCTGCAAATAAAAACAATGAATCGAGCTTTCCACTGTTTGAGGCTCTTGAAGAGTCTTTTGTATTTAACAGCAGTTATTGCATACACGAAGGGCAACTTTTGGTTTATTATTCTTGGAATAATACACATGTATTCGAGTCGGAGGTTGTAAATTCTGATCGGCCTCAAAATTTGACACTCTCCGTTTCAAGACACGTAGATTTCAAAAACAAAATGTCTGTCTGCTGTACGCCGTACGCGGAGCAGCTTTTTTTGTGGTTGCTAAACATCTTTTTATATGTTGTAAACGGGGCATCCTAGAAAACAACCTTCCCCGGGGAGAGATACCTCTTGATAATCTTCATGGTTGCTCAATGACGTTTCACTTGATTGATAAAAATTGTTCCATCAGAGCCAACCTACCTCGAGCCGCTCGACGACCCGCCCGAAGAAAACCACAAGTCGGCCATTGTTGTGGAGAAGAACAAAGTGAACGGCTGCAAGTGAGTTGGTTTATTCTCTGAAGATTCCAAAAATGACGTAGACTGTCCACCCAGTCGCTGACTTGCAATTGCCGTTTCAGGCCGGATAACGATGTGTTCGAAGAGAGCATCGCCAACAAATTTGACCTTTTGGACCAAATGGAAAAGCAGAGCAGCAGCGAAGACGAAGCGGTTCAAGACGCAGCGGAATTGGAAGATCTCGAAGACCATTTGGCGATAATGGCTAAAGTTTTAGGAAACAAGGTTGGTTTTGTCAACCTTCTCCACAGTCTTGACAGTCTGGTTTTGGTTTATTTTACACTTTGACAATTTCAGGTGAGCGAGGAGGACTGCATCGTGTCGCTCAGGGCTGTCAACAACGACGTCCACCGGGCCATCAAGCTCGCCAGGTCGCTCCTCCCAACTGAAGCCGACGCCCCCGTCGAGGTCTAGTTTGACCAAGTTCTCGCCAGTTGTCATGTCTATTGTCCTCATACCTGAGCGGTGAAATTCGTTTTGAACGTAGAAACGATTGCTGTAGGGTTGAGAAGGTTATAATTTGTACGTCCTCGCAAATTCCCGAAGAAAATCCCAAAAATCCCTCATTGAAATAGGAGCCGTCTTAGCAAAGAAATGCAGGGTCGCCAGCTGGCTGCTCAAGTGTAAAAATCATGCATTTGCTGTACCATAAATGGCCAGTAGAGAAAATTTATCAATTCTAACGAATTTTTCTGAAATTAACAAAAACAGAAATTTGGATAGAAGTTTTTTTAGTGATTGTTTTGCCTATGCGGAGAACGGTTACAGATTTACTTGGGGGCCAACTAACCCCCGACTGTATCCCACCTGGCCTCTGACCCCTTCTACTATCTTTCCCATGTTCGTTAAGCTTTTCTCCCATGGAAGAAGGAAAAGGAAGTTTCAGTTCATAGGAGATGGTGGGCTACCCGCCAAAGACTGCCTAGAGTAACGCACTCTGAACAGGTATCCTTTGTCACTAGTAAGTTTACCAGGTGCCCGCTAGGTAGAGTCGGGCTTTGTGGTTTGAAGTTCTCAGCATTTGCGGTTCGCGAATATTCGGGGAATAAAGCCTGCTCCGCGGCCCGGCGAAAGCTGCCGTCTCCAAACTCCCCTGAGATGTACATCTCATAGAATCTATGGATATTAAATTTTATTTAGCGGTAAGACAGCAGTGGGTGTCACCTGGCGCGATCTGTGGACGTAAATACTATCTCCTTGGCCCTTATTAGTATAGAGGATACTCCCAGAGGTGTCGCTAGCAGTCGAATGTGGGACAAAGGGGGGGGGGGGGGGATTCGTTGAAAAGGAGGGGAGCTTTTGGGCACGTCTTGTAACGCTGAGTGGGCGTTCCTCTTCTTTCTTCCATGCTTTTCTCCTTAAAGAAATACTGGATCACCAAGGCTGTGTAAAAAACGAACCTAGCCCCCCCCCCCCCCCCCCCCCCGTTTTGGTGGACAGTAGATGTTACACCTGAACAGGTCTGTGCTCAGTAGTAGTAGGGCAACTTTTGGTCCAATTCTCTTTTCTAACGCAATGAAATGCAGGGTTGCCAGCTGGCTGCTCAAGACTTACTCACAAAAGGGGCAAAAAAAAAAAAAAAAAAAAAAAACGAGAACCAAAGACGTTGTACGATTTCTCATAAAACTCGTCATTGTTTCTCAAATGTTCTCAAAGAGAAACCCCCAAAACACACCCATTCTCACACTTGTAAATAGATCTTTAAAACGAATTTTTCCAAGAAAATTCTCCAACGCTTTTGCTATTAACGAAACACTTCGTTCGGCATTCACTGCCTAAATTGGTAGCCTGGGCTAATCTCGGTCGCCAAGCTCAAACGTGTTCAATTCGTGCAAACCCATGTCTGACTTTTCTACCGCCATTTGATACAAAATTTTTATAGCCATTGAAAAAAAAAGTACTTAGCAACAACTGAGTTTTTCTACCAAAAAGTCTGACAATTTTTCACCCCAAATGAACAAAATCGCGGACAATTTGTAATTCGCCAATAGTTGGAAACAATTATTGTTTTCTTACAGTTATTCTAGTTTGTAGGCCCCTAAACGTTCCTTTTTGTTTTCTTTTCAAAACTCGTGATTTTTAGGCCAATTTTTAAAAAATATTTATTTAGTTTTTTTTATTTTGTCTTTCAAATTCAAGTCCTTGCCAAAAATCCCAGTTTATCGTTATTGTAGATCTGAAATCAAATTTATTGATTATCGCTTTAATTAGTTTAGTCCGTTGAATTTCTAACAAATTTTATTTTAAAAAGTCCTGCGTCCTTTTTCCCCCTTTTCAAGTTTGTGATGTTTATGATATTAGCGTAGATGTGACAATATGTATTACATTTTATATATCGAGCGCAATTTTTTGTGTATTTATTGTACAGTTGAGCGAGCTGCGGTAATGAAAGTGCTTTAATAAGGACTTAAATAGGCTGAGTGTTCTTTTTGTACTTGGCTCTCATAAGATGGGATGAAATTATACAAATTAACGTGAGGTGTTTTTTTTTTCTTCCCTCAAGTGTATTTATAAATAATAATAAGCGAGGAATAAAATCGACTCCTGAGACTTAGAAGTCTTCTGGTGATCGACCGTCCGGCCAGCATTGGGAGGTCCTTGGCTTTGGGGGAATGGAAAGTGAAAGGTCGAATGAGGTGGTTAGGGTGAGAAATGACTCCTCTGCTGAGTACTCATGCTGAGTACTGACCAGTGCTGCGCTCTCTCCTCTGTCTCCCACATAGAGATTTCATTTAGCAGAAATTTCTGCTAAATGCTTAAGCTCTTTGCTGTCCCAAGGAATGGTTCAGGACCTACTGGACGCCATCCTGAGCCCTTTGCAAGGATTCAGCAGCCTCATTACCCTCAGGCCGTCCCAGACCAGCTTTGATGTAATAGAAAACGATACCAAGGCCTTCAGTGCAGCCTGACTTTCTGACAGTGTGTAGACTTTGGCCTCTTTAATGCGCCGACATCGCAGCCGGCACACATGTGCCAATGGCGTTAACTTCCGCCTGGAAGATGTAGCCATCGATCCAAGTGTCTATGATACCCTGGTTTTTGGTCCATAATGTCTAGATATTATTCGCGGTTATGAATTTGTGCGATTCGTAGTTTTTGTTCAAGGAAATTTCAAGTCCTAACACTTTGCAATGTCGCCAACCTCCCCGCAGAGTCGCCTTTGACTGGGGTATCACCAAACCACCTTTTTACGGTACCATAAATTTTAATTTGGTTAAACATGTCTTTAAAATAATTTATTTACACATTACGCTTACGCTATTTAAAAAAAAAAAAAAACCCTACAAATCCTTCGGAATCACAAGAATAACCCTGAGTCGTTCAGGACAATAACTACTCTTCACTCGCCCGAAACATTTTTTCCAAAAACGAACAAACCTGTACAATCTACGTCGAAAAAACTCACAACTGTACAAAAAAAAAGGACAATTTACAAAATTGGGCAAAGAGGGAAGAAAACGACTACGCGAATTCGTAAAAAGTAGTTACACAATTTTACAATTGAAAAAACTATTTGAAATCCGAATTTCACCTAAATATAACCTTATCTTAGGAGTATGTACTATATGGCACAATGATTTTGACACTTGTTTTGTTAATTAGAAATTTTATAATTGATATTTTTCGAGAAATTCTTTTAAGCTTCAAAAACAGTGTTGCCAATCGTAACAAAAGTTTTTTAGTGGAATTGTGTTGAACAAAACAAATTTTTGGCAATAAATAAATTATGTACAGTTTTCTAGTTGAGTCCTACTGGCGTTCTAACCGTATGGCACCGTGAGCCTGAAAAGTTGGACCTTTCGGTTGGTACCAAGTCAGTCGTAGGAGAGAAAAATGTAAAAATTCATATTTACATTATACACATAAATTGGTATACCTACTTGGAAAAATTCTCGAGTTGAGAAATTGGGAAAATTGCGAGAGTTCCTCGAAGATGAGCTACTGGTTTACAAGATGGTCTCATAATTGGAAGATCGAGAACTCTCTTCTACGCTAGGATCACATAAATGGCAAAACAACTTCAGAAGACGATAAAGAAGAAGACGCGAAAAAGTTTTTTGTCACTTCGTAGAAAACGTAAAATCACTTGGTGGTCTCCCACAGTCTTTTTTTCAACACCCGAAGACGGATGTCTGCCGACGCCAGGCTGTCCGCGTCCGCCAGGTTGGGCTCGAGGTTTCACGGCTCCTCGAAAGGCCAACTGTGGCGGAGGTTGAAGTGCGGATGAGCGGGTTTGGGCGTCGGCGAGGTTGATTGTCATTGTTTCTTGTCGTGGTCCTGGAAAAGAAGAAAATGGAGGAGTTAGGTGGAGAAAAGCCGTGGGTTTGGGGGAGGAAATGGTATGTAGGTGATTCTTTAAGTGATTCTTTGTCAGTGTAGCTATCAGCAGTGGATGCTCCGGAGGCGGTTCTCTGAGCACCAGCTGCTGCCAGAGTATTTCCCTCAGCTACAGAAACTGGAGAGGCGGTTATTCAAGAACCAGCTGCTGCAGAACCGTTTCTCTCAGCACTGGCTACTATAGAAACATTCCCTGCTGTAGATGTGTTTTGCTCAGCACCAGCTGCATTAGAAGCAGTTCTCTTCGCACCAGCTGCTGAACAAACATTTCATTCAGGACCAGCGAGAATATAGTTCTCACAGCACCAGTTACTTTAGAAGCTATTCTCTCTGCAACTGCTGCTGTGTACGTGTTTCTCCACACATATACAGCACCAGCTGCTTTGGAAGCAATTCTCCTAACACCAGCGGCAATACAAACGTTGCATTCAGCATCAATTGCTGCAGAGAAGTTAGTTCTCATAGCGCCAGGTGATGTAGATGCATTTCTTCTAGCACCAGCTGCTGTAGCAGCATTCTATCATCCCCAGATGCTGCAGAAGCATTCATTTCAGCACCAGCTTCAGTACAAATATTCTGCTCAGCACAAGCTGCAAGAGGAGTATAGTACTACAATAAAAAGTAACTTCTTTCAGCACAAGTGCTTTCCTCAGTCTAATTGTTTCCCTCACGTCCCCCCACAATACTACTATTGTTCTGTAGAGAGAGTCCTCACAGCACCAGCTGCTGTAGAAGCATTTTTCCCAGCTCTAGCTGCTGTAGAAGCAGTTCTCTCGGCACTAGCTGCTGTAGAATCATTTCATATAGCACCAGTACTTGCTAAACAGTTAGTCCTCACAGCACCAGCTCCTGTAGAAGCACTTCTCCCTGCACCAGCTGCTGTGGCTGTTTCTCTCAGCACCAGCTGCTGCAGAAGCATTTCTTTCAGCACCAGCTTTAGTACTCACATTTCGCTCAGCACCAGCTGCTGCAGTAGTATTCGCCTCCCAGCACCAGCGTTTTCCCCCATCCCAACTGTCTCTCTCACGTCTACCCACAATGCTACCAATGTTCTCTTCGAAAAACTCCTCACATCCGTCACAGTACTCACTTTCTTGCCATCGAGAGAAAGACCAGATCCAGACGACGGGTAGGCCTTGTCCAACTGCTTCAGCGACTCCGTCAGGAAGTTCTGAAAACAAGAGCGGCACTTAGAGTCACGTAGCCACCCACAAGAAAGCTCAACTCCCGAAACATACCTGTATGGCGGTCAGGGCAGCCACAATCGCTGGGCTCCCAAACCCGTGAGATATCAACGAAAAATGTGTCAAGTGCCGCTGTATGGATGGGTCCAAAATGTGCTGTGGCCTCGTGTTGCACAAAGGCGACCTATCCTGGTTCAACAGCTCCATCAACTCTTTTGTCACCTGCCTGCGGAACAAATTTGGTTTAAAGTCGTTCTTGACTCATCGTGCAATGTTTTTTTGTCTTTGGCACTCACTTGGCAGCGTGAATGAGCTCTTTTCTTCGGTACGAGTCAGCCGGATCCGCTGTGTGCTGCCTCGTCAAGTACTCCGCCACCTGCCTGGCTGGGAATTCTGTTTCACACACGTATCCGAAATCCCTCGCCAAATGTATCGCTTCCCCTGGAACATAGTCAGGTGATAACTTTCTTGGGTGTTTCCTAACTTCGTCTAAAGATGTGAGCTATTGCACGACTAGGACTTGAGAGATTGAGGAGAACTGGAAAGAACTGGAGGAGGAGAGGAATGGATGACTGGGGGGGGGGGGGGGGGGCTGTATAAGGAGAGGACTGGAGGACCGGAGACCGGATGGATTATCGGCGATTATTTTCTTCGCAGTTTCATTACCTACACTGGCTGGCATTTTTTTTGGTGATGTCTTACCTTCGACTAAAGATGTGAGCAAAGTGACGTTAGCAGCTTTCCTCCGCCCAGCGGGCAAGTTAAGCCCGATGTTTTCCAGTTTCTCTCTCAGGAGCCGCCCACCGTTTTTGGATTTGGCTCTGAAAGAACCAAACGATTGTGAAACTTGCATTCTCGGGAGAAAAGCTTGGAAGATGGTGGAGAAGCTTGCTCAAGTTTGAACCATTTGAACCTCACCTGCGGAGAACGCCGCCAAGAAGTGACGCGTTGAGGCATTCCGGAGGGCTCAACCGCCTCTGCACTTCCGCCACCTGGAAAAATTCTGATGGTAATTCAAGTTCCAAGTGACTTCAGCGCAAGTTGAGTCATGTTGAGGCACTTACGGTCACTTTGTATTTGGACGTCGACGACAAGAGCGACAACCGTCCGGGCACGGAGCAGAATATATCCGACGGAGCTGCTGACATTTTGCCGTCGCATCTCGGTTTCAAACCTGCAACAGAAAAAGAGCGTTGAATGAACCTATTTGATTCAGTTTTTTTTATACAGCCAAAAAACCTCGAAATTTTGGCATTGTTTTACTTTTTTGCTTATAACTCTTACACTAGACGGTTTTTCAGAAATGCTTCTTCCTAGTTGAGTTAACTTCTGCGTAGATTGAACCCCTCGTCTTAGAAATTTGATCAATTTATAAGGTGGTAATCGACAGCTGAAAACCAGTTAAAACCAAAAAACCTCGACATTTTCGCATTCTTTCAAGTTTTCGCTTATAACGCCTAAACGAAGCGATTTTCAAGAAATGCTGGTATCTAATCAATGAAAAAGCGTTAAATTTTGCGTCGATTGAATCCCCCATCCTTGACATTTGATCAATTTATACGGTGGTTATCGACTGCTAAAAACCGGTGAAAACCAAAAAACCTCGACATTTTCGCATCGCTTTAAGTTTTTCGGTTATAATTCTTAAGGCGGATTTTGGCCACAAAAAAAAAAAAACTTTGAAAACGAAACCGATACAAATTTTTTATCATTTAATGGAGTTTTTGAAGGATGTCAGAAGGTCGAATGAGGCGTCGTTTTCCGAGTAATTTTAGACGCATAATCAATTTTTGGGGGTCCCATATCTGCCCAAACATTGTACAGAATTTAAAAAAATGATTTTTCATTGCTTCATTAATTTTTGCACAATTTTTATAAATCCACTTCACACTGCACATAAACGGCGGGAGACGGTGATTCAGCATCAAGAAAATGCGGCTGGAGGGAGACAAAGAAAGAAGAATCCTGATTCGAAAGAAGAATCCTGGTTCGCGAATGAAGGAAGTCCATCCATGACGCCGATAGTCAACTTGCCTTCGGAGACCACCCTCGTCACAAAACACTCTGGTCAGATATCTGGTAGGATATCCTACCAAACATTTCCCGAATTGCCTCCGACGGGTTCGCGTTTCGCGTCCGGGTCACGGGTAGGGCAGTTCCTTCTTTTGGTGGAGAGATTAGGTAGATTTAGCAGGACAATTCAACAGTCAATACAAAAGATATCTTGAAACATTGTGTGCTCATTGGCCTAATTCCATCAAGGGGCTTTGAGGAGGACCTGGGGACTGGGTAAAAGGAGGATCGGCAGCTCGTAAGAAAGAATATCTTTCTAATATTATTCCTCCCATGGGACTGCAGTCGCAACTTTTTACCATATTTTTGCCAAATTTCACGGTGGGTGCCGGGTTGACAAAAACAAATCTTGACGAAACAAGGCCGACAATTACGGCAACCTCACACCTGATCTGGCTTGCGAGAGGTAGGTACCACCAGGATCGTTACCCGACGCCTCCACCAGGTGTGAGGTTGCCGGAATTGTTTCGTCAAGATTTGTTTTTGTCAACCCGGCACCCAATGTGAAATTTGGCAGCTAAAATTTAGCTGCCGTATTTAATATGTTCTGAAGTTGCGACCGGGAGGATCTTTCTTACGAGCTGCCGATCCTCCTTTAACACAGTCCCCAGGTCCTCCTCAAACCCCTTGACAATAATTGTAGTGTAGAAAATAACATAATAATATTATGTAACCAACCTATTATTTGTTAAAATGAAAAATGTTCCAGGTTTGACGGACTGTTAACAGAAATCCCCGGAGACACGCGCAGTTGAGATAACTGCTGTTCCAGGTCGATGTGTAGGTTGACAGGAGTTCATGCATACAAGCTAGACGAATGACATTGTATTCTAGGCTATACTATACATTGTATTCTAGCCAACATCCCAACCGTTTCCTATTCGTGAAGAAATTCCGGTTTTGTTCGTTAAGAACAATTTTGCCGCACAAATCAAATGTTGTGCATCGGAGGTGATTAAATATGGCGTCCAATAGGAGAGGGGGGGGGGGGGGGGGGGGGATTTTGCGTGCTCGTAAAAAAGACAGATGTAACAGTTGATGCCCCGAGGCCCAATCGGCATGTGGTCCCTGAGGGGGTTCTCCCCCCCCCCTTCCACAATCCTCCCTTTCAGGGCATTGGTTCCGAATTACGATTAAAAAAAAAGGGAACTCGTTCAGCCAATTCAATCGGAGGACACGCACGGTTACCAGCTCTCCCCCTTTATTTTTCATAAAGGTAGCATTTTTTTTTTTTTTTTTTCGTGCCTTTTGTGCTTCGAGAGGGTTGTTGGGGGGGGGGGGGGGGGGTGATTTTTCTTGCCGTTTAACCCGTTTATAAAATCTGATTGGCTGCCCGAGGCCCACCAATGGACCGCGAGATGGTGACGAGGGGCTGGAGAGTGAGGAAATGAACCTCCGTTGGGGGGGGGGGGGGGGGGGGCTCGCGAGGGTCTCATTTGAACAAAGTACCATAGCGTTGCCGACAGTGGCGGATCCAGGAGCTTTTTTTACCTCCTTCACCCCTTTTACCGCCGCCGGCATCGCCGAGCCGACCGAAGTTTGCCACCCCCGGGGGGCGGTTCGTTCGATTGGACCGAAGTGGTTTACAAGCGGGAGGCGGACGGTGTTGAAGGAGGGCGTGCAACCCCTCAACCAATTTCCTGTTACGTTTTCCGTTTGCCTCCTTCGCTATTTTCCCACTGGAATTTTCACTAAAGGCCCAAGAGGAAAAAATAAATAAATAAAATTTGCAAAAAGAAAAGAAAAGTGGGATACATTGGCAGGTTGTTTCTCCAGAATCCGTAATCTGACCATTCCTGATATGGGCAAAAAATCGAATTTAACAGGAAAACCTAACAGTTAGGTTACTGGATGGAATATATTGGCCATTTGTTCTGGATTCAGCGCCCCAAAATCTGAAGGGATCAGAACTGATTGCTTCCAGTTTTGCAACTTTGCAAAACTGGAAGCAATTTTTGGTCGTCTGCATGGCCGATGCTCTCAATTGCACATGGAGAGAACACACCGCTAAAACTTGTTTCCATGTTAAAACTGCGCCCCGAAACAGAAATAAGAGATAGGAAACGGAAATAGTAGGTATCACGCAGTTATGACACTTAAAGACAAACTAATAGTTCTTCAAATTAAGCGGAGAGAGGGAATACTGTAAAAATTTGGACAGAATCTGTCCAAATCTCCTCATCTGATGACTTTTCTTTTTTTTAACATAACATTTTTTTTTTAACATAACTTTTTTTTAACATAACATGTTTTTACGGGCGTGATGCATTCCCTTTTTTTATTTTTTATTTTTAAAGTGAAACTTTTATTACATCGTCCCAAATTTTTTGGTCTGTGTGTCGTTTCTTGTCCCGTCACGCTACCGTTGATTTTCGCTTACAACCGATTCGTTGCTACGGAACTTCATCTTCGCCAGTTATAATCGTACAAAAATCGTTCACCATTCGTTGGAAAGCTCTCGATTTATCACACATTTCTTTCGTACTTGTTCTTTGTCATTATGTCCCCATTTTATATTTATTGATGTTATTAATGGATGCAGTAAACAATGCCGCTTGTTTTGTTGTTATCAGGTGCCACGTTAGAAATAAATTTGAGAAAACGCCAAAATGAAGCCGTGGGTAGAGATACAAGGGTAGGTGAATGAGTAAGAAATGGGGGGGGGGGGGGGGGGGACTAGACATAAAAAACGTGTCCATCGATGCTACGTACCCCACTAGGGGAGCGAGCGAAGCGAGCCGGAGAGACTAGTGGGAAAAAAGTTTCACTTTTACCGTGGTTTCATAAAACCACACCCCAGTTTTTTTTTTTAAGATCATCTAACATTTCGGAGTGTTATTTCATAGCTTGGAGTAAGTACTAATTGATGGAATCCTAACACCATCCAAAGACTGACTTGTATATTTCAGTACAAAATACTAGAAAAAAACTGAACATGGATATGTCTTATGATGGCAAATAAAATGAATCGAATGTAGCGCAGCTTCGATTTGTTTAATAGGTACTGAGTAATTTCATTTTGAGTTGATGGTTTGCTATGGGCTGCATATAGTTGGTGATAGATGGGAATTTGATAATTCACTACGAGAAACTAACACGCGTTGTTAATATGAAAAATTAAGTTGACGGGTTGCCACGGGTGCAACCAATAAAAAACGTTGCATTTTGTGTGTGTCGCAATTTTTGTGTGTCGCAAAATTTTGCAAGACCCCAGAACTAAGACATATCCATGTCAAAAGTGAAGGAATCAATTATACGCTGGATGAAGTTTTTTGATCGTCTACCTGTGTTTAGGTCCTTGAGCCCATTTTCCATTTAGGTATATAAACAGGTGCTGGGCGCTTCAAATTACATAGGGCGGGCGGGCGACGTGCCGTTTTTGAGTGAGTCGTCCGAGCGCCACCAGAGTTCGCATGCTTAATGTAAATCGCGAATTCCCCCCATTTTGTTGGCCACGCTGTAAACTGCTCAGCTCCCTTCTCGTCCCTCTGAGAGTCTCACCGGTTACCCTGCCATGTCTTGGCACAATAATTTTTTGATACAATGGCGAAGAAACTGAGGCCAAGTAGGTACTATTACTAGTACAAAATTTTTGAATAATGCAGGTGAGACGGAGTGTCGTTACTCGACGTTCAGTGCATTGGGGCCCGTAGTTCCTCACCGGCCGGCAGTCTGCGCTGATGCCCACGCTTCCAGCTGATGCCAGTCGGCGGGTAACTCAAATAACGGCGGGTAACTCAAATAACGGCGGGTAAACAAAACGATTTTGGCTTTATTATTCTTGGAATAATACCTACTCTAACGTATTGGCGTCGGTGATCGAAAATTTTGATCGTCCTCAAAATTAGTCCTTGAACGTTTCACGACGTGTGGATTTCAAAAATCAAATGCCCGTCGTTTTGAGCAGTTGGAATAATGTTTAAATCTGAAATTTCGACAAAATTCGCGGTTTAGCACTTAGTTGTGCCCGTAAGGTTTCAGCCCGATCTCCCAAACCCGTGGGGCTAAACTGGGGCAACGGGAGGTTTTTTTTTTTTTTTTTTTTTTTTTTTAAGGCATTCGGCTATGGGGTCCAGTTAAGCTTAACTCTAAACTAGTTTAGATTAAACGACCATATCGAAATTTCGAAGTATATTAAATACAACTTAAATATAAATAAATGTACCACAAATTTTGGACGTGGAATCCATTTTTGGGGGTCCCAGAACGATCGGATTTCACCGTGGGGATCGAAGGGGCTTTCATGGGTCTACAAATAGGATTTTTTAAGGATCACAGGAAGTCAAATAATTTCCGAGTAATAATTTAACGCATAATCAACTTTTTGAATTATCAGTCCGAACATTGTACAGAAAAAACGCTGCAAATTTTACACAAGGGCTTATTATTTTTTGATATAGATAGGTTACTTGTGCAAAAATTAATTAATTAATGCGAAAATTTAATTATAATATAATCATATTAAATACAATATACTTATATTATTATACATACAATAATTGTATGTATAATAATATTGTCATCTGGTTGTAACGCACTGATTGCATAATAGTTATTAGCACCTCAACTCAGACTTGGACTGAATACTTTCAAGGGAATGCGCGACAGAGTGATAAGGCAGATAACAAAATTTGTTTTTAAATGGTCAGAAAATTATTTTATGTCAGAAACCCGATGTCAAAAACTCATTCCCCAAAAATCCGTAGATCTACAGATTTAGCTGTGTGATTGGCGAACCGCCAGCTGGCATCAGCTGGGAGGGTGGGCATCAGCGCAGACTGGTGGCCGGTGAGGAACTACGGGCCCCAATGCACTGAACGTCGAGTAGTGTCGTTGATCTAGGTCGTAGATCGGTGATTACGCCATTCAGTCAGATCCCAGCATTACTTATAAATTTTAAATATTACAATAACTTATAAGTTATAATAATACTTATAAGTTATAATATAATATAACTTATAATATATTATATTATTATTTTATATATAATATAATAAATAATTAATATATATATAATATAAAGTTATAAATACTTATTAATATTATAAGTTGTAATATATAAAATATTGAATTCATTATATATTAAAATTAAATAGTACAACAAAGCCCTATGTACTATTTTATATTCAATTTTCTGAAAATAACGTGATTGTGTTACAAAGTTTGTACCACAATCATGTTATTTTGAGAAAATTGAATGAAATAATCTGCTCCTCCTAAAAAATGGAGATAGACAACTGCAATAATTTCTCTCAGATTTAACCCGAAATTCGCAAGCCGGTTCATTCTCTATTAAGATCAAAATTTCCTTAAATAATTTCTTCTCCATCAAGATCTCTATTAATAATTTCCTTAAATAATTTCTTCTCTATTAAGATCAAAATTTCCTTAAATAAAAGCGCCCCACACGGTTTTTTTGTCTTCCTGTTTCTCTCCCCCTTTCCAAATCAATCTGACGCGTCTGTTCATGAAAATCGAAAATAATCGATTCAAATGCCGGAAATGTCAGAGAATTCTCTCCCCCTTATGTTTCTCTCCGGGAAACAATTTCCCCGACAATTTCCCGTTTCTCGGCAAAGACCCCGAACGAGGAATCCCTTAATTTCTCTCTCTCTCCTTCTTCCCCCTTTTCGGGACGGTAAAACAGAAAATCTCCCCTCAACAACGCGATTATTGACGCCGATCCGCCTCTTGATGGATGGAAATTTAATTAACAGTTACGATGATGCCGAATTAAGTCTTTACCATTAAAACCTCCTTAAAGATGTTGTCCGTAGAAAAACGTGCAGAACTGTCGGGATATTTTTAGCGCAACCTTTTTCCAAAAAATGGAAAGGTGCGCTAACCTCTTCGACATGTATGTTTTTAGCGCAACCTTTTTCCAAAAAATGGAAAGGTGCGCTCACCTCTTCGACATGTGTTTTTTTTTTGTGTGTGCATCACGCCCGAGCGGCTCAACAGATTTTCATGAGGGTGGTCTCATTGTCATCAGCGAGTTCGGGGGGTGGTTATAGGCTACCTTGATTTTTCCTCCCTCATCCCCTTCATCGGTTTTCGGGAGGTCCTTCACGACGAAAGTTGTTTATCTCTGATGTGTAACTAAGGAGGCCTCAAAAGGGGGACGAAAGTTTTTGTCCGATTTCGTTGGTACAAGGGTCTATGGAATGAGCTTTTCAGGCTGATTCCAACGACTCCAAAACGATTTTTGCAGCCTGAGCCGTTCGTTAGGTACCTCTGATCGGCATAAGGTTTTATTACGCATCGGTCGTTAGGGTGCAGTTGTTTACGTAATGAGCATCACGTGGATGATGTGTTGTGTGGCATAGTTTGGTCGCTAGATACCTACTGTTTCTTAGTTTCTCTCGCTCATTAAATATTCGTAATAACAAAAAGGTTGCGCTCATCTATTCAATTCAATTGATGGCTTGTTTATCCCGACGTATACAAATCTTAAAATTCTAATCAAATCTGTCAAATTTGCAAGACAAAAAAATGGAGTAAAGCGTTGAAAATTGCAGAAAAAATCAAATCTATAAAAACCGTGCCATCAATGAAGTATAAAATTGACTAAAAAAATTTTTTTAATTCGAAATCGATGAACCCAAGAAGTAAAAAATAAAAACTAAAAAAAAAACTAAAAATGAAACTAGCTGTGACGACTCGCTCATAAAATATTACGCTGAAGACAACAATCTCAAATCTATTAAGTGATAATCACAATATTTGTAACAATCTCAACCCTTAATCACAATATTTTTATTTTAACTGGTCAAAACACGTTTTTAAAAACGTTAAATTTTGTAAATATCATTTTATCTTTTAATCTCTTAGTACATCATGTGTAATGCTCGAAAGGAGATAATAGTCAATGTATAAAAGGAACTGAGATGTAGCTAAAAAGAAAATGGTGGAACACAAGCCAGTTTGTCGAACATCCTCAAGTGACAGATTTTGGAATTTTGCGTCTGACTACACTTAAAATTGGGAACTTGGAAACTGCCAGACCAGGATACTGTCCGAATTTCTGCCCAGAAACCGATTCGGGGAGTTTGGGGCGTTGGCGAAAAAGTCCCCGAAAGTATGGCCAGGAAACTGTCGGAAAACATAAATCTGGCAACTGTTCGAAAATATTCTGGCAGAATGAAAGACCCCCGTTTCGGCTTTGAAAACTGTCAGAATTTCTGAACCCTCGAGTGGGTCTGTGACGAGCTTCAGGTACCTAAGAGGATTAGTGTTGAGACGGCAGGGGCCCCTAATTGGGTCTCCTTTGTACCTTTTCCTCTGGGGTTTATCCAAGGGCGGTGTCGGTTTTACTCAAAGGAAGCGAAAATTGTTGAGGCTTGAAAACTATTTATTACTGAAATTAATGAAATTATTTGAAAACTGTATTTACCTACGCTCGTTGACCTATCGTGAAGGGGGAGAAACGCAGGCGTGTTGACTCGATAACCGGAAGAGCTTCGATACTTCGAAAACGACTCCGCACTCGATATCACAGCCCAAATCTTCACACACACAAAAAAAAAAAAAAAAAAAAAAAACAACCCCTAAGCCTCTTTGGCATAAATTGTAAAGAAGTTAATGAACCCTTGAGTAACATTAAATGTTACTCAGATTTTGCAGCGTTTGAAATGTACTGAAAAGGTATGGAGTATCGACGACTAACTCTGGTCAGTTCAATGGGAGCATCCACGACTAAAATTCTCTCGGACCTTGTCGACTTCCTCTTTTTGGGAGTATTTTTGACTAAGACCAAGTGAACGAAATATCAACGTTCTACAGTGTTTCCCGGTTCATACCTACTCATGTTTGACATCGTTGTGAGATCCACACGATAACCTCCCTCTGAAAAGTCGCCTTTTCGGGGTTCGCGTAATATAATAAATTATATAGCTTTTACTGCTCTAATGCTATAATATTTTGTAGGCCTTTAAGAAGAAAATATAATTTTCGAAAGCTCGGCGAAAGAGTGGTGAAATTCGTTTGACCCAAATCCCGATACGACAGACGAGGAAATAATCAACTCTTTAGGAAAATTCTTGCAATTTACCTGTAGAAAGTGTGCAATGAGACTAGAAATAATGTAGCCTAAATTTGTTCATGCGGGCGCACTGTGGGGCAGAACACCCGAATTCCTGGACATCTGAAGATGGTCGAAAATCAACACATTCTGAGCGGGTAGAGAACAAAGCGTAACGTTCTCGAGGTTTAAAACGCAGTGAAGGTGATAATGAGTTCAGAAAATTTTATTTTTCTCTTAGTGTCAGTGTTCCTTACAACCGCCAAAACGGATCATTCAACGCCAGGTAAGTGAAACAAGTGTAATACGAGGCTTAGAAAGGACAACTAGCTTTATTAATTGCGCATTGTCATCATTTCTTGGTGTTTGGGGCAGTTGGTTCCTTACGCCGTAAAATTTTTTTGTTTTTCTTCTTAAAATAAACTACGTTATATACTGAACGAAATGGTATACTGCACAATCCTTCAACTTCAATTGTAATTATTAAAAATTAGTCCAGAAGGCGCCTGCTTCATACTCTGGTCATCCTTCTTTCTCCCTCTAATCAATGAAAAAAAAACAAAAAAAAAAACAAAAACGCCCAGACAGTTACTTTGTAGGTTTTTGCCTTTCCTGAAAAGTTGCACTTTTCGACGCATTTAACCCACTAGGTTGAGAGCCAGATTTACAGTTTCTTCTTTTGTGATATTATGTACCTATTGTGTATTATTTATTTATTAGTATATTTTTCGTCTACAGGTCTAGCAAGTGACGCTGGAATGCCATTGAAAAGTGTCAAGTTTGCTCCGCTCTTGTAAATCTCAAGATCGATATTTTCAAAACCTGTTTCCACAAACGTGGTTGACTCCCTCCTTGCCGCAAGATCCCTATATGCCTATATGAGAGCAGCAACATCCCAAAACCAATCACCTGTGCTCAGTGCCGTGCCCTTGTAAGTTGCTTCGTTAGGCTATTTTGATTATCCATACCTCCTCCTCCTCCTCCTTTTTATACAGACTTACATAATACATTTTACTAACTTATGACATGTGAACCATGAATACTTTAATTTTAATCAATAAACATTTATTGACGGCGAATGTTTGAATTGGACTAGGTGCAAACCACATTGAACCTCATGATTAATAACATTGACAAGAAAATTTCTTGTCGTGCATTTAATGCATTCAATGCAAATTGCACCTGAAGGTAAACCCAGGAAATATCGGCTTTTTAGAAGGAAATTTTAGGTGGCCGGACCCAATTTCTGCTGGTGTTTGTTGTTATGACTCCAAGTCATAATATGATAAGATCATATTATGATCAAATTTTTCGTGATTCGGAGAAATACCTATTCGATCAGTAGTGAATAGTTCAAATTCTCTTCAGGAAAAAGTTAATATATCAACTTTTTCCTGAAGAGAATTTCTATTCGATACATAGAGGAATGGAGGAGCCGGCCCGGAAAAGGAACAGGCGGGGGGGACCAGAGCCAATGACAAAGCCACATGTCGTTTAATTATACCTCATTATAATGAGGTATTTTTCCGTCCCACCTGTGCCTAAATAGATGGTGCAAATATTACTGGCCTTCTGTTGTTGGCAGTGAAGTTGGGAGTCCCTCATGACGTAATTACTTACGTTCGCTTTCCGAGGACGAAGGTCCTCGGAAGCAGGTATCTGAAAGGGGTTTACGACTTTCGGTGAGTTTCCAGTTCGGATAGATTCGGGCAGTATCCCCTATTCACATGCGTGTTTTCAGTTTTCTGGCAGAATCCTCGTCCCACCTTTTCGGGGAGTTTTTCGGATCAGATTTTCGGACAGATTTGAGACGAGGCACCGATCTCCCCGAATTTCCAGGTAGGGCGATTCGGGCAGTTTCCTGGTCGGGCAGTTTCCTGGGACCCTTAAAATTGGCTAAATTTCCATGTGCTATCCAGATTCGCAGTTGGGTTCTATACAATATTTATTCTGTTGGTGTTTTTCATAGGATCAGTAGTACAGGTGAGTATAGACGAGTAAAAGTCGACGAATGGTAAATTGAAGCGAAAATGGAAAAAATGGTCCTACCATATTGGTCGTATTGTAAAGCTGAGGGTCGTCGCAGAGTTTAACGCTCTTTCATCGACTATAATATAGTCGTTCTGTATTATAAAAGCATTTCTGGAAAAGCGCTTAATTTAGGAGTTAAAAACTTAAAACAATGCGAAAATTTTGAGGTTTTATGGTTTTCAGGAGTCGATTGCCACCTTATAAATTGCACAAATTTCAACGATGGGGGTTTCAATCAACGCGGGATTTAAGGCTCTTTCATCGACTAAATAAAAGCATTTATGAAAACCCGCTTAGTTTAGGAGTTATAAGCGAAAAACGTTGCGAAACTTTCGAAGTTTTTTGGTTCTTGCCGGTTATTAGCATCAATTTTGACAAATTACCTACGAGGTTCTCCGTCTGGTTATGCCCTCAAGGTTTTTAGGTTCATCGCCCTAACCCCGCACAATCACGTGGGGCTCCGTGGGGCTATAAATGGGCTCCATTAGGGCTTATTGATGGGTTTAGGGTAGAGGGCCGGGGAAAGTATTTTTTTTAGGGTGTTGTTTTCGAAGTTTTTTTTTGGACGTATTGGGCATTTTTGGGGGTCTCAGACTCATCTGATTTCACCGTGGGGGTTTATGGGGCTACAAATGGGACTTTCGAAGGACTTCGCCCTAGTGGAAACGTGAGGTGTCGTTTTCTAAGTATGTATTTCAGGACGTAGAATTCATTTATTGGGGTCTCAGATCCATCCGAGCACACCGTGGGAATATAACGGGCTCATATGGGGCTAAAAAGGGGCTTTCGAAGGACTTTGGCGAGGAGGTCGTATGAGATATCGTTTTTGAAGTATTTTTGGGCGTATAATCCATTTTTGGGGCTCTTACACTCATCTGATTTCACCGTGGGGGCAATATGGGGCTCATATGGGTCGACAAACGGGGCTTTTGAAGGGAATGCGCGAGGAGATCGCATGAGGTGTCGTTTTCGAAGTAGGTGTCGTTTTCGAAGTACTTATGAACGAAGAATTCATTTATGGGGCTCTCAGACTCATCCGAGTGCACTCTGGGAATATATGGGTTTCATGTGGTGCTACAAAGGGGTCTTTTGAAGGACTTATGCCAGAGTGTCGTGTGGGATGTCGTTTGAAGTATTTTTCGGACGTAGAGTTCATTTATGGGGGTCTCAGACCCATCTGATTTCACCGTGCGAGATATGTGGTGCTCGTGTGGGGCTACAAATGGGGCTTTTGAAGGACGTCGGCCAGAGTGTCGTGAGGGATGTCGTTGTCGAAGTAATTTTGGACGGAGATTTCATATTTGGGGGTTTCAGACATTTGGGATCATCATGGGGACCTACAGAGCTCACGTGGGACCAAAAATGTTTGTTTTGAAGGATGTCAGGAGGTGAAAATGAGACTGTAGTCTCATTATAATGAGGTGTCGTTTTCTTGGCAATTTTGGACGCTAAATCCTTTTTTGTGGAGCTTCTTATCTGTTCAAACACTGCACAAACGAACAGTTTTTTTTCCAAAAATGCTTTCACTGACGTAGAATTAATTTTTGCACAATTGATACTAAATAATATTTGCATTTGTTTTTTTCAAAATTAAAACAAAATTTGTAGGTACTCACTTTTCAGCAGCGGGAGATCCGCAATGAAACCGGACTCTTCGACGTTGCCCTGCAAACAAAAAACCATTCAGAACTTCACGTTCCACCTTCAGGTTTCTCCCCCTCAAACCGAAAAGAAAACATTCGTCATAAAGAAGGTTTATTTGACTTTCATTCATTCGGAGCGCATAAAGGAGGTTTTATTCTGTCATTGTGACGATAGGCGCTAATTATGACGTCACCTGGGCTTATTACCGAGTTAGAAACACCCTCTGAAAAGGTGACGACTTTTGACGGCCCATTACACATAATAACCATTGTGGGGGCCCTTTTGGTAGAAGGGCGGAGGAACCCGACAAAAAATAGGTACCTGCTGAGATTAAGAGTCTTTTGACGCAAAAAAATTTACATTCAGTTTGTGTTATCAGAAAAAAATACGTTTTTCATTAAAAAAAAAAAAAAAAAAAAAAAAGAAAGAAAAGAGATTCACTTCTGGCTTCTGTTTGGATTTTAAAGTTCGTGAGGGCGAAACAAAGAATGCGGCACAGTTTTATGTTGAAGGGAGGCTGTGCGGTCGTTGAAGGAGGTTTGGTATGCACTTTTGAAGTGTCCCTAAGTTGAAAGTTATTCTGGCAAAAAAGGGGAGTGAAGAATTCAACGGGAAAGCGTCGTAAACGGTCGACTGATGAGCTCCCAAAAACCGTCTATGGGAACTAAACCTGAAGCGGGGTGAAAAAGCTTAAAAAAAAAAAAAAAATTAAAACCGAGCTAAGCAATCTTTTAAACACAAAAACTTTTGAAAACTTAAAAATGTTAAAAAAACGAAAAGTCGCATTAAAAACAACAACTTCAACTCTCACAGTGGTTGAAATCAGGCCAACGTTTTTTCGTAAACTGCTATAGCAGTTAGTTACGGTATACCTAGGGTGGCCAGATATACTGCTTTTTGCAGTACAGTACTGCTTTAAGGTATGTGATACCGCTGTACACAGAGACCCTTGTGTACACCTGAAATGGACTGCTTTTTGAAACTAGTAGAGTTTTTGGGGAGCTACTTCCTGCCTACTTACTTACGCACTTGACAATATCTTCCAAAGAACTTAAATTAGATGGGACACCAACAGAGTTGGGCAGTAGTTGATTAATTCAGCAATCAACTACATTTTCAACTACAAACTAGTAGTTGAGTAGTCACACAGAGCAACTACCAACTAGTAGTTGGTAGTTGGATGGAGCAACTACTTTTTGGTAACTTGTAGTTAGTAGTTACTTTTTTCAACTACTAACTAGTAGTTGCCAAAAAAGTAGTTAACTACTTTTTACCAACTACTAGTTAGTAGTTAACTACTTAACAAGCAACTACTTTCTGCAACTACATTTTCTGGAAACATGAGCAGAGCATTTTTCGTGAGCTTACTGTATTGACGAACTCTCCTTTTATGACTTCTGGCCGTTTTGGGCAGTAGGATTTTTGGTTTATTATTCTTGGAATAATACACTTATGTGTTCGCGACGGGGTTCGACGACTCCGATCGGCCTCAAAATTTGACATTATACGTTTCAAGAGGTCTACATTCCAAATCCGAAATATCCGTCCACCGTCCGGGCCGTTTTGGGCAGTAGGTTTTTTTTTTTAAATCTGAAATTTTGACAAAATACTCGGTTTACCATCCAGTTGTGCCCGCAAGGTTTTCGGTCGGTCGCCCAAACCCGTGGGGCGCTTTGGGGCTACAATAGGGCTACGGGACGGTTTTTTGAAGGCTTTGGGCTACGGGATCGAGTTAGGTGTCGTGTTCGAAGTATTTTTGGACGTAGAATCCATTTTTTGAGGTCCCGGAACGATCCGATTTCACTGTGGCGATCTATAGGGCTTTCATGAGGCTACGAACGGGATTTTTTAAGGATCCCAAGAGGTCAAATACTTGTCGAGTAGAAAATAAATTTAAGAAAAAAAAAAAAAAAAAAAAATTAAAAAAAAAATCCCCACTAATTTTTTCCCAACATTTTTTCCATTTACACAGAATTAAGTGTCTGCACAAGTAACGTATATCAAAGAATAATGAACCCTTGTGTAAAATTTGCAGCGTTTTGTTATGTTCATTCCCCCGTTAGTTACGGTGGATAGTAATTATTACGCACTCAAATATATTGCAAACAAGTATAATACATGTTGCAAATGTAATACATGTTGCAAATATAATACAAGTATAATACATGTTGCAAATATATTGCAAACAAGTATAATACATGGATTCTGAAGTGAGGATTCTGAAGACAATGGAATGACGATGAAGTGAGGATTCTGAAGTGAGGATGTGAGGATTCTGAAGACAATGGAAATGACATTACATCCCAAGCGCAAGTTCAAATCTGCAACTCAGGACATGAGGAGATGAGGACATGAGGACATGAGGACATGAGGAATTGAGGACATGTTTTCGCTCTCACTCTTCATTACTAGCATTACCTAACGCTCCTTTGGAAAATGCTCCCACTAACTCAGCGTTACCTATAATAGGTACCGCTAAGTTAGTGGGAGCATTTTCCTATAATAGGTAGGTAGGTACTATATTACCTACGTACTAGAATCGTGACTGATCACATCCCTGAGGATGTTCAAAATGTGAAATCTTACAGATTTCAGCGATTTTTTTCTTTTTGTAGTTAGTAGTTGAATAATCGTAACTACAGACTAAAAATGTAGTTGACTACTAAATCAATCAACTACTTTTTACAACTACAAGTAGTTGGCAAAAATAGTTGCAACTACTAACTAGTAGTTGGGGAAAGTAGTTGTCCATTTTCAACTACCAACTACAATTGTAGTTGGTAGTTACAACTACATTTTGATTGATCTAATCGTAGTTGGTAGTTGTAATCGTAACTACTTTTTTGCCATCTCTGGACACCAACACCTCTTATCAATTGGAGGAAGAAGAAGTTGGTCTTTGAGGCTCAACGTCTGAGTTACGGTTTTCGTGGTTTTCAAATGGGTTCACTAGTTTTTAAATGCAAACGAATAGTATTGAGCTTTGAGTATCTCCTTCATGAGATCTGCATCGTATATACCCTAGGTATACCGTAAAGTTTTTATGCTACTAAAATTTAGTAGCATAAAAACTTTACGGTATACCTTATTTAATTTTGTAGTGTTTTGGGAACACTCCTAATAATTCACTTGGATTAATTCCTCTGGGTGAATGAACGTCTCTTATAATGGTTAAAAACAAAACAAAACTAAAAAGAGCTTTAAAAACTATTTCAAAAACGTTAAAAAATTTCAAAAACGTTAAAAAAGCATTAAAGCTTTTCAGTAGGTAGCATAAAAACTTTACGGTAGCAGTTTACGAAAAAACGTTATCCTGATTTCAACCACTGTGAGAGTTGAAGTAGAACATTTTTTATTGAGAATCGTGTACATAAATAGGGCCATAAGTCCTTCTGTGCCTTTAGACAACCATCACAACATATAATGGAGTCTTATATTATTATAAGACTCCATTATAATATAATACACATATTATGTGTGATGGTTGCATTTTTATTTATTTACAAGCGGGGTTACCCGTGCGTTGCTCGGACCCACATGCTCCTAACTTCCTCCAAGCCACTAATAAAAGAGGATAAAATGACTTGTCCCAGGTTCACTACCATGGATCCTCAAGAGTCAAGACGCTGTGTAACTACCAAATTTTAGTGCTCTAGAATGAGCAGGAGCGAAATTCGCTTTTGCCCAAAACCTGATCGGATTTTTTCTATATCATTCCCATATATGAGGAGGCTTTCCCATTGAGCCCCAAATTTCCCCTTTTATCGCCCTATCGTCAACAAACCGGTTGAATTGTGCCAGTTGCTTACCTGAGAGTCGTCGACGGCTGAGGACAGGGCGTTGTGGAGGTTCATCGAGTCTTCGAGCCCCGAGTGGATCCCGTCCCGGCGAATCCCGTAGCCGCCGTCGCGCCGGGTCTGGTCGTACGGGAACGAGCCGTGCATGCTTCCCTGGAAAAACAAAAAGGAAGAAGAAGGTAAATAGATGTCGTCACTTCATAGTCGGGTAACTGGCAGGAGTGGAAAAGGATTTTAGCGCTACAAAGACTTGCTCAATTTGAGGTACAACAGCTTCCAGAAATCAGGAACAATAGACCCGACGAGGACTTTTTTCCTTACGTTCTACAAGTACGTAAGAAAAAAGTTACGTTCACCAGGTTATTTTTAGGTACAAAGCGTGGTGTAGAATTTTTCGGTTCTATATACATACTATGTATGATCGATTGATTTTCCTTTACTTTTAAAAATAATTCAATAAAATTATTATTATTCAATAGTATTATTAAAATATTTAATTAACATTAGTTGTTTACCTACTTATACTATTTATATGAAAAATACGAATTGTTAGAATATTATTAAAAAACTTTTTGCTCCAATAATAAAATCATAGGTAATATGATTACATATTTTATTTTTAAAAAAATTAAATGATTTTTATTGACTCAAAATGTATTTTTGCACAAGTTGGTCATCAGGCGTAGGTAGTTCGTCAAACAGATACCCCTAAACACAACCTTTAATATTTAATATGTATTGAAGAACCAGTCGGATCTAAGTGAAAATCCGCCCTACTATGCACCTGTCTTCACATTTTTGCATTAAATGCAAATCAAATTTTGTAGGATTGTTTTTAGCTAAAATTCATGAAACAATATCTATAACATAGTAACGTCTTAAAATATCCATAACATAGTAACATCTTAATGTGGCCATCTTAATGGGCCATACTTATTTCGCCTTTTGGGCTACTCTCTCTCTCACTCTCTCCCCCCCTCGACTCTTCGCCAAATAACCCAAATTTCCGAGTTTTATCTGGGAATCCGAATCTCGCGGGAAATCTGGGTAACGAGGAAGAAGGCACTTTATAATAAGGATTTTCCGTATAAAATGTTATCTTCCGCCCTGAGGGTATCCCTTCTGTGTGTTCCCCTCATCGCAGGGGAATGACGGGTCGTAGGGGGTTTGACTCCCCTTTGCGACCCCCATCTTCCCTAAATGTCTGAAATTCTTAGCACAATTTCTGATCGACCCGAGGGTTCAGATTTTGGGGGGAAAAAATGAAGAAACGGGGCCAAACCCTGATCGTCGTTGACTTACGATGTGAGCCTCCTGCTCTCTCCTCGGTTGGTAGTGGTGTTGGTGTAGGGGGTTGAGACCGTATCCTTCGGGCCCCGAGGTGGCCATGTACTCGACCGGAGGCGTCGCCGACGTGAACGGCGGCGGAAAATACGGCGGTTGGAAATCCCCCGCCATTCGAGCGCCTCCGGGGCTGAAGGCTCCCGACTGCCCCGCCAGCCGGTCCTGAAAAAAAAAAAGATTAAATTAATCAATTAAAATTTACTCAAAATTATTATACCTACTTGTGATTTTATAAAATTCATATACGGGAATCTCAGGACCATCCGAGCACACCGTGGGGATACAATAATATTATATCCCCAATCACGATTGGTAGCCCCACATGAATCCCATGTTATGGGATTCATGTGGGTCTACCAATCGTGATTTTGAAGGTTTTCGGCCATGAAGTGTCGTTTTCGAAGTATTTTTTGACGTAAAATCCATTTGTAGGGGTCTCATACCCATCTAATAACACCGTGGGGATATATGAGGCTCATGTGAGGCTACAAATGTGATTTTGAAGTGATTTGGGGAGTAGGTCACATGAGGGGTCGTTTTCGAAGTATTTTTGGACGTAAAATGAATTTATTTGGGTCTCAGACCCATCCGAGTACACCGTAGGGATATACGGCGAACATGTGAGGCTATAAATCGTGATTTTGAAGGGCTTTGGCTAGAAGGTCGCATGAGGTGTGGTTTTCGGAATATTATTGAACATAAAATTAATTTATGGGGCTATCAGATCCATCCGAGTGCACCGTTGGGATATATGGGGCTACAATTCGTGATTTTAAAGGGTTCTGGCCAGAAGATTGTATGAGGTGGCGTTTTCGAAGTATTTTTGGACGTTAAATTCATTTGTGGGGGTCTCAGATCCATCCGAGTACACTGTTGGGGTATATGGGGCTCATGTGGGGCTACAAATCGTGAAGTTGAAGGGCTTTGACCAGGAGGTCGTATGAGAGGTCGTTTTCAAAGTAATTTTGGACGTATCTAATCTCGCGGGGTCTCTTATCAGCCCACAGACTATACACGAATACAGTTTTTCAATTTTTTTATTTAACTGCCTATTTTTTATCAATTTTTTTAAATTATTTATTTTATTTAGCATAAATATTCACGTTATGTCTGGTGAGCGGGCCCGGTTGCGCGACTTCCGGCAACTTCCCTCATTTGTCTCATTCCGTCTGTTCCTCTCCCTTCCTATCATTATAAAACGGGGGGTTTTCCCTCTAAATTGGGCTCAAACCTGTCCAAACACGCGCCGAAGGCTGAAAAAAAGAAGCTCTTCAAGACCGTCTCCTCCGGGAATATCTTCGAAAGCCTTCGAATATCTTTTAAGTTTCGCGAGTCGGAGGAAAACATTTTTCTCGGACGACGGAAAGCGTAAATAGTGATGGAAAAAAAACTTAGCATTTTTGTACGGATTTTGCCTTGTTCTAAGAAAGTTAGATTTTTTGCGGCCTAATATCATCAAAGTTGGTTGGAAAAAAAACTGAATCCTTCAAGTTAATTCACAATTTTATTCCAGGAATAATTAAAAAAAAAAAAAAAAAACAACCTTCAAGTTAATTCACAACTTTATTACAAGAATAATATACCATCATAAAAGTGTGCCAATTAGCGACTAAATTTCACTAAAATCAGAAAAATTCAATCTTTTAACATGACCCGATTTTGTTGCTTAATTAAGAAAAAAATAGAATTAAGATCGAACCGAGTTATAGGCAAAAATGTGCAAAAAACTCGGTTTTTCAAAATTTTCCAATTTTTGTTGCCATGTCCACCCCTCCTTTATCGATGCTCAAATCAAACTTTCACACGGAATAGCCGCGATGGGGCATTTAATTAGCTTTCACTAGAACAAAATTAATTTGGAATTGGATCAATATTTTCCGAGCTACAGCCGAAAACGTTCTGAAAACGCTGCAAATTTTACACAAGGGTTTATTATTCTTTGATATAGGTTACTTGTGCAGAAATTTAATTCTGTCAATGAAAAAAAAAATTTTTTTTTTGATTTTTATCTCAAAAAAAATTTTTTTTTGATTTTTTTGTTCAAAAATGTGTTTATTCAAAAATTCTGTATTTTTTACTCGTAAAATATTTAACATCCTGGGATCCTTCAAAAATCCCATTTTTAGCCCCACGAATGCCCTAAACATCGCTCCAGTGAAATCGGATCGATCCGGGACCCCAAAAAATGGATTCTACGTCCAAAAATACTTCAAAAACGACACCTAACTCGATCCCATAGCTAAAAGCCTTCAAAAAACCCCTCCCGTAGCCCCATTATAGCCCCATAGCGCCCCACGGGTTTGGGCGATCGGACTGAAACCTTGCGGGCACAACTAGATGGTAAACCAAGTATTTTTTCGAAATTTCAGATTTTTAAAAAAATTCCTACTGCCCAAAACGGCCTGGACGGCGGACGGCGGACGGACATTTCGGATTTAGAATGTAGACCTCTTGAAACGGATAATGTCAAATTTTGAGCCCGATCGGAGTCGTCGACCCCCATCGCGAAAACATAGGTGTATTATTCCAAGAATAATAAACCAAAACGTGGTTTTTCACGCTTACCGAGCGGTGTCAGATTGAGCGTTTCTTATTTTGGTCAAGGTTTTTTGGCCGCCGAAAGTTCTCCCAGCAATTCTGTGATTTAATAATAATTTAATTCTATTACACATAATGTTTTGCACCATTGAACCACTTCACTGGTATTTCTTTCAAACCCCTATTTCTCTTTTCTAAGATAAATGGCAATCACGAGTTAACTCCTGGAGCTACGATGACCAATCTGTGCTCAAATTAAAGCCTAAAAGTTCATCTTCGAGAGTTTTTGACATAGACCAACTCATTTGGCTCGAAACGTTATCTGAACTAAGAATTTGCACTTTTTGAAAACATGTGCCAATCTTTGAGGGGCTGCACCTCGGAAACTAAAAATCGGACAGAGATCGGGTTGAGCTCAAATTGTCGCAAATTTAATCTACTTTAAAAAGTCTATCAGTGGTCTCTGCGAAACACCGCATACGTGTTGAGCTATTATCAAAAAACCAAAAAATGTTTTGCACTTTAAAGTGCGAAAAATCGGGGGTTTTCGGCTATCACGCCATTTCCACAAGTTTTTCGTGCTCGCAAATCTGGGATTCTTACTTCCACCAGTGGTCCTAACAACATATTAAAAACGCTGCAAATTTTACACTAGGTTATTATTCTTTGATATAGATTACTTGTGCAGAAATTTAATTCTGTGTCAATGAAAATAATTTTAGAATTTTTTTTTTTTTTTTTCAAAATTTTTTTGTTTTTACTCGAAAAATATTTGACCTCCTGGGATTCTTCAAAAATCCCATTTGTAGCCCCATGAAAGCCCTATAGATCGCAACAGTAAAATCGGATCGTTCCGGGCCCCCCAAAAAATGGATTCTACGTTCAAAAATACTTCGAAAACGACACCTAACTCGATCCCATAGCCAAAAACCCTTCATAAAACCTCTCCCATAGCCCCAGTTATGGGGCTAACGCCCACGGGTTTGGGCGATCGGGCGGAAAACCTTGCGGGCACAACTAGATGGTAAACCGAATATTTTGTCAAAATTTAAAAAATAAAAATAAAAATTACTACTGCCCAAAACGGCCTGGACAGCGGACGGACATTTCGGTTTTGGAATCTAGACTTTTCGGAACGCATAATGTCAAATTTTGAGGCCGATCGGAGTCGTCGACCTCCGTCGCGAAAACATAGGTGTATTATTCCAAGAATAATAAACCAAAATGGCTACTACCTCAATTAATGCTCCTGCCAATGTAAAGTTCTACGGGACATTAGAAATAACCACCCTAGATAAGAGCTCCACCTCAGATTGAGTATCTGCTCACACAATCTGACAGTATTGGTTCAAGTGGCAATGAGGTGGTTCCATTATTTTCAGGTTTTTTTTTTATACCCTTCCAAGCTATAGACATTTTCCGGTCATTTCTATTTATGAAGTGAATTAGCGTAAGGAAGTGAAAGGCGTACCTCGACGAGGCCGTACTGACACAGTGCCAGCGTTGCGTCCTGGACGGCCCGCTCAGTGGAAACTCAAACCCGCCGCGGGGCTTCTCATCCGCCGGCAAATCACTTCACAAATTGTATCGCGGCGGGAATCAAATTCATAACGTATCGATCAAATTAATCGATTAATTACAAATTTTTTTTTTCTTTTTCTTTAGGGCGCGACGTACCTAGCGTAAAGTTGACACGACCTTGTCCCGAAGGGTGACTTTTAGCACTCGCGGCGGTTGACTGACGGGACGTCAAGTGGGCGGGTCCTCCTTCCCCTCGGGGCTTCCAACAAAAACTCCCCTCTACGATTTCGCCCGGCGGTCCTCGTCAGCGGGCCCAAGGGAGGTGATCGGAGTGGGTTGATGGCGGGGGGAGTCGGGGGGTCGCCCGGGGAGATTTGAATGGGACCGCCTGAGCGAAGAGTCCCCAAAGGGGAAGCCGGTCGAGGGAAAAATCGTAACATTATTAAATTTCATGAAAAATGCCCATGAACACTTGAATGTTGCAGGGATGCAACAAGGGCTTAACTACCGATTTTATCGATTTTGAGATAAATATGAATATATTTATAAATAAATAATCATTATTTGTAACAACATGCAATAAAAGCATACCTACTAATGAACATGAAATAGGTAAGCAAAAATTACGTTGACAGAAAAAGCGTGGAAGGTAGGTAGGCCGAGCAAAATCCGTCTTATTTGACCGACCCTCAACAACTTCTCACCCAAATTATTATTTATGTGGGTGGAAAGTTGTTGAGAGTCGGTCAAATAAGACGAGAATGTGCCGACGATTCAAGATTCTCCTATCAATCCTATCGGCCTGACAGTAATCAGCATGACAGTAATCAGAAAAAGAACTTTGGAGGACATTGAAACAGAATTTAAAACGGATATTGAAACATTGAAGATATAAGGAGAACTAAAAACTTAAGAACCTGTTTATCAAACTGAAGAAGTAGATTTACCGGCTCCGGCGGACTGGCGATCCGCCAGAAGAGTGTGGGGAAAATCTGTCCAGATTCCCTAAAGTCGTCACGCGGACTGATTAAACCAATCAAACAAGCATCAGGTTCTGGTAAATCAGATTACATTAGCAAAAACCTCAACAAACTAAAAAAATAATTACTTGAAATCCTGACGTAGGAAGGCTCCAGTTGAAAGTCCAGTTTTAGGTATAAAATTGTTTCTAGTGCTGCACTTTGTAAATAACGCTTAAAATCAATTATTTGTTTTTCCAACGGGAAAATAAAAGCTACCTATCGTTGTGGCTAATGAGATGTTTTCGGGCCCGAAGGCACGCGGAAGTATTGATGACTTTTTTGTTTCAAGGTGGTGTTTACTTGTTTGTGTTCAATAAGAGACGAGTCGGAGGAAGTTGGAAAAGGCCTTGAGGAAAATTTCCCCGAGAATTCCGGTTATGTGTTTGAATGTGGGAGTGGATTTGGAAAAATTTGAACGCTTCAGGATTTTCCCGAGGGGGAAGTAACGAGGACGAAAGGATATTTTTTGGCGTGACACAAAACAGGTGAGATAAGGCTTTAAGTGTCATTTACGTGGCTATAAGGGTTATACGGATCTTACAACATGCAGGCAGTTCATCACTACGTCGATGACTTTATGTAAAGGGCTTTTGCACGTACAAAGGAATTCCATAAGCTACTGATTTCGTAAAAAACAGGTAATTAAAACAAAAGAAAAGTTGTCGCTTCGACAATTGGTGATAGTTGCTAACTTTTGATAATTTACACTTCTTGGATTCCGTAGCTATTGTAAAAGTTCGTTGTCGGTTGAAGAGGGCGAGCCACGTCATAGACATTTCCGGTATCCCATAAAGGAAATATTTCAGCTTTGAGAAATGCGAGCTTTTTTCATCGCCCCTTATCTTCACCCTTTTGAGCCGCACGGGTTATTTAGGGCAGGAACGGGGGCTGATCTAGGTCGGTTTGCGGGGGGGGGGGGGGGGGGGACTACCACTCCACTGAGCACTAATACTGAAAATAACAGAAATGTTTTACGTTTGGTGTCGTTTTCGACATATTTGTGGACGTAGAATCCATTTTTGGGGGTTTCCCAGAACGATACGATTTCACTGGGGGGATCTATAGATGGGGTTTTCATGGGGCTACAAATGGAGCGTTTGAAGAATGTCATGAGGTCGAATGAGGTGTTGTTTTCCGACTAATTTTGGACGCATAATTCATCTTTTGGAGTCTTACATTTGGACAGATTCTGTCCAAACATTGCAAAGGATTTTTTTTTTTTCGTGTTACTTTTTATTGAAATAGAATTAATTTTTGAACTGGATTTTCAGCATCAAGAACTGGATGTCCTGTCTAAAAGAAAGGAATTTGTAATCTCAACAATCGGCTGTTCAGCATAAAGAATTTGATCCAGAACTGATGTTTAGCATCTAGAACTGGATCTTCAACATCAAGAACTGAATTTTCAGATCTGAAAATTCAAAAATGTTTTTCACTCCAGAACTGATCTTCAGCGTCAGTTATAGTCCTGATTTTCCAAAACTGATTTTTAGCATCCAGAAGTGGTTTTCAGAATCCAGAACTGATCTTCAGCATCAAGAATTGGGTTTTACTCTAGAACTGATTTTTTAGCACCAAGAACTAATCTTCAGAACCAGAACTGACTCTTAGCATCCAGAATTGATCCAAAACTGATCATCAGCATCAAGAACGAGTTTTCATTAAAGAATTGATTTTCAGTTCCAGAATTGATTTTTGGAATCCAGAACTGATCTTCAAATCTAGGACTGATTTTCAACATCCAGACTGATTTTCAGCATCAAGAACTGCAGTTCTTGGATCTTCTGCATCTTCAGAACTGCAGATCCATGGATCTTCTGCATCTTCAGAACTGATCTGCAGCATCAAGAACTGTATTCTCAGCCCCAAGAATTGCATTTCCTCGCCGGCGTTAGGAGGAACCCTTGACATCTCGACTGTGAACCCTCCAGTGAAGTGCGTGGGAAAGCTAACCTTCCCCATCACTTTACTCCAACAAAAGAGCGACGGCGTGACTTTAGACCAAACCATCAAGCCAAACAAAACTTGTAAGGAACACCCACACCGCGAGGTCTCTGCATCCCAACATGGCTGGATTTGCTCCAGAGGGATTCAAAGTGTCAACAGGAACTACGAATTTTTTGTCGGTCGAAACTTTTCGACCTCGAGGCCCTCATGTGGTATGGAAAGCTAATTACGAAGCTGGGCAGGTCCGGTCTTGGAAGCAATCAGGTGCCCATTGGACACGGTCGAGAAGGTTGTAGTCACACATTCACACTCGCGTCGGGAAGTTCTTTCATGAGGGTCCGGGAAGAAGGGGCGATAAAAAAAAGGTGATCAAACTTTCTTTAATTAAAACCTGCTCGGTTTTGTAGCTTCCGTCATTCATCTTCGTGAACAGTGCCGTCGCACTGGGGTTTGTCTCATGTCATTGTCTTGGTGTTTTTTTCTTTTTTCTTCGCTCGCTTGGTTTAAAGTGGTGATCAGGTTGAATGGGGGCGGCGCCAACGTGGTCGAAAGAGCCGAAAAGGCGCTTCGGGCCACGTGGCCAATGACCTAAGGGTCACCCGAAGAAGGAAAAAAAATGCGCAAAGCCCATTTGACAATCAGCCTCAAGAATCAACTCTTTAGTCCCACCAGCTAAGCTCGGCCACTTTACGCAGACGTGGAAGACGACTGGGCAAGCAGCTAGAATTTTATTTTTTGCTGGTCCGATTTTGGCGTCGTTTACACCCGTTTTAGCCATATGCACCGGATTTTCCGCAGCAAGATCTAGATTTTAAGCCCTCAAAACTGGGCTTCCAGTCCCCGAGAACGGGATTTGTGACCTCATGCACTGGATTTTTCAGCCTCAATTTTTGAATTTTCCCCGCTCACGACGGCGGCAAACAATTACATTTTGCCGCCCATGAGCTTGCCGTTGAATTATCGCAAACATTATTTTCACAGTTCTCCACCGGTATGAACACTTCCTCTATTTAAACCAGGCGACACTTTCGGACGATTTCCCCCGAAGCTATTTCCAGACCGGAGAAAGTCCTCCTAACGTTCGAGATGTCTTCATCCGATTACAAAAACCCCCTCAAATACCTCAAGTATCCAACTCAGGTCACCCGAACATCTAAATGAGACCAAATGACGGTAATAACCACTTTCCCGTTAGTTACACGAAACGCGGCGAAATAATATTATGGTGGTCAGGCCAAAATTAGTGAATTAAAATTTATATTTTAGTTAATAGTAAGTAAATATAATAAGTACATTATTAATATGCATTAGTTAATTTAAATGATCTTATTCACTTTTAAATTTAATAGGGATTCTTCCATCCTCACTGAGCTGTTGATCATTTTTAAGGGGACATTATACACTCACTCGACGCACTACCAGTATACAATTGGATATCAGGCATTCCAAGCCACGACTCTCCTCCGAATGATGGAAGTAGCCCTATTATATAGTAGCCCTATTATAATTATAAATGTATACATTAATTCAGTCATGAGCTCATGTCGCACATCACAATCCCCAAGTCCTTAAGGCGAACATTGTTTTCACCGTTGTGGTGCCCTCTCCGTTATCAAAAGTTCACCTCACCGAATCTGTCCATGTCTTTTGCTATTTGGAACGAACGGAATCCCAGTCAACTAGCAATTTGGAGCTACAGGTGGAATCCCAGTCTACTGGCGAATATTGACAAGCGAAGATGCCTCCGCCTCACAGCCCTCCGTCCAGAAATCTCCCCCATCATGATCCTCCGCAGATGCTCACATTTCGCTCTAGGTATGCTACCTTCTGGGTCGTCACACTATGCATAGGGTGGCCAGATATTTTTTTCGAGGAAGCAGTACATTAAACAAATATAAATATAATATAAATAATAATATATATAAAAATATAAATATAGTACCTACCTACTATAGTACAAGAGCCTTTTTTGCCTATAGACAAAATTATTATTATTAGACATTAAAAATTTTTGTCTATAGATAGAGAAAAAAAAAAAAATTTTTCAATGTCTAATAAAACATCACAGGTTAAATCATTAATAAATATAATAATAATAATAAATATAATATAAATAATAATATATATAAAAATATAAATATAGTACCTACCTACTATAGTACAAGAGCCTTTTTTGTCTATAGACAAAATTATTATTATTAGACATTAAAAATTTTTGTCTATAGATAGAGAAAAAAAAAAAATTTTCAATGTCTAATAATAATAATTTTGTCTATAGGCAAAAAAGGCTCTTGTACTATAGTAGGTAGGTACTATATTTATATTTTTATATATATTATTATTTATATTATATTTATATTTGTTAGGGGTTTGAACGTGTCCATCGATGCTACGCACCCCACAGGCGGCAATACACCCCACAGGCGGCAATACACCCCACTAGGGGAGCGAGCGAAGCGAGCCAGAGAGACTAGTATAGTCATAATATTTTTGTGGCCACTGGCAATGATTTAACCTGTGATGTTTTATTAGACATTAAAAATTTTTGTCTATAGATAGAGAAAAAAAAAAAAATTTTTCAATGTCTAATAAAACATCACAGGTTAAATCATTAATAAATATAATAATAATAATAAATATAATATAAATAATAATATATATAAAAATATAAATATAGTACCTACCTACTATAGTACAAGAGCCTTTTTTGTCTATAGACAAAATTATTATTATTAGACATTAAAAATTTTTGTCTATAGATAGAGAAAAAAAAAAAAATTTTCAATGTCTAATAAAACATCACAGGTTAAATCATTGCCAGTGGCCACAAAAATATTATGACTATACTAGTCTCTCTGGCTCGCTTCGCTCGCTCCCCTAGTGGGGTGTATTGCCGCCTGTGGGGTGTATTGCCGCCTGTGGGGTGCGTAGCATCGATGGACACGTTCAAACCCCTACTCAGACATAAGGCCTCGCTCAGCTCGGCCGAGCGCTTATTCGGACAGGGGGGTCTCGCCTCGCTCGGCGAGGGTCTCGCTGGACCCTCCGTTTTCTAAGATCCCTGGCCCCGCGCGAATTAAAACGATCCAATTGTCTTCTCACCGTGAAATCGCCCCCTCCCCCTCGGTTTTTTTTAAATCGAATTTTTAAGGCGAAGTAAGGCCCCCCTGTCAGAGTGCTAGTGAAATCACTTGTATACTCGGCCGACCAGTTTCCCCGCCTCTCCATCTATCAAAGGTCCCTGGACCCTTCGTTTTCTAAGATCCCTGGCCCCGCGCGAATTAAAACCATCCAATTGTCTTCTCACCGTGAAATCGCCCCCTCCCCCTCTTTTTTTTTTAAATCCGACTTCGGAATCGGATTGGCCATATTTTGGCGCGCATTTGGCTCGCGGATACCATACCCAAAAAATGGCTCCTTACTGGGTATTTTTGAACCCGAAAAAACGTGGGACAAACGCGAGAAAGACGATTTTTCGACGAATTTCCGGCGAATTTCCCGGGCGAATTTCCGAATTACGATTTGACCGACGTCTTCCTCCAGGTCTGATCTATACGGCTGGTATTTTTTCGTAATTTTTTAGACCCCTTAAACGGGCTTTGGCGCGAGTTGAAAGTGGAAAACGTAGGACAAACGGGATAAAGACGATTTTTCGACGAATTTTCCCTGGCCCCGCGCGAATTAAAACGATCCAATTGTCTTCTCACCGTGAAATCGCCCCCTCCCCCTCGGTTTTTTTAAAATCCGACTTCAGAATCGGATTGGCCATATTTTGGCGCGCATTTGGCTCGCGGATACTATACCCAAAAAATGGCTCCTTACTGGGTATTTTTGAACCCGAAAAAACGTGGGACAAACGCGAGAAAGACGATTTTTCGACGAATTTCCGGCGAATTTCCCGGGCGAATTTCCGAATTACGATTTGACCGACGTCTTCCTCCAGGTCTGATCTATACGGCTGGTATTTTTTCGTAATTTTTTAGACCCCTTAAACGGGCTTTGGCGCGAGTTGAAAGTGGAAAACGTAGGACAAACGGGATAAAGACGATTTTTCGACGAATTTTCCCTGGCCCCGCGCGAATTAAAACGATCCAATTGTCTTCTCACCGTGAAATCGCCCCCTCCCCCTCGGTTTTTTTAAAATCCGACTTCAGAATCGGATTGGCCATATTTTGGCGCGCATTTGGCTCGCGGATACTATACCCAAAAAATGGCTCCTTACTGGGTATTTTTGAACCCGAAAAAACGTGGGACAAACGCGAGAAAGACGATTTTTCGACGAATTTCCGGCGAATTTCCCGGGCGAATTTCCGAATTACGATTTGACCGACGTCTTCCTCCAGGTCTGATCTATACGGCTGGTATTTTTTCGTAATTTTTTAGACCCCTTAAACGGGCTTTGGCGCGAGTTGAAAGTGGAAAACGTAGGACAAACGGGATAAAGACGATTTTTCGACGAATTTTCCCTGGCCCCGCGCGAATTAAAACGATCCAATTGTCTTCTCACCGTGAAATCGCCCCCTCCCCCTCGGTTTTTTTAAAATCCGACTTCAGAATCGGATTGGCCATATTTTGGCGCGCATTTGGCTCGCGGATACCATACCCAAAAAATGGCTCCTTACTGGGTATTTTTGAACCCGAAAAAACGTGGGACAAACGCGAGAAAGACGATTTTTCGACGAATTTCCGGCGAATTTCCCGGGCGAATTTCCGAATTACGATTTGACCGACGTCTTCCTACAGGTCTGATCTATACGGCTGGTATTTTTTCGTAATTTTTTCGACCCCTTAAACGGCCTTTGGCGCGAGTTGAAAGTGGAAAACGTAGGACAAACGGGAGAAAGACGATTTTTCGACGAATTTTCGACGAATTTCCCGGGCGAATTTCGGATTTACGATTTGACCGACGTCTTCCTCCAGTTCTGATCTATACGGCTCGTATTTTTTCGTAATTTTTTCGACCCCCTAAACGGCCAGCGAGCGGAAAGTGAAAAAACTCACTCGGGAACGCGTTATCCCGTACCAACAAACCACACGGCCGTCTACCACACGGCCGTCGGCCAACACAATTTTATATTATTGTATGATGATATGATGATATAATCTACATCTTATAAAGGAGATCCATACCGAGAGAGCAATACTATTCGGCTGCATTTAAAAACTAGAGAACCCGTTTGAAAATCATAAAAACCATAGCTCCACCAACCAACTTTTTCTTTTCCTAATTGATAAAAGGTGTTGGTGTTCTATCTAATTTAGGGTCCGGGCGTCTGGGCACCATCATTCTTTGGAAGATATTGCCAAGTGCGTAAGTAAGTAGCGAGCCTAAAACTCTACTAGTTTCAAAAAGCAGTACATTTCAGGTGTACACAAAGGTCTCTGTGTACTGTACACAGCAGCAGCTGTACACTACAGCTGTAACAGCAGTATCACATACCTTAAAGCAGTACTGTACTGCAAAAAGCAGTACATCTGGCCACCCTAACTATGCACCAGCTCGCGGGCAGTCGTCGCATAACCTGGTTGTCCATAGTGTCCTGAGCATCATACGGACTAGCCACAACTCGAATGCCTCAAGACGACTGATATCTGCCGCTTTCAAGGTCCTTGACTCAACAATGGAAATGATGTAACATATTAGCATTCGCCAGAGCAAGGCAAATCTCAAGTCCCGGGCACACAAGACCAGGGACACAGGGAAGACTTAAAACCCCTTATCCAGCATGATTCCATCTTGGCAAGCCTTGGAAACCCATTGGTGAGTGATTCTCTGATGATAGCAGTAATTTCCTGGCCGAAAGCGCCATTCATCTTGCGACCAAACTTATCCACAAGCCAATACGGCTAATTGGTTGCCAAACGTGTTGCGTTTTCATCCCTCAGTGGCCAATTGAGGTACTCCCCACAAGACACACGTTATATTATTGAACGCTGCTCTGGCTACCATTCACACTCGTAGCTCCTACTTCAAAATCCACTCTTCAGTCATCCAATGACCCAATACTTGAAATGGGCTCTACCTGCTCTATTCCTTGATGCGTAACATTCAAAGAGCAACCCTTACGCACCATTTTCGGGCCGTCGAACTACAGGTTTGGCTGGTCCAGAGTGACACATGTTTCACGCCTGTCTGACCGATTCTTGTAAACAAACACTTTACTATGTCTTCTTTTTGATGGGAAACTTGGGATTTGATGCTGAAGTCTCGGAATTGGGACCCTCGGACCCCCGACAGCTTTTGTACTCAAAACCAAACGATCCCATTTCCGAGGGAGTGGTTTGAGTTTCATAATAGTGGCTGTGAAACCCGCCTTGGAAGTACCAGTCCTCCAAGGCAAGTACCGAGAAAAAGGACATAGCGCCTACTAATCTCCGACCTTCGCAAAATAGGTACAATTTTAAATTCAAATAAATTATTAGAATCACCTTTCGATGAAATTTTCCTCGTCCCAAGTACGAATTTCGTCATCGCGTTCAAACTACAGTCCACTGGCGAAAGTCATTGTTTACCGCTAAACAAAGTCATTGTTTACCGCGACAATGATGGGCCGGTCGGCGCTACTCGTCTTGTGAGCCAATTATTTGTCCCCTTTGGAACAAAGTATGGTAGGAAGGAGGGAGACAAAAGAGATTTTTTTCGGGGGCCTCTATTGTGTCTATTGACGGGGTTTCTCAGTGGTCGGATGGGAGATTCACACTCGGCGTTATTTATAGGTTGTATGGGTGTTCAAAATGACGAAATTGGGTTTTATTTTAGGGGGAGGGGGAAGGGAGTTTTGATTTGGTTTTTACAACGAGTAGCAGGGAAGCTGTAATGGATACAAACATCATCTATGGGTACAAAGGGAAGTATAAAACCAGTTAAAAGGGTATTTAGCCTGTGTGCTGAGTCCATGGCTCCTGCAGGAGCTACAGAATAGTTTTGAGGAGAATAAAACCGGTATGATGAGCATGCTATAGAACACGTTTGATGAGCTGAAAGCTGGAATTGGTTCGATCCCACACATCTTCCTTAAACTGATAATTATCAGTTTATTATAATCACCTCTTGGAAGGCAATGCCGAACCACCAAGAGTATTTCGCCCAGGAAAACCTCTCACATTTGCCGTTCGGAGCCGGCGTTAAACAGTAGGTCCCTCCTACTTCTGTAATAACTGTTCAACACCCACAACAGAAGTTAGTAGTGAGAGGTAGCCAACGCCTGGTTACAGGTACGGCACCCAGAGAATAAGAGAGTTGATTGATATTGGAAACCTCCATGGAAGAAAGAAGTTCCTTCTTCCATGGGAAACCTCTTCTTTAACCCTGAGATTTTAACCCTGAGATTAGTCCAAAAGGGTTAATATCACATTATTTTTATTAATTCTCATTATTATTACTCTTCTAATTATTAATAATTATATTATATTCTTCAATTGAATTATAATGAAAAAGCTCCTTGTATCTCTGTTCTGAAATTATTTATATTTATATTTTATTTTATTTTTTTGTGATCGTGGAGTGTTTGTGGTTGAGCTAATTTGGTAATTTTGACCCTATACTTAGCAGTGGGCTCGGTCCTTTCCAGTGGGCCTCCCAGAGCTCTCTATCGGCTGTCTTTCCAACCTTGCCAACTCTGACGATGAAATGTCGAACCCTCGAAGGATCAATACCGAACATGGACGTCGCGTAAATGGACGAGGTGGGGCGGGAAAAATGGTGACAAAAATATTGAATAAGAAGACTGTGTTCGTTGATGTTTTTTTTTTCTTTCTTTCTTACAAATTAGTTGACTGGGCGTCGCCGCAGAGGCTGACGTGTCCCTGTATGGAATGTCCTTGTCACGTCCACATCACTTTTGCGACGTCAGAATGCGGGACTCAATATTTCCCGCACCCTGCTGTGTCCAGCAGTATTTTCCCACGTATCCCACCATCCACCCCAAAAAAAAAAACCCTCACGCGATCTCGTGCCCCGACTGAAGCTCACTCACAATTTCCCCTCTTCCCTTCAATGAAAACAAAACCGTAGAATTACCCCGACTGTGATTTGCATGTTTAAAAGGGTCTTCCAAGAATCGTGAATCAGTTGCATGACTGAGCCCTCCCCAAATCCCTCTGAATGGGCGAACTTGATACTATCGTAATAACTATAGTTAGGTGAGAGTGTTTTTAGTGGTGCTGATCATCGGAACTAATTCAAAAAAAAAAGTCAAAAAGAACCAGTTGCTAGAAATCACCCATTAAAGGTGCGTCTGGCTCAATTCTTGTGTGCCAGAAATTTGGGTGCCTTAAAGCCATCTGGCGGGGAGTATAAGAATAGTCAAGTTTGCGTAATGGTTATTGTATTATTCAAGGACAGTGCATATGGATGCCAAAATTTGGATGCTTGAAAGGCAAAATCAATCGTCAGCCGTTCCAGAATTCTTTGTGTACGAATTTGTGAACGCGAGAAATGGATTATGCGTCCAAAATTAATCGGAAAATGATACCTCATTCGCCGCCACCCTGGCATCGTTCAAGAGTCCCAAATGGGACTCCATGCAGCTCCATGGGAGCAAATGCAGCTCCATGAAAGCCCCATAGACCTCCACGGTGAAATCGGATGGTTCTGGAAGCCTCAAAAATGGATTCTACGGTCAAAAATACTTCGAAAGAACTCAACCTCCTGACATCCTCCAAAAGCCCCATTTGTAGCACCATGAAATCCCCATAGATCTAAATGAATTCTACGTCCAAAAATACTTTGAAAATGACACCCAACTTGACCCCATAGCCGAAACCCTGTAAAAAACCCTCCCGTGGCCCCTTTTTAGCACCACAGAGCCCCACGGGTTTAGGCGATCGGGCTGAAATCCTTGCGGGCACAACTAGATGGTAAACCGAGTACATATAGGTATTGTCAAAATTTCAGATTTTGAAAAAACGTTTTTCAAAAAAGTCCTACCGTTCGAAACGGTCTGTAGGAGTGACAGAGGGCTGAAATCAGCAGAAGATTGATAGGTAGGTACTCGGATTTTTTGTTTTTCGTTCTTAGGCTGATTTTGAAGGTTTCAGCTTAAAATTTGGCCACTCTCAAAGGCCCTGAAGGATTTCTAGTTGGATCATCGGAAGATACGCCGCAGGACTTCGTCGACCACAAGAATCCACCTCGTAATTATCCGATTCCCGAGTGAGGCTTGAGGCTACGCCCATGGAAGAGCCCTCAGGCACCGCACGGGTCCCTCCTCGTCCCCCGTCGAAAAGAAAAGAAAAAACCCGTTGAAAATTAAAGCGTTCTATCTCTTCCTTTTGAAAAAGCGTGCGCATAATCACACACTATTTCAACTATCGCTTTGAAGGGAGGCCGGTTATTTGGTTCGTTCGGAATGAGTATGGAGATACGACGGATTTAAAACTCCGTAGATTACTGTTTTTATTTTGTAGGGGAGGTTCTGAAGTCCTCAAGTCCGTACCGGTTCACTGATAAGCATTCACTCTTTTTTTTCTCAGCTGCATTCAAACGCATTCTAACGGGACTTGCCAGGTGGATCGATTCAACACGGTGCAGCCTCTCAGTTATCATTTTAGGCAATTTTTGAGTTCTTTAACACTGCGTGGGATGAGTTTCAGAGCGCTCTGTTAATGTGGGGTGGGTGGGAGGGTGTCGTTCCCTGGGTCTATCTCGGGTACTTACTGGAACATTTGGTCGCGTATGAATGAGGCATACAGAAAGAGGCAGAAAGAGGCTTTCTTGCAAATTTTGTGACTTTTTAATCGACCTTGGCTCCGCCGTTTCACACCCATTTTGACGCTTGATTCAGGCTAGACGGCTTAACCGAATCTAACGTTTAAGGAGGCCATTCGACACAGAATCTTATGCTCATAAACTACCTACGGGTACGTTTTTGTCTCAGATGTTTAGTTTCTGAGTTATAGGCCAAAAAAACTGGAAAAAGTCCGAAAAAGTCGTGGTTTTTTGATCGCCAAAAGTCCTCCCGGCAAATGTTTTGCTCCGGTGTCGTTTGGAAGTATTTTTGGATCCAAGTCAAATTGTTGGACACGTCGTGTCAAAGATGTGAGGAGGTTAAATAAGGTGTCGTTTTCCGAATAATTTCGGACGCATAATCCATTTTCGAATTATCTGTCCAAACCTTTTTTTTTCAATTTTTGTTTTAATAATTTTTTAATTTCAGAATAATAATTATTTGTTTTAAAACTAATTTAATTAAAGAATAATAAACCCTTGTGTGAAATGTGCAGTTATTGTATTTTTTTTTAACACTGGCTGGGACACCTGTGCTTCCTTCACACAAAATAACCATTTTTGACATTTTTCAAATTTTTGAAAATCAGAAAGAAAAATCCAACTACAACAAGTAATTTATGTAGTAAATTCATACAGATGTATAGGTTTGAATTACTTACTTTTTTTCAGAAAAAAGTACAGGAATATCAAAAAAGGCATAGGCCTAATATTTTAAAATATTATTTTACCTCTGTAACTGTTTATTTTATAAAAACAGTTGTTCGGCACTTTTTTGTTCAAAATTTAACGCAAATTATTTTTGTACGAAGTAACCTTTGCGTTAAACCCGATAGTTTTCGACATTTAAGCGAAAAACTGCGAAAATACAAAATGTTTCATCTTTTTACCCCCCTTATTTTTTTTCAAAAATAGTTACTTAATGACCCAGATTTAATTTTTGCACAATAATTCTTTCATATAGGTTAATTATTAACCTATATATAGGTCCAATATTGATATATCAAAGAATAATAAGCCCTTGAGTAGAATTTGCAGCATTTTGAGAGTTTCGATAAGTATTAATACTTCAAAATATCGATACGTTTTGAAAGTATAGTGTTAGAGATGTGCCGATATAATATTATATCGATATTTCAAAAGTATCGACAAAATGTATTGGTTTTATTGATACTTTCATTTGTATCATGTCGGTATCGTTATTGGTACCTACCGTATTTATTTGCATCGGTATTCGTATCGATACCGAGTTGGCATTTTGTAATGATATTGGGCGAGTTAATTACTTGTGTGCTATACAGCGGCAGTGATCCCGATCGATTATGGATGTCTCCATTGCTAAGTAATGTTCAAGCCGTCGCGGGAAAGTCCATGGATGTTAGACGGAATTAGGTTATTACCAGAGAGGTTATGGAAGTCGGTTCCTGAAAGGCCACTTCCCACACCTAGCATGCTGTGCTACCTCTCGGAGTTTACTACAGTATGAGGTCACTACCAGGTCCTGTTGCGCCAGTATCTCTGCCCGGTCTATAATAGATCAATTATTGATCCCAGAGCAAGACACCTTTTGCGCTCCAGGGCTACACACTCGAAGAGTCTTGGTTGAGGTGATTTTAAATTTACGGAATGCGTGCAATGGGAGACTGATCGATAAGTTTTAGGTGTGTTTGTACGATTATTAAATTTTACATAAGACGACTGAATGAACTACTTCTAATGAATAATTGACTTAATAAATATTGACGAATTGGCCCAAACCCAATGTTCCGTGACTTTAATTTGTACGCCAAAACCCATTGCTAGAAATTTTGCCTAAAGCCATTGGGCTCGAAGAAAGGTTTGTCGGTACATTTTCACTATGTTTATGGCGGGATTCATAGACCTTCCTCGAGCTTGAGGATCTCCTCAATAGTGGCCTCAAGGAAGTATGAGCGTTTCGTATTCATAGATGACAGGTTGGATAGATACAATGAACCTACCTCCAGAGCTTTCCTGGGTCGATTTGGAGTAAATACGATTTCGCTCGAAGCTTTCAAGTTTTGCCGCTACGGTCAGTTTTTCCATAACCAGCACCAGGGTCTCACAAACATCAGGTCAGAGAGTAGAGATTTTTTTACCCAATGTTTGGGATGCCGTGGAAGGTATTTCGTCAAGTGTTCGAACTCGAACCACTATTTTGTGGCACTTTTCAAGTTTGTAGCTGTTTTTACCATGAAAACCAGGTTTTTGATTATGGCCACAGTATAGTGTTTGAGACCAACCGCTGCTCCTTAGGTTTAATAGTTTCTGAGAAGGATGTATTGAAAAATCCATATTTGGTAGAATCGTTTCTTGTGGTATCTGAGGAGTGCTGTCCTCAAATATCACTTCTAGAGCAGAGTGACGCTAGATTTTCTGAGCAGAAACTGGTTTTGGAGGAGTAGACACCAAACCTGCAGGTTTGAGGGAGCAGAAGCTGGTATTTACTGAGCAGAAACCGGGAATGGAGGATCAGACACCAGACCAGCAGGTTTGAGGAGCAGAAGCCGGTTTTGTGGGAATATACGCCATGGCGTCTACATCTGCAGATGTATTGAGCAGAAACCGGTTTTGAGGAAGCAGACACGAAACGTGCAGGGAGCACACGTCCGTTGTTATAGTGTACACACCTACAATGAAACAGTAGGTATCACTCATCAATGGGAAGGTTTTGGTTTTCAATACAATCTACCAACACCCAAGACTATTCTCATCATCCAAAATGGGAGTAAAATTTGATGTCGATAGTGACAGCCACATTGGATCGAAATTATATTTAATATTATATCATTATAAAATAGGTAACAAAATTTTGATAAATTTTATCAAAATTTGATTTGATTCAATGTTCGAGGCTTGGAAGTCCACAACTTCGTACTAAGTACGGTACGGTAAGTTACCTGTTGGTTGAGTCCATCATCACTGCCTGTTTTGGCTTCTGTCCGTTAAATCACGATGACGTTTATACGTCGAAAGCGCTCGCCACCGGCACCAAAACCAAACGGAGTCAACCAAAATACGAACAGGTGGAACATTAAATTTTACACGGAGGTGTCTGAGGAGAACACTAAAATCGTCTCTCATACACGTTAGGCGTACAAACATATAGGCTCTTAAAAGGCTCAAAAACGTTTATTGATCTACTTTTTTTTTAATTAGAAAAATTAAAAACATTATTAAACGATATTTCAATGGTTGTGCGCAGTGATAGAAAAGGCCGGTAGAACTGTTAAACTCGTCAGCAGTCCCAAACAAATTTGAGGCCAAAAAACGATTTTTTTTTCTCGAAAAACCTGTTGACGCACCTGATGTGACTACCCATTTTCGCCGGCGTTTCGAACTGTATCTGTTACATTGACACGGACGGCCGCCGCAAACTACATAATGTCTGCCATGAGGTTGAGATCCCCCTCGGGACACTAAAGACGAAAGTTCCGCCCATCGGCCACGCCCACCCCATGCCACGCCCGTTTGTCCCCACTTCGAGCGACGGATTTGGATTTTTTTTTTTTCACTCACCGAATCTGAATCCAAACCAAAAACGGGAAAAAGAGCGAGATGTTTCCCACGTTTCGTACAGTACTGCTGAACTTCAACGCAGCCTATAAAAAACCTTCTACAGCGTTGAGTAGTTTTCAAAATTACGATTTTCGCGGTTTTGCGTCGCGAAGTGGTAGGTAATAAAGTTAAAATTTTGCGAAACTCGAGATTTTTCATTTTTAATATGAAGATATTATATCCGTTACTGTAGGTCGGGCCAAAAAACCTTAGAGGATCAAATTTGTAGTAAATTTTGTCCTCTAAAATTCAAGTAATGAAATAGTTTACGCAAAACTGTACGGGGAACGAGTTACAGGCCAAAAACTGGAAAAAAATTCGACTGTTATTCATCATTGCGAAGAAAGCAAGCGACAGACGAACGATAATGACGAAAACTTGGATTTACAACTACCCAATGGTCCTGAACAACATATTTATATTACCTATAAAACAATCAGGGCGCACAAAATTTGTATGCGGTGGACCCCCTTTTTAAAAGCCTCCACTAGTTGGACTTTTCGAGTTGCTTTCAAAATTGAACCTCAATTCCAACCAGGTTCCCCAAAAAAGGAAATACATAAAAATGTCAAAAACATAAATCGATAATTTTTTCGTGACCGCAAATTAAATAAGGCAAAATTTATATAATATTTAATATTGCTGGTACGCTACCCGTGTGTCATGTTTCAAATAAAATTTTTTCGGGATCCGCTTATCAGGACGGAGGTGCAAATTTTGATTAAAAAAAAAAAAATTCGGAATGATTTGTTTTTCTTTTAGAGGAAAAATTGAATCATCATCATAAAAATTAAATAAAAAAATGAAAATGAACTATTTATTCTATTTCTACTAATTTAATAAATAATAAAACTAATAATTGAAAAAATAACTACCTATTTATTTTATTTCTAATAATTTCATCATTCAACGAAGTAATTTAACAATAATATTAATAATAAATAATAATGAATAAATGATTTAAAAAATTAATAATTCATTTTATTTTTATTTAATTTCATCATTCAAGATAAACAATTTAATTAAGTTTTTTTTTTTTTTTTTAAGTTTATTCACGATATAACTAAGTTATATTGGTCAAGTCTTGACCAACCAAGGACAAAATTAAATTTTGTCCTTAATATGACTTCATCAGGCGAGAGAGAGAATATCGTCGCTTATGCAGCAACACCAGCTATCTGGTTTTTTGTTAATTGTCGGGTTTAGACGGTTTTAGAGTCGATTTTTCGCAAGGAATCGATTGGTAATTTTTGATTTTTTATAAATCGAAATCGAGATAGCTGGTGTTGCCGCATAAGCGACGATATATTCTCTATAGTGTCAAGCTCATATTGACTATAGTGTCAAGCCAGTGGTTCACTTTATCATTTCGCTGTAACGTTGCTTCAAATTTAAGGTGGGCGAGTTCGACGATCAAAGTGGGCGAGTTCGACAGTCGAAGTCAGTAGTTTAATCTGTGGTCGAAGTGGTCCAGCTCGACCAAGTCAGGAGGACGAGTTCGACCTCTCCCAACTTGACCATTCAAGGATGACATAGTGTTATTGGGTCGTTTTAGGTGCACCTAGAATTTTTGAACAGGTAATGGCTATCATTTTTTAATCTCTAAATGACACAAAAACCCTTAAATTGGCCATAGCTCCAGAAAACAGAGGGCTCCCGAGAAAATGGAGACCATTTTCGGATTCAGCACCTCAAAAACCAGTTAAGTGATTTTTAGCAACGGACCTAAAAGTCGATTTTTTTTAACCTGTGATATTAATTGCAAAAATATTTCTTGTAACTCTACTTTTCGATGAAATGGCGATCGACCCACGACACTTGGTGAAGCACCCCAGCATATGCTGAGCTCAGCCCTGCAGTATGCGTGCGGAGGTTACAAGCCCACGGCTCCATCCGGATAAAGGCCATTTCCTTTATTAATTCTACGGCCGAGAACGGGCTCCCGATTGAGGATAACAGTCTGATCAAAATACTTCGTTGTGCTGTGACTCGGTCGGTGTAAATTGGAGAGGGATGATTGACCATACCAGTCGTGAACGCCTTTACTGCTCTTTACTCGCAAGCTTTCGGTGCCATGATGGCCACCCTCATCAGGCGTATATCATCACCTAAGAGGAAGTTTCCTTCCACATTTATTAACAATGGGATGTCCATATTTAGGTGATGATATACGCCTGATGACGGTGGCCATCATGGCACCGAAAGCTTGCGAGTAACGGAGTAACCCTCACCTGGTATGGTCAATCATCCCTCTCCAGTCTGATCAAAGTGTAGGCCCTGAGGAAGGCATAATATAATGCTGAAAGCTTGGCGAAAGCATTGAAGTTTTCTGTTTGACCCTGCTCCCAATCATTGGACATCTACTTTTTGATGTTTCTTGTAACTAAATTTTTATAAACAGCATTGAAGGTTGAATTTGTATCAATTTGAGATGGAAAATCGATTGATAAGAACAAAATTATTTTTGAATCATATTGCTTCCGAGTTTGCAAGGCAGAGGAAGCATTGTTTTCACTTTCAAAATGAAAAAAAAAAAAAGTTCTCCAAAATCAAAATTTCCACTTGCATTTTGCGTTTCAGAGCCTCCTGAACAAATTTGGTTCCGTGTCTGTCGGTCTGTCTGTCCGCATTTCCTTGCCACACCCATAACTTCCACAATCTTGTTTGGATTTCAATCAAATTTTCAGGAATTGTGTGGGAATATCCCTAGATGGTCCCCTATCAGTTTCATCACGATTGAATCAGCGGAACGCTGTCCGCAGGCGCAAACGTTTGATTCCTTGTTACAGCCATAACTTCCACAATGTTGATCCGATTTCAGTCAAATTTTCAGGGATTGTGTGGGTACGGCCACTTGAGGCTCCAAATAAATTTTATGAGGATTGAATCAGCGGAACACGTTGCGTGGGCGCAAAATGGTGATTCGGGTCATCCTCAGCAACATGGAAGAAGTTGGTTGTTAGGATGGTTTATTCACGCAGCCATTGATTTTTTTAAAATTTCGAGTCAAAATTCCAAGACGTTAGAGATCCAAAGAATGAGGTGCAGTGTCGTTTACATTAATCGAACTCGAAGCAGTACCGCACTGCCACTATAATAATAATAATATATTATATTATGTAGGTAATATTACCTACATTGTTTTGCATTGTAAAATTGTTCAAAATCTACTAAATCTCTCCGGTTCACCCTTGGACGTTGAAATTTGATAAAGAGACCTTATGCGAGTACAAGAGACGATTGAAATGACGGGTATTCTCCTGGTCAGCTGAGTGAGGTAAAATGTAGCTCAAGGGGGGCTAAAATCTTGCTCGAGTTAGTGAGATAACAGCCATAACTTTTGCCCTATTGATGAAAGATTTCGTTCATCATTTCATACAATGTCCGAGGAAGCTATGGGCCATAATATGGACATATTATGTCCCACTTGGCAGAGTATTTTTTATTTATTACTTATTAGAATAAATGTTCGAATTTTAACAATATACAAAGTGCAAACATTTCCCCTCATGAGAAACATACCCCCCCCCCCCCCCCCCCACTCCAACCACTTCTAGTCTCGTTTTCAATGGGGTCTGCCCCGTTAAGTCCTTTATTTCATCTTTGAGAGTCCCAAATTCGCTAAAATAGAAGTTGGAGCCTTAAAAGATGACGCACACAGAAAATAGTTGTGTGTTGTTGACGCGCCGCCGGAATTAAATCCGGACCGTCCGGCAAATGACGCGTTGGAAGGACCAGTTCTTGAAGTCCACCGACCCCCTCCCCTCTCCGGCCGGAAGAAGTAGAAGAAAAAATAAAAAAATAAAATGAAAAGGCGGAGGGGAAAAAAAGGATGAGAAGATGATGACGAGGAAACCAGAAACCTTCCTCGGCACGTTCCAAAACCACCTCGGGGGGAACTCAGCCGACGCATTCGAACTCCCAACATTCCAGTCGAAATGGGAGTGGGCCGTGGACGTTCATGGCAGGGTTTATGAAGAAATTTTGAAACTTATTTCGGTGGTACCTCTTTCTTATCGCCTAGAGGTGTTGAGGCATCGAGAGAATACAACAATCTTGAGGCTTGGCCCACAAATAAGAACTACGTTGGACCAATTTGGCCATCTTCAGGGCTGTAAAACGTTTCCCGCAGGGGAATCAGAATTCATACAATACAAGACACTAATCCAAATGCAATCAAGTTCCTCCCCTCTAAAAATTGTTTGATGATTTATTGAATACCGTAGGTATTATTATTTCTATCTTGCGTTTTTCTCCCTCTTTTCAATGTTTTTTTATTAGATACCTATTTATTTTTTCAATTTTCTTTTTTCCTCACATTTTCTGGTTGTTTAATTATTTCACCTCCTCCTTCTCCTGTTTATGCCATATGTGCTACTTAGTACTACTTGTCGTTTTTAAGGTACAAATTCTTTCTGCTACAAAGACCGTTAAAGTTAAAAATTTCGTTGTAGGTAATGAATTTTTGTTTACTGCTATCAATTTAATCTTTCCGTTAGGAACTGATGGCAGAAGAATAATATTCATAATATGGCATAAGAATAATAATATATATTATACCTCTTGAAACGTCTGAATAATATTTGGCCGAACCCCAATAACTTTCCACCCACCTTCATTTAAACGGTCATCATAATCATTAGGCCTCGGATTGATAGCTTCGAAAAAATCACCAAATATGCTCGAACAACATCCGTTTTGAGCATGCTCAATGGGTATCTTCAAAAACCCAATTTATGCTAGGCTCGAAAACCCCCGTTTAATTCTACATGTAGAATTAAAAATTAAAACTTTATGCATAAAGGAAAGTGAAACGAAAAACTCTACAAATATGCCAATATGCTCAAATCCGACCCCTTATTATCATCAACATTAAATGTTGAAATTTTAATTTTTTAAATGAACAACTAACGTGTTTAAAAATTGAAAAAAAAACTAAATTAAATTTGACCTTTCAGAAATTTAATGTAGTTATAACGTAAGGTAGACAAAAGGGGGGGGGGGGGGTAGGTAATGTAGTTATGTTTTTCAATTTTTAAACACTTTATAACTATAGTTGTTAATTTAAAAAATTTAATTTTTTCACTTAGAAATGAAGGTGTTTATGACAATATCAATTTCGTTAGGTACCAAAAAGACCCAAATTTTGCATGAAAAAATTGTTACACAAAGAAGGGCCATCAGTCCAGGACTTTGAAAATTGAGAAAAAAAAAAAAAGGTACCGGTTCAATATGCTATCTACCGACCGTACTGTAGTATGGTATGCTATCTACCCTCACTCCATTTGTAATAATAATGTTAATAATAAGAGACAGCATGCTCTACCCCTACACCCATCAGGTAGGTAGGTATCACACATAACGGTAGATAGCTGCTGTCTACTATGAGAACTGGACTTGAATATGAATGAATAGATAATATCTATATTATATTATAATATATCATATTATATCTATTATGCATATTATGCTGGAGCTTACCTAAATAATTTTCGCTTCAGGGTGCTATACGCTCTCCACTGGTCCGATTGGATTAGAGTTCCGAACGGAATGAAAATTTTACATCCTGTTTTCGGGCATCTCAGGTAGATAGTTTTGATAAAATTCCCCGATCAGCCTATTAGCTAAAAACTTGAAAGAAACTTCTTACCAACACGTTGTAACAATTTATGACCATTCCAACCACATGGTTCAAAAACCATTGACTGTAGGTAGTTTTTGTTCGATTTCCCAAAAACTTGCTCACAGGACTGATGCCCTTTTTTCGTGAACCGATAGGTAAATATGAGTAAATACCTACCTACATATTGTTTTATGCAGAAAGTTTTTTTTTTTCATACGTAATGTGTTCCATCGTTTCATCGTTTTCTTGGTTTTCATATAATATTATGAAAACCAAGAAATAACTATAGTTATCATCTGTGTTGTCAATGACAACTTGTCATAGTTCCATAGTTTCATAATTTTCATAGTTTTCATCGTCATCATGAATCAATTATTGGTTTTCAATCATATTATCTGTTGTCATAGTTTGTTCAATCATATTCTGTGTTGTCATAGTTTTCATAGTTTTATGTTTTCATAGTGTTATGTTATGTGAAAGGAAGTTCCATACCTCTTGTTTTATGGAGGAAGTTTTCTACCTAGGAGAGAATAGGGACGTTTACGGGACACCATAAAAATTTAACATGAGGCCTAAAAATAATCTGCATTATCACCAAACTACGCAAATTTCTCGTTGACGTCAGAATTTCTCCAAAATTTGCAGAATTTAATTCTGCATCGCCTTCCATCATACAAACTTCAATGGCAGCGTCAAGGAAGGAGGTTTAACTCATTAATGCAAAAACCAGATAGCCCCGAGGGAGATCTCAAAAGTTCTCAAAGGGGTGGGGAGACGTAAATTTCAACCCCCGGGCTATATTTTCCCCTCTTGGAACCTTATGTACAATACACCCCTTATATACTCGGTACCCCTCATAATATCCCTTGTTTTCCGAAGCGGTTCTCTCCCACCGACGAGATTGGATATGGCGCCCGGGGGGAGGAAACCGGAGGGGGAGAATAAATATTAAAAAAAAAATCTCGACTCCCTTGAAAAGAAGGGGAATAAGTTATTTTCTCGGAAGAAAAAAAAAAAAAAAAATCCCGGACGACGGGGAGGGGAAAACTCATTTTAAGTTTCTGTCGACGTGGTAGGAATACACCCCCGAAGAGAACACAGAGAAGAAGTCGGGCACAGATTGAGAAGGCTTTGAGCATTGAGAAGAGATCGGGATCAGAGAACAGTCTCCCAGAAGAGATATTTCGAGACCTTATCATTCTTTTATATTACCCTTTTTCAAATTTTGGAAAATTTAAAAATAAAAACCAACGATAACAAGACTTGTTAAGTTAGTAATAGGGTTGGTGGGGGCAAAATTTTCCAGGCATCTTTAACACCTTCACTGTGAACAGTTTCGATGGAAATCAAGCAGACAGTGGCACTCCTCTAGTTTTTATCAGTTCACTTATATAATACATATGTATCAGTGCTCTGAAAGGTCTCCGGAGAAAATGAGGTAGTTTTGGCATGTTTAAATTTTTTTTTTTTTTTTTTTTTGGAAATATTAAGCGCACATTTAAACCTAAGAGAGAATAGGGAAGATTTTGGCATATTTTCCCTTTGTTGTGCAATTAATCAGCTGCAAAGCGATTCAACTCCCATCTCCCCCGTCTACCTTGCCAAAATCACGCTTGACGCAGAATGTGCCAAAATGGGGTAAAAGTACCCAAACACCTGCGGGCATAAGTTTCCATTTTCCTCATCAGGAAACTTTTGCCTCGAACTTAAGATTTTTTTTCTCCAATTTTACTTCTATTTTCTATTGGGGATAAGGTTTTGCTTTTCTTTCATCGAAATGCGCATGTCCACTTAATCAACGTGGCATAATATAAAATATTATTGTATATTATTTTGAGGATTTCAGGAATTAAAAGAGAAAGAGTTTCAGAAAACCCCTCACAGAAGCTCTGCAGCGGCAAGCCTGCTCAATAACTTACCTATTGTAATAATGTATTTAATTTTACTACAGTTGATTTTTTTTTCCAGAAATTAATGATTTATTAATGAAATAAGTGAAAATCAACGACCACAACGCGAACAATTCATGCTTCAGCCCTGGACATCATGAAGTCCAGCCCCATGTTTCTCAACTTCCGCCGAGCTCCTCTCAGCCGAAGGGAAACAGCCCTTATGATGGCGAACTGGACTCGAACTCGAGCCCACCCGACCACTTGGGAGTACGGTCTTTTCCACTTCTCCGCCAGTTTGTAGGCTGCTCTCCTGAGGAAGAGGCGTCGAATTCGCAGTGGAGGGCACCATCGCATGAACAAACCAGAGGTGTGAAGGACCCTCTTGAGATCTTCGGCCGCTCAGTCATACTTTCTCTGCTATTGGCAGCACTCTGGGCGACTTGCGGCCACTCCCGGGAAAGATGAGAGATTTAAGTTTATGGTTTTTTCAAATTGTTGTTTTTGTATTCAGTTTAAATTTTAATGGTGTATTTAATGTTATGGTAGAATTTTGATGTTTATTGGTTCCTATATGTCAACTGCGATGAAGTGAGCATCGAGATTAAACTTACAAAATGTACCTACAGTCTTGATTTTGCTAGGATACCCACATCTAAACTGATTAGTGGGACAAAAGTTACAACATTTTCCATCTTTTTAGCACCCCCCCCCCCCCCCCCCACCCACCCACTCCCCCAACCAACGGCTCGAAGAGCTGTAACGTATACGTATACGTAATATAGTAAAGTGGCTAGTTTCAATAGAAGGATCAAAACAAGCCAGAAATGAGAAAAAGTAGAAAATATACGCAGAGAAAACACTCCCTCAGGACCATTAGTTCGCCGAATGGCCGCGTGGCAGCGCCACAATGTTAATAACCTCAACGCGGATTCGTACCGTACAGTACTTGTTTTGAAAAGCGTTATTCGTACCGTGTATTTTGCAACGGCTAAGTCGAGATATATAGGTACATAATAATCGTAATTAGGGAATTGTAATGCGAAGTAAAACGGGCGGAACCGCCCTCCATGGTGTTTCTGTTTTTTTTTTTTTTTTTTTTTCGCCGGTCAAATTAAGGCACCCGCGGTATTTCCGAGGCTTGGAAAGTGCAAATTTCCAATTTTATGTGTCTTGCGGGGGAGAACGCTATAGTTGCGCCGGGGAGGTTCCCGAGCTCGTAACTTTCCCCGGCTTCGAACGGACTTTGGGCGGTTTGCAGGACACTCAAGGGACCCTTAAGTATAGGGAGTGACCGAGAAGGGGGTTCCTAGGTTGCATGCAGAAGATATTCCGATGATGAGTTCACAGGCGAGGGAGTGAGGGGGTTTTTTATGCCCGCAAGGTGGGTGTTAGCCTCAACTATAAGGCGTATAAACCTTCGCGGAACCTTTTTTTCTTCTTTTTTTTTCAACCTCTTCAACAAAAACCCTCGAGCTATACCTTATCATTACCATCAGGAGACCCTCCCACCTCCCCCTTTTCCTCCTTTTTCTCTCTCCAGGCTTTTATTATAGTGTTTTGGGGTCCCAGGCAAGAAACGGAATATGGGGTTTGAGGAGTCGAGAAATGATGAAGAACCCTTAAAAGAAAGCCGGTATGAACTTGCACTTAAGTTGGGGGGGGGGGGGGGGGGAGTGGAGGGTCGTTCTCGCTTAAGGTGATGCGCGGGGGTTTTTACGGGTTGAAATTGAAAACTGGGAGACCCCGCGGTTTGTAATTGTAACCACAGGGTAGGGATAGAAGGCCGGTAATTGTAAACACGGGGTAGAGATAGCTTTATTACGTGCGACATAGTTAAGGGATAACCGTTTTGTTTCTCGTTTGGGTCCCCCGGGGAAGGCGGACACACTTTTCGTTGCAGATTATTGAGGAGAGCGAAAAAGTGGGTTTCAATGATTGTATCAACAAACAGGAACTGCTCAGGAACTATTGACGCGCGTGATTATGGTGTTGACTCAACCTTCTCAAAATTCTTGGTTGTTTCCCCAAGATGTTGAAAAATTCATTAGATGAGCGGAGTTCATCATCATAGTTGGAGAATTAAATAAAGGCGGCAAATTTTACGTGATAAGGGTTTTGAATTCTCTAATAAAATTAATTAAAAAAATTAACTTAGAAATATTTTGAAAAAAAAAAAAAGTTTCCTTTACAATGTTTGTACAGATGTTGCCTCGAAAAATGAGTTATGCGTTCACAATTATTCGGAGAACGACACCTTATTAAAAAAAGGTCAAATTTTGACTTCCTGGGATCCTCAAAAAATCCAAAAAGGTACATAACCTATTCCAAGGATAGTAAACCAAAAACGCTGCAAATTTTCCACAAGGGTTTATTATTGTTCGATATAGGTTATAACCTATAGTTGTATACACCTACAGTTGGTTACAACTATAGTTGTAAAAAATTGATTCGGGGTCAGTGATAAAATATTTTTGAAAAAAAAAAAAAAAAAATCAATGTTCGGACAGATGTGGGAACTCGAAAAATGAATTATGCATCCAAAATTACTCGGAAAACGACACCTTATTTTAACTTCTGGGATCCATCAAAAATCTCATTTATCGCCCCATGAAAGTCCAATAAAAAGGTTTTACGGATTGGGCAATTTTAGGATCAAGAACTTGAAGCAATTGAAAGAGTTTAGGAACTTTGAAAAACTATTGGAAAATTTATTGACCGCGACCAATCAAATTTCAGTTCCAAATCCGTTCAGTTTCTAACGCTTCTTCGGTGGCTGAGCTTCAATCCCGCTAACCGGTTGTTGATCAGTTTAAACGGCATTGTAAGGGAAACTTCAGTCGTACGGCATTAGGCGGTTCATTTGTCAGGGCGGTAAGTGATTCCCGTCGGCACAAAGGAGAGATTTGCTGCGGACGACGGAATCCCTTCTTTGTGCTCTCACAATCCCTCAGAGCTGTCAGTCATCTGTCTATTGATTTTTCCGAACGAGCTCCGACACTTGGGGGTGCGTTAGTAAGATTTGAAAAAGAAAAAAAAAAAAAAAAAATTGCTTCAGATTGAAATTTGCTGTTGAGTGAAAACAGTCCACAATCAGAAAGTGGTTTCGAATTGCCGAATTCAAAAAAAAAAAAAAAAAAATTCTTTCGAAGATTTGGAATTGGTCCAAATGAGAACATGGAGGTATGTTCGCATGCAAAGTACAATTCCGGCAAGATGGGCTGACGCTGAGAACAAGATTGGCTCTCTTGTAGACCTCTGGATACTCTTGGAATTTGAGCCAAAGCTAAAGCTTGGAGATCAATTCTGCTGGGCATTCCTCCAAGCATGTCCCGGTTTTTGCACGTTGACAATCACGTTTCTTCTCTTTAAACTCCGGATGTAGATTTGAAACCCCTTAAAAGGTCTCCAGCTCCCGATGGCCAGTTTCTTCTTACCATAAACAGATATCTGCAGATTTTAAATCGTCTTAGAAGGATTCGTCAAAGAAACGTCATGGATTTCCTTTGCTGGGGGTCGGCATGTTTCACAGGATTCGTTCAGATGCGCCACACCTCTAGAGCTCCCAGTAGGGAAGTTGTTCTCCACAGGTTGACTCGCTATTACGAAATCGGCTGTGATGAGAGCCTCACAGAGCCTGTTTTCCTCATGTCAAAGCCAGTGACTGCAGTATTCCCTAGTGATTTCCTGATCAGAAGTATTCTACTTATAAGTAGAATAAATACAAGTCTTCCTTACACCTGAGAACAGCTAATTTCATGATGGGGTGTCGCTTCGAGAGGTTTCAGCCGCTCTTTTGGGGTAATTCAGGACTTATTTTTGCCAATAGTTATTGTCGAATGCACCTGATCAAAAAGCCAAGTAGGTTGAATTTGATTGTTTCTTCCTTGCCGTAAGACTTATATTAAATATAAGTCCCTTTTGGTTATTATTCTTGGAATGTGAGAGTTGGAATGTACCTAGTCGTGAAGTTCTTCAGAGGAAGAGGTACCTGGAAGCCTTAGTAGGTGATCAGCAAGCACAGAACTTTCTCAGTAGAGATGGCAGACATCAAAAATCCCATAGAATCTCTTGTGAATGCCTTGAGTCTCTTGGGATCCCTGGCTGGAATCACTTGGACTTTGCTGGAACAGCTTGAAGATCAATTCCTTTCTAAATCGCAGCAAGAGTGCCTGTCAAATTGGAATAAAAGCTTTTCTGAGGTAGGCTGTGGGCTGTGGGCTTGAAGAAACCATGGATTGAAGCTTTGGATGCTAACAGGAAGCCACTTCTTGGTAGGTTATCGGCAAGCACAGACGTTTTCATCAAGGTTGGCAGACATTAAAAACCCCGCTGAATGTCTTGGAGATGCCATGAGCCACGAATCTCTGAAAATACTACTGCATACTTCCAAACAAGCAGACATATTTCAAAGTCCTCACGTGCTAAACCACCAGCATCGATGTTGTGGCCCAGTAAAGGGTTGGTTTATTCCACTTCTCGTTTCAAAGACAAATCAGATTAGTAAAAGATGACGTGTACAAAGCGGTAAGATCTTTAACATCAAATAACAACTTGCGATCTCAACATGAAAATAAATTATGTATTAGTACAGCATCATTACAAGAGAAAAGTCCATTTCACAACTTCACTCAAAATGAGAAAAACGACGAAAATTTAATAAAACTCGGTGGTGATGGTTGAGCACCTGTGCTCGAGGATCTATGTGGTCACTTAACTACGAGGCCCACCTGAATATGTTAATAAACCCTCCTCGAAAAGAAAAAAGGACGGACCCTCCCCCTCCCCGGAATTATCATAAACCCTAAATAATTACCTATCTCGTCCTTTTTATGATTGGTCAGGTAATTAGGGGATCCCCCTTCTGGTATTTTCAAATATCCCAATATGAAAATGAGATGCCCGGCTTTTTAGTTATTTTTCCGATGCATGTTTTACCGGAGTTTTTGCCTCTTCGGGGGGATCAGTACACGGAATAGTTTGAGATATGCCTGCCGACGTTAATTGTGTTTTTGTCTTTGTTTTTACCGCTTCAAAAAAAAAGAGGGGGTGGTTTTTTTGTAACTATTCTTAACACGCGGAAGACAAAACATTTTGAAGCTATTATAAAAATCTTCATACGTCAGACGATCTCATTTCGTAGGCCGTTTATGCGCTACGAGGAAGTCTACATATTTTATCACGAAAAAAAAACCGTGTACGAGTTTCACCTGTTTTCAAACAAGGAAATAATGAATACGTAATTTTGGAATGCGTTTCGTACAAGCTCAAAATGGACGTCTGGTCAGCGGGCCATAATTGATCCTATATCCTCCATCTCCCCATTAAGGGCCCGTGTGGTGGACGTGACTCGAATGGGCTTCTGGTCTTCACCTTTCAATTCCTTCTTGCAGGGGGGCCAACAGTAACCCTATGGGGGGGCCCGCCTACCGAAACCTTCCCTATGATTTCGTGACGTCACGTAGGGTTTTTAATTGAACGATCACGACTGGAAGCTCCCCCGCGGAAAGGGTTCAATTAACGAGAGGTTTTTACGAGCTACTGTGTTGAAAGTTGAAAATACTTGATAGGGTCTCCAAGTGTCTGCTCATCCTGCTGACAATGACTGCTTGTCTGCAGACAAGACTTCCATGGAAGCCTGCAGTACTCGTGGCATTTCGACCAAGAAGGCAGTGATTCATGTCTCAGGGCGTCTCCAAGAGATTCAGCGTGGTTTTCGATGACTTCCCGTTAGCACCCAATGATTCATTCCATTGCCCACAGCCTACTACAGAAAATCTTAAATTCCAATTAGACAGACTCTCTTGCTGTGATATTGAAAGGAATCAAGATGTTCCAGCAATTCCAAGAGATCCAAGAAGTCTCCAAGAGATTCAGTGGGGATTTCGATGTCTGTCAACCATGCTGAAAACTTGCTGTGCTTGCTGATAGCCTACCAAGAAATGGCTTACAGGCAGCATCCAAAGTTTTGATCCATCTATGGTTTCTTCATCTCCCCTTCGCACCAGTATACCTCTATAGAGGTAGTTCTTTATAAAGAACTTCACGTCTACAATCCATTTCTCACATGCAATCTTCATTTGACGGACACTCTGGCTGTGATTTCTGGAAGAATCGGTCTTCAATCTGTTCAAGACACAACGCGTCATGTCTCCGAGAAATTCAGTGGGTTTTTTGGTATCAGTTCTCTTTGGTGAGAATTTTCTATGCCTGCTGTAAGCCTACCAGGAAATGGCTCTCTTGTAGCATCCAAAGCATCGATCCATCTATGGCAGGGATTCCCAACCTGGGGGGCACGCCCCCCTTGGGGGGGCGTGAAGGGTCTCCAGGGGAGGCGCGATCAAGGCCCAAAAACTGACAAAAAGTCTTTCACGTAGTTTATAATCATTTAACGTGACGTCACCTATAGTGGTTCCGGTTTCCAATAAAAAAAACACCAGAGTGCAGGTCGATTTTTTCTCTATTTTCGATTTTTCTTGGCATTTGGCTCTGGAGTTACGCGAAAATGGCTGTGTTCGCTTTGGTGTGAATGTGATCATGCTTATTGACTCAACTTATTTGTGATATAAATTAACTTAATCTTAATCTAGTTTTTAGTTTTGTAATGGTGGCCAACTCTTCGACCAATAGGAGCTGACCACGGGTTTCCGCCAAAATTCAAATAGAAATTTTTCCATAAATTTTATAAATTCATACGAGCTTGCAGTTTGTGTTTTAACCCCATTTGTAGTATTATTTGGACGTCTTCTATCGATTAAAAAAAAAAAAAAATAATAATAATCCAGAAACGCTTCCATTCCTAATTATTTAGGTAGGCTGTAGCGTGAGTGTTTGTCAACATGAATACAACAACAAATAAAAAGTTCCGTTTGAATTTGAATTTACTCATTAAAATTATACTATGATTATACTTATACTTAGCATTTTTTTAGGAGGGGAAGAGTATAATTACATAGAACAAAGGGGGGGGGGGCGCAATGGTGTTCACACCGACCTAGGGGGGGGCGAGGTAAAAAAAGGTTGGGAACCCCTGATCTATGGTTTCTCCATGTCCACACTGCTCACCAGATACCCCTGAAGAACTACACAGGTACATTCCGATTCTCACATGCAAAGCCATTCGACAGAAAACCTTGCTGTGATTTCCAAAAGAACTGGTTTTAGGACTGTTCGGGCAAATTCCAAAAGACTCCACAAATCCCCAAGGCATTCAGTGGAATTTTTTGGAGTCAGTTAACTTCAGTGAGCATTTTCTGTGCCTGCTGAATGCCTACCAAGAAATGGCTCCCAGGTAGGCATACTTCTGATGCGTTGATCACTTTTTCTTTGAAAACCACACTCTGCCCATTGGTATACCTGTGGAGGGTGAAGAGCCGACATTCAATTTCCAAATTGTACTCCCATTCAACTGGCATGCTTGGAGGAATTCCCAGAAGAATTGATTTCCAAGCTGTGACACAGATTCCAAGAGAATCCAGAGATCTCCAAGAGATTCAGTCTTTTTGTCAACGTCAATCTATCTTGCCGAGATTGCAGTGTCTTTGCAAACAATCCTCCAAGTTGTCTGGCAGCCGCAATGATGACTTAACCTCCTGAAGGGGAGCCTCACAACTAAAACCACCATCTAATTTGGTTTCTGTGATAGAACCCACAATCGGCCACGCGTTTCATCTCCGCTCAATTACATTTTTTTCGCTCGTGACGGGGAGTCTTTTTTAAAAAGAATAACTCGACAGTTGGGGTCATTTCCCACAACGCCACCCCCTTCAAGTCCCTCGGGGGTATTTAAGGCTCACTTTGGCCCTTCTAAGTCACTTATCTACGTAACTTTTTTTTCCGGGGTAGAGAACTCTATAATCTTCCCATTAGGGTTTTAGTGGATCATTTTCGTTCGTGGGGAGGTCATCAGATAGCGTGTTATATTATGTTGATGTCATCAGTTCTTTGTAGCGATCAGGATATGATTCACCAGAAGGATCTTTTGTCAACGAATTAGATTATGTCAAAAGGGTTCAAGCGCAGCAGGTTCATTTTTGAATCCAACCATTTGGCGTTATTTCAACTTTTAACATTTGTCGCTATATTTTCACTTTGGTATTTCGGTTTTAGGAGATGAATGAACATGTAATGAGTATGTATGCTGTCAGAATTGCGTTAGACAGAAACACGAAAATTGCAGAGTTAGAGAGAGGAGTAAAATTAGCAGAGTAGTAATTAGGGAGACTAGTCAGCTGAGTACCTTCACCTTGAGGCATCTGGTCAGCTGAGTCTTTCATGAGGCGTCTCGTCAGCTGAGTACCTCATGAGGCGTCAAGTCAGCTGAGTACTTCATGAGGCGTCTGGTCAGCTGAGTACTTCATGAGGCGTCTAGTCAGCCGACTACTTCATGAGGCGTTTCGTCAGCTGAGTACGAGGCATCAAGTCAGCTGAGTACGTCATGAGGCATTTAGTCAGCTGAGTACGAGGCATCTAGTCTGCTGACTACTTCATGAGGCGTTTAGTCCGCTGAGCACGAGGCGTCAAGTCAGCTGAGTACTTCATGAGGCGTCTAGTGGGCTGAGTACTTCATGAGGCGTCTAGTCTGCTGAGTACTTCATGCGGCGCCAAAACAGCTAATTAGTGAGTGAGTATCCTAGTCGGAGAGAACTCAATGAGCTGCCTCGTTAGCTGACTACTTAGTAATGAGCCTAGTCAGCTGAGTAATCAACTTGACTCTGTTAGATAACCAATACGTCGAATAGATATTGGAAAAATATATTATATTTTTGCTTTGACACTGTCATTCGCAACCTCCATTAAAAACGTCAATAACTTCACCACAGCTGCCGCCATTAGCGACGCAGACATTTAATATTCTCCTGCCGTGCAATTATTGTCACGCTTCGAATACTCTCACCGTGAACAAAACTAAAATGTAAATACTCACTTGTCTACTGGATTAACCGTATCCTTTTTTAATTTGTTAGCGGCTTTAAAACAGTTGAGCGATTGCAAAGGGCATAGACAACACCTAGGCCTTAATTCGCACAATGTGAGAAATGGCGTTCAAAGTTTCACACTTCTTTCAATATTTGCCGCTATCAAATTAATTTAAAAATAAAAATAAAAATAAATGATTTTAATAAATAAAAGAAAATAATAAAAGTAAAATACAAATAAAATTAAAGAAACTTGAAGTCGGTTTAATTTATGGGAACGGTTGCCTATTGCAAACCATCCTCTGACCCTGATGAAGGGGAAATAAAGGCTCAGAACATCGGTTGTGGAAGAGAGCTGATTTTTAGCGGTAAATAATGAGATACTTTTTTATGAACGGGGTGAAGCCGACGAACTGGAAAGCTGCTACCGACAAGAGCAAAATTCAAAGAATTAGCGATAAAATCTAATAATATACACACAGATATTTTAAAATTGTCAACGTTTATGGGAAAAACGCTGCAAATTTTACACAAGGGTTTATTATTCTTTGATATAGGTTAATGCAAAAATTAACTGTCAATAAAAAAAAATTTCAAATTTTTTCAAATTTGTTTTTACTAGGAAAATTTCAGACGTCCTGGGATTCTTCAAAAATCCAATTTGTAGCCCCATGAAAGGCCTATTAGGTCCCCACAGTGAAATCGGATCGTTCTGGCACCCCCAAAAATGGAGTCTACGTCCAAAAAGACTTTGAAACGACACCTAACACGACCCCATAACCGAAAGCCTTTAAAACACCCCTCCCGTAGCCCCATGTTAGCCCATAGCACCCCACGGGTTTGGGCGATCGGACTGAAAACCTGAATTTTCCACCTCCGTCACGATTACAAAGGTTATTTATTTTGAAATATTTTCAAGTACCTACCTATAACGAATCGTTGGACTAAACCTGAGTTTAGTTCTGAACTTAGTGTCACTGGGCCGGAGATGAGACTACCTACTCGAAACCGGTCCCCGCACAATTCGTTTATTTTACGATAGACTACAATTACTGTTGTGAATAGAACTCAACACCTTCGAAATACCATTTGATGAAACGTTTCAATCAAAGTGATAATTTGTAGCTAATGGGTTTGAACCCTGGAATACTACTTACCTACAATACAAAAAACGCTGCAAATTTTGCCCAAGGGTTTATTATTCTTTGATTTAGGTTACTCGTGCAAAAAATAAATCTGTGTCTGTAAAAACATTTAATTTTTTTTTTTTTTTTCAAAAAATTTTAAAAAATTTCGAAATTGTTTTTCACTTGGAAAATATTTGAACTCCTGGATCCTTCAAAAATCCCATTCGTAGCCCCATGAAAGCTGATCGTTCTGGGATCCCCAAAAATGGATTCTACCTCCAAAAATACTTCGAAAACATCACCTAACTCGATCCCTTAGCCAAAAACCTTCAAAAAACGCCTCCCATGGCCCCATTTTAGCCCCATAGCGCCCCACGGGTTTGGGCGATCGGGCTGAAAACCTTGTGGGCCAAACTAGATGGTAAAGCAAATATTTTGTCGAAATTTATGATTTAAAAAAAAAATCCTACTGCCCAAAACGGCCCGGACGGCGGACGGACATTTTGGTTTTGGAATCTAGACCTCTTGAAACGGATAGGGGAAGGAGGGGTAATGCCGTGCACTTAACTTTGGAACACTACAGTTAAGGGACAGAACGTCATAGAAATATTTTTTTTACATGAATGGATTCAAAATTTATTCTATTTTAAGTGGGCAAGAGTTTTTCCACCTAAAATGTTTCTTAAAAGAACAATAGTCAAAAAGGTGGAAAAAGGTCTTTGGGCGGCATTACCCGCACTCTGGGGTAATGCCGCCCACCCCTTGTGTAATGCCGTGCACCCCTTGGGTAATGCCGTGCGCTGAATTTTCAGGGTTAATGTAGGTATTTATAACAGCAATAAACATAAAAACTATCAATAAACTTTATTTAAAACGAACAATGGCTAGAAAAATGACTACAGAAACGAAATGGTAAATAATTGACTCCTTGAAAAAGTAGGAGGGTGAGGTGGGGCAAGATCGACTTTTGCCTCTATTTATCGCCTTGACTCCTCTAGAAAATTATTATTGACCACATGTAAATTTGCCAGATGTCTTCTGTCAGCTGGAAAAATTGTTTTGTCCAAACATATGGTAGGATCGAGTGCGTTGAGCGCCAAAAAATACATGTTCACGATGGTATTTTACCATGTCTTATTTCTGTGGAAATTGCTATTCCAGTCGTTTGGAAATGGAGTTCGAAAATGTTTCTACTTTCTAGAAATCGTTTGGTTTTAAATTTTACCAAGAAACCAGCATTTCTGTCGTTGTATACAACGTTTCTATTGAAACTTCCTGCGATATTTCATCATGACCGGGGCAAGTTCGCCTTGCATTTTCTGCCAACTAATGAGAAAATTCTTCCCTATCCCACAGCTATTTTAAATTTTAATTAATGTTTAGGCTTATTGAGCACGCTTATCTTTGCTTTAGAATGCTTTGCGTGGTCTGCAATAAAGATAATCAATTAAGAAAATCGTGAACGATCCAAAAGACTTCCATAGGCGAACTTGTCCCGGCCTCTGGGGCAAGATCGTCGTCGATTTGGGGCAAGATCGTTCACGATTTTCTTTATAATAATACCTATTATTTATAAGATAATATCTTGCACCACTTCACCCGAACTCTCAACCAAAAAATGACTTCGACCACTGTTGCCTTCCCTGAACAAGTCACAGTAAATTCTGCTCCGTCCAGGACCCCACACTACTCGTTCTTGGTCTGCTTCTGGGCATCTAAAAAAAATCAGGTAAAGAAACATTTCCGAGAAAAAAGGAGAAGAAAAGCTCAAACATGTTACACCGGGGTAATCCCGTGCATTTCAAAAGTGCACGGCATTTCCCCAATAAAATGAGCGGCATTACCCCAATGTTTATATTTTTGGTAATTCGTTCACACCGAATTTATTTACGCTCGAAACTTAAATTTGATTAGAGCATCAGAAAGCTGATTAAATTCTGCGTCCAAACGTGTAAAAAAATCAAGTAAAGCATTAAAAATGGGACTTACATTGCTTATTTCCTGTAGACCGAAAATTAGATCGAAACCGGCGAAAAACGATTTACTGCTGTTACACCAGGAAGGTAGCTTCAAAGGTTATGAAAATAAACAACTTAGTTTGCGCGCTTTTCCTCTGCATTTTCCGATCATTCCCATCTTTCTTCGAAGGATTCAAATATCAGAAACTGTCGTGGGCGGCATTACCCGATGCGCGGCATTACCCCTCCCTCCCCTAATGCTAAATTTTGAGACAAAAAAAAATAATAATAATAATAATATAAAAAAAAAATAATAATAATAATATGTAATAATAATAAAATAAAATAACCGGCCAGGCACAACGATCGGATACTATGTTAACTTTTGGTGGGTTCCGATAATGTATTTTCGTGCATGGAGATGTTAAGTTTTGACGAGAACACACGTTTTCAATCAACAATTTCAATAGGAAATACTTAACCACTTTTGGGAGATGAGGTTTACACTTGTTTGTTTGTGGTTGTAGAAGTTGAAACACCGAAAAAACGAATTTTGACCAAAAGTGGGAATGTTGAGTTTTGATAAACCCCTCCTGTTAAATTTTAACACATTCATTCCATTTTTTAACTTGTTAATTTAGCACATTCATTCCATTTAACGCATTCATTCATTTTTGTTGTTGTTGTTTTGTTTTTGTATTAGTAGACCATTTTCCCTACATCCAGAAGACGAAATTTTATTTGACCTTTTTTTTTATTTAAAAATTAGCCACAGGCGAAATTTGAAAAATCAACTCCGTGATAAACTTTAGATTTTCTCATTTTACGTTTTGGGAAAAGTCAAAGCCAGTCTCGACGACCAAAATCAACATTTCACGAACGACGGTGGCAAACATTTTGAAGCTAAAAAGTAGGTAATTTAAAAAAACTCAAAGCTCCCATTCAGAACCGCCAAAAAGTAAATCAATATCTTAAAACGCATTCTGGAATCATTCTGAAATTATTGTTTTCACTGTTTTTTTTTTTCTCTGTTTGAATCTTACCTATTGCTCAAGATTGAAAAAATATTCAACAATTCAATTTTTTATTTATTTTTTAAATATTTATTTTATTTATTTGTTTGAAATAAATTTTATTTTGTTAAGCTGGAAAACATCATGGGATACAATAATACATTTTGGTATTTTCGGATAATTTTGAAACCATAGTTTTTATTCAATTTATTTTCTTTGTTGCTCAGTCCGAATCTTATCGCTTAAGACTGAATGAAATTTCAATATTTCATTACTTTTAACATGGATATGTTTTTGGACTGGGGGTCATTCTAATATTTGCGACACCAAACGACACCAAAATTTGTTACGCAACATAATCGCGAAAACTATAATCACATGATTGGTCTGTAAGGAAGTTTGGCGGTTGGTTACTAGAAACTGTTTCTACTCGACAACCAAAATTTGTGACGACGAGTTTACAGTAAACATATCCATGATTCAATGTTTTTCCGTGAAGCGGAGAATTTCCAGGGTTTTTTTAAATATTAATTTTACTTATTTGCTCGAATGAGATTTTAATTTTTTAAGTTGGGAAAAATCGTGGGATAGGTACATAAAATGTATGTATTAATACATTTTGTATTAAAAATTTATGTATTAATAGATTTTTATACTTGGATTGTTTTGAAATCTTAGTTATTAACCAATTGGTTTTTTCGAGCAGTAAGATTGAATGAAATTTCATTGCCATAATAATATTTTTTTTACATTTTTAATCAAAGCTACCCTTTGAAATGTTGATTTTTGTACTTGGAAACATTTGATTTTGATTAATATATTCGGAAAGACCAAAAAACAAAATAGATATTAAATATCTAAATTTTAGTTTGTGAAACCGAATTTATTCACCAAAAGAAATTAATTTTAATTCCTCATTTACATATTTTGTTAATTTATTTTGGCTCTTTTAAACGAAATTTCATAAGTAAAGAACTGATTTGGGGTTTTTAATGTATCCCACAATATTTTCCAAGTCAACAAAATCCAACAACTCATAATCTAAGTAATCCCTTACATTCAACTTGAATTTTAAAAAATATAAAAATAATGAAATAATAAAGTATTGAATTTTTCGAAAGTTTAGCCAGATAAAGCGAACTGCTGGAGGCGTTTATGGAAAATAGTGGAACATTTTGTAAAATTGTAAATAAATTTTGAAAATAATGAGTAATTTTTGATTTGTTACTCACCATGGAATAGTGTTGTCTTGTTTCGTCGATGTACATTGCGGAGGGTCTGAAGAACGCCAGACCTTGAAATGAAGTCCGCTAAGTCCGGCGCGAGACCGAAAAACCAGAGCGGGGAATTTTGGTTGAATTTAGTCCACGCCGGAGGGGAATTTGGTGTTGCAAGAGAGCGATTTGGTGTGAAATTTGTTTGATTGGGTTTTTGGGGGACAAAAAGAGACAAAATTTGGCTTGAAGGCAAGTTTGGCTCGAAGGGGAGTTTTGTGTTGAGGCCCCCAGGGTCAGGCGACGGGCGGTAGGATACTAAAGGCCTCGAGGGCAGAGATGCGGCCCTCCAGGGGGGTTAAGAGGGGTGGGGAAGGCGGGGAAGGTTGAGGAGGAAGCGGAGGGTGTGGGACAAAGAGGGAAAACCGACCAGCTTGAAAGGATCCGAGGGAGACGGAGACTGGCCGACAGGCCCCCAGGGGCGGCTTGGGGGGCGGAGGCCACGCCCACTTTTCCTCGAGGGCGGCAACTTTACACCGAAGTGGGGGAGGTTGCAAGCCCCCCAGGCCCCTCACCTTCCCAAAGGCCCCCCTCGAGGGGGGTCAGGAAACCCGGGGATTCCGGCCGCTCCCGGCGAGCTTAAAACCCCAAACCCGGACCTCCAACTCCTTCTGCACGTTCCGAGCGGAGAATCGAATCCCGCGGGATCCTTGAGGGATTACACTCCACCCCGCAACTTTTAAAATAAGAAAATAACGCTGCAATTTTTACACTAGGGTTTATTATTCTATGATATAGGTTACTTGTGTATAAATTTAATTCTGTCAATAAAAAAATTTTAGAAATTTTATTTTTTTCAAAATTTTTTCGTTTTTTTACTTGAAAAATATTTGAGCTCCTGAGATCCTCCAAAAATCCCGTTTGTAGGCCCATGAAAGCCCTAAAGTCGCAACAGTGAAATCGGATCGTTCCGGGACCCCAGAAAATGGATTCTACGTCCAAAAATACTTCGGAAAACGACACCTAACTTGATCCCATAGCCAAAAGCCTTAAAAAAAAAAACACCTCCCGTAGCCCCATTCTATGCATAGCGCCGCACGGATTTGGGCGATCGGGCTGAAAACCTAGCGGGCACAACTAGATAGTAAACCGAGTATTTTGTCAAAATTTCAGATTTAAAAAAAAAAAAAATCCTACTGCCCAAAACGGCCCGGACGGCGTACGGCGGACGGACATTTCGGTTTTGGAATCTAGACCTCTTGAAACGGATAATGCTAAATTTTGAGGCCGATCCGAGTCGTCGACCCCGTCGCGAAAACATAGGTGTATTATTCCAAGAATAATAAACCAAAACCTACAAATTTTAAATGAGGATGATTAAAAATGAGGATGTTTTTATTTTTTTAAATGAGGATGTTTTTTATTCTTTGGTATAAATTCTGCAATAGTGAAATGCTGAAAGGTAGGTAACAAATTATTAAAAAAAAAATAAATAAATTAATAATTAAAAAACAAAATAAATAAATAAATAAATAAAATAAATAAATAAATTAATTAATAGGTAATTAAAAAACAAAACGTATTTGAGTACAGTGATCTAATACAATACAAACGCCATTGGAAAAAATCGTGAGGTAGGTACAAAAATTTATTTTTCAATCCTAATCAGTTATCTGCTTATGCAATTTTGTTTAAAGGACCCAAAATAAAATAATCTAATTAATTTTATTATTATTATTATTATTAAAATAAATAAGGAGTTAAGTTATTTTTGGATTCCTGATTGACTGTGGCTTTACGAAACGAAATTTCATAAGCAATGAACCGATTATTTGGGATTTTTAATGTATTCCGTGATTTTCTCCAAGTCGAAAAATCAAAAATCGGTAGATTTGATTAAAATAAAAATTCAAAAAGTAGATAATTTCTATTTTAAGATGAAATACCTATTGAAATTAGATTCAATCTTAATTAATAAGACTCGGTATAAGTAATTTTAAAAAAGCTTCAAATTTTATACAAGGGTTTATTATTCTTTAATGTAGAAAAATTGTGCAAAAATTAAATCTGGAACGGCTGGATCGTCCCCCTCCAAATTAGCAGTCTTGCAGGTCATCCTGGGGTTTCCTCGTGCATCCTGTAGTACACATCTGGTGCCGCCCATGTACTGCTCATCTTACTCTTCATTCAGGTTTGGCTTCCATTTTTCTGGTTCTTCCATTTCCTAAGTTTGTCTATTCTTTTCCAATTATGGCATTAAAATTTTTTGGCTTTGCCATCTAGTTTCTTTCTGGCTTCTCTATTTTTGTTTTGACGCTCATTTTCTATCTTATGAATTTTTAAACTTCGACGCTCCACAAATTCACCAAACAGAAAACCCTTTTAGCTCACAATTCCTAAATCAATACGACAAATTAAATTTACTTTTCAGCCTAGTCCTCCCCTTAAAAAAAATCTTCAGTTCACTCCGAGTTCACTCATTGAAACGCCACAATTGGACAGTCTACGAGGCCTTTTCTTCTCCGAAAATCGGAACAAAGGGGTGAACAAAGACGAGGCAAACAGATCACTTTTGGACAAATACTCCGGCAGGCCTCCCCGGATTGGATTTAACCTTTTGGACGGAAAAGAAAATAGAGACAAAAGGGACAAAAGGGGATTACGAACGGAGGAAATGGCGCAAAACTTTCCGCAGATGGGATTTCACGGTTGGGGTTTTTTTGAGCGATTTGATTTTCGGGATTTTTTTTTTCTTTTAGGAAGAGACGAGGGCGTGTCTTTTATCTCTTTGAAAAGGCTTGAAACGTCTTGTGTTTGTTTAGGGGGTGAAATCTTTTGCTGAGGGGGTTTAACGCCCGTTTGTCCCATTTTTGGTGATTTAAAAAAAAGAGAAATTAGTCTCAGAATGAGGAGAAGACTCGAACACCAGGGAGGTCTCACGTGAATGGATAAAAAGAAGAAGCAAAGCAGAATTTGTGAAGCAAACATCATGAAATTTCTGTTAATCGACAACTGCGGAATCTGATAGTGACATCACCAAAAAACTGTTTTCAAAACTATAGTCAGCGTATGAGCGCCAAAAGCCTGATGAAAAAGGTCTGCCTGATGGAAAATCTTGGAATTGCATTTGAAACCACCGAATGGAATGTAACCATGTTAAAATTGCATGAACGGGCTGCAAACGGGAAGATAGCAAGTCGTTGGTAGAAGATGACAATGCTGGAAAAAGTAAAAGACGAAGAATGGGTGTCGACGCCTAAAATGGTAGGAAACCGAAGCCCTAACATGCTGAAAAGCCAGGAAACGCCAAAGATAAAAAATGAAAGACACAACCATAAATGGTGAAGCGAGAAAGTGGATGGCAAAGCTGAAAATGCTGAAAAATAGGCCAAAGCGGGTCAAATACGGGTAGGTGGTGGACAATTAAAAGGCAAATGGGAATCAAAGCTAAGAAACACCGAAGAAGGAAGATGAGAGAATACCGAAAATACCACATCAGAATAGAAACAGTTAAGGAAGAAGAGGTCAAAGGAGTACGTGATACTTAGAGCCGTTCTTGAGATGATACAGAAGGCAAAAATGGTTTTCAACCTATCATCAAATAGGGAAGTGGTAAGGGAGAATTAAACGACTCCTCTGCTGATACAGAGGAGTCGTTTCGTTCTCTCTAACCAACTCATTGGATATGACCTCTGCACCGTCGGCAAACAGCGGGTGTCTATCCATCCGGATTTTTACATCCGAGCATTAGATGGGCCAACTTTGAGCGAATCGGAGAAGAGCTTCGCACCCTTCATAATGATGTAGCAGATAGAAACAAACTTTTTATTTTGTAAAAAATGTACAAAATGCGTGCTGCCCAAAAAGTAGTTATATTGTACTATTGTACAGTTTGCTACTTGTGTCATAACGCATTCTAGCCGACTACTCTCCTTTTCTTAAGCAAGTTCAACACTTTTGAAAGGGATCCTTAGCATCTACAATAAAAAACAATAATTCCACAAGCAGTTGTTATAGGTAGATAACAAATTTTACCAAAAACGCACATTTTCTTGCCATGCAGGCTGCTGGAATCACTACTTTTTTTTCCTGTAGGAAATTTAACGCTCTACAACTTTCATTATTTAACATTTCTCTATTATATAATATATAATATTATATAATATTATATATAATATAATATTATAGGACCGGTCGGTTGAAGTGCGAAAAAGTGATTTTGCGAAAAACTTGTAAAAATCACTCTTTTTCAAATCTCTCTAGCTCCTGAACTATTGGGTATTCAATCAACTCTGACTAGAGAATTTTATGTGAAATTTAATGCTCTTTCACTTCAATAATAGTAACTTTTGCCGTAGAGCGCATAGTTTTGGGTTTATAGGCAAAAAACTGAAATAAGTGCAAAATGTTTGGGCTTTTTTTTCGAATATCTCAAAACGTTCAACAGATATTAGTTGGATCTATTCAAATTGGGATTCAGCACACCAAAAAACATAGAATAAGACCAAAAAAATCCAACCATATATTTTTTTTTTCCACGTCCTGATACGCATTGACACAGCTAATACATAGCTAATGAGAATCTAAACCACTAATTATTAGCAGTGAGGCACCTAGTGAGCTGTCGCCTTAGGACTTTCATAATTCGAAAATATTTCAAGGAAAATACATTTAATTCCAACTTAAATTTAGACAGAGAAATCTTGAATATTTCAGATTGATTGATAGTGTTTGCATAAAACGTGATGTCATTTCGTAGGATGAGTAACACAACCGAAAGGTTCAATTACATTAGCCTCCCCCCCACCTACCCCTTCCAGGACCCCCAGCAGCTTCTTTCCTTTTTTCAATCAAGCGATTCGGGAATTTTTTTTTCTTTTTCGCATCTTCCCCAGTTGTCTCCCTTTTGTGCTCTTCGGCTTCAAGTGAAATGCACACCCGAGGCAGTGGTATAATCTCCCCTCCCCTCCACCGCTTCCCCTCCGACGGGGTTCACCTTTTGAAAGGGAATCGGCCATATGCCTCCGAACGGGGGAATCAAAACTCGCCAGGTGGCTTCAGGTTACTTTGATTCGATTTCATTCCCAAGTTGTGAGTTCAAATCCGCCCCGAGGCCCTCGCAAGGGGGTTGGAAGATGAAAGTGGCGAACGAACCGAGCGGCATAATCGGGCTGATTTCATAGTGTAAGAGAAACATCGAGAATCAAATAGGGATCGATTCTGAACGTAAACGTGTAAATGCCATTGTACGGTAGCAGGATATTTGGGGGGGGGGGGGGGGGGTTACGTCAGCGTGACGTGCTGAAAACGGGCTGATCACCTACCAAGAAAGAAGTGGCTTCCTGGTAGCATCTAAAGCTTCGGCTCATCTATGGTTTCTCCTCGTCCACCATCTATAGAGTATACTCACCTTTTTAACTCTGAGGTGCTTCACACCTACATTCAATTTCTCACATGCGACAGGCGCTATTGCTGGGATTTCCCAAAGAATTGATCTCCAAGCTGTTACACTTAATTGCAAGAGATGTCAGAAGTCTCCAAGTTATTGAGCGTGTTAATCGTTATCAGTCTACCTTGCTGAGCATTTTAGGTGCCTAATGTTGGCCCTCCAAGAATGTCTCCCAAGTAGCAACCGAAGCTTAAATTGTCCATCCATATCCTCACACCTACACTCTGCCTGCCCACTAGTATACCTCTGGAAAGCGTAGCCCCTTCATTAAAGATCAACCTATATCAAAGAATAATAAACCCTTGTGTAAAATCTGTAGTGTTTTTCTACCGTCTCGGCTTCCCTTTTGTCCCTGCGTCGCCCCCTCCCCCTTTCCGTGAAAGTTGAGCAAAGATAAGCCCCTCTGTCTGCATACTAGTAAATGAATGGTCCAATCAAGTGAGGGGAATGAGTGGGAGTGGAGATTCTTCATGCTGCTGTATTCTTATTGCTGTCTGCTGTGTCTGCTTGTTTCTTGTTTTTTCTCTTTATCTATATTTTCATATTGCTGCTTGCTCGACTGCCGATATGAATGCCCCTATGATTTTTTGGTTTCTCGTTGCTGCTGGGACCTTCTTGCCGTTTCCTGTGTCTGCTTGCGTTTGTTTTTCATTTTCTCTTTCTTTACTTCACGCTTCTTGTTTCTGTTTCTTGCTGCTGGTTTTCCGTTTCTTACTTCTTGGTATCATGGTTTCTTGCTGCTTGTTTTGCTGTTTTGCTAGCTGTTCTGCCTTTTTGAACTCCCCTCTGGTTTCTTAGTTTCTTCTGGTATCTAATTGCGGCTGGGTTCTTAATGGAGTCTGCTGTGTGAGGATCCCAGAAAATGTCAAAAGCGAACAATGCGGTATCAGTGTTAAAAAATAAGAAGGATAATCAACATTGGCTTCTACATGTCGTGAAACATAAAAAGACGAATTTTGAGGTTGTATTATACATTTAAATTCAATTTTCTGTGGCATCTCCGCAGCTGGTCTGTCAGATCAAAGACCTTGACACTAAAATAAGACAAACCCAGCGACAATACCCGAATCACACGGCTACAAATGAGGTTTCGGGGTGGACGTTACCCTCAGGGACCAATTTGTATGTAAATCGAGGGACAGGAATGATAAAGGGACTTTAAGGAAGGGGCGGAGGATTGTTTAGTTGCGGTCCATTACGTCGCCCTTTGAGTTGCGTTTGGGACGCGTCTGCCGTGTTTTTTAAGGGGGTGCAAACCGAGGTCTTTGTGGGGTTGACAGATGGTCTGGGGAAACGGAAATTGGGTTTTTTCGCGGTTTGGGGGATTTATCCGGTCAGCGGGCCCAGTTGCGACCTGCAGCGCGTTAAAAAACCAGCGCGTGGCACCTGTTCCACTCCAAAGACCTCTTGAAACGTCGCCATAGGGCACAATGCCCGAGTGGCTGGTGATTACTGTGTACATTCCGACCTCATTAAAACCTCGCTAAAATTCTACTTCATCACTATGTCCCTTCCCTACGCGCTAACGAGGGTTTGATAGCCTCAGGGTTCACCCCACTCGAGGGTGATACTTGTTCAACCTCCTCGACGGTACTTGTCCCATTGTCGGTACGAACACACGTCCTTTCACGCTACCGCATCAATACCCAAAGAAAAGAAGTGAATAAACGTAGTGACAAGCTGTGACACAGAAGACATTTTCGAGGGGTGGACTGAATGCAAGGCACAATGAATCTCATGAAAACCTCTGGAATCTGTTGGAAAATGTAGAAAATTGGAGGTTAAATCCTTGGCTACCAGGATTCCATTGGTATACCAATGCCTATAGGCAACTGCAGGCACAGAAAGTACTCGAAGTTGCCACCAAATAAAACCACTATCTTGGAGACTTCTGTAATCTCTTGTAATTCGCTAGGATAGTTAGGAGATCAATTCTTTTGGAAATCCCAGCAAGAGTGTCTGTCAAATGGGAGTTACAAGGGAGTTATTATGAAGGCGTCAAGTTCTTCAGAGGTACCTAGACTGGTGGGTGAGCGGGGTGTGGACAGGAAGAAACCATGGATGGTTTGAAGCTTTGGCAACTATTAGGAATCCATTTCTTGGCATACAAATAGCAAGTATAGGAAATGCTCACTATAGTGGACTGACCCAAACAAATCCACCGAATATCTTGGAGACATCTGGGACTGCTTGGAATCTCTGGAACAGCTTGGAGACAAATTCTCATGAAAATCCCAGCAAGAGTGTCTGTCAAATGGAGTCACCAGGGAGTTATTTCTTGAAGGCGTCAAGTCCTTCAGAGGTTGGCTGGTGAGCAGAGTGTGGACAAAAAGAAACCATGAACGGGTTGAAGCTTTGGCAGCTTCCTAGAGAGCCCTTTCTTGGTAGACAAACGGCAGGCACGGGAAACTTCCACCAAAGTGGACTGACACAAAAAAAAAAAAAAAAAAAAAAAAAAAAAAACCCCACTGAGTCTCGGAGACCTTTGGAATTTCTTGGTTTTAGGCTGGAACAGCTTGGAGTTAAATTTTTATGAACTCTTAGCAAGATTGTCTAGCAATCAGGAGTTTTATCATTATAAGTCTGATAGGTATAATAACAAAGATCAACAATGCAATATAATATATTATTCTTTAACTCGATATTATTATTAACTGAATAATAACACACAAAACTGTTCTTCAACTTGACAAAACTGTTGACCTACAAAGTTCAAATTTGAGAAGCCTATGCGAGAGAAAATTAGGAAGCGAAGGAAACAAAAAATAGGCAGAAGTGTTCAATTTTCGATAACTTTTTTTCATCATCAGGCACCTGGTCAGTGGATGATGGTGACCCCATTTGATTCGACGTTTCAATTAGCGACGGTTTTACTGCAACCCCGCCTAAAATCGATATTCCAACCGTATTAACCGGAGATTTTCAATCTTCTCCTCACTTCTCCCTCCGCGGGTTCATTTCACGGCCTGTTGACGACAGAGGGAAGTAAACACCACCGCACGACGCTCCAATATGGTCCCATCACGCACGAAAGGGCTCCAATTCTGTTACCCGGCAGGATTATTTGGTTAAGGGTGACGCGAGTATTTGCTCGGAACTTAATAGAAAACCACTTGACTCACTGACGAAGGGGGCGAAGCGACGGAAACGACGACGTCCGTGCGACGCAAAAACGAGGCGAGTCTGATTCATAATGAAACTAACTATCGATTATTTATTGGATTTTTTTATAATATATACTAGCCGGTAGTCTGCTGTACCAAGCCATTAGACTGTGCCTGGGGCCAGATATGGTCCAATACAATCTGTTCTGGTCCTTCAGCGTCCGATTTGCATTGTGCTCTTCCTTCGAAGGCTTGGCTCTTGCTCAGGAAGGATCCTTCCTTCTTCCACGGCTCTTGGTCTTATCTTGCCATTTCTACTGGAGGTAGTGCGGCATTGAGTCTGGTGGTTCTCGGTCTTCTCAAACACTCCTCAAGCAAACCCCAGGAGGCAAACCAGGCCCTCCTACCCCCTCCGGCGTTAGGATGGCCCACGTGGAGGTGCCAGGATTTACTAGGAGGTAGCCGGCATTGCTCAGCAGCCAAACTGTCGTAATCAGCAGACTTCTTCTTCATCTTCTTCCATGGAGCTACAATCCACGAGGGATCAGGGCCTCCTGGAGTGATGTCGGCCAGTCATCTCTGTTGGTTACTGCAGCTCTCCAGTTCCATATCCCCAGGATGGAACGCATATCCTGCCACACCGTCAACCCAGCGCATGCGTCGCAACTTTGGCGCAGTCTTCTTTTTATGTGAATGGTCTCGCCTGGAAGCTTCCGAGGAATCTATTTTGGACACAATCTGGCTACGTGAGCAGCACAACGGAGCCTTCCAGCCTTTACCTGACGACATCCCAATCACCGTACAGGTCCGTTCGGCGTTTGTTCGTCGTCTCCGAGCTCCTCTGGGTCAAACACTGCCCTTCAAAACCCCCACTTGTGTCCAGGAGGTCCAGTGTGATGTCATTTCCGAACTAGTGGTGGACGTTATATCGTATTTTCAGGGTTGCAGACCTGTCCGATCGCACAGTTGGGTTCTGTTTGACTTGAAACGGGCTAGAAGTGAGGGTTTTGTCCAGGAAGTCCAGTGTGGTGTCATTAAATGTATTTTAATTTAAATTTTCCGAAGTAATTGTGGACGTGAAATCGATTTATGAGGGTTGCAGACCTGTGCGATCTGTTTGACATCAAACGTGCACAGTCCGAAGGAACAGTAGTAGTTATGGCATTGCTCGAAAAAAAAAAAAAATGAAAATATTAAGAAAACACTTTTTCTGAACGCTACAACACCCTAAAACATGCTGCTTCAGCTTGGCGGTTCAGGGAGCCCACTAACTTGCCTCCACGATAACCAAACATAACCTTCCCCTGAAGTCGAAAAATGTCTAATAGACATATCCGTGTTTCTCGTCCCAACATCGGTGAATTATGGATATTCAGATCCCAGAAACTATCAAAATACGTAATTTAATTTCTCCCTCGATGAGAAAAACAATAGATGTAGAACATGTCTAGGTATTATTTCCCCTTCCACCACACTGAGTGGGGTCTATGGGGCTTTAAAGGGGCTACAGATGGAGTTTTGAAGAATTTCGGCCAGTGAGACAAGTTATGTGGCGTCTTCGAAGTAATTTAGGCCGCAGAATCGATTTTCGGGGGTCGTAGATTTGTCCAACCGCTTGGTGGGGCTCTATGGGGGCTGTAAAAGGGCTACAGATGGGATTTTTGAAGGGTTTTATCAGGGTGTGAAGTAAGGTGTCGTTTTCGAAGTTGTTAAGGACATGGAATCGATTTTTGAGGGACCAAGAAATAATCTGACCGCTCTATGGGGCTCTGAAGGGGCTGCCAACGGGGTTTTAGAAGGGTTTTGGCCAGAAAGTGAATATAGGTATCGTCTTCGAAGTAATTACGGACGTTGAATTGAACATTTGGGGCCCTAGATCTGACCGACTCCTGTGTGCGGCTCTGCGGGGCTATAAAGAATCTACAGGTGGGATTTTTGAAGGGGTTTACGCAGGTGGTTCGAATGAGGTGCGTTTTCGTAGTACTTTTGAACGTACAATCGATTTTTCGGGATCCTAAGTCCTCCAGTCCCACTGGGTGGGCTTAATGGGGCTCTAAAGGGGCTACTGATGGGGTTTGAAGGGTTTTGACGAGTGAGTCAAGTATGCTGTTGTTTTCGAAGTAGTTTAGGACGTAGACTCGGTTTTTGGGAAGCCAGATCTGTCCAACCGCTCTTTAGGGCTCTAAAGAGACTACGGATAGGGTTTTTGAAGGGTTTTGGTCAGGGACTGAAGTTAGGTATGTTGTTATAAGATGATGTTGCGACGTGCGCCAAATTTTGGATGTGAAAAGAAGATTTTTGCGATACTTTCAATTATCACCAATAATTGGTAAATATTGTGTTCAAAATGTCTACTACCTACCTACTTTTTTGAAAAGTTTGTCAAAGTATCATTAAAAATAATCTTCATCATTACATTGTGGTTTACCTTCTTAATAAGAATAATATTCTTCTCCCCTGTTTCAGTCTCAGACATCCCGGGCTGTAATAATGATTTTGTAAATTCATTTTGACTATAATAATTATAGTAAAAATTATTTTCTTTAAAAAATACGGATTCAAAACTGGAAAAAGTACTTTGTATGCAGTGTAAAGTATGACAGAAAAAATATCCCTGGCCCTGGATGAAGGGAAGAAAGTATTGGTCATTATAAAGATATGACCAAGGCGTTCGACAGGATACCGCATAACAGTCTAATTGAAACTTTGATCTCTTTGAAATTTAAGCCTAAATTTATTAAATGGACGCGAAGCTGCCTCTCAAACCGAGAGCAAAGAGTAAAAATAAGTGAATACATTAGAGATCCGTGCACGTTGGAATTCTCAGTACATACCACAAGGAACTGTCCTCGTCCCCTTGTACTGTATCATCTACTGTAATGGTATTTTTACTTTATGTTACGTTGCACGATAGTGAAATCATATGTTTTGCAGATAATTTATCTATGATAGAGATTCTTGGGGAAGAGGTGAAACGAAAAGGATCAGTCGGAACTTACAAGATGAATGAATGGTTGAAGCTAAAAAGTCATAAATTAAACTATAGTAAGAAAACTTCATGACCTCACATGGCAATCCTCTCATGAACCTGCAGGTTCCAAATTTAGGCAGAATAATTTGCCATCAAACCACAAATTGTGGTATTAAATAAATTTTATTTTGACTGTCCCGCTATAAACAGGTTGACAAAACAAAATATCTAGGGGAGACGATTGATCAATGCCCGGAATGGGAACCCCATATCATCGCACTAACAATGAAATTAAGGAAACTCCGAACCGAATACATAGGTGTATTACTCCAAGAATAATAAACCAAAAAACATTATTTCCTCAACTAAACTTATGGTAGGTATTATTGAATAACTCTTTACAAATAAATTTATAATGTAGTAGGTATAATTCTATTAAATAGAATTATACCTAAATAGAGCGCAGTATGTTATTAAATTGTAAATTTTTACGGTTACTCCGCAAACACAAGTAGAATTGCGTTTTTGTATTGAGTTATTCGCTTTGTGTGTATTATGATAATCATAATACATACAATGTGTGTATTTAATGTTTTTCACGAATATTATTTCAATATTATTGATTTGTTTGTTTCCACGACGATGTTTTTGCTCCAGTACCCGGCACTAGTTCTCTTCTTGGGAACTGTAGCATTAAATGCTAAATGTAGCATTAAATCCACAAATTTTGTGACTAATGTATATGCCTATGCAACAGAAGAAATAAATACTTTAAAAAAAAAAAAAGATATGGCAAAAACGTAAGTGGTCATGAAAAATTGATTATTTGAAACAGTTTTTTGTGTCTCCTGTAAAGTTGGGAAAAGTGAATTAGACGGTGTTGCTTCTCAATCGAGAAATTCTCTTAGTTTCCGCAATTTCAAGATCCACGTTGTCGAGGTTTATATTTCTCTTCGTGAATTTCCCCAAAAGCTACCCCTTCGTTGTTCTCATCTTGGTCGGCAAAGGGGGAGGAACAAACCGAGTATTGATCCCAGCTCGTATCGCCCGGAGATATCCACAGCCTCCAAAACCCTTCAAACCCCCCCACATCGTCCCAAACTCCACAATTGGAAGCCAAGACAATAACTTTCCACGTTACGAATTTTCAATAATTAAGTTTGTAGTTTTTTTTTCGGGAGAGACAACCGCCTAATCTCTTCTTAATGTAAACCCATTTCTTCTTAATGCGGATTTAATTGGTGAGAGGTGGTTGAAGGGGTCTTCAGTCAAAACCCTTCCATTACTTTTTTTTTCAGAAAGATAATTGTTAACTCGGTGTTAGTTAACCGCCAGGGTTCAAGTCGCTAATCTGAATTAACGAGGCGGAATTACGAGGTTAATTTCCACTTGGATTGTAACTCATCACGTTTTTTTCGGTGCATCAGGTTTGTACACCTGGGCTCTTTTCGGTGAAGTCGTCAGGTATTTAACCTCCTCGTTAGGTTTTTTTAGGGGGTGAAAGATTTGTGAGGGTTTTTATGCGCTGAATTGAATGCAACCAACTGCAGGCCGCTACGGTTTTTCGTTGGGCAGCTTCCATTTTCGGAGGGCACTGCGGAAGATATAAATTTAAAAAATATAAAATCCCCCCCCCCCCCGGTCGGAGGTTGTCTGGCGTAGCCAGCAGAGGGTGCCACTCTAGTCTACTATTTGGGAACTGCAGCCCAAGGAGGAAGAGAACGAGGAGAATCATCTTTATTCTAGGGAACTTCTAGAAGTCGGAAAAATGTGAAATTTGTCTTGAAAAAATTCAGCTGGGCTAGTAGATAACTTGGAAAGTCAGGAGGAGGAGAGGAAAATGTATTGGGCGAATGTGCACATTCAAAAACTGTCATGACAGTTTTCGAGGTTCCACCTAACCCCAAAGCCACAGGTTTGTGTCTTTTCGAAGGATTTTTACGGCTAGAAAAGTACTTACCTACAACAAACTACACTTGAGTAAAGAAGGGGAAATTTGGAAGTTATTTCAGCCTGGTTATCAATCGTTTTGGCGCTCGTTTGTGTGGCATGCGAATGTGTTCTTGATGTTTTTGCAAGTCATTTTTTGGGCGGTTTTTTGCTGGTTTGTATTGTGGGTGATTTTTTATTTATTCCTTCCAGGTAGGTTTTAACCCTCGTAACCAACCGGCGAAATGTCAATCAATTTCACGTTGTTTTATCCCAAGAGCATCCCAACACCCTTTGCGCACTGAGTAGGTTACGAGCGTGGTACTTTTACGTTTTAACTTTTACGCACGTTACTTTTACGGGCGCGGAACCTGCCGCTAAAGGGCGATGATGAGGACGATTCGAGGGTAAAAACCTTCCGATGTGGTAATAACGAGCTGAATACGCTACATGCCGGTAGGCCTGAAAGTCTTTTCTCATCTTTCTGGTCATCTCATTTCTTTAAGTCAAATAGGAAGCTAATGAAGTAGTGTTTACAATGATGAGGAATGTAATGGGTTTAGACTGCTGCTGTTTACGTTTCGCTAGGTTACTGCTGTTTTATCTCTCTATGTTTTCATCACTTTATCTGTCATTGGTTTCTGTACCTCAATCCAGCAACTAATAGAATAAAAAATGTGCACGCTGGCTTTTTTATCCATAGAGTACTGTACCGGCATATAGCTTTTTGGTCGTCGGTACCTACTGTACCGGCATACAGCTTTTTAGTCGTCGGTACTGTACCGGCGTATATCCTCTACCAAAATGTTATACCACACCGTTTAATTTGGCGTTCCTAAACATTTTTGTATTTGGGAGTCTTACGGCAAGACTCCAACCCTTTTCCACCAGTACCCTTCAATTGTTTTCGTCCTGAAAATATATCTGGGTCATTTCAAAATTTCGGTAACATTTATGTCACTGGAGCTTATTGGTAACAAATTTCGCTTAAATGCTTACAGACAATTTTTTTTTTAATGATTGGTATCTGGAAGCATTGTTATCATTCGTCATCCAGTAAAAATCGTGTTGTATTGCCCTGGAAAAAAAAGGTAAATTGCTGAATTCTCACTTCCTAGTGTTGTCACAAGGTAGAGGTACTGAACTTCAGCTGAGCTTGAAGTATATCAAATGAATTTTTCGAGCGACCAAACTTGAGCAATTCTGAAGGATCTGATGTCTAAATTCGATATTCACCAGGAATTCGAAAATTTCATAAATCTAAGTCCCATAAAAAGTTGATTTTAAGAAAGTCACTAGGGTTTAACCTCACTTCCTAGTCTATTTTGAAAGTGGCCGCCAAACAATGGGAAAAGGGAGTTTCCGTGTTGCTCTGAACTCATTGCCAACACTGATCCCAGATAGAAGAGATGGTGTGGTTGTGGAGGTTCCAGATCTTTCTTCAGTTAGTTGTTTAAATGTGAGAACCTCGGAAAGCTGCTCTCTATTTTTATTCGTTCTCACTACCTAGCCACATGCATTCTACTACTGGTAAGTCTATTTTAATCATGGATTGTACCCTAGATGTAGTGAGGTTGGAAGTTTTGATGAATGTTTTGAATCCACTCGATTTCACTGTCGTCATCACGTTTGCTTACCATGAAAGGGCAAAACCTCACTCTCTAGCACCTCACTTCCTAGATTTTTCGAAAAGTTAGGTATTCTAGAGAGTGAGATTAAAATCTAGGTTGTGAGATTTCGAATGTTTTTGGGTTTTAAAACCCCCATTCCAGTTGCAACTCCCTTATTTTAAATGCAGCTAAGCTACCTCTTAGCCCAGTAGGTATTGAGGATTCTGTGGGTACTGAGTTTGCTTAATTTATTTCAGAAACATGAAACCATGAAAAAAAAACCGGCCGAGCTGAAAGCTTACAAGAAAGAAGCGGCTAAAAGGAGATGAGAGAGGATTAAGAACGACCCCGTACCACATGCAACACATTGGGACATTTTAGGTCTTTAGTCCCCCCCCCCCCCACATTTCATACCCTCCCCTTTCCCTCTTCTGTACTCCCCTCTATCTACAAATTACAATTTAGTGTAAAGCATAGAAATTAAGAGCCACTCAGCTGATCCAGACCCTGGGCATTGTCAAGCAAATGTCTTAAAGAGGCTACATACGAAATTACAGCTTCCTAGAGTGTAAAGCATAGAAATTAGCTTCAAGAGCCACTCAGCTGATCCGGACCCTGGGCATCGTCAAGTAAATGTCTTAAAGAGGCTACATACGAAATTACAGCTTCCTAGATTGTAAAGCATAGAAATTAGCTTCAAGAGCCACTCAGCTGATCCGGACCCTGGGCATTGGCAAGTAAAATTTACGACATTTAATGTCTTAAAGAGGCTACATACGAAATTACAGCTTCCCAGAGTGTAAAGCATAGAAATTAGCTTCAAGAGCCACTCAGCTGATCCGGACCCTGTGCATCTTCAAGTAAATTTCCTAAAGAGGCTGCATACGAAATTCCTAGAGTGTGCATAGAAATTACCTATTAAAATGATTTACCCACCGCTTCACAAATCAAACCGTTCTCGCAATATTCGGATCACCTGCTATGAATCAAATCATCGATACACCAGCTACATTTCCCTAGCAACTCCGTGAGCAATTTTTCGTAACGTTTTTTAGGTTGCCATAGCAAAGGCATAACGACGCTCAAGTGAACATTGAAGCTACACATGCACAGCTGACTGCATATCAACTGGAGTTGGAACGGTTTCGGGTAGGGAGGACCTTGCGGGGGGGGGGATGGTTGTGTTCTCAAGGTGGATCAGACATGTCTGACTCCAAAATGTCAAAAATCTAAAAGCCGAAATTGTCTCGCCTGAGTTGGAAGATTTTGACGGAGAGGTTGGGTGAGGATGAGCGGACGACAGAGGGACCGCCGATCCCTTCCAATGCGTCATATTCTTCCCAAATTATCAGAATATGATATTATTAAATTAAACTCGCCATCTAAATTCGCTCATCGTCGGAAGTCGGTTTTTTGGGATTACGTTTTAAAATTCGGATCTCTCTAAGGAACCAGCCTGATTATTTCTCACTTCCTAGACTCTTACCTCACTACCTAGATAGTTGATTTTATTGAAAACGGTGTATCCATGCTCACGTAAATGATTATGTGTGCTCACTTAGGAAACATACTAAGAGACCCTTACATTATGCTATAACGTAGAAAAAAAATTTTTCCTGATGCATTTTTTCCAGAAAAATGAAAGCCCAAATGTTACCGAAATTTTGAAATGACCCATCTATACTTGTCCTAACCGAAATTAAATGTCTACGAATTATTGTGTCTTTAATTCGAGGGGTATTGAGGTACCTGAGGATTTGTCTGGCCCTCGAAAAACATTCACACAGACGGGAAAATGATTACACGTGGTGAAGATTCGTGGGTGGGGTGTGTTTTTTTGAGAGGGTTTTAACACCTATTCATTACGGAGGGTTTTTGCTCCTTCGCCGTGTTATTACCACATCGGGAAGGTTTTTACCCTCGAATCGTCATCATCATCGCCCGTTTAGCGGCAGGTTCCGCGCTCGTAAAAGTAACGTCGGTGATTTTCCTTGCGCCAGATATGTTTTTTAGTGGATTTCATTTTTTACGTGGCGTCTCAATAAGTTGTATACCTACTCAGTGCGCAAAGGGTTTTGGGATGCTCGTGGGATAAAACAACGTGAAATATGCGGTGGGATTTTTTTTTTTTACATTTTCATACTTTTTCTAAAAATCTAATAGAGAGTTCCTATAGAAACATCCGAGATACGTCGACCGTTAATTTATATCGCCGTAAGGGATTTGTCTAGGGGGAATCAAAGAAAAGCTAACTTCACATATCACCGTAACAGAGATACGGTGTTATCAAAAGTCACGCTAAATTTAAAGTGCCGCTATTTACCTTATATTGTTCGAAATTAACGGCGTTATCCTTAAGACCGTAAGCTTATCGCCGTATCTTTACGGCAATAACGTTCGACGTTAGGCATAAGGACGTAAGTTATCGCCGTTATTTCTGCGCATGCGCGAAATCTCGAGTTACGTCGACCGTAACTCATCACCGTTAGGCAAAAAGTGGCTTTAGGAACTCTCTAATTCCTTATCTATATTTCCACGAATTGGTTTATTATTCCTGGGAATAATTTGTGCTCAGAATAAAAAATAATTTCTTAACATACGAAAAAATAAAAATAAAAATTCTAAAAGGCACACCTGTGCAGACAGGTGACATTATAAGGATCACTAGTTCGTTGAGGGGACAATTATTTGATTACCATTTAGAATATTGTTGAGGGGTGAGGGGGAGGAGGGAGGAAAATCGATAAAACTCCCTTCTCGATTAGCACTCGAAGGACCATCTGACATAAAAGCTCTTATCGGGTTGATCCTCGACGATCCGGAGAAGGCAAACAGCGACATATAATGGGAGGGATCGTATGTACGAGAGAGGGTTGGGGGTGTGTGAAATCCGCTATCAAAGGGTACCATGTAGCAGGAGGGAACGTGAGGCCACTTTGCATTTAAATCGACCGGGACAAATGGAGAAATTCCCATCGGGCGTGCGGTTTGATTAGCCTAATTGACTGTCATGGGAAGTTGGGGGGGGGGGGGGGGGGGATTCGAACCCGAGGCTGCTGCGGAATGATGCGTAAAATCCCCAAAACGGGCGGAAAAAAGGTGAAGAGAAACTGGTTGTTAGAAACTGTTTTCGTATCCTAAAGCTTTTTTTTTTTCAAGAACTTCAAGGGTCTCAAATCACTAGAAACCGATTTTTTTTTCCAACCAGAGCTCTTCAAGAGGTTCTCAAAGCAGCAGAAACCGGTTTTCTGCAGCCACAGCTCTTCGAGGGGCCCTCGAAGTTGCAGAAACGGGTTTTCAATCAGCAGAAACCGGTTTTCTGCAACCACAGCTCTTCGAGGTAACAGAAACGGGGGTTTCAATACGCAAAAACCGGGTTTCTTCTCGTACAGTTCTTCAAGGGGCTCTGAAAGTAGCAGAAACAGGTTTTCACTCAGCACGAACCGGTTTTCTGCACGTCCTTCTCTTCGAATTCGAAGCTCTTAAGAGCTCTCATAGAAGCAGAAACTGATTTTCAATGAGCAGAAACCGACTTTCTGCTATCACAGCTCTTTTAGGGGCGCTAAAGGTTGCAGTTAACTGCATATTTAGGGGCTCTAAAGGTTGCATATTTAAAACCTGTAATTACAGGTTTTAAATATGCAAAAACCGGGTTTCTGCAATATGAGCTCTTTGAGGGGCTCTCGAAGAGGCAGAAACAGGTTTTAAATGTGCAGAAACCGGTTTTCTGCTCGTACAGCTCTTCGAGGAGCTCTCAGGGCAGCAGAAACATATTTTCAATGAGCATAAACCGGTATTCTGCAATCTCAGCTGAGACATAGCTCTTCGAGGGGCTCTCAAGGCGGCAGGAACAGGATTTCTATGAGCAGAAGCCAGGTTTTGTGAGAAGGAACTGGTTGTCTGTGTGCAGGCGCCAGAATGCGTGGTAATGAGGAGTCGATTTTAAATTGAGCAAATGAGAGAAAAAACGATAAATCCCAACAACATGGAACCAACAAAACTGCATCAAACAATACAACAGATTTCGATAGCTTTCATTTCGCTGAATCACTCTCTACCTCTTCTTGCAGCCGCTTTTCCTCCGGTCGTCATCCTATCGCGCCATCTTCGTCGTTAAAAACCGATTGTTTTCGCACCGCACCGAACCTGAAAGAACGCGAATGTTACCATTACTTGGAAAAAAAAAAAATCCTCCTTCGACGAGATGGCAAAATCGCAAAGACGACACTTATAGTCGGAGGTTGAGAGGCGCTAATTGCATCGTAAAACTCCGCCGCAACGACTTTACAACGATAAATTGAATTTTATTAGGGAATAAATTTTCGTTCTCGATGAAAGCTCAATTTCGACCGTCGGGCGTGACGATCAAATTTTTTTTGGTTTAATGTTTAACGTTTTTGACGGCTGTTGAGACGGTTTCGATTTTGAAAATGCTCCTAATTGGATGAGACGTTTTTTATATTTGACGGTACAGGGTGAGCGATTCAGCGTCCGAAATTGATGTAAGTGAGTCGTCCAAAAGCCACTTGGTCACATTTTCGGCTAATTAGAGATAACTAGGTATTGTTTTCTTCAACCCCACCGTCCGCCATGTCCTATTGTCCTGTTTCAAAACCGACTACTGGACTTGAAAAAAGAAGTACCTATAGTTGAGGGATTTTCAAAATAAATCCTAAATGAATTTAATATCGTTACAAATTTTAACGAATATCTCAAATGGGTTGTGAGTACATGAAGGCTTTCGAAATTGGACGAATCAAGTAATTAAATTTTTTCGCTCATTTCTCCTCTTTTAACTCATTCCTTCTCTCTACATTCATTCCCGGACCCGGCCAGCTATCGCCCAATCAGCTTGCTACCTCTGCTGGGGAAGCTGTACGAGAAAATTCTCCTCAAGAGGTTAGAGAGTGCTCTTCAGGTCTCATCAATCATCCCGGACCATCAATTTGGGTTCAGAAGCGATCATTCCACGACTCGGCAACTACACAGGGTTGTTGACTACATCCTGCATGGCTATGAACGGAAGAAGTATGTATACTGCAGCAGCCTTTCTGCAGAAAGGATGTAGCCATCCATGGATGTACAGTCGGCGTTTGATAGAGTTTGGCACGATGGACTCCTCCTAAAAATCCGACCATTCCTCCCGAATTCCCTGTTCCTCTTCCTCAAGTCATTCTTGAGTGGAAGAACGTTTAGGGTGAAAATCGGCGAGGAATATTCGTCGTTCAAGACAATCAGCGCGGGAGTTCCACAAGGATCGCTTCTCAGCCCGCTTCTCTACAACGCCTACTAGTCCAGTTCCCAGAGGATTTCACCTTACAAAAGGTGGGGTAGAAGATTTTATTTTTTTATTTCGTTTTAATGGGTATAAAGAGTAAAATATAAAAAATGTGACTAAATCTGGGCTCGGCACAACTTTTGGTAGCCGAAAAACCTCGAAATTTTCGGACATCTTTCGGTTTTTTCGTAATATCTCAAAAAGGAGTGGTTCTAGCGAAAAACAGCCCCTATACAAAGTTGTAGAGCATTAAATTCCCTACAAATGTCATATATAACTTTTTCTTCTACAACCAATAGGGAGCGAGCTACAGCATCTCAAAGATGGACCATTTTTCTCAAAATGGTAAAAAAGCCAAGTAACGCCTTCTTTTGTGTGTGTTATTGCGACCCATGCATTCTTTGATTCTATTTTTGACTTATATTTCTCCAGGTTCTCCAGACCCTCCTCTCTAACCCCCCCCCCCCCCCCCCCCCCCCCGGGGGGGGGGGGGGCGCAAATTGATAACTGACGAGGAATGAGTAGGCATATGGAAACCCTCACAGTCCAATGCCATGTGAGAAAAAGCACTTCAACCTATTCGCCGAGCTTTCGCATTGTTTTAAAGCTTCACCAGGGCCTAAAGTGAAACAAAACTGTGGTGCTTAGCAGAAAATTCGAAATAGGCGTTATTGTTATGAAAATGAAGTAGAATGATCTATAACTTTTCTGTGAGCCCCCCCCCCCCCCCCCCCCCCCCTATCACAAAATTAATCACCAACTAAAGGAATAAAGGAGACAAGACAAGTTGTAGATGGTGGCTACCTACTCCATAAAGTGGTTTGGCAGAAAAACGCCTCCTTCAGTGCCATAGCACAAAGTTACTCCTCATTTCTGACGAGGCATTACGGATCTGAGGTAGCAGTTATTTTTGATGGGTACCCCGCAGATTACGCCGGACACAGATCCACACTTCTCCTGATGTGATCTTTGACAAAACCACAATCAACGCAGTTGCTCAAGACAAGTTTCTGTCGAACGCCAATAACAAGATCAGGTTAATTGAGCTACTCCAAACAGAGTTCGTGGATTGTGGAATTCAAGTCAATCAGGCACGTGAGGATGCTGACAGACTCATAGTGGAAACCGCCATAGCCAAGGCCCAGCAATGTGATGCTGTGGTGCTGGTTGGGGAGGATGTTGATCTCCTTGTGTTCATGACAGGGCTTTGGCAGCAGTACAAGAATTTATTCTTCCTGAAGCCTGGGAGAGGTAGTGCAAATGATGGCCTGATTCCACAGCATGCAACGAAGGACCCAGCACACAAAAGCCTACTTGAAAGTGTCTCGTGCACTTGCAGATCTGGATGTCAGCGAGCCTGCTCGTGCGTCAAAGCCGGGATGAAATGCTCCAGCATCTGCAAGAAATGCAGAGGCACCGACTGCGACAATGTCCCACTGTACTCCTCCGACCTGGACACAGATGGTGAGGAAGAGGATGATTCATTCACCTCATCACCCATAGATGAGGTCTACGAGGACCCACCCATCATGGCACCTGTTCGTGAGGAACCAGGAGCGTCGAAACGACTAAGAAGGAAGTGAAGTGAAAGGGGCTTTCTTGAAGGGGGGTTATTACAAATAATTTTTAAACAAATGAAAAAAACTTCTCTGTTAACTTCTCTTTTCATTGGCCAATTTTTCAATGTTTTAATTGTAATTAAATTCTTCACTTGTTTAATAACAGTTTTTTCCATACACACGTTTTCTCACTCTCTTGTCTCCTTAATTCCTTTAGTTGGTGATTAATTTTGTGATAGGGGGGGCTCACAGAAAAGTTATAGATCATTCTACTTCATTTTCATAACAATAACGCCTATTTCGAATTTTCTGCTAAGCACCACAGTTTTGTTTCACTTTAGGCCCTGGTGAAGCTTTAAAACAATGCGAAAGCTCGGCGAATAGGTTGAAGTGCTTTTTCTCACATTGCATTGGACTGTGAGGGTTTCCATATGCCTACTCATTCCTCGTCAGTTATCAATTTGCGCCCCCCCCCCCCCCCCGGGGGGGGGGGGAGGGTTAGAGAGGAGGGTCAGGAGAACCTGGAGAAATATAAGTCAAAAATAGAATCAAAGAATGCATGGGTCGCAATAACACACACAAAAGAAGGCGTTACTTGGCTTTTTTACCATTTTGAGAAAAATGGTCCATCTTTGAGATGCTGTAGCTCGCTCCCTATTGGTTGTAGAAGAAAGAGTTATATATGACATTTGTAGGGAATTTAATGCTCTACAACTTTGTATAGGGACTGTTTTTCGCTAGAACCACTCCTTTTCGAGATATTGCGAAAAACGTCCGAAAATTTCGAGGTTTTTCGGCTACCAAAAGTTGTGCCGAGCCCAGATTTAGTCACATTTTTTTATATTTCACTCTTTATACCCATTAAAACGAAATGAAAAAATAAAATCTTCTACCCCACCTTTTGTAAGGTGAACCCCTTTTTTGGTCTCTGGGAACTGGACTATACTGCCATGATATGACTTCCCTGGTACGTGTGACACGCTTCTGGCCCAGTTTGCAGACGACACAGGAATACTCGCTTCAGGAGACACCGTCATGGAGGCAAGATGGCAACTGAAGAGACACTTGGCCAAAGCTGAAGAGTGGCTCAACAAAAGGAAGGTGAAGGTCAACCCAACCAAGTCCTCTCTCATCACCTTCACGCTAAGGCCAGGAACGGTCGGCAACGGTCTCTCCATGTTTTTTTCTTATGTTTATCAATGACTTGGCTTATCAGTTTCCAGACTCGAAGACAATATTCTTATTTGCTGATGATATAACTAGCTTGGCGAGGGGAGCTTCATGTACTGAGCTTAGGCATGATTCTTTAAACAGATCAAAGATTATCGAAAGTTGGTGCTCGGCCAATGAATTAATTTTAAACAAAAGTAAAACCCAGACTCTGGAATTGGGTCTAAACAGGCGCCTGGACCAATCGGTAAATTTCCTGGGCTTGATGGTGGATAATCGTCTCTCGTGGCTTTCACATGTTGAGGTATTGTCGCCTAAGTTATCATCCGTTATTTACATGGTTAGGAGATTGAAAGGAATAGCGTCCGACCAGGTCCTGCTTTCGGTTTATCATGCTTGCTTTGCCAGTAGAGCCTCCTATTGTATCATCGCTTGGGGCAATTCCAATCATGCGTTAACCATATTTAAACTTCAAAAGCGAGTCATCAGAATAATGGCCAATCTATCATGGGGTCAGAGTTGTAGGGGCTCTTTCACTCGTTTAGGAATTCTTACTATTCCTAGCACTTATGTATTGGTTGTGTTAAACCATGTAAAGTCCAATTCTTCGTGTCTGCCCATGGTTGCTGACTCGCACCAGCATAATACTCGCTCCCGGGGTGATGTCATCATCCCTTTCACCCGCCTCTCTAATGCCCAACAGAACGACCCAATACAGGTGGGCTCCCGTATGTTCAACTCCCTACCCCACCATGTTCGGGATTTACCAGCTAAATCCATCTATAAGTACGTGAAGTCCCACCTGGTAAAAGAAGAATTATATTCTCTAGAGGAATTTTTCAAGATCAAATGGCCTGTGGTGAATTAGTCTTCATTGTCTTGTCATGTATTTTCTTGTCATTGTCTTGTGCACGGCCATTCATTGTTTTGTACATCTGCAGTCGAGTTGATGCTATTTTCTCTGTCATTCCCATTATTACAGTCAATATAATCGGCCCTATAGCCAGTCAGCTTATTCTGTATGTTCTAACTTTTGACTTTTGCTCTGTCATTATTTGGCTTTGGCAAATAAAATAATTCTTGATTCTTGATTCTTGATTCTCTGGTGGTTACTTCCAAGGAACAGTCAAGTTCGGTATCTAGGTTTGACCCTAGACCGTAGACTAACTTGAAAGTACCACATTAAGAACGTCAGAGACGCTATGAAAAAGAGGACCTTCCCATGCTGGCCAATGCTGAATTGGAGATCCAAGCTGAGCTTGGAGAACAAGAAGCTCCTTTACACGGCTCTCATAAGAGGACTTATGGACTTATGGCTGCGAGATCTGGGGTACAGCCTGCTACACTTCCTCACAACAGATTCAGCGACAACAAAACAAGATCATCCGTTCCATAACAGGTGCCCCGTGGTACGTGAGAAACGACGTGCTCCGGGAAGACCTCCAATTATCCACGATTCAAGAGACCATCACTACACAATACACAAAACTGGTGGAGAAGGCCGAAGGGAACACGAATCCATGCGTCGCGGCAATAACAGATCCACCAGGTTTTGCGGCAAGACTCAAAAGGAGACATCTCAGACATAATCGTATCACTACTCTCACTCCACACAACAACCAAGACATCCCATCCCAATCAAAATAACAGAACAACCCATCCAAAGTCAAAGTCAAAAGTTTTTTATTTTCTCCACTAGCTTCGATGAGCTTTTTGGATGGGTTGTTCTGTTAGTTTGATTGGGATGGGATGTCTGCGTTGTTATGAGCAGTGAGAGTAGTGATACGATTATGTCTGAGATGTCTTCTTTTGAGTCTTGTCGCAAAACCTGGTGGATCTGTTATTGCCGCGACGCAACCCATCCAAAAAGCTCATCGAAGCTAGTGGAGAAAATAAAAACTTTTGACTTTGACTTTTGATGAAATTTTAGAATAATTTGTGTCCTTGTTTATTTAAGGTACCTGGTCAGCAGACGATGTTTCTTTCCGTCATGTTAACATCGTGTGATTGATACGAGCAACCTTTTGGGGAAATATGTATGTGGCTCGTTAAGGTTCGGACCGGGTTAAGGGTTGAAAAATTAACTTCCTTCAGGCTGCCCCCCCCTCCCCCCCCCTTCAACTCGTTACGAGTAACAACGAACTGTTGCACTTCGTTATGGGCACCCCGAAAGTTAATTGGGAGGGTGGCATCGTGAAGGGGCGGGTGGGGGGAATTCTATTCTCATACGTAACGGGCGTCAAAATGATAACGAGCCGCAGGGCCGTCTCTTGTTTCCTAATGCCCTTGTGAAGGTGGTGAGGGGGGAGGGTTGGGGGTAAAAGTAAAAACCTTCGCGTCCGTATCCCAGAGTGGTTTTTTTTTGCGCGGAGGAGGAGGGGGTGCACGTGTCAAGTGACGTCAGGAGGGGGCACGTGTCCGGGTGCTTCATATTGCGGGATACTCTCTTTTTCGCGGGGTAAACAACGAAACGGCACGTGAACGTTAATAAGTTTCGAGGAGAGCCCAAGTTTCGGTGTGGTATGAGTTGTGGAGGGGGGGGGGGGGGTGCGGCCTCCGCCTAACATCTCTAACCCCCTCCCCAATTCCTGTAACGAGATGCCACCGCTAAAAACAAAATCGCTGCAAATTTTACAAAAGGGTTTATTATTCATTGACATAGGTTACTGTGCAGAAATTTGAATCTGTCAATGAAAAAAATTTAATAAAAAAAATTTTGTTTTTGATTTTTGTTGTTTATTCACTACTCATAACAACCAAGACATCCCATCCCAATCAAACTAACAGAACAACCCATCCAAAAAGCTCATCGAAGCTAGTGGAGAAAATAAAAAACTTTTGACTTTGACTTTGACTTTGTTTTTTCAAAAAACATTTTTTTCAAAATTTTGTTGTTTTTTACTTGAAAAATATTTGACCTCCTGGGATCCATCAAAAATCTATAAAGTCCATAAAGGCCCTATAGATTGCAACAGTGAAATATGGGATCGTTGCGGGACCCCAAAAAATGGATTCTACGTCCAAAAATCCTTCGAAAACGCCACCTAACTCGATCCCATAGCCAAAAGCGTTAAAAAAAACCCTCTTTTAGCCCAATAGCGCCCCATGGGTTTGGGCGAAATACGGAAATCGGGCTGAAAACCTTGCGGGCACAACTAGATGGTAAACCGAGTATTTTGTACAAATTTCAGATTTAAAAAAAAATTCTTACTGCCCAAAACGGCCCGGACGGCGGACGGACATTTCGGATTTGGAATGTAGACTCGTTGAAACGGATAATGTCAAATTTTGAGGCCGATCGGAGTCGTCGACCTCCGTCGCGAAAACAGGTGTATTATTCCAAAAATAATAAACCAAAATACGGTAGGGTCCAGATCAGGGCGGTGCGAAGGTGAAAGAATGCGGAAACGAATAAATAATTGGTGGAAACGACGGAGAAAGCGAGGGAATGAAATGAAATAGGGGTTTCCAGGAAATCGTGACGTTTTTATAGAATACGAATTTAGCGTGCAAACGACTGCGAGGGAGTGAAGGATTCCAGAAGACAGTAACCAAAATTTGGTTTAATTTAATGCTGCAGAATTTAATAGTCCCCCCTCCCCTCCACAACCTATCCAGAGCATGGGATTTCCAAGCTAAAATGGGGAAATAGTGAGGAAATTGTTGACAATTTAGCGGATTGTTGATAATTTAACGGAATGGGGAAAAAAAAGGAAAAGTGAGGGAATGAGCTCTTTTATCTTTGCAGTCTTATCAGAGGACCATCACGGGAGCGCCGCGCCGATTTTTATTACGTTTTTATTACGCGGGCGAAGACCCCCCCCCCCCCCCCTTCACGCACAGCACAAATTACGGCCGCAGTTGTATGCTAATCGACGGTGCAGGTAGGTGCATGGCCCGGGGGGGGGGGGGGGGGGGTGTAAGGTAGATATGAAGGATGGTATGCTAATTGGGGCTGCGGCCTCTTCGGAGATTTATTAACGGCAGGGGAAAAAAACGAAACCCCGTCATATTTTATAGAAGCCCTCCGTACGACGAGACGTTTTCTTTTTGTTTTCGGCGAGCCACCGTAATGAGGGACGGAGTTGAACATTGTCTGGAAAAGGAGCGCCGATTTCGATGAGATATCCTCGATGGTTTAAATGCGACGTGTAGAGCGCAACAAACGCCGTGAACGGCTCGGAACGTGCTGTTGTACCTTCGACCGCCCGTCGCGGTCGTCGGAGGTCCCTTTGACGCCTCCGCACGTGTCCTCAATCAGGTAGCGGAGCCACTTGACGCCACAAACCCCCGCGGCGCGGAGCCCCGGGGTGCCACATGAAGACGGCCCGGCGACGAGGCAATTTGATGAAGACGTGGCTCCGTTTCCGGAACTTGGATTTCGAGTTCCCCCAACAGACAGCGATCCCCTCCTTCAGGGGGGGGGGGGGGGGGGGAGAATTCGCCTTCCTCAGGAAAAACGGCCCTAATCGAATAACATTCGTCCTAAAGGGATCAACCAGAAGGGTGGGGAGCCACGAAACGCGATTAAACCGCCAAAAGGGATTATCCGCGGTACGGGATTAGGGTGCAAAGCAAACACGTGAAGGTCGGTTTTCCGCAAAATGCGCACTCCCGGGGGAAATCAAGCGGGTTACGGCGGTACCCAAACCGCTCAAATGAAGACGACATGTGGAGGAGGAGGTAAATCAGCAGAGAAGTGAATGAAGCGTGAAATCAGCTGACAACTAAATCAGACTAATTTTTCATTATCACCTCCAGCATTAATGACGCTTTTCGGATATTTTGCTTGTAATGGGAAGTGAGAGTAGTGATTTGATTATTTGTTTATTATCAATACCTACCTAATAGGTCAAAGGTCAAACTTTTTTATTGTTAATAATAAACTTAAAAATAATACCTAATAAAATATATAAAGATACATATAAAAATTTACCTAATAATAAAATGAATACCTAATTTAAAAAAATAAAATTAAAAAAAAAACAAATGAATAAAAATAGAATAAACAAATATAAAATCAATAATAAGAGAATAAGAAATAAAAAATATGAATACAATAAAAAAGTAAAAAATATTTAAAAATATGTAGGAAAATAAGAAAATATTTAAGAAAAGTAAAAATAAATAAATTCGGTAAATAAAAAATATAAAAATAAAATAAAATAAAAATATAAAAATAATAAGCAGTAGTACGGTAGTAGTAGTAGTAGTAGTAGTATAATATTATTAGATTATTATTTTTATAGTATTTTTGTACCTAATTGATTATTTTTGTTATTTTTTATTATTACCTAGTTGTTTATGCGCCGTTAAATAAAATTTTAAAAAACCTCAAGAATTGTATGTCAAAAAAGTATCGAGATTCTTGGATGAATCGATACTTTAGGATTCTTTTTTCTACCGATGTATCGGAGAATCGATTAAAAATTTCGAGAATCGACCCGATTCTTTCATTTTGAAGGACCACTAAATGTTTCAAATTATGTTAAATGTGTAAAAAGGTTTTTGACAATTAGACAACCAATCCCTAACCTTGGAAATGTTACAATGTAACATTTCCAAGGTTACAATATGTCATATTAGAAAGCTTAGAAAGAAACTAGGTTGACGATTTAATTAGGTAGGTACATTTTTGTAGTCATTCAATTTTGTCAACAGAATGCACTGTGAATCGTTTCGGAATTAAAAGAATGATTCCATTAGGAGAAGGTTATGGTAAATGCATTATGACACGTTTTGGAATTAGAGGAAGAATCGATGCTTTTATATAAATCGATACGATTTTTTCCAAAAAGATCGATACGATTTAAATCGATTCTTTTTGAAGAATCTGCCATCCCTACTAAAGTAAGAACTAGCTAGGGAAAAGTGGCCTCCGTGGATCAGAGACGAGAGATAATACTTAATCACTAAGTTAAATAAGTTTTGTTGGGCATTCATTACACTGCTCAATTTTAATGTAGCGTTATACCTAACGCTTATAAAAATATAACCATTTGATGTTGTTACCCTAATAAAATGCTGAAAGAAAAGTAATTAACCTTTTAATTATCTATTTGATCAATCTAGGCATTTTAATAATTAACTTATTCGATTCGTTTCAAAGGGCACTCAGGCCCTTTGAACCCAACTCCCTTTAATTAGGGCTCGGATAAACATGCGAAAATTTCTTTCATGTAATCGGAATTTAGAGAATTTTTAAAATGGGTCTGCAGACCAGGAATTCAATTTCAAAAAACCCAAAATTGACCGTCAGTAGATTTCAGTTCGCCGTTACTCGTCAAGCGTTCATTCTAAACCGTGTTTTGAAAAGAAGAAAAAAAAAAGTCCGAATGGTCGAGATTCAAAAAATTCTCCTCTTCAGCGGGCCCCTCACCCCCCACGCCCGAATTAGAAACGATACCCGAGAGAAAATCGTTCTCCCTAAGGCATTTTCACGATCCTGAATCTTATGAATGCCAGATGAGGGACACCCCGAGAGGGAATTTTTTTCTGCAGGATCACGCCGCCGGTAAGTAGCACCAATTATGTTGTTTTTTTTCTACAACCACAAACGGTAGCCTCAGAAACTGCTTTACAATCACAATCCGAAAATGACCCCTACAAAAAAACAAAACAAAAAAATCAAATCCGGGCTTCTGGTGTTGAAGGGAAAAAACTTCTGTCATTACACGGTAGTCGATCATTACGTGGGTTTTATTCAAATCCGTTTTGCTTCTCTCTCGAGCTTTTTTTTTTCTCTCGAATGACCCGAAAATTGGGCTTCGTATGGAAATGCCTGAAATACCTCCGGGATTTCTCACCGTATGGAAATCGTCAAATTAAAAGATGGTTTTTTTGTCGGAATTTAAAGAGGCTCATTTTGAGATCTCGAAATGGGAATATCGTGCGTTTTGGTTTTTGAAGGAGGGAAAAATAATTCAAGCGCTGCAGTGGAATTGGTTTCAATTAGAATTTGACTTTGAATAATTATGGTTTGGTAGTATCAATAAACTTTTGTCTTTAAAAAGGTTTTTTAAATTTTTTCATTATTATTGCCTATTTTTTAAATATTTTTTCCAATATTTAAGTAGGTAAGCTATCTGTTAAAAAAAAAAAAAAAAAAAAAAAAATCTATAAAATAGTCTGATGATGATCTAGTATTCTCGAGGCATTAAAGGAAACCACACGAGTATTACCTCGATCAAGATAATCCCGTTCCCTCGTGAAATGCTCGCCTCGTTCTGGATCTGGTTAATTGCTCGGGTTATCTTCTCGTCTGTGTAACTCAACTGTAATTTCTCGGGAAGATAATCGGTCTGACATAAGGCGGAAGAATGGCAGATTATGACCGAAGGCAAAACCGAGCCATTTTCCGTTATTAAATTTATTTGCGTTAATTTATACTGTAACAACAATATCCCCTACTAATGAACGTAGGGACGTATCCAAAGTGGTATTCTAAAATTATAATTGTTTTGGGCCTAATTTTAAGGCCAATCGTCAAAAAGAGTAGCGAAAATGAGGCCGACGTGAAAAAAAATGTTTTTGGAGTGCAGAATCCGAATCTGAAGATATCCAACAAATTCGGCTTATGCGTTTTGAGATATTCGCTAAAACTTCCAAAATTGTAGCACGTTTTTCTGTTTTTTGCTTTTAACGCCGAAACTATGCGTTCTACGGCAAATGTTTCCATTATCAAAATGAAAGAGCATTAAATTTTCTGCCAATCGCGCTAGTCAACTTTCATTTTTGACCCACTAGTACAGGAGTCACTAGTACTTCTTTTCTAAAATACACCTGCTTCTGAAATTAGGTACTGCTTTTTGATTGTAGATGCAAGGGATACCTTCTAAAACCGTTAGACTTGCATAAGAAAATGAAAATAGTCGCTTTAAGGATGAGTACTAACGAAAATGAGGAAAACGGTAAGTCTTCAACGCGCTCTAGCTTCTGTATTGACTCAAAAATCAAAGCTGACTAGTGCAATTTGTAGAAAATTTAAGGCTCTTTCACTTTGATACCAGTGACTTTGGTCGCAGAACGCAGTTTCGGAATTATAGGCCGGGACCATGGAGGAATAGAGAGGAGAGCTCACTCTGTGTTAAACCGCGTTCCCAAAACGCCAACCCAGTGATGGAACGGCGGGGGGATTGCGACTGCAGCGTGACCCCTACGAGACGTAGTGAACTTTGAAGGTGGTAAGTTACCAAAACTGAACCAGAAGATGGCGCCCTGCGAATTCCGACGTGTCGTTTGCATTCACAGTGTACACAACTACACAATCAATTTCTATCAATCAACTACACAATCTATTCCTCCATGGGCCGGGACAAATCGCAGTGCCAAAATTTTGGAGTTTTTTGCGATTGTCTCAAATCGCACAAGCCGACTTTGTTGCTTTGCGTTTGTTGCGAATTTGTTGCTCTTCATATTCGGATTTAGCACCCCAAAAATAGAATAAGACTTACAACTCCAACGAACTATAAGCATCTTTATTATGTTTTGTTACCTCCCAAAACCTTAATAATCATGATTGTAATAATTCATCAGCACGAAAGTAGCAAGGTGTTGTACTTGGGAAGCTTTAACCTCTAGATTTTTATTTATCTATAGTTTTAGTTTTCTTGATGTAGATTTCATGGCCGTACCGGTTGCATGCGATGGTTACCTTTTCCATGACGGATTGAAGATGATGTAGGGAGCCAGTGTCGTCTGCATATCGTTGGTTATCACAAATTGTCCGTTGATATCCTCATATTGGCTTCCAAAATTCATTCCTCAAATATGGCTACAGGTAAAGAGCCTTGCATGATTTTTTTGCCGGCAGTTCATCGTCGACTCTGATTCTAGCAGTTTACTTCCAGTATAAGTTTACAAAAATGTTTTTGTTGATGGCCACGAAACGTTGACTGAGTGTTGATCCCGAAGAGTGCTTCTCGAGTAGACCTTTTTCGAGACGCTAGCGCTGAACGCCAGTTTCCTATTTGCAACCTTCCTTGTGTCAAGTTGTGAGTTGTTTGTAGTGTCGTAGTTAACATTTCGGAGTTTTTTTTATTTCATTGTTCTCTCAAAAGAAAAGAAACAAGTGTGCGGGGACTACAATACCCAACGTGGCCCATCGAGTGCAATTTCGTGAAGTTCACTTGACATAGACATGCCAGGAGCAAAACGTCCTCATCTCGAACCAAGTGACGGCTCTGAAACGCTTCTTGCAAGTAAAATCCATCTTCAAAATCAACGTCTATAACCCCTCAGAAGACCCATCAGAAGCCCTACATACTTGAAAAATCCATAAATCGATTCTGTCTACAGAAGTTCGTTGAAAACGACAACTTACTCGACACCCTGGATCAAATCCTTCAAAATATACGTCTATGCACAGTCTGAAGGAACATGCATTATGAAGTATGCATAACATGGCAAAGAAAAAAATACTAAAAAAATATTAAGAAAATTCTTCTTCTGAACCCTACGACACTCAAACGCGCATCTTCTTCAGCTTGGCGGTTGATGGGGGATGATTCCAGGCTCGTAAATGTTGTTAACAACAATTGATCAAGGAGGAGTTGAACTCCATCTTCTTCTAATAGTTTCAAAAGTTCTGATGGGATTTCGTCATGCCTTGCAGCTTTCCTGGGTTTTGAGTTTTTCAGAGCTTCGTCTTCTCTCATTATCATCATGATACGTGTGGGTAAACAACGTAGCGAGATTCAAATTTTTAGCTATATTGGCACAAGGAACGAATGCGTTTTGTAGGTAGGTAGTGCACGTACCTGTGTAAGATACGAGTATCTTGAAAAACTGTACTCTACCAACAGACCAAAAAAAAAAAAAAAAAAAAAAATGGCAACTCTTCACATTTTTCGTCAATGAATCTATCAACTACCTACATCAATTTTATGATTGACAAATTTAGCCATTTTTTTCTTTTTCATTTAATGAGGTACTTATTTATTTATTTTTATATAGGTAGGTAAATATTTATTTTTTCTCATTTTATTATTATTATTATTTTTTAGTTTGTGCAAATTGGTGACAAAAAAAATTGGTTTTGGCGTGAAGGACGGCAGTTTAAAGGCCAATAAATATTAATTAAAGTACAAAAAAATTATTTCAGATTTTTGAAGGATGTTTAGTTGGAACAAATTTATGGCTCCGGTTTGAACTGCCTTATATTCATATTATTTCGGCGGGGCGGGGGATTTTGGAAAGGGGGCGCGATCCGATGCGGAGCCCCACCCCCTCCCCTTCCAGCATCTACGGATCGTGTCTTCAGAGCGCCTTTTTTTCCGCCCTAGGGGCGACCGGCGCGGAGTTTATCATCGTTTCGGCGGCCCCGGAGCGCCCCGCGGCCATCACGACGCTCCGCGGAGGGGAGGTTTGGAAGAAACGGAGAGGAAAAAAAAAGAGCCTCTCCAAATGTCCCAAGTCCCCCGAGGGGCTCGTTTTTTCACTCCCCTTCCTCCCCCCGGGGGTGGACGCCACCATCGCTGTCCCCTCCAGCGGTTCAAAAACGAATTAATTACATAAGTTGAAGTTTCAAAAAAGTTTTATGTACCGATCGGCGTGACCCCCCCCCCCACTCTAACCACAAATAGCTCCCCCTCCCCCTATCAACCTCCGCACCCCCTCCCCACAACACTAATTAATGGCCAGTCAAAAGTCGTGTTTTACTGCTGAGATAAGGACACACCCGATCCTCTTCACTTTTTCAACCTCCCCCCCATCTAAAACAACCTGTCCGTGTCTTTCGAACCCTGCGGAGCTCCGGGCCTCCTTCACCCCCCCCCCCCCCCCAAAAGGCCTACAGCGTGCAAAGCACACACGACCCCCAAACCAAAACAAAGTAACAAATTTTCTGAAGAACGATTTTTGAAATGTTTTGAGTTCAAAAACCGGAGGGCCTTAGGAGTTCCTAAGGTAGTGATAATTGTAGTTATGACAATTATTCCCCAAGGTTCGGTAGGTAGGCATAGGTATAAAATTTACTGATGACTGAAAGTCAGTCCACAAGGTGGGTCGAATTTCGAATTTGGGGCGATTGGGCTGAAAACACTGCGGGCACAACTAGATGGTAAACCAAGTATTTTGTCAAACATTCAGGTTTTAAAAAAAATCCTGCTGCCCAAAACGGCTCGGACGGCGGACATTTCGGTTTAAGAATCAAGACGTCTTGAAACGGATAATGCCAAATTTTGAGGCCGATCGGCGTCGTCGACCTCCGTCGCGATTACATAGGTGTATTATTCCAAGAATAAAAAAACTAAAAGAACGGTGATGGCTAAAAAAAGTGGTGAATGGCTGCAAGTGAGGCACAATCAATTCTACATTATCCTTGTACCGTCTGAAGCCTTTTACAAAATTTGTAAAAGGTGTATTTAATACACCTTTTCATTTCAATATTCTAAATTAGGCGCCAGCTTGAGCCTCAACTATTGGCCGCCCGGAGCGCTGGTGCCGCGACACTAGAAACTGCAATCTGCATCTCCTAAGTTCATTTTCTATGCTAGTAAAATTTACTAGCATAGAACATTGTATTTAATACAATTTTCGACTTTTTTTCTTGATGGTTATAGCGAGTTGAAAATTTTTAATTCGACATTATTCTTCTCTCCTTCAACGGCTCCCAATTACCCTTCGCCGATAACTCTTCGAATTTCTCCGCCTTCCCACCGATTTTTTTCTATCCTTCCCTTCGAGACGATTTACAAACCCTATTAGGACATTTACACCCCCTTCGAAGCCCTTTGGGCACCCGAGAGGATGGAGGGAGGGGGTAATTGCCCGAATTATAATTTCAAATGAAAGGAACAACAAGTTGTGGGCGGGTTGAGTCCTCAAGGGTTTTCACTCTCGAGAGCTACGTGGAAGATGAATTTACAACCCCTCGTAGGTTTGGTAGGTAGGTGCGCATCTAGTTTTTTGGAGTTTGATGATTTGGGGGGGGGGGGGGGGCCAAATAAAGCAACGTTTCGAAATTACATCGTCATGCTCAGAGCCAAAACTGGCTTTACTGGAGTCATCCTGTATTGTATTGATCTGCGAAAGTCTTGTCTAGTCCAGCTCATAAGTCTTCCGTTCTTCCCTGGACTTGCTCTGAGTCAAGTTCTCCTCTCTTACTAAAGCGTTTTCCAATCATGTCTTGGTCCATTCAATTTTACACTGTCTTGCCCAAGACTTGCCCAGTCTGTTTCAGTCTTGCTCATAGTCATCCAGTATTTACCAGGTTTGCTCGAAGTCATGTCCTGCTCTGTTCAGAGTCATCCAGCATGGGCTTATTTTGCTCATAGTCATCTGTTCTAGCTTTGCCCCACCCTGTCCAAATGTTAGGTTTGTTCCAGGTCTGACTGCGTCTGTCTACAGAAGTTGGACAGCTGTCGACAGATCCCGACCGCACATACTCGAGCTGTCAGTTTCCGTCCAACTTCTGTCAACCTACGATCGACCTGGAACAGCAGTTTCTAAACTGCGCATGTCTCCGCCGGTATCTGTTAACATTCCGTCAAACCTGTTACATCTTCCGCATCCCACAATCCCCCCCCCCCCCCCCCGGGCCACCCGTACACCCCACCACCACCCTTACGACCCTTCTTGTGGCTAACTTAGTTCGGAGATGATATGACGACCGGAAAATCGATACCCGGTTTCCATCAACCCTCCCCGTATCCCACCCCCTCCCTCCTCCCACCACCACCACCATGAAAATCACTCCAATTCCGCTCCTTAAACAAAAGCCCATTACCACCTCAACAAAAACCCTACGGTTTGTGAGGCGCTCCTAATAAAAACTTCATGAATAACTAAAACATTCCGAACGGAGGAATCTCTTCCGAATGACACGTTATCATACAGTAGTGATTGCAGCGGTAGAGAAGAAGTGAAGGCATATGGAAGTTATGCTAATGTCCCACCGACGTTCCTGTCTCTCCCCGATGATTGCCTCGTCCAAGAAGATTTGACGGCCCGATAATTAAACCCTCGTTTCTGTTATCCCCCCCCCCCCTTTTGTCACGGATTTCGCTGAACGATTTCGGTCTTGGTGTTTGATTTGCAATTTCCGAATGTTTTCATGTTTTCGTTGTTAGTGTTTTTTATATATATATTTTTTAAGTATGTAACAGGGTCATTTTGTAACAGACAGCATTAAATGCGAGCGTCACATTTGTCCTATAAGAAAAAAGAGAATAGAAAATTGGGTTTTTTTCTGGAAGATGCAGGAGTGTGAAAGAGTAGTTTGAAATTTTGAAAAAATACTCGGTTTACCATCTAGCTGTGGCCGCGCAATGGTGCTACGGGAGGGGTTTCGGGTAGGTATGGGGTCGAGTTAGGAGTCGTTTTCGAGGTATTTTTGAATGTAGAGTCAATTTTTAGGGGTCCCGGAACGATCGGATTTTGCTGTGGGGATCTATGGGGCTACAAAATGGATTTAAAAATCCATTTTGTATCTGGGATCCTTCAAAATTGAAGGATCCCAGAACGTCAAATACGGTGTCGATTTCCGAGTAATTTCGGGGTCCCACAACTGTCCAAACATTGTAGCCTTTTTTTTTTAATTTTTCCAAAAATTTCTTAATGACACAGTATTAATTGTTGCACAATTAATACGTTCCAAGATGTGTTCATTCCAAAAATCGATCCGATTTCACCGTGAGGATCTACGGGTTTCCATGGGGCTATAACTGGGGTTTTTTTTTTTTTTTTTTTTTGAAACTTTTATTGCACCGAGTAAGCAAACTTATCAGCAATTTACAATTGATGTATACTAAATGACTTGCCAGAAGCGATGACACATAACACTGCTTCTATGCGACTTGTTGTTTTGTGCAACTGACGCACTAGTAATTACTCACTGAGCTGATAATTAGTTCACAGGGCACCCCACTCCCACAGGTCATGAGTTTTTGTTCTTTTCAGTCTTCTGAGCAGGCCTTCAACGTCGAGGAGCTGGACAACCTCGCTGTTGATGTGTCCCCGAAGCCTCTGCTGATGGGCTAATGCTTGTTTTTTTGATGACTTCTTCGACAGTAGGAATTTGAAGTTCCCGGTGTAGTCTTTCATTCCTGGTGTAACGGTACGCATTTACGCATGCTCGTAGCACGTTATTTTGAAATCGCTGAATGATCAAGCGATTGCTCGGAGCGGTGCAGCCCCACAATTGTGCACCATAGGCCCAGACTGGCTTAAGGACCTGATTGTATAGTGTTAGCTTGTTGGGGATTGACAAGGATGACCGTCGCCCCATTAGCCAATACATCTTTCGAAATTTGGTGGTTAGTTCCATTTTCTTTTTTTTTACATGTGCTTTCCACCGAAGCTTAGCATCGAGGGTCATGCCCAGGTACTTGGCTTCGTTTGCGTGCGGTATGACTTTGTTGTTGAGGTGAACGGGTATGTACTCACACCTATGGTTTGTGAAGTCGACATGTACCGATTTTGCCTCATTCATTTGGATCCTCCACTTTAAAGTCCAGCTGTGAAGTCTCTTGATTGACCTTTGTAGTTTCGAAATTGATTCCAAGTTGGTATCGCCGACAGCAAGGACTGCAGTGTCATCTGCAAACGTCGCTATGGTATTCTCCTCTCTTTCTGGAAGATCTCTGGTGAAAAGGACGTACAGGAGTGGGCCCAGTACGCTACCTTGCGGTACTTCAGCTTGAATCTTTTGAGCTTTCGAATACGCATCTTCTTGCTTGATCCGGAAAAATCGGTTTGAGAGGTCGGACTCTAGCAACTTGGAATACGAGGCGGGAAGTGTTTTTCTGAGTTTATAGTTGAGTCCTTCGTGCCACACTTTATCAAAGGCCTGTGTAACATCAAGAAAGACGGCAGAGCAAACCTTTTTTTGTTCAAGAGATTGTTCAATAATGTGCGTTATTCGGTGCACCTGATCAATTGTAGAGTGATTTCGACGAAAGCCAAACTGATGGATTGGAACGAGGTTCCGTTCCTCTACTATTTTCAACAGTCGTTTTTGAATGATTTTTTCAAACAGCTTTGAGAGAACTGGTAGCAGAGATATTGGTCGATATGAATTCAATTCCTCAGCAGGCTTTCCAGGTTTTAGGATCATTATGACCTCTGCAAGCTTCCATAGCTGAGGTACATAGCAAAGCCTGATGGCTGCATTGATAATCTGTGTGAGTTTAACAATCACCTTCCGAGGAAGGTTCTGAAGTACCTGGCCTGTAATTAGGTCATATCCAGGCGCCTTCTTCGGGTTAATATCATTTTTTATTGTCATCTGCACTTGTTTGACGGTTACTCTTTCGATCACAGTCTCCTGGTCACTGGACCGAATCTCCTTGAGCGGCTCTTCATCAGGGCTGCCAGGATTTGGGGTGAAGATGTTAGCCAAGTGAGAAGCAAAGGCGTCAGCCTTCTCCTGGTTGGTCCTGATCCACCTATTGCTCATCGTGTCCAGGATGGGTGGTGCCTGAACTACGGGTCGCTTCAAGTATTTTGTTGCCTTCCACAGGGAGTATAACTGGGGCTTTTGAAGGATACCAGGAAGGCGAATGAGATGTCGTTTTCCGAGTAATAATAAATTTTTTTCACCTTTTCACCATCGGCAAACAACCACGTCGTAAATGTTGGTATTTAAATTATTCTAATAACTTTTTTTCAACTCCTTGTCCCCAACTTTTGAAGAGGGCAATGTTCACTAAATACTCGGAACTTTTTCGAATGTAGAGTTAAAATTTGATCACTCTTTCATGGGTATCAATAAAACTTAGGTACCTATCGGTTATAATTTTTTTTTTTTTTTTCAAAAATACCTACGAATTTTTAATCACGTTTATGTTGTTAAAAATTTTACCATCAAGTAGGTAGTTGATTTGGTTTTAGGAATGGTTTTAGGGTGGAGTGAGGTAATTGTGCAATTGGGGTAAATTAACGCCAATTAGCGCCAAATGAAACTAAAATGTTGAAATTTTTATTGTGTGTTAGTACAAACACTTTACCAGGTTCCTGCCAAAATTTCTGTCATAAAACCTCGAATTCGTATACAGCTACCCCCCCCCCCCCCCCCAAGCAGAGAACTGTAGATATTAAGTCTACCCCAAAACTCTCCTCTATTTTCCCCTTTTTCTTCCTAACTTCACCGCACGTTCAATCAAAACACGGGACGCCAAAAACCACTTCGAATCACCATTCAAAATAATCTCCACCACTCAACAGTGCCATACTTCCTCGGAATCGTTCCGAAACGTTTAGTTAGACTATAACGACCCCATAAACGACCCCATTTGGCCCGAAAATCCGACCCGCTCATTTCTGACCCGGACAACCCTGTAATTTCTCTCTTAGGAGGGTTTTGTAGGTAAAACTTCTCACGCGTGTCTGCCCGACAATCTTTTTTTTTTCTCTTGAGAGAAAATAGTACTGATTTTTTTCTCCGAAGGGTTTTTTACTCCCTTCGGATTGAGTATCATTCAATTTTCCCACCCCCGCCGAAGAAGTTCCCACACCCTGTAGAGGTCGTGACCGGCCCGCTGACCAGGCCGTTTCGTATTTTCTGTTCTTTTTTTTAGACATCCGCTTTTTTAAACATAACATACTTTTTGCACTTTTTAACACACATTTTTTTTTACATTGTTTAACATTTTTGTTACATTCTTTTACAATTTGTTACACTGTTGCAAGTGAGAACGGTGGGTTCGCGTGTTTAGCTGAGTGGACGTCAAGGCGAAGACATCCGCTCGAATCACTTCTTGGTGTCAATCAAACCACAGATTCAGTGTCGTAAGAAACTTGAAAAGAACACACTTTTTCTACGGTCGAAAACCCGGAGCCTCTGCGTGTTTAGACCAGAGTTGGGATTATTCGAATAAAAATTTAGTTGAACTAAAGTTGAAACTAAAAACTAATTAGTTTTTAGTTTCGAAAGTGAAACTAAAAACTAATTTAGTTTTTATTCGCAACTTCGAAACTAATTTTGGAACTAAATTAGTTTTAGTTTCAACTGTTGAAACTGAAACTAATTTAGTTTCAAAAGTTAGTTTCGAAGTTGCGAATAAAAACTAAAGTAGTTTCATCTTTTATTCGTAGTTTCAGAACTAAAATGAAAATAAATTTTCTAAATTTCTAAATTTCTAAATTTTCAAGCCAATACAATATTAATTTCTTTCCTCCAGTCGCAATGAATGATTCATCACCCTCAATTCTTCCATAAGTTTCTGAAAACGTTTGATGTTCCACTCAAAGTGGTGGGGAGGGGAGCAAACTTTAATCTATTCTTCTACGACCCTGAAAAAAAGAACTTGTTCGCACCCAGCACCCACATTTCGTTGAAACACACACAAACACACATCCCATTCAAATCAGTAAAAAACACGAGGAAAAAAAAATTTATTTTCATTTTTAGTTCCGAAACTACGAATAAAAGATGAAACTACTTTAGTTTTTATTCGCAACTTCGAAACTAACTTTGGCAACTAAATTAGTTTCAATTTCAACAGTTGAAAATAAAACTAATGTAGTTCCAAAAGTTAGTTTCGAAAGTCGAACTGAAACTAATAGTTTCAGTTTTTAGTTCCACTTCGGAACTAATTTAGTTTTAGTTTTTAGTTTCAGTTTCAGAACTACTTTTTGCCCAACTCTGGTTTAGACACGTTGGTGAAGACATCAAATTACACATTACACACACCCACACAAATTATTTTAAATTTTTAGCATTAAAAAAAAAAGTAAATGGCTTCAGTAACTGAACCTATTCACTTTTTTATAATTTTTTATTTATTAGGTAGGTATTTATTTAATTTTATGTATTTATTAACATATTCATTATTTATTTATCAATAAAGTTATACTTTTATTAATGCCTATTTTTTATGAAAGCGTAAATACCTAAATGATAAAATAAAGCATGAATTGAAGATGGATAAATCGTTCTTACCCTCAGGCAAATAGAAGGAAATCAGAACCGTTGATTTCAAGTTTCTTTGGGTTGATTTTGACTTTTTTCCACCTAAATTCATAATAATATTATTCATATTATGAATAGGTATATTATACCTAGTCGAAACACTGTACCTACGTCACGACGAAGACATCTTTATTATCTCAGATTGTCTTCGACCGATAACTACAATGTAGTTACATTACATTCTTAACAATTTGTTAACAACTACAAATTGTTAACAACTACAAATTGTTAACAACTACAAATTGTTAACAACTACAAATTGTTGAGAATGTACGAGTTTAGAAGACGTCTAAACTCGTTTTGTTGGCGTTTAGAAGGCTTCTACGTGGCAGAATTCATGGTGAAGACACACGGTCGAATCAAAATCTCTACAGGATTCTGCGCATCGAAACCAGACCCCGATTATGTATTTCTGCTTAAAAATTAGTGTCCGATTTTCACGGTTCTGAAAATGCATCGAATTTCCATTTAAAAAAAAAAAAGTAATAATAAATAAAAACTCCCCTTATCTCTTCAAACGACTTATTAATGTTGTTAGCGCAATTCTGCCAAGTGTCTTTTTTTCATTGACTCACTCCATATCTCTCGTTGCTTTTATCTTGGATTTATTCTTCTAACGAGCCCTTCGGCTGGAAAAGGGCGGCTTGTGGGCGGAGTTGGCGGGTTACGCCCCCGCCGAAGAACTCCGCCCACAGGGAAGGTATTCGAAACATCCCTACAAGGCTCCCTCCCCTCGTTGCGGGACTTTGGTCTTCGTTCGGTTCGGAAATCAGTAAATAGACAGTTCACGACTACAGTTAAACACGATCATCGTTCAGTGACGTTTCATCTGAGGGAAGTCTCCGAAAAAATGCGGAGGAAAGAAGACGAGAGTCACAATTTGAGCAACATGTTTGGTTTATTATTCTTGGAATAATACACCTATACCTACATATACCCACGGTAGGTAGAAGAAGAACCTTCTTCTACCTACCGTGCATATACCTATGTACCTAATCGCGACGGAAGTCGAACATTCTGATCGGCCTCAACATTAAAATTTGCCCATTGAAACAATGCCAAAATTTAATAACATTTAATGTTATTAAATTTTGGCATTGTTCGTTTCAAGAGGTCTGGATTCCAATAACAAATGCCCGTCCCCCGTCCGGCCCGTTTTGGGCACTAAGATTTTTTTTAAATCTGAAATTTTGAGAAAATACTTGGTTTACTGAATAACGCGCTCTTTCACGTGTCAGGCGATCCGCAGAGGGTTTACAACTCGAGGTAAATTGTTAGACCGTGTGCCCCCCCCCCCCTGATGCACTTGATCGAAAAGCAGGATTCCGAGAAATTTCGAGTCCTCGCCTCCGATGCACTTTAACGGTAAGCCATTTTTCCTCTCCACTTTAACGGGCCTTAACTTGTATAAGGGCTGGCAGGCTGGGCAAGCACTCCCCCTTCATCACCTTCGCTCATCACTGAATTCAATCCCCACGATAAACCTCAAAATCTCCTACACTTTCATAAGCAACTTTCACCAACAGCGAACTTACAGAAAAACAATGGGGCCTGCAGCAGTGAGTGTATTCCACAGCTGCATGAAGCCATTCTGATTGCCGATTTCACACACACGATACACAAAACAGAAAAAACGAAGAACACTAGTAATAATGGTAATGAAACTAAAACAAGGTAAAATTCAAGCAAATTGATCATAGAAAGAACTCTTTCAGAAAGTAAACAACTAATGGAGGTTGGCAACTAGATGCTAAAAAAGAATCGATTCTTGAAAAAATCGATTCTTATATAAAAATAATCGAGTCTTTTAGGTTCTTTATTTTTTTTAAAGAATCGCCCCGATTCGATTCTAAATTTCCAGAATCGAAAACCGAGTCTTTTATGCGCAAGTACTTTTATATTCAGTTGCTCTGTTGAAAAATCGCGTTGTTGAAAAAATGATCGCCATTATTTTCGATGAGTGAAAGTTAGATGAACGCCCCCAAGCGGAAGAAGCACAAACCTTTTTGTACCAACTCATGTTTGACGTTTGCTGTGTCATATTGGCCTCTGCAAATAAAAAACCTTGTTTGATTGATTGATTGATTGATTTTGGGCAGTAGGAATAAAAAAAAAATCAGAAATGTCAAAGTAACTAGGTACCTACTTGGTTTACCATCTAGTTGTGCCAGTAAGGTTTTCAGTCCGATCGCCCAAGCCCGTGGGGTGCTATGGGGCTACGGAAGGTTTTTTTTTAAGGCTTTTGGCTATGGAATCGGGTTAGGTGTCGTTTTCGAAGTATTATTGGACGTAGATTACATTTTTGGGGGTCCCGGAACGTCCAATTTCACAGTGGGGATGTTAAGGGCTTTCATGGGGCTACAAATGGGATTTTTGAAGGATCCTAGAAGCTCAAATATTTTCCGAGTAAAAAAAAGTTTTTTCCAAATTTTTTTCGTTGACACTGAATTAATTTTTGCACAAGTAACGTAGGTATATCAAAGTGGGTCAGTTAGGTAGGTACACTGTTGACGGAAGAGACAAAAAGCTGCTTCAAATGGTCCAATGAGGCTGGTGCACGAGTGTCAACAAATCGGAAGGTTTCACGGGGCCAGGTTAGTTTGCTAGCAATTTCGATCCGAGCGGCAGAAGACCGTTGTTTTGAATAGCGTACGGTGTTCTTTTCTCTTCTCTCTCTCCAAGACTATTTCTCCGACCGAAATTTCATTGCCCCCTCGCTTTTTAAAATTTAATCAGCTTTCACCTAAAAAAAAGAAAAGTAAGATCGGACCAACCGTTCCCGCGTTATCGGCAATAATGTGCAGAGAAACAGGTTTTTTCGAAATTGTCCACTTCTTTGCCGAGCCTGCCCCTCCCTTATCAACGCTCAGATCAAAATTTCACACGGAATAGCTGCGATGGGAAATTTATTTAGCTTTCACGAGAAAAAAATAAATTTGGAATCGGACCAATAGTTCTTGAGATACAACCGAAAACGTTCTGAAAAACGTGCTTCCGCTGTCTTCAGGTTATCAACTAAAATGTTCACATTTAAAAAAATGGCATATTTTCAAAGTGCCATAACTCTGAAACTAATTGACCTACACAGCTCCGGTTGGGCTTAAATTGTCACACATTTGATGCTATTTAAAAAATCATATATGTTTTTAAATAGTAGTTTTTGTCGGACAATGCGTAGTTTATTAGATATAGAGCAACATCTAAAATAAGGGCGAAAAAAACGCTGCAAATTTTACACGAGGGTTTATTATTCTTTGATATAGGTTACTTCAAGTAACTTACTTGTGCAAAAATTATTTCTGTGTTAGGTAATAGAAAAATTTTTCGAAAAAAATTTTTTTTTTTGGATTTGTTTTTTTCAACAAATTTTTTTTTTCAAAAATTCTTTATATCTTACTCGAAAATATTTAACCTCCTGGGATCCTTCAAAAATCCCATTTTTAGCCTCATGAAAGCCCTATAGATCGCCACAGGGAAATCGGATTGTTCCGGGATCCCCGAAAATGGATTCTACGTCCAAAAATACTTCGAAAACGACACCTAACCCCATACCTAAAAGCCTTTAAAAAAAAAACCTCCCATAGCCCCATAGCACCCCACGGGTTTGGGCGATTGGACTGAAAACCTTGCAGGCACAACTAGATGGTAAACCAAGTATTTTGTCAATATTTCAGATTTTTTAAAAAATCCTACTTCCCAAAACGGCCCGAACGGCGTACGGCGGACGGACGTTTCGGATTTAGAATGTAGACCTCTTGAAACGGATAATGTCAAATTTTGAGGCCGATCGGAGTCGTCGACCCCCGTCGCGAAAACATAGGTGTATTATTCCAAGAATAATAAACCAAAACGGTTGGTGCTATCACGGAAAATCCGGGCTGATTGATCAGGGCCCAAGGCCCTGGTGTTTTTGAGTGCGTTCACGCAGAAATAATCATCAATCTAAAATACATCTCTTCGGGTGGGGTCCGTGAGCTGACTTTACGGTTATCTACGATGCTGAACCAAAACTCTAATCTTTCCTATCGGCTCTTTACTTGCTGCAATCCCGAAACAACGTGAAGTGCCTCTTCTTCACTTCTTCTGACCCTATTACTTGGTCAACTGCAATAAGTTGGATTTGTAAGCAGTAGTAAGTACTGAAAGTCTTTCTATTTGCTCTTGTACAGAAACATTTCTCGTAACACTAGCTCACCACGTTCGGCAGATCTAACACATTTCAGTTACCTAATAACTAAATATATTTCAAGCAAAAACAACACTTACCGCTCACTGGCCCACAGCAGTATTCATACACAAACTACACTGGACAGTACCCAAATTTTCTTTTTATCCCTTCCTGATGCCTACACGGCAGAAATACCCAAACGATTAGGGAAATACTACGCGAATTTATCACGTGAAACGGGAACTTGATAAATAAAGCTGCTCGAATACACCTTGAGCCTTTGGTAAACACAGAAGGTTCCGCCATCTTGTAGTTGTTTTTGCCGGCAACCTCTTTTGTTTACAAATGGTTTGTTGACATGTTGCTGTTATTACCACTAGTTGTATTGTCCCCGCGCACCAGCCCTATTTTGGTCCTGAAGACTGGACATTTTCGTAAGTCGGAAACTGTCCAATGCTGGACGTTATGACTCAAGTAACGTTCGAAAGACTTCGAGCGGTGTTTATTATGTTGGCCGGACTGGGCGATGCCGCTCGCGGCGTGTGTCGACTAGAGGTGGGTTCTTACTCGTCAATCGGGGGTTGTGCCGGGAATTGCGTCGCCGTTGATTTTTGATTGACGTCACGTTTATTTTTGTTTCATTTTGGTTTACGAATAATTCCTATTATTCCGGGAATAATTATTATTCCCGGAATAATAGGTACACCAATGTAGTCCCGACGGAGGTAGAAAATTCTGATCAAGTTTCAAGACACATAGATTCCAAAAACGATAATAATATTATTATGTCCGTCCGCTGGTCCAAGGTTTCAGCTCGACCGCCAAAACCCGTGGGGCGCTATGGGGATAAAATGGGTTTTTAAGGATTTCGGCAATGGGATGTTAGGTGTCGTTTTCGGAGTCTTATTAGACGTAGAATCCAGTTTTGGACGTCCCTGAACGATCCGATTTCATCGTGGGGATCTACAGGACTTTCACGGGGCTACAAATGAGATTTTTGAAGCATCCCAGGAGGTCAAATAAGGTGTTATTTCCGAGTATCTAATTTTGGACGCGAAATCCATTATTTCTAGGTCCCTCATCTGTCCAAACATTTTAGGTACAACAAATTTGTTTCTTAAATTTTTATCACAAATATCGTATGAAATGACATGGAATTAATTTTTGCACAATTTCAAGAAAACTGTAAAATGTACTTTTTATTAAACAATTAAAACATTGTGTTTTAAAATTGTAAAAATTTAAGAAAATTTGTTATGATTTTCATTAATAATTATTGTAAATTTTATGGAATGTACTTAAAACGTAAATGTAAAATTTACAACGATTGAAAAATGTAAAAATTAGTGAAAAATGACGGAAAAAATGTTTATAATGCTTAGTCAAAAGTGTATTTTACAGTTTTCTTGAAATTTTTTAAAGTGAAACCTTTCATTAAAATGTTCTTCAGTTTTCATCTTTTGTCGAAACGTTCTACATAAATTTTTACATTAAATGTAAATTTTACAATAAACGTGTAAAAATGTAAATGTGTGTTTTAAAACATTTTAAAACGTTTTTACATTAAATGAAAGAAAAAAAGTGTAAAAGTTAAAATCTGTTTTCTAAAGATTTAGGTAACTGCACATAATTTTGACAAATTTAGACATTTTAAACATTTCAACCACAGTTTTTAAACGGCAAAAAATTATAGGTCTCACTTGTCATTTTAATAAAAAGCGAGAAATCACTGTTCCAAGTAACAGGTTCATTTTTATCGTGACACATTCCTACTCACAACCAAAATGGCTTCTCTTCGGCCTCATATCTCGTGGCGTTCCGCATCGATTTTTCCACGTATATCTTTTTGAACTGTTTCATTCTCAAATTCGCCTTTTTTTTTCTCGCACCTTTGGAATTTCAAAGAAATGTACCAATCGCTCGGGTGACGGTCGTCAACGTTGAAGCGCATGTGGTGGGTGGAAGGGCTCACACGCCGGTGCCGCTAACCTCCAAGGATGTGGTAGAAATTTATTTACTCCCGAGGTGAGTTCAAATTCAAAATTTAAATAATAATTGTTACGACGATGGATGGATAGAGAAGATGTTGATGTAGTGGTGGTGAATTTTGAAGGGACAGGTTTGAAATGTGCCACGTTGTCGGTCTGTTTACCGAAGCTGCGCAGCATGCAGAAGTTGTGGCTGTATTGACGTCATTAACTGAAATTTTTTCGTTCGTCCGCAGGATTTGATTTATGCTCGTCCTCTTTTGAAACGCAATGTTCCTGTACAACTTGACGCTCCAGCGGGCGACCGGCATCACCCACGCCGTCCACGGGAGCTTCTCCGGCACCAAACAACAGGAGATTCTCGTCTCGAGGGGTAAAATCCTCGAGCTCCTCCGACCCGATCCGAACACCGGCAAAGTCCATTCGATCCTCAGCGTGGAAATATTCGGAGTCATCAGGTCTCTTTTGACGTTCCGGTTGACCGGAGACACCCAAGGTGAGATTACTGCCCAGCTGCTGCACCTGGCAGCTCATTGATGCCAAGCCCCACACGAAAAACCCACAAAAACCACTTAGCTGGGAACCTCCCAGATAGTAAAATAAACCCCCTTAAAACGCCCCAAGGCATGAAGAATGTCCTTAACTGTTTCCTTTTTTTAACGAGATGAAATATCCTTTTTTGACTGACCTTCGTGTGGGACTACTGCTTACATTGGTGGAACTGTTTCCTTGATCCATGCCCACTAAATTTTAGTGGGCATGGATCAAGGAAACAGTTCCACCAATGTAATAAACACTCGATTTCCGTCAGTAAACTCCCCCCAGAACTATGGAGTTAATATTACTTCAGGGCAGTTCGTTTGGTTAGCCGGTTGGTATGGCCTCTTCTTGTAGTCAGTGTACGTCCGGTTCACCTGGTTTGTGAGGGGGATAAGTGTGGGAGGATGGGTTGTTCATCATCCCTCCCACTCCCTATCTCCCTCCACCTGTTCTGGCCGGCTCCTGTCCTTATCATGGGGTGTTCATTCATCTGATGAGAGAGGGGATCCCCTCCCACTCCCTCTCTCCCTTTGAATCAATGAAGGAGCTTCGGATGTGTTTTAGAGCTTGAAAAATAGGTAGGTACTTTGTAGTAAAACTAGGCGCTTTAAAAATAGGTATATTGATACCTAATTATTTCATAATGTTTTATTATTATCGTCAATCATCACTTGTGCCCCCCCCCCCCCCCATTTCAACGTGGAGATCTATGGGGCTGCAAATGGGATTTTTGAAGGATCCCAGGATTTCAAATAAGGTGTCGTTTACCAAGTAATTTTGGACGCATACCTAATCCATTTTTCGAGGTCCCACATCTGTCCAACCATTGTAGTTTTTTTTCAATTTTTTCAAAAATATTTTTCTAATAATTGGAATTTTGTAATTATTACAAAAAATTAATTTAGCACCATTAACCTATATCAAAGAATAATAAACCCTTGTGTAAAATTTCTACTACGGTTGGTTGTATGTAGACTACGCCGTCGTTGGGACAGACTCGGGAAAAGTCGTCATCCTCAAGTACAACGCTCAGAAGAACATTCTCGAGAAAATCCACCAGGAAACCTTTGGCAAGAGCGGATGCCGCCGTATCGTTCCGGGCCAGTATTTGGCCGTTGAGCCCCGTGGCCGCGGCTTCATGGTTGGTGAGTAATTTTGCAATTTCCTCGCCATTGCTTTATTTGACAAGTTCTTTACAGATTACTCTTTTGCAGTTGCCATCGAGAAGCAAAAGCTCTACTACGGTTTGAACAGAGACAGCCAGGCCCGACTGACGATATCGTCCCCGTTGGAAGCCCACAAAAGCAACACACTGGTTTATCACATTGTCGGCGTTGACGTTGGTTTCGACAATCCGATGTTTGCTTGTCTCGAAATCGACTACGAGGTAAGACATTCATATTTGGTTGATAGGTTGAAAAACTATTGTGCTACTTTGGAGAGCTGTGTTTGGGAAACTGTTCGACCTACAGACCTGTGGTTGAGGTCAAAGTGAACCACATTTTATCTAGTTCTAAGCGGGTAATAGTGGTCTAAGCAGTAGAAGCTTACTTTTGGAGCTACTGAGCAAAAGCTGGAAAAAGACCCAACATTCGTGAGTTTAGGCGTAGGTACCGGAAGGTTTGCTTCAAATTGACATGTTGGTTACCTACATTGACAATGCCTCTTGGAATTATGGTGACCTTGCGTAAACTTTTGTGAGCAGGAATCTGACAATGACATCACCGGCGAGGCTGCCAGCAAAACCCAGCAGACGTTGGCCTTCTACGTGCACGAGTTTTCGTCCCACCACGTCGTCCGGAAGCACTCGGAGCCGCTCGAGGAGCACGCTAATTTCCTCATATCCGTCCCCGGTGGAGATCATGGTCCGAGCGGAGTTCTCATCTGTTCGGAGAACTACCTGACATACAAGAACTACCAGACGGGGGCGCAACACGACATACGATGCCCCATCCCTCGACGAAGGGTAAGCCTCTCAACGACATCACTCGTAGATCATTGCAACACGACGTTACATCATTTTTTGTCCATAGAACGACCTGGACGACCCGGAAAGAGGCATGATCTTCGTCTGTTCGGCAACCCATAAGACCAAATCCATGTTCTTCTTCCTCGTCCAAACAGAACAAGGAGACATTTTCAAAGTGACGTTAGAAACAGACGAGGACGTCGTCACTGAAATTAAACTGAAGTACTTCGACACGGTGCCTGTCGCTGCTGCCATGTGTGTCCTCAAGACTGGCTTCCTGTTCGTCGCTTCAGAATTTGGCAATCAGTAAGTCAAGGCAGTTTGTGCAATGTAGAAACGTACCGTGATTAACAATTTGGGTGCATATGATGACAAAATCACACTATGCTGAATGGTAGTGAGGATATACCTGCAGTTCTGATGTGCCCAAGTTGATGGATTCTGTCGGATTTGCTTTATTTTTTGCTTGTTAGCTACAATTAATTCAATAGGCCTCCATCTCCACCCTGGCAGCCGTTATGGTGTCGAGGGTCAGTCTGTGAGGGATATCAAAGCAACTTCTCAGCTTGTGCGATGCAAAGAACATCTTTGAGTCGCTTCCTGAGAAATTTACATTGTTAGCTTCCTTGTGCTGGCCTTAGTACTAGTCTTCTTTTGCCATGTTGAAGCTCTGCTACTGACAAGCCTCCATCTCCACCCTGGCAGCCGTTATGGTGTCGAGGGTCAGTCTGTGAGGGATATCAAAGCAACTTCTCAGTTTTGTGCGATGTGAAGAACATCTTCGAGTCGCTTCCTGAGAAACTTACACTGTTCGTAGTTTTAAGGATTGCTCAGCGGTTAATTCTGCGTAGGGTTTGACTTTTGAGATAGTCAGCAGGGGGAGGTACGAAGAAGCTGTTGAAAACGAGCGTGGTGCAAGAAGAGGGGATCCTCGAGTGAAGCTCTGGGTAGTCAATTTGGTTGTACAGCAGCTTGAAGAGCAAGTAGATATTAGGCATGTTACAACGCCTCTCAAAAGTCCAAGCAGCACTTCCGGCAGAAAGTGAGACTGCTTCAATAGCTTCACTGCTTGTGAGCTTCCCTTCGAGAAATCAAGTGTATGCGTATCTCTATTTGCAAGCTCCTCTAACTGCTGGGAGAAATACATCTCAAAGGAGGCTCACCGGAGAAGGTTATAGGTTTGGGGGGATTGAAAAAAAAAAACTCAATGAATGAACATCTCAATAAGTAATAAGTTAGGCTGTCAAACACTGCTGTATCGATAGAATAAATAAAATACCCACAAGTGCGATAATCTCTCATTTGTCACCTGTGGTTATAATAATTAATTATTAATTGATTTGGAGCTGTGGCTCTTGGAGAACATGTCGCCAGCATTTTGAATGCTGCCTTGAGGGCTTGACCTTGCCATGGCAAAATATCCAAACTATTAAATAGTTTTAAGGGCTCCTTTTATTTCCCTCTGTTTGTTCTGAGGGCAGTAGTTTCTGCTGGGTGGAGGGCAAAGGGTGGGGGTTGATGATGCACTGGGTGAAGAGAGGGAGAATAAAGGTGAAGAGAATAATGCTGGTTTTGGAACATTGGAACGGTGAGAGTGGGAGGATGAGTAGCCTAACCAAGCTTCGGTAAGTTATCAAGCCAGATCAGTTTGTGCATTGTGGAAAAAAGTTTGCTGTACCGTACGATTTGGGTGCAAATGATGACAAAATCACACTATGCCGAATGGCAGTGAAGATATACCTGCAGTTCTGATGTGCCCAAATCGATTAATTCTGTTGGCTCAGCTTTCCTATTGGCTACAATAAGTTCTGTAAGCCTCCATCTCCACCCTGGCAGCCGTTGTGGTGTCGAGGGTCAGTCTGTGAGGTATAGCAATGCAGTTTCTTAGATTGTGCGATGCAAAGAACATCTTCGCGTTGCTTCCTGAGAAATTCACACTGTTAGCATCTTTGTTCCGGTGTTAGTAGGTACTTACCTTGTTCTGCCATAATATGGCAACTAATATTATTTAACATGAAGTGGTTGTTTGCTGATGGTGCAGAGGTCAGTTGGTTAGGGAGAGAGAACGACTCCTCTGCTGAATACTAAATTGTTTATTCAGGTAAACAATTATAGCGTGGGGACCGGTTTCGAGCAACTAAGCTCATCTACAGCCCAGAGTGACTTGAGGTTGGTTGAACGTACAACCTGATTCAGAACTGATTGTACGTTCAACCTACCTCAAGTCACTCTGGGCTGTAGATGAGCTTAGTTGCTCGAAACCGGTCCCCACGCTATAATTGTTTACCTGAATAAACAATTTAGTATTCAGCAGAGGAGTCGTTCTCTCTCCCTAACCAACTCATTATTTAACATGGACCACTGCCACCTCCATCTCCACCCTGTCAGCCGTTATGGTGTCGAGGGTCAGTCTGTGAGGGATAGCAATGCAGTTTCTTAGATTGTGCGATGCGAAGAACATCTTCGCATTGCTTCTTGAGAAATTGACACTCTTAGCATCTTTGTTCCGGTCTTAGTACTTACCGTGTTCTGCCATATTTAACACCACTGCCTCCTCCATCTCCACCCTGTCAGCCGTTATGGTGTCGAGGCTCAGTCTATGAGGGATAACAATGCAACTTCTCAGATAGTGCGATGCGAAGCATGTCTTTGAGTAGCTTCCTGAGAAATTTACACTGTTAGCACCATTGTGCTGGTCGTATCTCGTTCTTGTACACCATTACTGTAATGGCATTACACCATTCTTCCCTCTTGTTCCAGTTATCTCTACCAAATCGCTCATCTTGGCGATGACGACGACGAGCCCGAGTTCAGTTCGGCGATGCCACTCGAAGAAGGCGACACCTTTTTCTTCGCGCCCCGCCCCCTCCGCAATTTGGTTCTGGTCGACGAAATGGACTCCTTGTCTCCTATATTGGACTGCCACGTGGCGGATCTTGGTAAGTAACAGAGTTGGGCAAAAAGTAGTTCTGAAACTAAAACTAAATTAGTTCCGAAGTGGAACTAAAAACTGAAACTATTAGTTTCAGTTCGACTTTCGAAACTAACTTTTGGAACTACATTAGTTTCATTTTCAACTGTTGAAACTGAAACTAATTTAGTTGCAAAAGTTAGTTTCGAAGTTGCGAATAAAAACTAAAGTAGTTTCATCTTTTATTCGTAGTTTCGGAACTAAAAATGAAACTAATTTTTGTTCCTCGCGTTTTTTACTGATTTGAAGGGGATGTGTGTTCGTGTGTGTGTTTCAACGAAATGTGGGTGATGGGTGCGAACAAGTTCTTTTTTTCAGGGTCGTAGAAGAATAGATTAAAGTTTCCTCCCCTCCCCACCACTTTGAGTGGAACATCAAACGTTTTCAGAAACGTATCGAAGAATTTAGGGTGATGAGTCATTTATTATGTCTGGAGGAAAAAAAGTTGCGAGGAAAAAAAATTTAGTTTCATTTTTAGTTCCGAAACTACGAATAAAAGATGAAACTACTTTAGTTTTTATTCGCGACTTCGAAACTAACTTGTGGAACTAAATTAGTTTTAGTTTCAACAGTTGAAACTAAAACCAATTTAGTTCCAAAATTAGTTTCGAAAGTCAAACTAAAAACTAAATTAGTTTTTAGTTTCACTTTCGAAACTAAAAACTAATTAGTTTTTAGTTTCAACTTTAGTTCAACTAAATTTTTATTCGAATAATCCCAACTCTGGTAAGTAACAGTGTTACCAACTGTCTTTTTGTCATACTCGTGATGATGTTGTTCTTCTGAAAAGATGATGTGAATCAAATCTTAACTCTTGAACTCTCTATCTGACCGTCAACATCTTTTCTCACTCGTTTTTTTTTTTTTTTCTAATGCTTTGAACTAATTTCTATCTTTTTTTTTCAGCCAACGAAGACACTCCCCAGTTGTACATGGCGTGCGGGCGAGGCCCCAGGTCGACACTTCGGGTGTTACGACATGGGTTGGAAGTCTCCGAAATGGCCGTATCTCCTCTCCCAGGGTCGCCTAACGCTGTGTGGACCGTCAAAAAACGATCCGATGGTGAGTCCCTTCACACTACGATTTTGGGGAGTTTTCAACCTTTTCTTTCCCAATTTCTCATTTTCTTTTCACAATCCCGGTGTCCACCGCACTTTGTTACTCTTTTCTTCACACCTTACTAATATACAGCTGGTTTCTTTTTTCAAAGATAATGCGATAATGTGTTACGATTGCCGTTCTGCTCACCGCACTTCCTTTTATTGATGTTCCGTAATGTTCATCCACTACAGAGGTTGTGAAACGGCCAAGCTTCCTGAAGTTAGAAAATCATTCAATTCTTATTTTCGAAGGGCCTTTCTCACCAGGCCACACACTCAACATTTGTTTTCCCCTTAAAAAATTCAGGAAGAAAGTGAAGAGATTTGAAAGGCTGCTCTGCTTTCCTAACCTGGTCATTCCAGTTTTTCTTCCATTCCCTTCTTGATGTATGCTTTAGTTGTTTTACCAAATTTCTCCTCCGGCGTTCTCTTGTTGAATCATTTCGGCCTCAAAGGAAGGGCTCAGAACGTCGAACGGCAAAACCTTTTTTGAAAGAACAAGAAAATACAAAAAGACACTAAGAAATTATCAAAAAAAGACACCAGTTGTTTTATTTTTCAGGAGCGATGGAGCGCAGTTTTGGCTATTAATTTGGACGTATTCTTATGAGGTAAGTCTCCCGAACCCGCTGTGGAAACTGTTGGCGGGCGAATTGTACAAACTGGCGTCAAAAAAGGTGCTGGAATCTGGGGGAAAAAATCAATGCCAGTTTGAACAGCCTTAAAGGGATCACTAATACACTCCCTTGTACTTCAACGTGGCTAGCAAAAGGAGGAATTTTGTTTCAGATGAGTTCGACGCGTACATTGTGGTGTCTTTCGTGAGTGCCACGCTGGTGCTTCGGATTGGCGAGACGGTTGAAGAAGTGGCAGACTCGGGGTTTTTGGGAATCACGTCAACTTTGGCTTGTTCGCTGCTGGGTGACGACGCTGCTGTACAGGTGAGGATTGGTGGGAAGTGAGGTAGTGAGGGTGTGGGTGATGTGGTAGTGGGTCGCAAAGTTATCCTCCTTATGTCGTGTTGCTGCATGTCTGGGTCGCTCATTCACATGCTGCCAAGAAGGGAAGTAGCTGTAGCAGGATTTGCAAAAAAGCAGGGTGACTCTGCTAACTCTTGGAAGCTGAGGCTTATTATGGTGATGCGATTGTGTGCTGCAAAGTGACTGGCAACCTAATGAGGTGTTGCCCCCTGGCAGAGTCACTTCTCTACGTATTGCTGAGAAGGGAACGAGCTGTAGCAGTATCTGAAGAGCTGGAAATTGAATTTTTGATGCAGCAGTGGTTCGGCTTGACTTGGTTGTATCCAATCTTACTTGCTCAGGTCATTTCCAGCACAACTGATCCTCTCTCAGGTTATCTTGAATGTCATGATGACAGTGAAGGTGTTGCTTATGGAAGGATATGAAAGTTGAAGTGGCAGAGCGCTGCAGTGTGACCTCTATCCTTATGTTGTATTGCTGCATGTCCGAGTTGCTTCTCAACATATTGCCAAGAGTAGAAATAGCTGTAGCTGGATCCGACTGTTGTAAATAGGATTTCTGATGCTTGCAGTGGCTAGGCAAGACTTGATTGTGCATAACCTTATGCTCGAATACCTTCCAGCACATTTGCTCCTCTCTGTAGTGTCATCTCAGGTTATCTTGAATGTCACAATGACAGTGCGGGTGGTGCTTATGGAAGGATATGAAGATTGAAGTGGCATAGCGCTGCAGCGTGACCTCTATCCTTATGTCGTATTGCTGCATGTCCGAGTTACTTCTCAACATATTGCCAAGAGAAGATATAGCTGTAGTAGGATCTGACTGTTGTAAATAGGATTTCTGATGCTTGCAGTGGCTAAGCAAGACTCGATTGTGCATAATCTTGTGCTCGAATACCTTTTAGCACATCTGCTCCTCTCTGTAGTGTCATCTCAGGTTATCTTGAATGTCACAATGACAGTGTGGGTGGTGCTTATGGAAGGATATGAAAGTTAAAGTGGCATAGCGCTGCAGCGTGACCTCTATCCTTATGTCGTATTGCTGCATGTCCGAGTTACTTCTCAACATATTGCCAAGAGAAGAAATAGCTGTAGCTGGATCCGACTGTTGTAAATAGGATTAAATCCGAAATTTTCTGATGCTTGCAGTGGCTAGGCAAGACTTTATTGTGCATAATCTTACGCTCGAATACCTTCCAGCACATCTGCTCCTCTCTGTAGTGTCATCTCAGGTTATCTTGAGTGTCACAATGACAGTGCGGGTGGTGCTTATGGAAGAAAATAAACCCGGACTGATCATAGCGCTACAGCGTGACCTCTATCCTTATGTCGTATCGCTGCACGTCCGAGATCAGTCCGCACATTCACACCTCTGTTCCATCATTGCTTCCTGTCCCACCGCAACCATCTCACCGTCACCTCTTTCCAGGTGTATCCCGACGGAGTGAGGCACATCAGGTCCGACAAGAGGCTCCAGGATTGGAAAGTCCCGAGCAAAGAGCAAATCGTCAAATGTGCCGTCAACCAACGCCAAGTCGTCATCGCCCTGACGAGCGGCGAGCTCGTCTACTTTGAAATGGACGCGGTTAGTAACGGTCACTGCCTCTGATTTTATCTTTGCGACAAGAGTAAACTCTTCATTATACGAATATTATTCCTGTTCACAGACTGGCAATCTGAAAGAGTACAGCAGGAGGGAGAGGATGCCCGCTGACGTCGTCTGCATGGCTCTAGGAACCGCACCATCCGGCGAGCGCATGTCCCAATTCGTTGCCGTTGGTCTTGCCGACAATCGCGTGAGGATCATCTCTCTCGCATCCGTAAGTAAAATCGAGACACTGCTGTGATTGCAGTGCTTTTTAAGGCCATGAAACTTGACTTTCGACGACGTGACTTTTACCAGACCATGAAGACCCCTATGAAGACCCCTACTCCGCTCATCCACCGGACGGTCCCAAATGACCCGTCAGGTCAGCAACTTGGAGTACATAGAAGCGCTACGGGTGATGTCAATGATTGCTGATCGGTTGTTGTTTTCGCTAGTAGCTTACAAATTCAACAAGTTGATTTACTATTAAAAAGTAACAAACATGGGTCCTTTTGACGATTTGACGTTGACACTCAACTTTCGATGATTCAATGTTCAAACTTCACTGTCGACGATTCAATGATGGAACTACTTGACCATGAAAACCCCTGTTGATGTGTGACTCCGCTCATCCACCAAACGGTTTCGAATGACCCGTTCGGTCAGCGAATCGGAGAATATTGAAGGGCTACGTGTGAAGCTGATGATCGCTGATCGATCGACGTTTTCACTTGTAGCTTACAAATTTGAACTATAGTTGATTTATACAGTATTTACTCCGCTCATCCACCTGACGGTCTTGTATGACTGTTGTAGGTCAGCGAAACGGAGAATAGAAATTCATTCTGGGCATTTGCTGCTGGTTAGTACTTGCGGTCTTGTCCTGGAATATACATGATTGTGTTAGTCTGGTTGGTGCACTCGTCTAGATGGGAGAATTTGATTAACGTTGTATCTTATTTTCAGGACTGTCTGTCGGTGTTGTCGACTCAAGGCGTCCCCGCAACTCCGGAGTCGCTCTGCATCGTTGAAATGGGCGGCGGGGAAGGGTCGCCTCCGACGCTCTACTTGAACATCGGGCTCAGCAACGGCGTACTCCTCAGGAACGTCCTCGACCCGGTGTCCGGTGATTTGTCCGACACGAGGACCCGCTATCTTGGAAACCGCCCAGTCAAACTTTTCACCATATCGATGCACGGCTCTCAAGCGGTGAGTTAAAAGATTCAAGTGTTCGAAATCAGCACTTTACGTGTTTTTGTTCGTTTTTTTTTTTTTTTTTGGCAAAAGACCTTTCTGCCAAAAAAAAACAAAAAAAAAAAAAAAAAAAAACCACTGGTTTGTTTGTTTCATTATTAGTCGTAGTAGTAGAGTAGAAAGTTGTCATTTCCCGATTTTTTGGATGCGTTTTAGGATGTGCTACCGAGGAGCAAGTTGTGGGATTAGTAAACCCGGAGAGAATGAAATTAATATGTTTTATACAGTTATTGACCACATTTAGTCCCAAGAGGGACCGGACCGTAACGAAATTTTCAGCAAGCTAAAAATCGTTTCAATCCCTTCAGTTGAGTCTGAAAACAAGTATCCTGCGTTTGCAATATCGCAGGAGATATGCGTTGTTTTATGGCAGCTTAAAAACCTCGACATTTTCGTACCTACTTTTTTCGGTTTTCCGCTTTTAACTCCTAAAGTAAGCACTTTTCCACAAACGCTTCTGTTTAGTTGATGAAATGGCATTAAATTCTGCGTCGATTGACCCCCTACACTTTGGGATACGACCAATTTATAAGGTAGTAATCTTAAGCTGAAAGCTGGCAAAAACCAATAAACGTCCACATTTTCGCGGTTTTTGTTTTGTTTTTGTTTTTCGCATATAACTAAGCTCTTTAACGCTAATTCGTATAGTTAGTCAATTTAAGAGCATTAAATTCCGCGTCTATTCACCTCATTTTTATAATACGACGAATTTATAAGGTGGTTAACGTCGGCTGAAAACCAGCGAAAAAAGCTCGAAATGTTCGCACGTTTTTCAGTTTTCCAAGCGTAACTCATCATCTAAGCACTTTCTCGCAAACACTTACATGTAGTCAATGAAAGGGTATTAAATTCTGAATCGATTGAACCCCCAACTTTGTAATTTGATAAATTTATAAGGTAATAATCTCAGCCTGAAAACGGACAATTTTTTCTATTTTCGCTTAAATGCATCATTCATCGAGTTTTACTCTTCTGCAGCTTCCAACTCCTGAACCTACGGAATAAAAGTTGTGTTATGCTCTAACGGCAAATCTGGAGAGCACATCAATTTTGAAAATTTTCCAATTTTTAGAGTTTTACTTATGCGCTATTTTAAGAGTTAGTTTACTTTAAAGCTAAAGGGGGGTCCGGACGTGTTTTTTTTTTCCCCTTCTTCTTCTTTCTTTCCAATGAATCGTTCTATGAACGAAACTATTGATTATGTTTTTTGTTGCAGGTTTTGGCCATGTCGAGTCGTTCCTGGCTCAGCTACAGCTACCAAAACCGTTTCCACGTCACCCCTTTGTCGTACAATTCGCTCGAATACGCTTCGGGCTTCGCCTCGGAACAATGTCCCGAAGGGATCGTCGCCATTTCCCCCGACACGTTGAGGATTCTCGCGTTGGAAAAGCTCGGCGCCGTCTTCAACCAGGTGTCCTTCCCTCTCAAATACACTCCGAGGAAATTCGTGGTTCATCCCGACTCTGGCAACATTTTGGCGATAGAGACGGACCACAACGCGTACACCGAAGAGACGAAACAGCAGAGGAGGATTCAAATGGCTCGAGTAAGTCACGCCGGATAGTCACCCCCCTCCCTTTCTCGCCAATTCAAACCTAACATCACTCTCACTGCCTCAGGAAATGGAAGAAGCCGCCGGTGAAGACGAGAAGAATCTGGCGAAAGAAATGGCCGAAGATTTCCTCTCCGAAGATCTCCCTGAACGGATCTACGGCGCTCCCAAAGCCGGCGCCGGAATGTGGGCCTCCCTGATCCGGTTCATGAACCCCGTCACGGGTCACACACACTGCGAAGTCCCTCTGGACCAAAACGAAGCAGCTATAAGGTATTTACAGTTGCATTTAAGGAAGCGTTATAAAATTGCACAACAAGCCAGCAAAACATCTTCACGTGATGCTCATTTGCACGGATGATTGTGCTACATGAAATGAGTTGAAGCTTAGTTTTATGCTTTTTGCGTAACTCGTTTCAATTCAAACATTCGTCCAATTGCATTTTAAATGTTGTCCGTTATTTCAGTTTAAATTCGGTTGTAAACGTTTGTTTCGGGTTTCAGTTTGGCTCTGTGCCGGTTCACGAACCAACCCGAACACCAATTGTTCCTTGTGGTGGGCGTAGCGAAAGATTACATGCTCAACCCGAAGCAGATTTCAGCCGGCTACCTCGACACCTACCGGTAAGTTAGAAAGATGATGACAAAAACACCAGTGGAGGGACCTGCAGTTCTGAAATGTACAGTGGTGCCAGACGCCATGTTTTTTTTTTTTTTTTTTTTTTTTTTTTTTAAAGGAGTAAAGTGGATTTTATTGTGGTAACCGATATGGTTTTCACAATGGAGAAGGAGCCGACCCCGCACTTTATTTTGAAATGATTCCAAAATGCCTTGCTCCAATTAATCGCTAACCCCTTGAAAATTGTAATTGACAAGGCTGGTTCGCAAATCCCAGTCCCCTTGGCGAGTTCGTCAAGCTGCAACACTCTAACTACCTCAGCCAAGGTGGAGGTCTACTGCGTCCTGAACGGTGGATTCCGTAAAGGCGCCTCATAGGATAAGTTCATGGAGGGAGGAATTCCAGGAGGGAAGTATAACTATTGAACTTATAAACAAAGTTTTAAGAACCCGAAGATGTTCACCAATTTGAAAGATGGGACACGATAAAAATGGAGCACAATGTTACCAGCCTGGTTACCATTTGGGTTGACACCACCTAGTAGATAAGTGATGTCAGGCTTATAGGTTCTAACGTTGCCACTAGATGGCATCCATTGCAAATTGTTCCAGTGCAAAGTAGCATTTTTTACATTCACTTATGCACTTGTCCCGTTTTTGCACTTCCCCCATCTCACCGTAATAGAAGGTGCTAAAAACACGCAGATAGCCATAAAAATCCTTTTTTACACCTATACTGACAGGCCTGAGGCGCCATTTTGGAATTCACCATTCAGGACGTAGTATTGCCGACTTGAATCCTTTCTGGATGGCATCACCGTCGGTTTTGGACCTGTGGGAGTCGAAAATTCTCATTTGTCAGGCGATGCTATTTTTTATGTTTTCATTTCTTTTCTCCAGCTTGACCAAAACGGAAACTGGCTACGGGCTCGAGCTGGTGCACCGGACGACAGTTGACGGCCTTCCCACTGCCGTCTGCCCCTTCCACGGGCGTCTCCTCGTCGGCGTCGGCCGCCTCCTCCGCCTCTACGACATGGGGAAGAAGAAGCTTTTGAGGAAATGCGAGAACAAACACATTCCCAACATGATCGTCCGGATTGAAGCGATGGGCCGGCGGGTTTACGTCAGCGACGTTCAGGAGTCCGTTTTCATGTTGAGGTAACCCATTCAAACAGAACCGATCTTGTTTTTGGGGTACATATGATGAAAAAATCACACTACGCCGAATGCTAGTGAGGATATACCTGCAGTTCTGATGTGCCTCTGGTCAGTTATGCCAATCGAACAAAACAAATCATATAAAAGATGAATTATCTCAAAATTGAAAAATGAAAAATGTGGAGAGATTTCTACGTTTTTTGTCTTTGCGAAGCCATATTGCGAATCACACCATAATTTGATATTATGTACCCTGACAGCAGTTATGGACGGCTTTGGACATGCGTTTTGCAGGTACAAATCGGCGGAAAACCAGCTTATAATTTTCGCCGACGACACTCAACCCAGGTGGATCACGACGTCGACGATTCTGGATTACAACACGGTGGCCACAGCCGACAAATTCGGGAACATCGCTGTGGTAAGTTGAAAAAACAAAGTTACCTGAGGGTGTAGAGCTGCTTCTAATGTTTCGTAAAACCCAGACGCATTTTTCGCACTTTTTTCTGGTATTTTGTTCACAGCGCCTAAACGATGCATCCTAGCGGTATGGGCGCTATTATATGATCGAAACTACATTAAATTTGTTACAATTTGAGCTCAAGTACAGCTCTGTAGGTCAAATACGTTCCGAGATATCAGCCCTTCAAAAATATTTTCGCCAGAAAGTGCAGTCTTCACCCATTTTTCGTTTTCACGGTCTTGTTTTTGATGCATTCTGACCCCCCTTCTTAGGGTAATGGGTTGATAGCAAATCTAATTAGCTCTCATTTGAGCACTACTTAGTAGAACTCTGTAGGTCACATAGGAACCGAGAAAACGAATTCAAGCCAAAACAAAAAACACCCAGTCTGGGTAAGCACGGTAAGCCGTAAGCCCGCACGGTGAGCGTACAACCACGTATTTGGAAATGGGATTTTTTAAATTTTTTTATGGTGGCTTTCTTGCGAAATTCAATCTCAGTCACCGTCCTAAAAATTCAAACTTTTCCCTAAATTCTATAAATTCATACGAACTCGCAATCAGAGTATTGATCCCGTTTTCAGTGTTTTATATATATATATATTGTTAATCGATAGAAAGATAATATAACAAAAAAGTATAATATACATAATTAGTATAATATACATAATAATATTATTGTGTATTCTCAATTCTACTTGTGAGCATGAACGAAGTCTGCAGCTGATTCAATCGTAACGCGAAAAGGTAGCATTTTCTGCTTTTTAATTTTGAGCCGTTTAATTTTTCAGATTCGTCTCCCCAACAACGTGACGGACGACGTGGACGAAGACCCGACTGGCAACAAGGCCCTTTGGGACCGAGGACTTCTCAACGGCGCCTCCCAAAAAGCCGATTTCGTTTCCAATTTCCACATCGGCGAAGTCGTCACGTCACTTCAGGTAAAGTGATATTAGCAAAACAGGTGTGCCACAAACACCAGGGCAGTAGCGATTTTTCACCTGCGATGACATGGTGGTTCTTGCACATGGTTTCCCAGCCAGACAATGGCTACTTTTTTGCACTTTCCGTTTTTGGCCATATTGACCGGTTGGTTTTTTTTATCATGACCATTGGATAACGTGTTAAACTGCATAACATTCATCACATTTTGAGACCAACCACAGCTCTGTAGGGTAATTAGACCGCAGTTTCTGAGTTGCTGTCAAATTCCAGTTAGATATCCCAGTTGCTGTCCCCCTCTCAGACAAGGATATCCGAATTGCGGTCGTACATTAAATGAGCGATTTGCGTCATCCGGCCGAATAGAGAGGATTCCTGGATCCAAAAGAAGACGTATGCATGTCCTCCAGGCTCTCCCGGCGCAGCCCAACCACCAGCACATCCAACTGCTCCGGGCACTCTTTAAGTCTCCCCAAGTCACCGTGAAAACGGCACCAGTGCTGCTGCGCTAGGTGTTTGAGCAACCCATGACCCCTCTGCCTCCACCGTTCTCCTAGCACCTGCTGAGGAACCTGTTCGCTGGCATCAGCAAAGCCTTCTCCACGCACCTCCAGAGTGTAAACGAGGACTGGGTCCACTCTAGACTCAAAATAAATGAAGTAGAAATTGAGCGTGCTAAAAGTAACAAAACACCTCAGCTCCTGGGCATCTGACGGAATGACTCCAGTTGCCTGGGCCCCTTAGCTAATAATGGCTCTTGATACTGTCAGAAAGACTCTGACAAAAACTACGCGTGTTGATTGACCAATAATTGATTTTCGGTCCAAGTCAATTATTGACTGAATTACAATTTTATTTCTCCGCCTTGGACCGCAAATCGGATGTTACCTTCGAATTGTTATTTCTCACTAATGGACTGTGAGCTCGTGACCACAACTCGGAAACAGCCAATTAGACTCCAGAGATACAGATTTCCAAGTGTGACCTTTTTCTTTCATTTTCTTCTTCCCCTTTTGTTCTCATGTGAATTCCCTAACTCCTAAGAATAGGGAAGGGGATGTAATTCAGTCTAAATTACTTACCGTTCGTGCACTTGACCGAAGAACCTCCGTGTCATCTTAAAACATTGGGTGAAAAAGTCTAAATAACTGAACTGTTCTAAGGTGCCATCCGCAACTAACTAAATACAAATGTAAAAGTTTGGACGTTGGAAATAATAATGTTGTTGGTTTGGTTTTTCAGAAAGCGACGTTGATTCCAGGCGGGTCCGAATCCCTCGTGTACACCACTTTGTCCGGCTCTGTCGGCGTTCTCGTCCCCTTCACCTCTCACGAGGATCAGGACTTTTTCCAACATTTGGAGATGCACATGCGCTCGGAAAACCCTCCTTTGTGCGGACGAGACCACTTGTCCTACAGATCCTACTATTTCCCGGTCAAAGTGAGCGAATCTCCATTTGTTGGCTTCACACCTACACTTTTTTAAATTTTACAATTAAATTTTTATTTTTCATTTTCAGAACGTGATCGACGGCGACCTCTGCGAACAATACAACTCTCTGGACAACGCCAAACAGAAGAGCATCGCCCAAGATCTCGACAAGAAACCGAACGAGGTGTCCAAGAAATTGGAAGACATACGAACCCGTTATGCATTTTGAATTTTCCACGCCCCTCTTTCCCTTTACCTGCACCTTTTTCTTCGTCAATTTTTTCTAGCTGAGATATTAATGTGTGATTTTGTGTATTTCTTTTTGAATATAATTTTTTTCCTTTTAGCTGATTTTCATTGTTTAAGAACCCGCTCTCCGGCTCTGGAATTGAAAAAAGTATACAGAGCGAAAAATTGTGGGCGTTACCTGGAAAAATGTCGAACTAAATGGAACTTCAACAGGTTGTTCGGGGGTGCTGTGGGATGACTGTCAATTAATCAAATTCGAGTCCCGCGTGAACTTGGAAAAGGTCGGAAAACACCAACATTTTCTGTTTGTTCTCGGTTTTTCGCTCATAACTTCCAAACTAAACGGATTTCGACCAAAGGGGTTTTTAAAAATATATAACATTAAATTTACTACAATTTTGTGTCTTTCCTTATATTCATCGAGATACCGCCGATCAAAGATGGAGTTTTCTTGAAATGGCTAAAAAAACGAATGTTTTTGGTTTGTTTTTAGTTTTTCGCTCATAACTTCAAAACTAAGCGGTTTCCGACCAAAAGGTTCATCTTCAATGTTCTAGAGAATCAAATTTACAGCAATTTTGTTCCCTAGCAACTCCGTGAGCAATTTTTCGTGACGTTTTTTTAGTTTGTGTGCCATAGCAAAGACATAAAATGTCAAAAAACTGTTGGTCGCCTTACCCCTCGATCTATATACTACTACTATAGGGTTGTATGGTAATTACAGTAATCACTGAGCGTTACGAGTGATTGATAGTTATAGGGGCTAAAACCGTCGGTTTTCCTGCTTTTCTCAAAACGAGCCAGGCAAATGCTTTTCCGGCTGTTTCACGTTCGAAACTACTACTGAGCTTTTTCACCTTCGACTCCACCGAAAGTGGGATTTCTGTCATAACTGTTGTTGCTGGAAAGACTTTTGGGGGTGACAAAGGTACAAAAAGGGGGATTTTATTAGGTGTCAAAACAGCCGTAGTTCTATGGCTGTTTTGGCACCTAATAAAATCCCCCTAAAAACGCCTTCAGTTTAATACACAATGTTGGATTCGCCAGGCCTACAAATCGAAGATCCGCTCAACGCTTCGTAGGGAAGGGCCCAAAAGGCGAAGGACGTTCCTCGAACAGACGGATCGAAAAACCATCACAATAGGTAATTAACGGGGAAGCCGACGACGGCAAATGGGCTGGAAAAAGGAGAAGCGATAGAGATCAAGAAGAGACGACATCCTCACTTGGGGGATTCGCCTGCGAGCCCGAAGGTTACCTGAGTCATGCAAGAGATGTCACCCATTAAATTGGGTTTGAGCGGAATGGGAGACGTATATTATACGCCGGACTGTCGAATTCAATGCAACTCGAAATTAACACAGTAGAAACGTTCCGAGTTTTGTTTTTCCCTGGCCTACACCCCGTTCGTTTCTGCCTTATTATCCACTGAATTCCCTCATCTTGGAGCTGATCATCATATTCCTATTACCCAAAATGGCCTGGACGATGTATGGCGTAGGGTCAGACATTTAATGTCCGTCCAGGCCATTTTGGGGAAGTAGAAATATTTTATTATTCTGAAATTTTGAAAAAAATACTCACTCTTGTGTCAGACACGGTGTCCACAAGGTTTTCAGCTCGATCGCCTAACCTGTGGGGGTTAAGACGTATTTTAATCCATTTATGGGAATCTAAAGGGACTTGCCATACGGTAGTATTTTGTTCTCACAGTAGGTATTTCAGATTCTGTTAGCGTGTGCATTCTACAAAATCAGCAAGATGTTTGTACCTTCGTTGAATGCACAAATTTGGTACCTGATGAGAGAAAACTAAGAACACCTCCACCTATGTATTTTGATACAGTGTAGAGGGACAATAAAAAGTAGGTACCTAACCTACTCACTCACAGGTACATAGGTACACAAGTTGTCTTTTTCTTAACTATCTCTAAATTTCCTACTGTCATGATTCACACAGTCTGATTCCACTTCTTTCTGTGCACAATTTAATGAATGTTCCGACTTTTGGTTTATTATTCTTGGAATAATACACCTATGTATTCGCGACAGAGGTCGACGGCTCCGATCGGCCTCAAAATTTGACATTATCCGTTTCAAGAGGTCTAGATTCCAAAACCGAAATGTCCGTCCGCCGTACGCCGTCCGGGCCGTTTTGGGCAGTAGGCATTTTTTTAAAAATCTGAAATTTTTACAAAATACTCGGTTTACCATCTAGTTGTACCCGCAAGGTTTTCAGCCCGATCGCCCAAACCCGTGGGGCGCTATGGGGCTAAAATGGGGCTACAGGAGGGTTTTTAAAGGCTTTTAGCTATGGGATCGAGTCAGTTGTCGTCTTTGAAGTATTTTTGGACATAGAATCCATTTTTGGGGTCCCAACGATCCGATTTCACTACCTATGGGGATGTATGGTGCTACAAATGAGATTTTTGATGGATCCCAAAAGGTCAAATATATTTCAAGTGCAAAACAAAAACATTGTTGAAAAAGAATTTTTTGAAAAAAAAAAATTTTTTTTGAAATAAAAATAAAAATTTTTTTTTAATTTTTTTTTTTTTTCATTGACAGAATTAAATTTCTGCACAAGTAACCTTATTATCAAAGAATAATAAACCCATGTGTAAAATTTGCAGCGTTTAAAATATGATTCAAGCCCTAGCCCTCCCCCCCCCCCCCCACCCCCTGCGAACGCCTATGGTTTTTCGGCTCCCCTGAAAACTTTCCGAAAATCAACATACCTAGGTAAAGGTTTTTGCAACGTGGCTGCCTATCGATGCTATAGTGGTTCGAAGTAATCGTTATATATAATTCAAGGATAGTTTTTACGGTAGTTGGTTGGAACTTATGATAAGTTACTTATCTAAAAAGTCTAAAAGAAATCTAAGTTTCACATGAAAATTTCCCTCCAAGCCCCAAAAGTCTCTTAGCCGAGAGATAATTCCCTCAATCTGGCATCACTGGCAATTTGCTAGTGGGGTCTGCCCCCCTCCCACAACCACGGGTTTCACGGGTTGTTGGTGTAGTCCTCGCTGCAGGTCACAATTTTGAACGTGGTGTCAATTCCTGGGATGTGTGGCGGAATGAGTTTTGAGGGAGGCTAAATCTTATCAATCAGACGTCTACAATTGACGGTGGTGGTGGGAGGAGTCGACTCCCGCAGAGTTTCTTCCGAGCTCGTCACAAACCCGACGACCGTCAAACCTATCCAGCATCCCCCTCGGACACTCCTCGTTTGGTACCTTCGCCTGCCGTTACGGGAATGTCGATACAACTGAAGAAGGTCCTCATCAGCGACGCCGTCGACGACACGTGCGTCGAACTGTTGAAACGTCACGGGCTCCAAGTCACCTGCAAGTACAAGTTGACCCAAGAGGAGCTCATCAAGGAAATTCCGGTAGGTGGAAAATTCACAACCCTCAAACACCTGGTCAACGGTCCCAATTGTGCCTCCGGCTGATCACTGACCACCGACGGTCAAACTGCTACTATTTCATATTCTCATTGACCATGTTCGGTGACGTTTTCGTCCGTGAAACCTTCCAGGAAGAGCCAAAATTGTGGAAAATCGAGAAGGTGGGCCGTGAACAGAATTGAATACTTGATTGCCTTCCTGTTGATCATCATCTCCCATTTTGTCCAGCTGTATATTGGGCAGAAGGCTTTTTTTACATCGGACATTTTGACAAAACACTCGATTCTCCGTCAAGTTGTGCCTTAAGGTTTTCAGCCCGATCGCTCAAACTCGTGGGGCTCTGTGTAGTGCTGAAGAGGGGCTGCAGGAGGGGTTTCCGAAGGTTTCAGGTTATGGGGTCGAGTTGGGTGTCGTTTTCGAAGTATTTTCTTACTTAGATTTCATTTTTCGGCGTCCCAGAACGGTCCAACTTCATAGGGGGGATCTTTGGGGCTCCTATTGGGGATACTACTGTGTGTGTACTACTTTGGCCAGGAGGTTGAACGAAGTGTCGTTTTCGAAGTAAATTTGGACGTAGAAGCCATTAAAAGTCCAAACTTCGAAAACGAAAATTTTTGTGATGGTCTCATCCGACCACACTGTCGGAATCTGTGGGGTTGATAAGGGGCTACAAATGGGGTTTTGAAGGACTTTGGCTAGGAGGTTAAATGAGGTGTAGTTTTCGCAATAATTATGATCGTGGGATTTATTTTTGGGTGTTTTAAATCAAATCAAATCAAATAAACTTTATTGCACACGGGATTCGCATCCCATAAATTGTACATCAAATAACATTTTTTTTTTTTTACATTGGTGTTACTTATATTGAATTAAGAACAAAATCAGAAAACTAAATGAGAAAATTATCAACAGAATGAGAAAATGAAGAATGAATGAAAATGAAAATGAATGAAAATGAATTAAATGATGGTGGGGGGGGGGGGTGGATGTATTAGCACGGGGTCTTATTGAAACTTCAAAAATCTTTTTGCTGCCTCTCTAAACGGACCGAGGATGGCGAGGGAGCGCACCGAAATGGGTAGGCCGTTCCAGATCCTAGCCCCAACGACAGGGAATGACTGGCCATAGAAGCGCGACGCGTGAGTCGGCACACGGATGGCACACGATCTGTGGGACAGCGGATGGGAGAAAAAGTCGCTCAGGTAAGATGGTGTAGAGCCGCGGAACATCCTGAAAAGAGACAGCAGATGTCTCAGCCGGAAATACTGGAACAGTTCCAGGCCCAAAATCCTGTCCCTGAATTCAGACACATGGTCTCTCGGCCGCAGGTCAAAGGCGTACCGCACGCAAGCATTGAACGCAATCTCAAGACGTCCTCTCATTGAAGCCTCAAGGGAACATGCGTAAACTCAAGGGAACATGCGTAAACTCAAGGGAACATGCGTAAACATGACCCTCCTGACAACCCCGTAGGGATGTTTGGTGCTTCTGTGGGGCTGCAAATCGGGCTACATCGATCAGTAGGTAGAATGAGGTATCATTTTCGAAGTAATTTTGGACGTAGAAGCATTTGTGGGGTTCTCAGGCTAATCTGACCACACCGTGGGAATCTGTGGAGTTGCTACGGGGCTACAAATGGGGCTTTTGAAGGTCTTTAGCCAGGAAGTCGAATGAGGTGTCGTTTTCAAAGAAACGTTGGACATAGATTCCATTTGTGGGGGTCCCACATCTGTCCAGACATTTGACATCGGTTTTTTGTTTTAAATAATTTTTTATTGACGGAAATCATTTTTGTACAATTTGCGCTCCTAAAAACTATCCCTCTTCTAAAAATAGTGATTTTGAATCTACACACCTGAAAATTATTTTGGGGCTGACATTTTTGACTCGTCGCGAAAACAGGTTGATTATTTTGATAATAATTAACTACAACATTCCACGCTAAAATGACATTTTAATTGTTGAGACCTATTATCCCTCATTTGCAACATGGAAAACAAGTCCATTATCCTGCTCAATAAATGCCTGGTTATTCTCCACTGACCTTTTTGCTTCAGTCTCCTCGTCAGAGATCTTTAGGTCAGTGGAGTTGCAACGCCGCGTCTGCCGTAGCTTGCGTAGTGGTCTGGAATACTACCATATTGTAGGCGAAGCCTTAACGGTCCCGTCGGCATGATTCAGCGACAAAGCCGAACTGAATCGTGCCGAAAACAAATCTTGCTTTTGCTTGTGGCTTAATTTCTAACCAAGTTTCCCGAATTCAGCCGCCCAGCCTAGCTAGGGCAAGCGAGCACAAGCTCTCTGTTCAGTGGTTACAACCAATAGTTGCCTACTTTTGGTCCTTATTGAACTCTCAGTCCTACTGAATCCTACCGGGCGACTATCACCTCCGCCGCTTTATCAGGCTAGTCAACTCCGCCGGCCGATTAGTAGATGGGGCGAAAGGGCATCGTCATCTCCGTCTCTCCAAGCTTATCCTGAACACAGTGGATAGCAGTGATGTGAAATCTATCGTCCCTCTGTCGGACAAGAGAGCTGTTCGTGACCTCAAAGCACCATTCAATCCTCAGACATTATTAAGCGATTGTTTAATAGTTTTTTTTATACTCTGCAAGCTGCCCAGCACTTCGTTTTGGGTAGGTACTTATCGAAAGTGCAGGAAATTACGTCAGTAGATTCCTGGAGGCATGTCAACTCTGAAGAAAACGCTTGCTTTACAGGGGCTTGTACCGTCCCAACTATCCTCAGATGTGCTCGATGTGGAAGGGTGTAGCTTTGCTCCCACTGGATCTGGAAGTATGGTCATCAACATCCTATAGGGTCAACTCAGAGCTCACAGAACTCAAAGCAGCTCTTGTCACTCGTTCCCACCTACCCCCGAACCGGCGGGGTTGATTACCGGCGGAGCTGACTACTTTTTTGGGGGAATTGAATGAGCGTTGATTGGAGACTACCGTAATGTGCTCGATTAAGTACGTTTATGGTAGGTCCCTGCCTTTGATCATGTTAAGCATGATCCACTGGTTCAAATCCTTGAAGGCGTGAGTTTGGACTATAAGGCTGTGCGACTGATCAGGAACCTTTACTGGAAGCAGACGGCCCTGGTTCAAGTGGAAGGGCTGGCCTCTGTCGCTGGACCTGTTGACGTTATACTCGGAGCGGACAGTGCCCCATTGCGCACACATTCCTCTTGGTCGAAGTGGTTACCTCACTTAATTATGACTTGCAGCCCAGACAGAATGGTCTTTTGTGCCCCTGCGTTGTGAACTTCAACTTGGCCACAACGAGATAGATCATTGCGCCCACTGTATGTTTCTTCACGCTTATCATCGCCAAGAGCCCCTGTTCGACTGCGTCATTTTGGAATCTCATGTCTTGGGCGCGAAAGTCGCGATTTGGGCACAATGGGAAATCGCCCCTCGGGGCAGGTGTACAGGGAGGCTCTTTAGTGCGTTCACCGAGACCAGGGAGAGCTACCTTGAAAAAAAAAAATTTCAGAAAGCTACAACGCATATCACCTGTGTTGAGACGGTCGCATACCTACGGATGGAAGGGTCGCATACCTACAACGCATAATATGCGTTGTAGGTATGCGACCCTTCCATCCGTACATACAGGATATTATCCTGTTGGTCGTTGACCATTGAGTTAGGAGGTATGAAAAAGGAAAAAGATGCGTATGTAAAGCATATTAGATGGTTTACATATGCCACTAGATACTAAAAAAAGAAGTTACATATCAAACTTTACAAGAAAACACTTTGATGGTTGATAACTTGATAGGAGTATTGGGGAATGCGAGTGGCAAGAAGGGCGTGGCCTCGACCATCCGGTAGGCAATCTGGCGACATTGGTGGCTTAGTATAACTGACGCCTGCTCTCCGCTCTCAGTGAACGGACTATAGATGGTTGTGACATTGGTATCTGCGTTAATGGGACAGCCATCTCAAATCTGAAGTATGCAGATGCTGCCGTTCTCCTGGTGCACTCTCCAGTGGAGAAGTTCAAAGCTCGAAGTATTCATTGATAAAGTGGACGCACCAAGCCGCCAGTGTGGCCTGGGGATCAATATGACGAAGACCAAGGCCATGGTGGTATTCGTGTCTGGTTCAGAAGAATGCACTGTGGCAGTTATGGGGTCAGCCTATTAAGCAGGTTGACCGTTTCAGGTATCTGGGACCGCTGGTGTCTTAGGACTGGTCATTGGGTGGGGAGTTGAAGGCTTGGATTGGGATCCCTCATGCAGCATTCATTTGGATGAGACGTTTTTTGTGCAGATTCTGCTTGTTCTTGAGAATGGTGAAATGCTACATCCTTTCCATTTTGATCCTGTGGAGTGGACGCTTAAAAGGCTGCGGACTGGCTTGAGACGTTTGAGATGTGGTTGATCCAAAGGATGTTGAAGGTCCGATGGACGGCGTCTACGGAACGACTATATTTTGCAGCCCAACAATTTAAAACGGCAGCACCTGATCTCCATAAAGCGGCCATTGGTCGCATATTTGGACCACATTATGAGAAACCCAAAATACGAACTGCTGGAGACCATCAACATGGGCAAGATTGCTAGGCGCAGAGGAGAGGGCTGATGGAGAGCATCATGGCTAGGTACTGAACATTCATCAATGGACAGGGATTGGTAGAGCTACGCACGAGACACAGGCCGCTTTAGTGAAGTGGTGGCCAACCTTTTTTAGCGGAGGCTTGTAGAATAAATGCAAATTTTGCTAATCGGGGTTGTTTGGCCCGTCGATGGGTGGTTCTTGGACAGCAGGCCCTCCTTCGGCCCAGGATATATCCAATTCCAATTCCATATTTCGGAATTTTCATGGTGCAGGTGCAGGGCAATCGACCATACCAAGACACTGATCGTACAGCAAGCAGCGGGCATAACAGTTTTGTCCCGTTTTCAATACTCTCAATCGTAAACCCCTCACACGGATCAAATTTGCCGTTACGTCACTTGTTTAGGTTCCACCCTAAGAAAGAACAAACAAGCCTCGGTTATCCAACGGGTTACAAAACGAGCGGTTGAAGTGGGCAAAAAGTAAATCACGTCATTTTGATTTAATCTGTTGATTTTATAATACGATGACGCGTCGGGTTATCGGAGCCGATAGGCGTGTTTTTTGGAAAAATCTGTCGTCCTCCTTCCCCTTTGCATAATCCGGAATTGACTTGATGATGCAAAGGAATGAGCAGAAGCATGATGAGTGAATGTATGATGTGTGAAATGTCCGTTATTTCCAGAACTGTTTCTATTAAGGGGCTTTGGGTTTTTTTCGTGTGGGGTGGGCTTTGGCATCAAGAGTCCAACTGACACTTTTTTTTTTCTTTTTTTAATATTCGGTGTTTTGTGTACAGGAATATGACGCTCTTATCGTGCGGTCTGACACTAAAGTGAAGGCGGAGGTTTTGGCAGCAGCGACAAAACTCCGTGTTGTCGGTCGTGCTGGAACTGGAGTGGATAACATCGACACCGAAGCGGCGACAAGACGTGGCGTCGTCGTTCTCAAGTAAGAACCGAACAAGTCCATCTGGTCCGCATAAGTCATCCTGATCGCCGTGTGGGGCTGAAAACGGGCTACGGGAAGGTAAAGGGTGAAGGGGGTCGAATGGGGTGTCGTTTTCGAAGTATTTTTGGACGTTGAATGCATTTATGGGGTATCAGACCCATCCGATTGTACCGTGGGGATGTATCGGGTTTCCGTGTGGCTAAATGGGTTTGGTTTAGGTATTATTCTTGGAATAATACACCTATGTAATCGCGACGGTATTGTGATTGGCTTCCAAATTTGACATCATACGTTTCAAGATGTCTAGATTCCAAAACGAGATGTCCGTCTGCCTTCAGAGCCATTTTGGGCAGTAGGATCTTTTTTTTTAATCTGAAAATTTGACAAAATACTCGGTTTATCATCTAGTTGTGCTCGCAAAGTTTTCAGCCCGATCGCCCAAACCTGTGGGACGCTATGGGGCTAAGGGAGGGGTTTTCGACGGTTTCCTGCTATGGGGTCGAGTTAGGTCTTGTTTTCGAAGTATTTTTGAACGTAGAATCCATTTTTGGGAGTCCCAGAACGATCCGATTCTATCGTAGGGATCTATGGGGTTTTCATGGGGCTACAAATTGAATTATTGAAGGATCCCAGGAGGTCAAATATGGTGCCGTTTTCCGAGTAATTTTGGAGGCGAAATCCATTTTTTGAGGTCCCACATCTGACAGACATTGTAGATTTTTTAAAATTATTTTCAAAAATATTTTCTTAATGCCGCAGAATTATTTTTTGCATTATGCATTATGCATTATTTGCCTATTATAGGCAATTATTCTTTGATATAATATCAAAGAATAATTTGTTATTTCATAATAAATAATTTAATATTTTATAAATACTTGTGTTACATTTGCAGCGCTTTGAGCTATTATCTCTACCTAAAGCTAAATTTCACAGACTCATTCGAGGTACCTACTAAAATGTTTATGCCAATAATAAATTGTAATAGGGGGTACGGTTCCGAGCAACTGAGCTCTTCTACAGCCCAGAGTAACTTGAAGCAGTTGAACCCAGGTCTGCTGGAAAATATTCCGAACTCATTGGAACTTTCACAGGTTGTTCTGTGGGACGACTCTGTCAATTTATCCATTTCGAGGACCCTGTGGTAACTTGGTGGAGGCCGAAAAACATCAAAATGTTAGGTTTGTTTTCGGCTTTTCGCTCATAACGTCCAAACCAAGCAGGTTAACGACAAAAAGATTTACTACAATTTTGTTTATATAAACGTTATTTCTAAACCTTATATTAACCGAGATACAGCCAAACAAAGTTTTAAGAAGAAAATAGTGGAGATAGACCCAATGGAGTGTATAATATACACATATTATGTGTCAGTTTTATTGGGATTAGGGCCAAGAAGTTGGAAGAATTTTCAAGAAACGGCAAAAATCGCGATGGTTTTGATTTTTCACTCCCACCTTCCAAACCAAGCGATTTTCACCAGAAGTTATACTTTAAAGTGGTAGATCATCAAATTTACTACGATTTTGTTGCTATATATAAATGTTTTCTCTAGACCTTATATCAACCGAGAGCCGACCAATATTTGAGGAATTTTCTAAATATGGCCAGAAACGTTGATTCCTCGTTTGTTTTCGGTTTTTCGCTCATAACTTCCAAACAACAAAAAAGGTATATATTCAAAGTTGTAGAGGACTAAATTTACTACAATGTTATTCGTATAAACGATTTTCCTAAACCTTACATTAATCGAGATACTGTCGACCCAAATTAGTGAAGTTTTCTCAAAATGGCATAAAACGAAGATTTTTTTCTTTCTGTTTTTCACTCACATATTATACTGTGTGTATAATATTTTCCCCTCAACCTAATCGAGATATAGCCGTTCAAAGCTGGAGGAAGTTTCTCAAAATGGCAAAAATTTGCACACACAAAAGAAAAAAAAATTAAAAATTAAAAAAAAAATTATTAACTCAAACGAATAATGAAACCTTGTGCACGTTTTGTAGAATTTAGAATCAACCTTATCTTGAAACACTAAATGACGAATTATTGGCTTTTCGCGAGCACAAATGATTGATTGAGCACACAGTTTTGGATCCACCGTTGAACGTTTGTTTGCTCAGGTCGGGATACCAAAGCTCGTTCACCCCGTGAGGATCTTATTAACCCAATTCATTCTGGAATTGACATCAACTCATTGTCAAGGACGGAGACCCTCGAGGCCCAATAAAACCTCACTTATCCGCTATCTTCTTATTGTCGGTTATGCAACTCCACTCAGTCATAACACTCTTGATACCGCTTTAAAAAATTTTTTTCGTTACACTTGCGAGCATCTTGAGGAAGGAGGATTCAAATGATGAACATGGCAGTACTTAATTTTGAAAACGTCCAATTCGTGGCCGTTCACAAGCTTCCCAATCCCTGATGAAACGAAAAGAAAAAAGAAAAAGCAAAAAAAATTTGTCTTCCGGGAAATTGATGTTCTTTGTCCGCCTCGTGTCTGCGGGTTTCCGCTGGCTCAGGCGGCCATCGGGGTTATCGTCGCCGATAAAGCCGCCGTCGGTCTCAGTCGAGCGTCAGCCGTCAGATGTTTTGGGTGTGGATTTAAAAAAATGGTTGGCCCTCGGATGACGTCAGAAGCAAAGTGAGTTTAAGGTGTGAGGTGATTTTTGTAATCGCGATTCAAAACGTGGTTGTTGTTTTGCAGCACGCCAGGCGGCAACTCGATCAGCGCCTGCGAGCTGACGTGCGCCCTCATCACTAGTTTAGCCAGGTGAGTTGTTCATTTCACACTATACCTACAGTTCATTTTGTTGATTCAGTGTTAATTTTTTTTAAACTTAAATTTTAAGGAATGTATCGCAAGGGAGTCAAAGCTTGAAAGAAGGCAGATGGGACAGGAAATTGTACACTGGAGAGGAGCTTTCTGGGAAGACTTTGGGGGTGTTGGGGCTCGGCAGGATCGGGCGGGAAGTCGCCAGCAGGATGTCGGCGTTTGGCATGAAAATCGTTGGTTTTGACCCGATGGTGACGGCAGGTAAGTTTAACGTTGAATTAGTGCATTACAAAATTTGTAATTTAATCCTTGTTGAGAGCCTGGGGTATTGGGGGCTTTGGACAGTGCTTACCAGAACATTGCCAGAAACTAGACCTCTACTAGACTCTGCCATTGTTCTGATCTGATGATGATGATTCAATGTCCTGCAACTACGAGTTATAACCATCCCAATCAACACTTCTATGTCGCAGGATCCATCCCAAACGTTGAAGTCGTCAACTTGGACCAAGTGTGGCCGGTTGCGGACTACATCACAGTACACACACCTCTCATCCCGCAAACTCGAAGTAAGGCAATTTATCGACGTCACGTAGTTGATGGAAGTTTTCTGAGTCTCAAGAATCACGTTGATTTTCAGATCTCATCAACGAAGCGAATTTGAGCAAATGCAAAAAGGGCGTTAAAATCGTGAACGTAGCTCGAGGGGGGATCGTCGACGAGAAGGGTCTTCTCACAGCTCTCAAAGACGGAAGATGCGGCGGCGCTGCTCTTGACGTGTTTTCTGAAGAACCTCCCAAATCCCCGGGACTCCTCGAGCTCATACGTCACCCCAAAGTTCTCGCCACGCCTCACCTGGGCGCCTCGACCGCTGAAGCTCAGGTAAGCCGTCACTGCTTAGGGTCCGGTACGTCTTTGCGGTTTTCCCTGCCTAACCTGGTTCACTCGGGGAAGGGTTTGGCCAAAGTGCGGACCAACCTGGCCTCCCGTTTCAAGATGGCCCTGCTCGAGGCGAGGGCTCGGAAGAAATCGAACGCGCCAGAGCTGGACAGAACCACTAAAGTGCCCTACTCCGTAAGACCCTTACTTTGCCCGTAGACTCCCACGCAGGACACTTTGAGGCTTCGGACCACAAAAGCTTTACGTTGAGCTAGTGTTTCACTCTACAGACAAGTTGTTTTGGGTAGTTTTGTTGATAATTTTCACTTGCACTGAAAGATTGAGTAGTTGCCGTATTGAGCAGCATTGTGTCACTGGAGAGCTCTTGCCAGAACACTGCCAGAAACTAAACCTTCACCAGGATACTTTTTGTAGTCACGAGACATCTTCTGTGCTGATGAAGACACAGCCAGGAACTGGTCAGTTGTCAGGACACTAGTGGCATTGTTGAGAGCACTGGGGTATTGTGGGAACTGGAAAGCTCTTGCCAGATTATTCCCAGGAACCAGACCTCTACCTCCAATGCCATTGGTCTGTTCTTTGCGCTAATTCCGGCTTCGGACCACAAAAGCTCCATGTTGAGCTGCTGTTTCACGTTTCTTTACAGGCCCCACTGGGCACTTTGACCTGAGCTGGGGGTTGTAGTGTTGTTGATCATGTTCACGTGCACTGAAAGATTGAGTACCTAGTTGCCATTTGGAGAGCTTTAAAAAAATAATAATTTTTGTCTTTCAGGTTAGAGTTGCAGTGGAAATTGCTGAGCAGTTTATAGCCCTGAACGATCCAGACAGCGGTTACCAGGTGACTGGAGCCGTTAACGCCCCGAGCCTCTCAGACCTCCGAGACCCAGCCAACACGCCCTGGCTGACTCTGGGCAAAGCGTTGGGCAGCGTCGCGGCCAAGATCGCTGGCGACGTGCCATCATGGGCGGGCTACTCAGTTAGCATCACGACCCAGGGAGAGCTCACGAGGAACATGAGGTTCCTCAAGACGGCCGTCCTTTCGGGGATGTTGGGGGCTGGAAGTTCCACGTCGGTCAATGGTCTGAACCTCATCAATGCTCCCCTGCTCGCTGAAGAGGCTGGCCTGGGCGTTGACATGCGCCACCTGGCGGACTCCGAAGCGGCCAATGTCGTCTCCATTGCTGTTGGGAACAAAGACTGGAAACACACCGTCACAGGTGTGTGGAATCTATGAGTTCTTACATCAATTTCGCAGTGTTGCCAATACTAAATTTCTCACACTTTACAGGAACATGTCGTGGCGGGGAGACCTGGCTGCTCAGCATAGACGACGCCACATTCTCTTCAGGCGTCCCATTCACAGAAAACACTCTTCTCTATCAGGGCACCCAACCCTCCGAAGATTGCCCCATTCTCATAGGTAAGCTCAACAACAACAACAACAACAACAACAACAACAACAGAAACAACAAAAATCTCTCTTCTTACGCTCACATTTATCCTTTTCAGCTGAACTGGTCAAAGCAGGCGTGGTCATCACCAACATGGCTGTCGCTGTCGGAAAGTCCGTTTGGATCTCCGTCCAAACCGTCACGCCCCTCAACAAAACCATCGCCGTTCCTAACCTCAAAGCCTTCAATTGACCATCAACAATAATATTGTCACGCTTTTGCCCCGCACTCGGAAATTTCTGCCATGAACGCTTTTGTACATTACCAAGTAGGGCTCGGTAAAGAAAAAGAAAGAAATTAGCTCGTAAATCACATTGTAATCGCTTATTATAATGCAGTAATTTTAATAGTAATTGTAAAAAAGTCAATAAAGAAATTATTTTGACTTCTTGATTGTCCTTTTGCTGAGACGTGACAACATCAGGCAGCCGATGGGTATTGCGAGTGAAGTTATGGTAGATATGGGGATTGTGCGATCGTCACGCCAAATGCGGAGAAATGTGCCATATCGCCCCGAAACGGAAGAGGTAGAAGGTGAGGACTGTGTGCTAACATAGGGAAGGCCGAAAAACCTCAAAATGCTCGGTTTGTTTTCGGGGTTTCGCTCATAAACTAAGCGGTTTTAAACCAATCCGTTAATATTAATTCATGCTGTTCTCCGTTACTCTGCGGCCGCTGAGGCTCAATGTTTCATTCGAAGGAAGCATGCGTCTCCTTTTGATTTAATAAACCATTCTTGGAATAATACAACTATGTAATCGCGACGGAGGTCGAAAATTCTAAAAGATTGGCCTCAACATTTGACATTGGAGGTACGTTTCAAGAGGTCTAGATTCCAAAAACGAAATGTCCTACCGCCGTACACCGTCCGAGCCGGTTTTTTTTTTTTTAATCAGAAATTTTGAAAAAAATAGTTTAGCATCCAGTTGTGCCCACAAGGTTTTCAGCCGGATAGGCAAAACCCATAGGGCGCTATGGGGCTAAATGTGACTGTATCACCAGTGTTTACATTCGGCATGCCCGTGTTTCTCAGCTACCACAGGACGTCGTAGTTTATAAATTCCGAAAATGCCGGTGAAGTTCGTTTCCACTCGCTTTTCTTCTTGACTTTCCTTGAACACAATAATATCATGAAATTGTGTCGGTACCTACCGTCGCCGTTATTAATAATTAATAAATTAACGATTTCCCCAAGGCGGCAAATAAATCATTACTTAATAAATTAATTAATAAGCAGAACTGGTAAATTGATTTATTTTTGCATCTCATGCACCCCTAAATTGAGGAGGTCCGTGCAATAAGGGCTTATAGTCAAGAACGACGTTCTGAGAAAATCAGCTTCGAAGTTTTTCAACATGCACCCTGTAATGTGTATACGTTATTTTCTGCCCAAACCTTTTCCCGTCAAATGTCTTATTCTTCAACTTGAAATGCCACTAAGCTAATTTACCATAAAATTAACCGCATCGGAGATATACTATTATTTATGCTAAGAGGTTATAAGCCCATATTGTGGGGTAAAGAAAAATCCCCTTTCAGCCTGTAACAGGAACTGTTCCCTCCAAGAAGGGCTTATGAATTTGGACAATATTGGTTTTGAAGGAAAAACGAGAAAAATATACTTTTTATGAACAGTATTTTTTTAGAATGATTGAATATAAAATATAAAAAGAACACGGTTCCCCACAAGAAGGGCGTATAAGAGCTATCACTAAAAACAAGGGAACAAAAAAAAAAGGGAATTTGTTCCTGAAACTTGGTACCTGTATAGAAAACTACATGGCGAATCGATTTTCCCGTTCCCCACAGGAAGGGCTTATAGGCCTATACCTACGCCCTAATGCATGGGCGTATACAGGGTGGGGCAGGGGGGGGCCGCGGCCCCCCCCCCCCTAGAATTTTCGGGAACACAAAAATAAATTGTGCTGAACTCAAAAGAAAGAATGCGTAGGTAGGGGCAAGTAAAGGAAATTATTGGAATTATTGGAATTTGTAAACACTAGCACTCCGACATGGGGGCCTCACTTCGCTTGCCCATTTGAATAATAGGGATTTAGTATTAAAATTTAGATCTGTAGATAGGATACAGAACAAACGCCGACTCAATTGGACTGTAAACAACGAAAATAGGAGGAGTTGTACGGATTTGCGAGGGTCAGAAATTTCGCTCAATGCGCTTATCGAACGTAAAAATGGCCGTGGATTCCAAATGCATAAAAAAATTAGGGGTTCCTATTTAAAAAAAGAAAGTTGGGCGCAAATGAGGCCCGCATTTTGGGAGGATCTCAACCCTCCAATGAGTAGCTAAAATGGATCCCGAGACGATAGAAAAACGCTGCAAATTTTACAAAAGGGTTTATTATTCTTTGATATAGGTTACATGTCCGAATATTATTTCTGGAACAACAACAAACTTTTTTTTTAATTTTTTTTTCTTTAAAGCAATTTTTTACTCGGAAAATTATTTATTATTTTTTACTCGGAATATTATATTCGACAGGTCGAATTCTGGGAGTCTGAATTCGACAGGAGGTCTCTTGGAATTTTTAGGCTGGTAGGTCCGTTGCGATGACTCCTGTCCCAAAGAATTACGAATGAAAGTTGAACAAGACCCATGGGGGTCTTTTAATGCATTAAAACCCGCCACCTCCACGTTGGTCCATCCCGGGCGCACCAGAATGGTGTGGCTAACGCCGGAGAGGGCAGAAGGGCCTGCTGTAGTCCTCCCCGCTGTACTCCCCCTGGGGCAGTGCTGAAGATCAAGAACAAGAAGACATCAAAATTTGATTTCTTATGTTTCTTCAAAATTTAATTTTGAAGAAACATAAGTGCACTTCCCCTAGGGGAAGAAAGCGAGTAAGAAGTTAGGTACGCGAAAGATTGTTATGGGCCAGAAATGGCCTTAGATACAATCTAAGAAGCTCGGTACAGCGGGCGTACGGCGGACGGACATTTCGGTTTTGGAATCTAGACCTCTTGAAACGGATAATGTCAAATTTTGAGGCCGATTGGAGTCGTCAACCTCCGTCGCGATTAAATAGGTGTTGACAAAATACTCATTTCACCATCTAGTTGTGCCCGCAAGGTTTTCAGCCCGATCGCCCAAACCCGTGGGGCTCAAAAAAGGGCTACGGGAGCGTTTTTTAAAGGGTTTCGGCGATGGGATCGAGTTATAACTCGACCTATAGGTTTTCGAAGTACTTTTGGACGTAGAATCCGTTTTCGGGGCTCCTAGAACGATTCAATTTCACCGGGGGCTCTAATGGTACTACAAATGGGATTTGTGAAGGATCCCAGGAGGTCAAATATTTTCCGAATAATTTTGGATGCTTAATAAATTTTTCGAGGTTTCATGACTGTTCGTTCAAATAATGTGCAGATTTTTTTTTTTTTCTCAAAAATATTTTTTTATTGGCAAAGAATTAATTTTTGCACAAGTAACTTATGTCAAAGAGCAATAAACCCTTGTGTAAAATTTGCAGCGTTTATATGTATATATATATGTAAAATAGCTCTTAGTGGGGTGGCCCCCCCCTTGGCAAAATCCTGCCTACGCCCATGCCCTTATGCACGGACCTCCTCAATTCTGGCCGTTTTGAGTTATTATTCTCGTGATAATAATAATACACCTACATAATATGTGTGTCGACCTGTATTTTATGTAATCGCGTCAGAGGTCGACAGTTCGGATCGGTCTCAACATTACGTTTCAAACATTTTGAAGACATTTAATGTGCGGGTTTGGGCAGTAGGAATTTTTCAAAAATATTAATCGACGCAGAATTAATTTTTTCACATTCAACTTATATCAAAGAATAATAAACCCTTGTGTAAAATTGGCAGCGTTTTACTACAAACAATTTGTGGATAATTCTACGCCGAAAAATCGATTGTAGGCGAAGTACCTTATAGGAGAAGTACCTTGTTTTTAAAAATCTAATTCAATCTTCCTCTTGAGTGAGACCCTCTTCTCCTTGAAAATTGAGTTCATCGCTAGGTGGCTCGCACAATATTCATAGTAATGGGTCCTTGAGGGAGCTAACAGATAAATTGCTATTTACGGAGGGGGGTCTATGTCCACCGCTCAGTGTCAATTGTGGACCGAACCAGAGCCAGGTGGAATTTGAGTTTCGTCGTGCAATCGTTTTACCACATTGGGTGGATTGGTGTTTCGGTTAAACATGGAAGTTCTGACGGTTCTGCTCGTCCTTTTGGCGACGTTGGTCGTCTATTTGATACGTTTCGCTCACAAAGTCAACCAACACTGGAAAAAACGGGGGATCCCCCACAAAAAACCACATCTTTTCGTGGGTAAGACGTTCGATTATATTAAGCATAGTCTCGCTGGTTGATATACTTTTTCAAATGCTGCAGATTTTACACAAAGGGTTATTAATAAATAAACGAATAATAAATGAATAATTTATAGAGTTATTATATATCAACGAATAAAAAAAAAAAGCAGCAAATTTTACACGAGGGTTGTTATTCTTTGATGAAGGTTAGGAGTTGTGCAAAAATTATTGTGTCATTTTTGAGAATATTTTTGAAAAAAAAAAAAAAAAAAAAAAAATCTATACAATGTATGGAATCCATACTATGGATAGATGTGAGGCTTCAAAAAACGGATTTGACGTCCAAAATTACTCGGAAAACGACACCTTATTTGACCTCCTGGGATCCTTCAAAAATCACATTTGTAGCCCCATGAAAGCCCCATAGATCACCACGGTGAAATAGGATTGTTCTGGAACCCCCAAAAATAGACTCTACGTCCAAAAATACTTCGATAACGACAACTAGCTCGACCCCATAGCCGAAAACCTCCAAAAACCCCTCCCGTAGCGACATTTTAGCCCAATAGCGCCCACGGGTTTGGGCGATCGGACTGAAAACCTTGCAGGCACAACTAGATAGTAAACCGAGCATGTCCGCAAAATTTCAGATTAAATTAAAAAAATGCCTTCCGCATTAATGACGTATTTTGAGGCCGATAAAAATTGTCGACCTCCGACACGAATATATAGGTTCATTAGTCCACGAATAATAAACGAAAAGACAATGTCATGGCATGAATACTTCTTATTGGTAGAGGTAGGTAGTTAGAAAAATAGTGAGAATTGCCTTACAATCAATTCAATTTTACTTTCAAGAATAATGTTCTTGAAAACATATATTATGTGTTTACTGGCTACTCAATGCCAAAGGAAACATTGAAGAGCGATTCATCTGCTGATCCCATCCTAAGAGGGATAAAAGCCGATTTTTCATCAATTGATTGATTTTCCAACATCGATTATTAGGGGAAAATCTGGAAAAAAAATTGTTTCTACTCAGTGCCATCTGATCGGTTTATTTTCAAAAGCAGGAATCGTCCTGACTCGAGAGCGTAACCTCTTACAAAGGGCACCATGCTTAAAGCTTGTTTCTAAATATTTATTCTCAATTTTAATAAACACATCCTTTCTTTTGAAAGGAGGAGGATCACATTTTGATTACCTTACAGAATTGTTCACGATGACCGGTATTTGGAAACCATTTTTCATATTCATTAAGTAACTATCCTGCACAGGTGCTTCACAAGATCCCCCCCCCCCCCCAAACGCCACTCACCAGTACGAGCTGCTACCCCCCATCCTCCTTCCGTCTCATTCACTCTCATTGAAAGGCCTCCCTCCTCATCACCTTCGCACACGGCGTTTCCGGCCCGTCTCGTTATCGCCCCTTCTCCTCGTATGACCCTGCTTGTTCATTTTCTGTCGAGAAAAAAGTATCTGTTTCATATTAGGCTCAGCCTCAGGCTGACACGAAATTGCATCTTACGTTGTCCTAAAGACAGAAGTAAGTCAATCCGGTTTAAGTTAAATCTCTTCGAATGGGGAGGAGTTACATTAGCTGTTCATGTGGGAAATTCACAATCTTGTTACAAACTCAATACCTACACCGAATGCGTCAGGAACGTCCTACGAATGTGAAACGTCGATGTCCTTCGTATTTCCACCACTAGACGATTTTAATGTTGAATCGATACCGAATATTTTTTACTGAGTTCACCCGAAAAGAGTATCGAATGAAATAGTTTCGTTCCAGGTTTGACTGAAGGTTGACAGAAATCGGCAGAGACATGCGCACTTGAGATAACTGCTCTTCCCGGTCGATCTGTAGGTTGACAGCAGTTGGACGGGAACCGACTGCTCGAATGAGAGTGGTTGGGAGCTGTCGACAGCTGTCAACCTCTGTCGACAGGCGGTGTCAGACCTGGAACAAACCTTATATTGATATCAGTAAATATCGGAAGTAATTCTTCGAATTATCGGTACGAAAGCTATTCCCGCCACAACCCTGCTGCTTCCTGGCTGCCTTGATTGCAAGCTTTGCCTCACTGGCCTACAAATGCAAGGTATGCCTAGGTACCTACTTCATTTTGTTGTCGGAAATAGGCGCCACTGCGCAAAAACCAGCAGTAGCTCCTAGTTGATTGAAGAAATGGATTTTACATCCAGCAGGATTGCACCCTGCCCAAACGGCCGTATAATTGAAGAATTAGGGGACCGGACCAGCTGACTAATGTTTTCCTAGGCATGCCAGTATGGTGCCAAGCTGGCTAAGGGTTTCCAAGGCTTGCGAAGGTGGTCCCAAGCTTTCCAGACCTGCCCAAGTCTTGCTAAGCTTGTTCCAATCTGGAAAAGGCAATTTTGAACTCGAGAGCCGTCCCCCATTATTTGCAGTTTCCAGAAAAGGGAGTCGATCGCACACCCCGGAGTCGACAGACGTTTTATCTTTGACCGAAAATGGAGTCGATCGCCTGAGATAGATCAATTTGCGAGTGGATCGCAATGCACATGCCACAAAGCCTGCCACATATCAACCGTAAGTAAGTCCAGAGAGCGACTTCTCACTACAATCATCAACGACCTCGGATCGACTAGGCAGGGTTGGACTGCTCCCTATTGCACCGTCCTGAATGGCTTCATACACGAATAAGTAGTGACTGTTCCTACGGCTGCTAGAGTGAATGCTTATTTTCCATTCGTTTAACAACTGTTGTTAGCAACCCGAAACAAATTCTTTCATTGCGCTCCTGTTGTTTGGTAGAGATTTCCTGTCTGAATCGTAGAAAATGCAGAAGTCGAAGAAGGAAGAGGATGCAAGACCAAGAGATGACTACTGTGATAGTATCCTCAACTGTCTACCATACCTCCATATCTGTTGCTGCGGTTGCTCCCTAAGAATCGGCTCAGTGATTATTGGGTGGGCGAATTTATTAATTAGCGTCTCATGTGTCGTAACGGGCTGCGTGAGGATCTACAACTTTTTAAATCCTGAAGCACCTGTTCCAAAATATGTTCGACCACCTAGCGTGGCGTCCGCCGTTGAAGGAGGTGCTCTCGGTTTTTCATATTTGATAGAGACTGTGATGAACGTCTTTCTCATTGTTGGCGCAACAACTGAAAACCCATCGATTATAAAGATGGTCGCCGTGGGTTATCTATTTACCACTGTTGTGTTTAAAGGGGTTCTGACGCTTGTAATCGACATTGTACTTTTCAAGTTCGAAGCAACACGGCTTTTGTTGGATTTGGTCGTAGACTTTGCTTTTGTGGGATTATACTTTTACTACACTGTCATAATCAAGAGTTATTACGCGGATCTGGTAAGAGCAAGGTTCCGTAATGATTCACCCCGACGTGATGATAACGAAATAAACGATTAAATCGATACTATTTTCGTACGAAAATTATTATGGTTTCACCTGCAGTGTCAAGTTTTATGGAATTTGTGGCTTAGCCTGTAAGAGCAATGGAAGCCATCTCGGTGGGTTTTATCTTGTGACGATCGATGGTCGTTTCTGCTCGATCGTCATTCTCTACAAACATCGGCCCACCAATTATTATAGGGGGGGGGGGGGGGGGCAGAATCATACTTACGCCACTGCATTGTGGCATGAATTATTACGTGTACATAGCACGCCCTGCAGAGCCATGCTTCTGGCCTGTTTGGTCCTCGTAGTCAATGCTAGAGGTGTTGCATGATCTAACAGTTGCAAGGAAGCCTGTGCTCGAGCCAGGGTTGGCTCGTCTTGCCAGCTCTAAAGCTGCCCTCAATGAGCCAGGTGTCGTTTCTCGCAGCCTCGCTGAAATTGAAGTGCGACTTTCCCAACCGACTAGGGATGCCTTCAGAGCCTCTGGCTTCACTACTCTGGCAAAGGTTGCGTCGTGTTTGAGACCCTGCACTCGCCTCCGAAGCTGCGTCTCGAAAATTTTAGCCTGGCTGACACCCCCGAATTCCATCTCCGGCTGGTCTTCCAACTCCCCATACTCCCTGGGGGCAGCCCTTGGTCACGGGCTTCACAACTGCCACGACATGGCAACCCAACCATCTTGACTTCTCTGCCGGACCAGTAGCTGGAGATTAGAGCCAAATACCTCAGAGGGCATTCTCACAAGCTTCACCAAGACTTGCGGTCACCATATGTTGGTTAGCGTCCCAGCAAGTAGGTACTCCTGAATGTCTCGTCAATGATCAGGAGCAGTCAGAAGATGGCATCAACTATGGATTGCACTGGCTTAAATCCAAACTGCTCCAGGGTGACAGATTGCTCATAGGAATGACTGAGCACTGGTGCAAGCCAGGGGAATCATGCTTTTATTCCCCTGTAGGGTTTTATCTAGCATCTTCCTTCTCTAGGACATCCGAAAACGGTGGTGGTGCTGCAATTTTTATGAGGCAAGGAATAGGATCTACGGTGCTGTGCGAGTTTGAAAATTTCTCTATGGAAGACATTTGTGAAGTAGCAGCTGTTCACGTCAGCACTCTCAATGTAACTATTTGCTGCGTGTATCGTCCTCCCAATCAAAATAACTTCGATGGCTTCATCCCTACCATGGAGAACCTTTTATCATCATCATTTTGTTCGTCTAATCGCATGTTGATCCTAGTGGGGGATTTCAACATCCATTTCGAACAATCATGTATAATTCCGTCCTACATTAAGAACCGATGTATCTTTGAGAGCCTTCTGGACAGCTATGGTCTCCACGTTACATTGAGGGAGATCACTCGTCACACATTGGGTGATCCCTCCTGTCTCGACGTGGTGATTACTAATTTTGGCCACGGCCGGTACAAGGCCTTAAGAGGGGGCTGCCAAAACAGCGCCATGTCCTGCGGCGTGAAAAGCTTCAACTAGCCAAGTTACACTAGGTGGGCAACTGAAAAAAAAATTGGTAACGTTGTCCTGTATGTTGGGGGGATTGAGCTCCCATTGCGAAACCGTCTCATCAGACCGTCTTTGACTACCTACCTGGTACCTGTAAGCGACCCTCGTCATTGTGCAATAAACGGGACTACAAAGAGAGATTCGGTATGCACCACCGCTCGAAAGCCAAAAACCTATGTGCCGTCTTGCTGAAAACCTTGCGTGCACAGCTAGAAAGAATGGCTGCAAATTTTGCTAAAGGATTTATTATTAAATGTTATTTGTGATAACAATTAATTTTGTGTCAATAAGAAAATATTTTAAAATAAAATAAAATAAAATTAATAAAATAAATAAATAAATAAAATAAAATAAAATAAAAATAAAATTTCCTCCTGTATAACGTTTGGACAAATGTGGGACCGCAAAAAATGCATTATGCGTCCAAAACTCGGGGAAAAGAAACCTTATTTGACCTTCTGGGATCCTTCAAAAACCCCATTTGTAGCCCCATGAAAGCCCCAGTGATTCCTAATTAACCTATATCAAAGAATAATAAACCCTTGTGTAATATTTTCAGCGTTTTTACCTAGCAATAGCATGGGCACTCATAGATGGGCGTAGATGATGGGTCACTCATATATTATGATAATATATAATGGGGGTATTGCTAGGAAAAACATGCAAATTTTCAATTGTTTTTGCGCTTTATTTTCGCTTTTAGAATCTACACATCTTGAAACGTATAATGACATTTTGCGGCCGATCAAAAGTCTCCACCTCCGACACGAATTACACCGATCACAAACTACCTACACCGAGACACGAAAAAAACCACCGATCTACACAATGTACCTGTGCACAATTTGGACCTTGAAGGAGTTCTCTCTTCTACTCATAAGCTCAGAACCAGAATTTTAATACATGCTACTTTCCACTTTTTGAGCATAATTCGATTGGCCCACAACAGGTCAAACATTGGCCTGTAGGTACAGTCAATTATGGACCACAGGCACTATAGTCATCATATATGATATCCAATCATATATGATATCCTATGAAATTTTGTAGGTACAATCGCTTGAAATTGCCAGCTTCATAATATGAAGCTATATTATGAAGACATATTATGTCTCATATTGGAGTTGAATTATAGTGAGAAAGAATGAGTTGGTGGGTCAATTGACCCATTTGAATTGGGTCAGAGTGACCCCATAGACTGCATCGCATGCTTAGCTTGACCAAGTGTGCTTTTTTCAGATTTTTAAATGTATCAGTAGAGTTTTTAAAGGTTTTTGGTTTGGGAAGCCGAATGCGATGTCGTTTTCCGAGTAATTTTGGCACATAATCCATTCATCGGGGTCCCACATCCCTCCACAAACTTTACACGAAAAAAATTCGAATAATTGATTTTTTTAATTGATATCAATTTTTAAATTGATAATATCAATTAAAAAAATAATTCAATTATTAAATAAATATAGTAATATAACAACGTATTATATTACCTATTATACGATTATACCTATTAAATAATATATTATATTACCTGTTTATTACTTTTTTAAATAATTTATATAAAAAAATAATGAACTCTTGTGTAAAATTTGCAGCTTTTTTCCGAAAAACATCCGTTTTACCCCACTGTGTGCCGGTAAAATCATTTAGCTCTAAAAATTTCCTGATACCTACCTGGTTGCAGATAGGTAACTGAAATTTTGGGCTTAGGCTAGAATCAATGAAAAGGACAGTTCTCCGTTGTCAAGGAAAAATAAAACATCATTGACAACAGTCAACCCTTAATGGTAAGGTTGCCGAGGGTGGTCGAGGTTGGTGGCCTCTAGCGTAGAACCCCCAGAACTTCCTCGACGCCCGCTACTCTTCGGACATTCGAAAACCCATCAAATTGCGCATGCATCATCCCGCTCACAGAACTTCGCGAAAAATCAACGGATTTTATCGTTTGAACACTTGAATTAAAGCTTGAAATGTAAGGAAGACAACGGTCGAGGCGGATTTTCGATAACTCATCTTCCAACCAAGCAATGGTCACTTGAAGAGAGCAACACCCTTAGACGTGACTTTGTTGATGAATTGCAGCTTCCAGTGACATTTCGCTTCAAAAATGCCTCGACGGATCGCTAGACACTAGTCTCACTTGAAGATTAAAAAAAAAAAAATCATGAAAATCGGTGCATAATTCGAGGATTTATGATGGCGGGAGAATAACGTTGATTCCTTATGGGAGCAGGAAACATGGCCGACACGGGAGCCCGCTCTTAATTAGCGATACAGGGTTTAGTGACCACCAAGGAGTCGAATTTGGTATTTTTAAACGCATTCCTCCCCCCGACCCCGTGTCATCTTGGTTTAGACGGATGAAACCTGAGAACATCCTCTCCTTGGATCGACTATAGTCACTATAGGCACCGTTGGACCACTCCCTAGTGCACCGTCCTGAAACGCTTCATACACGAATAGAATATAAGCATTCACTCTAGCGGCCTTAGAAACAGTTGTTAGCAACCCGAAACAAATTCTTTCATTGCGCTCCTGTGGTTTGGTAGAGATTTCCTGTCTGAATCGTAGAAAATGCAGAATTCGAAGAAGGAAGGGGATGCAAGACCAAGAGACGACTACTGTGATAGTATCCTCAACTGTCTACCATACCTCCATATCTGCTGCTGCGGTTGCTCCCTAAGAATCGGCTCGCTGATTATCGGTTGGGTGAATTTAATCTTTAGCGTCTCAGGTGTCATAACGGGCTGCGAGAGTATCTACAGCTTTTTCAATCCTGAAGAACCTGTTCCAAAAGATGTCTGGGGCACACCATCAACTAGCGTGGCGGCCGTCGTTGAAGGAGGTGTTCTCGGTTTTTCAGCTTTGATAGAGACTGTGTTGAACGTCTTTCTCATTGTTGGCGCAACAATTGAAAACCCATCGATTATAAAGATGGTCGCCGTGGGTTATCTATTTACCACTGTTGTGTTTAAAGGGGTTCTGACGCTTGTATTCAACATTTTACATTTCAAGTCCATATATGGAGCTGCTATAGCAGCTTTGTTTTTGTTGCTCTTGGGCGTAAACTTGGGTTTTGTGGGATTATACTTTTACTACACTGTCATAATCAAGAGTTATTACGCGGATTTGGTGAGAGCAAGTTCCCGTAATGATTCACCCGGGTCGGCCGACGTGATAATAACGAAATAAACGATTAAATCGATACTATTTTCGTACGAAAATTATTATGGTTTCACCTGCAGTGTCAAGTTTTAAGGAATTTGTGGCTTAGCCTGTAAGAGCAATGGAAGCCATCTCGGTGGGGTTTATCTTGTGACGATCGTGGTCGTTTCGGCTCGATCGTCATTCAACAAACATCGGCCCACCAATAGGCCACGAAAGTTGGCGGTGGCGAGGGGGGGGGGGGGGGGGATGGGCCCCCAGAATCATACTTACGTCACTGCATTGTGGCATGAATAATTCATGACAATTATTGTCACTTGTACCTACGCCCCGCAGGGCCATGCTTCTGGCCTGTTTGGTCCTCGTAGTCAATGCTAGAGGTGTTGCATGATCTAACAGTTGCAAGGAAGCCTGTGCTCGAGCCAGGGTTAGCTAGTCTTGCCAGCTCCAAAGCTGCCCTCAATGAGCCAGGTGCCATTTCTCGCAGCCTCTCTGAAATTGAAGTGCGACTTTCCCAACCTTGGCACCTACTAGGGATGCCTTCAGAGCCTCTGGCTTCACTACTCTGGCAAAGGTCGTGACGTCTTTGAGACCCTGCACTCACCCCCGAATTCCATCTCCAGCTGGTCTTCCAACGACATGGTCACCCATCTTGACTTCTCTGCCGAACCAGTAGCTGGGGAGTAGAGCCAAATACCTCGGGGGCATTCTCACAAGCTTCACCAAGACTTGCGGCCACCATAATACGAGTTTCCTGCTGCGAAATGTCACAGGCCGTCCCCCTCGGTTTGGAGTTGGAATCGAGGTTGGTCGTGTTGATAGCTTGCCTCATATGTATGGAGGAAGCTTGGATACCAGCCCATTTGCTGGGAGAGTGAGCTAGAACACTCGGGCTCACTTGTGTCCCCTATGTAAATTTTCCAATAAAACCCGTGTGAAGTTATATTGTTGCCCACTGGTTGGGGGTTATTGACTGCTGGATTGAGCTGCTGCCCAGGAGCTTGCTCTTCTTCTAGTTACCCGCTGTACCGAGCTTCTTTGCTTGTATCTGAGGCCATTTCTGGACCATCACAACCTTTCTCGTACCATCTGCTCGCTTTCTTCCTCTAGGGGAAGTGCACTTATGTTTCTTCAATCTTCTTCCTTCTTTCTTGGTCTTCAGCACTCCCCTAGGGGGAGTACAGCGGACCCTCCTATCCCTTCCGGCGTTTGCCACACCATTCTGGTGCGCCTAGGTTGAACCAACGTGGAGGTGCCGGGTTTTGTAGGAGGTCTTATCACAATAAATTGGCTCGAAATTCTTTGGGTCGGAGTCATCGCAGCGGACCTACCTACTATTCCACCTCATCTTCTATCTTGTGGTGTTTGGGTCGTTGGTGGCTGCGGAATGCAACAGATTGTACCTACTCTTCTGCCTCTTCATGTAACTTGCAGTTTTCAGATCATTGGAGGTTGCTCTCTCCACGTTTGCTTGACTGGTGGAGGGCGAGTACTTCTAAAAAATGTCCTCCCCTCCCTAAAACTAACACGACTAGCCTAGACATAAATAAAATCTGAACACATAGGACGGGGAGACCGTTGTACCTTGGAACACTTTTCAGTTTTTTGGAGATAGTGCCTGGAAATTCATCAATATCGCTCGGCTTTCGGTTTCAATACCTTACAGCAGTCTTGACTTACAGTTATGTGCCAAAATTGTAATTCCGTGAAGCATAGGCGAAGCTATGAAGCAAATCCGAAGGGACTTTTTGTTCCGAGGTACAAACGCTCGTGTACCTTGGAACGCTTGGTATTTTCGAGAAAAAATGAAGAATATAGTGAACGACGTTTTTTCTCTTAGTAACAGCAGTAAAAAACACCTTGAAAACGTTAACAGAAGTAATAATTGTTCATAATCGTCTGAAATATCACTTTATCAGCATCTGAAGAAAAACCCTGAAAATTTACATAATATGCTATAGAAACAAACAAAATGCTATAGAAACAATAGAAGATCACTCTGGGTTATAGCTCAGACAGAAAATTGATGAGTTAGGTGGCAAATTAAGTGTTTTAAGGTACACGAGGTACCAACCCTTCCAGCCACACATCTGTTCCAAGGTACAAGAACCTTTTTGTTCCAAGGTACAACATGGTCTCCTATTTTGCAAAAACGGAAAATACCCAAACCTCACATTTCTGTCATTGAAATTGGTTAGCAATTTGGTTTCTATATAGCATAATATCATATTATGCTATATTATGGTTCTATATTATAGAACCATAACAGCTAAACATCGAACAATTATCTTCGAAAGCGTGAGATAAATGAGTTGAACTCAACGATCTCAAAAAGTAACGTTTTTATCACATTTGTCAATTCGACCCCCAATCGTTTTCGTGCGTTGATGAAACTACACTGATAAGTTATGCCTCCTCAGAGAAGAATTTAGGCGTAGAAAGATCTGCTGGATAGCATCACCAGTCGGCTAATTCAAATGTTTCAAGGAACAACGTGATCAAGGTACAACAGTCTCCCCTCCAATGACGCATACTGAACTTGAACACACATACGATGACACACATATCACAGATTTGTTTCCTAATCTATCCTCTTTCACACACCTTTCATTCACTTAGGTAGGTACCCCCTCCTACCCACTTGCCTCCTCGCAGTCTTCATTTGTATCAGTAGCCTAGTATCACAGTCATCCTAATCTAAACTCATAATATAATATATTATGAGTTTAGATTAGGATGACTGTGGTGTAATGTTATTATATCACAGCCAACATCACAATGGTACCCTAACCTAATGAAATAAATACCTAGCACAAAATTTGTGCTAGGTGATATTTAATATCACCCAAAATATATCACAGCCTAGCCTTAAGCCCTAAACATTCAGACATCCATCCATTCATTCAATAATTTAATTAAATTTAATTTTCAATCATACACACTGGGGAGCAGAAGCATTTATATAATATATTTATATTATAAATTCCTTCAGGCTCCCTTCTACACAAAACCTATCATCTAATTTCTTGTTCCCCGGTTCCCCGCTCTCACCCAGCCAAGCCCACCCCCTCTCCACGCTTGGCAGACATCATTTTGTTATGTGCTTCCTTGTATCAATCAGGGTGTGCAGTGGGGCTTCAATGGTGTGGGATCCAAATAATGCCTCTCTCTGCTCGGCATACAGGGAACGAATGATGAGCGGTGACACAGGGGCAAGCTGGGTCTTCTTCTTCTAGTTCCCACAAAGTTTGTGGGACAGTTTGTGGCACAAACTGAACATTAGAAGCTCTTCTCAACGACATCCCTTGACTACGTTTGCTTGCTCCTGTCGATCATCCATCCCACAAACCTCCTGAACATTGCTGAAAGCTGCTGGGGGTTGCCACCTACTAACAATATGTCACTCTGTATCTGCATGAAGCGTTGAATATTTTACATTGTTTTTTACTTCAGGCAATTCGCTCAACTTCCTGCTAGGGAAAGGCGGCATGATGACCAAGAATCGCCAGGAAGTCTTGCAAATGTTTCCGAATGCTCCAGTTGTTGGGTACTACGATTTTATCAAGCCAGTTTTGCTCATCAACGATATGGGTGAGCGTCTTCGCGCATTTTTCTTTTTCTTGGGACACTTCAGCAGATAACTTAGGCCCTTTTCAATCCATTTCAGATTTGGTACAGAAAGTTCTTATCAAGGACTTCTCGTATTTCCACAGCCGAGGGTTCGGAGTTGACCACGAGCGGTACCCTATGTTGTCCAATTTGTCCAATATGGAGGGCAAAAGGTACGTTCATTTCAGGAAAAGCCTGCGAGAAAGATCAACAACAAAGTCTCACCTAATTACAAGGAAAATAACTTTTTAATTTTAAACACTCAAAAAATGCAAACTCCCTAAAACAAAAATAATGGCGAACGATATCAGAAGGAATGCAGAGATGCAGGGACCCTGCATCAGGGTTGCCAGAGTTACCATCCCAGTCTCCATTTGAGTCCAATGCTTCTCAACGGTCTTTTGGTTACAGGTGGAAATCCCTCAGGAACAAAATGATCCCGGTATTCACAACGGGGAAATTGAGGCTCATGTTCGAGCAGATGTCTCGCCTCAGCAGCATTTTACTCGACGACATGTCCAACCAGGATCTCACAGGGATCGATCTCAAAGGGCGCTTCAACTGCTATTCAATGGACGTGATAGGGTAATTACCCCTTATTAATAATCACATCCCAGTGTTGCCAGCTAGCAACACTGTGCACTCAAAGCCTCAAAGCTCCTATTTACGTTTTCAACACTGAACTACATTTCATGTACAATTTTTCTTTTAGAGCAATCGCCTTTGGTATTGAAGTGGGGACACTGAAGGACAAGGACAACGAATTTGCTCGGGTTGGCAGGAATTTTTTCAATTGGCAGTTCAGCCTTCGGTTCACGTTAATTTATAATTTTCCCAATTTCTGTAAGAGGCTGGGCATCGGCTTAAATCCTCCGACAGTCACCAAATATTACACCAGTAAGTAGAAACTTTTCAGTTGGCCACCCTGACTGGCTGTTTGGTATTTTCTGGTCTGAAGGGGATTGTGGGCAGTTTTTTTTTTCAGCCAGAGGAGCATTTTCAGTACCAATATGGTAGTACATTATTTTTACGTATGCAATTGTTATTGTCATGGTGGCCAACCTGCCTCTTAAATGGGCGTATGATGCATTAAATTTTTGAACCTACCAGGTTCAATGTACTACCTAGTAGTCAAGGAGCTTAGAAGAAGAAAGCTTCTTCTAAGCTCCTTGCTAGTAGTTCACCAGCCATCCTAACATCTTCATGAAGGCAATAAGGGTCTTCACGGTCGGGCCGTTGTCGATGAGTTAACGGGTTAAACGTGGAGACAATCCGTGGAAAAGTTGTTATCAAAGTGAGTTATCAGCCATGTTAACGTAACTGAGTCAGAGGTGTGGAGAACGTCGACAGCAACCAAGTTATCAGTGTTATCAGTTTTCTTGCGATCTTTCAAAATGGCCGCCTACCGGTGTTTTCTGTTGTTCTGGTGTTTTCTGTTTTCGTTTGGGGTTTCTTCCTGGTTTTTTTAAAGTTTTTTCCTAAATTGGGTTTGACGCAAAGGATCCCAAGAGAAGAAAGTTTCCACGGGGGTCGCAAGAAGTCGCGGGGGTGTGAAGCAAAAGCGCCACTTGTCGTAGTGGCATCTGCCAGAACTACGCTTTCTACCTACAGAACTACACATTTAACCAGGGTGCCTCATGATTTTTTTACTTAGCAACTTTACTACTTAGAACGTTTAACTCGTTAACCTCGACCGTGAATACCCTTAATGTTTTGTATGTTGTATTCCCTTACTGGGTTGGCCAACCTGACTTTCATTTGTCCTTAAGATGCATTTTAACCTGTATGGAGACTAGGCAGTTCTATCAGGCCCAGCAACATTTTCAAGTTGAATCATTCCTGTTTTCGTTGTCATTTACACCAGCTGCAATAACATTATCAAGTTGATGATTTCTTGGTTTTTAAGTCATTTTGTGTTGTGATGTTGGCCAACCTGACTGAAATGGTTGTGCTGCGAATTTTGATGTCTGTAGAATTGTAGGTAGTCACTGTGGCATAGCATTTCTTGGGTTTCATGCCGTTTTCTGTCATTGTGTTGGCCAACCTGACTTAGAAATAGATGCATGTTGGGTTAAATTTTAACCTATTCATGTATTTTTGTCCAACATTAACAATAACCGTTGCTCACCTTTGTATCCCCCTTTGAATCCCCCGTTTTTATTTCAGGCATCATCAAACAGGTAATCGCCAACAGAGTGGCAACGGGCGCAACGAGGAACGACTTCATCAATTTGATGTTGACCTTGAAGGAAAAAGGGTTCCTGGAGGCAGGAAAGGAGGAAGGCGTCGACGACTACTTGAATATGACCGACGACTCGATACCTGACACGGAGAAAGTTGGTTAGTAGCGGGAAACCCATTGCGGAAATTGAGAGCGGCGATTGACTTTTGTTTGTTTTTCAGAAATCAGCGAAGAACTGATCCTGTCCAACGCTTTCCTTTTCATCATGGCAGGATTTGACAGTAAGTAAAATACAAAGTTGTAGTAGGTAGTTGTGGAGAACACAGTCACGGTGGGGATTTATGCCATTTGGATTAGATTAGATTAGATTGATTGATAGATTCTATCACAGAGAGGGTATGGAAGTGCGAACCTGAAGGGGCACCCCACCACCCACACCTAGGGTGTTTCCTGAAGCTCCCGTGCCCTGTGTACAAGCTCACAATGCATTTCAGTCGCATCCTCCATTAATAGAGGCCTTTTATCCATACCTAATAGTCTGGCCCGGCCATCACGGTGTGTCCATGCTTGGTGCAGAGTTCTTTCCCATCTTCGATCTGCTATCCAGAATAATCACGCTGGAGACTCCAGCTAGCCATATGGCCCCCCTAGCTCCAGCTCCAGTTTTGAATTGGCCGACATTCCTGCTAGAGACTTTAGAGCAGCTTGGCTATTCGATATGCGAATCCACCTTCTTTCGAGGGCCCTCCTCTCACTCTCTGCCGTGCAATCCTCCTCTCACTCTCTGCCGTGCAATCCTCCTCTCACTCTCTGCCGTGCAATCCTCCTCTCTGGTATACTGTAATACACCTGCCCAGCAGTCTCGCACTAGAGCTGTGTGTTCTCAAGTCGGCCCTGTTACCCATCCTGGTGAATCAATAGACCTACGTCCCCAGAATGCACTTTCGGTGGACCCTCCTTCCTGGATGGCTGGGTTCTTGTGCCTCCTCACCCCCTGGTGAAAGTAGTGCTCCTCCTTCATGCTGACCTCGTAGTGCTCACCTGCTGTCACCTAGGTGACAGAGACATGTAAAGGGGGAGAGAGGACACGACATCAGTCCTTCTCGGGCACAGATAAAACTACAGTTCTGGGGCCACCGACGGGAGCAGCCTTATAGTGGAGTTGTGTGGAGGCCACCCTCCTAATCCAGTTATCCTCAGGCGAGGGGGAGCCCATGCTGCCAAAGGCACTCGTCAGATGTTTTCAACCAACCATAAAGTGCCACCGTCCCCCTCAATTGGTGTTGGATTTGAGGTTGGTTGTGGTGATCTCTCATAAGGGAAGAGGGAACTCAGGTAACATATCTCTGGTAGTGGGCGAGCCTCCTTCCAATGATTATCCTTCCTACCCATTTTGATTAGTTCTTATCAAGCAGAGTCTTCGTCTCGTAGCAAAATCTGTGGACATGATAGCAACTTGGCTCCCGCCCAGTCTGTCAATAATAGTTGTATGTTTCTCGCCGCAGATCTTACCCTGATGTCTTGGTGGGAGATCCTGAAAGACCTCCATTCCTGCCGCAGGGGAATTATGAAGTAGAAATGGGGGCAGCCCCTGCATATTATGCCGTTAACTTTGCCAATATCCGAATTATTGATTCTTCCAGCGCTTTCCAATTTGCTGACGATGCTCTCCTTTGATCTGGCGCAAAATATCGACGTCCAGGACAAACTGAGGGAAGAAATCAGGACTGTTTTTGAAGCGAAAAAAGGCGTCTTCAGTTACGACGTCATCCGGGACTGCCCATATATAGAAAACGTCATCAAAGGTACGGTTCTTGATGCAATTCGTCGCTTAAGTTCTATCATGGCCTATCTCAAAAAATGCGATTTTGAGTACCTATTTGTTGTCACTGGATTCGTTGTTTTACACCGGATAGCATGGTAACACTGGTTCTTTAGTAACCGCCAGTGTTTATTCGTAACTATGAATAATTATGAGAGAATGCTCAATTTGCATGAAAACTGTAGTTACAAAACAGTTTTTTGCTTCTCCTGAAAAGTTGCATTTTTGAGATAAGCCATGATAGAACTTGAGCGACGAATTTATATTTACGTTAACGAGTCATTCAATATTGTGTATATTCTAGAGTCAATGAGGTTGCACCCGCTGGTTGGAGCTTTGAACAGGCAGTGCAACAAGGAATATACCATTCCAGAGGTCAACATAACGCTCAAGGTAAAATTGGCGTCGTTGGGTGGGCGAGTCAACAGTTAACTGATCGGTGGATTTGTTTCCAGCCGGGTGATTCCATCGAAATCTCAACCTACTGTATCCACATGAACCCAGACATATACCCGGAGCCGGAGATGTTCAAGCCAGACAGGTGGGCAGAGGAGGTGTCGAGGCCGAGTTGCTCGTGGATCCCTTTCGGCGACGGACCCCGGATTTGTATCGGTAAGCTGGTTATGAAAGGACGACCTCAGTTATGCTTTTCATGGATCTAAAACTAGTACCTGGAAACACTGGTTTGTCTTCACCTGCAGGCATTGCTTGAGGTGCTGTTGTCATTTTAGGTGCTTATTTAAGGAACCAGGGAGCGCCACCTGGCAGTCTAACTTGGTTAACACCTGGCTCCACCTCCTGCCATCCATGAAGAGTGGTGGCGAGTGGAGGGGACTTCAATGCGCGTGGGGATAATTATCCAATAGTTAACTGTTTGGAGCTGTCGCTCAATCAGCTTTCATTCCAATCTAAGTTGTCCTCGGCTAAAAAATCTGGTCCCAATCTGGCTAGGGGTTTCCAAGGCTAGCCAGAATGGCCCCAAGCTGGTCAAGATGTGGCTAACGCCGAAGGGGACAGGATGGCCTGCTGTGCCTCCTGGGGGAGTGTTCAAGAAAACCAAGAACCACATGATGTAAAGCTGCACTACCCCAGCGGAAATGCCGAGATAATACCCTAAGCCATGTCGTTGAAAGAAGAGCAGAATGCGAATCTGGCGCCGAAGGTCCAGAACAGACCATAACTGGCCCCAGACACAATCCAATGGAACCAGCAGGTTCCAAGCTGGCCAAGGGTTTCCAAGGCCTGTCAGGATGGCCTCCACGCTTTGCAGATCTGTCCAAGGCTTGACATGCTCGTCCCAAGCTGAACAAGGGATTCCATGGCTTGCCAGGATGGCCTCCATGCTTTCAGGCCTGTCCAAGCTGGCACCTCTGAGCATGCTGGCAGTAATTTGTTTGAGAGTGGACCGTTTCAACTATATCGCCGGGAGTGATATCCATGGATATCAATGGCCTGTTACAGACAGCACTATTTACTTATGACGGAACACAAACCCAACTCTGCGACCATTTCTCTTTGCTCTCATGAGTTTGACACTATTTTACTTTTGCAGCCATGCGATTCGTAATGGTCGAAGCAAAATGCGCCATCGCCAAACTCCTGCTCAACTACGACATTCGTCTCAACCCCAAAACCAAACTCCCCGTCATCCAAGACCCGAGATCTCTCCTCTTCAAGAACCTCCACCCCATTTACTTTGACCTTAAAAGGCGCTAAGAACAAGTTGAATAGAAATATTGAAATGAAGGTACCTCTGTTTTCTTTTACCTGTTTCTAGTGGCTGCAACCACGCTGGGTGCTACTCGTTTCCATGAGACCTGTTCGTCCTTAACGCTAACACACACTCATACTTTTTGTTAGTTTTCTCTGTTTTTATAATGCGCTTCAAAATTTTAGTTTTAACGAGAAAATACAACTAATGAAAAAGGTTCTGGTTTTGTTGGCGAGTTTCGCTCTCAGCGTTGGTTTGGTTTGCTACTCGTGCTCTTCGGTGGAGACTGTATCGTGCAAACGTTTCGGTGGCTACATTGGCCAGGTAGGGGCAACATATTGGGACATCTCTGATGACGCCAGTCTATATTTTTCAGGTGATAGGGAGGGGCATGTCGATATTCGGGTAATTTCATGGTGGACACAGCCCGGGAGGTAAAAATGCCCTCTTTCCATTTGGTTCTCACTTAACAAGATCGAGCTGATGCTGTTCAAGGGCAAGCTTGTGCGACCACCCATTGTCAGAGGCGGTTGGGCATCGCTGCTCATATTGAGGGTGTATCAGCAACGGCCATGGCAGCCTATGCTAAGGTGGCGCGCCTTGCGAGGATTGGTTGGGGCTTCAGGACGGATTACCTCCTGGTTATATGCAGGGGCGGCTCTTTATCGATTGCCTCCCAACCAGTCGAAAATACTACGATTGCCTCCCGAGCCCACGACTACATATTTACGATTGCCTCCTGAGAGGTCGGGGCCTGAAGCCACCCAAAGAATAAGGTAGGTAGTTGAGAAGGTGATTTGCGAGAATTGAATAAGCATGCATTTTATTTCAATAAATATGTCCAACAAACGTCATGAATGGCGGAGTAGGTACCTACGGATAGTCATGACTGTTATATAAATATCAAATTATTTGTTGCCGTCGAAAATGTTCGCAACATTTGTACGGCGTATGAACCGCATCGAAGGAATTGATTTTGCAGTAAACTTCGCATAGTCGTTCGTGCGTGCGTCGTCATGAGGGATGTCCAGTACCCATTCGCTGAAAACGTCGTCGATGTCTGCTCGGTTGGCGAGAGGAAACCCGAATGACCAACGCAGCCACTTGCCAACTGGACCATCCTTGTATAAGTCAGAGAGCCCCAATTGCTTCTCTTGATACTTCTGCGCACCAAACATTTATCCTCTGCAAACTCTTCCGCTGGATGAGAATGAATGTCAACTGAATCCAAAAGTTCACTACCGACCAAACCAAGACAGGCGAGATAGATGAAAACCAAGTCAGGGTCTGGGAGGCAATCGTTACCTTCCATTTCGCTCGACCGATCGATGCAGGAGGCAACCGTAAAAAAATTCCGTCACTTTCTCTTCTCCGGGAGGCAACTGGTAGTTGCCCGCAGGGGCTTCTTCCTGGGGATCCTCCTTTATACTGTCAGAGGAATGTACGACCCCTTAAAGGGACCAAACTTCAGACGTATGAGGTCAGCGCAGGGGATATCTTAGATTGAGGTTACCTGGTCCTATAGAACTGTGTCTAGAGCGGCGGTGTGGGTCCTCGCTGGGGTGTTAACCGTACAGAATCTGATGGAGGTTGTTTGCCGTTAGGCGGAGAAGGAGGCTGCCTTTAGGATCTGGAAGAGGCTTCCCTTCCAACTGTTGGGGCGAAGAGTCGAGCCTGGGGGCTTTTCGGGGCCCAGCTGCACCAGGAGGATTGGACTGCCGAGTCCACTGGGAGACTCACTTTCTAGTTGCTGTCCTGGAAGCTGAGGTGTTCACTGTCGCAATCATGTTTCCAGCCCTTCTCGCTACTTTGCAGCGGCCGCTTTGAGAGTCCTGGCGGCAACAGCGGGCCCTGAGAGGGACGACAGCTAGTCGAGCAATAGCGCACCACTCAAGGTAGTGCGAGATCGGATATGAGGTCGAGTTAGGTGTCGTTTTCGAAGCGTTTTTGGACGTAGAATCCAGAATTCGAGGTCCCACATCTGTCCAAACATTGTACAGAATTTTTCAAAAATATTTTCTTAATGACACCGAATTAATTTTTGCACAGTTAACCTGTATCAAAGAGTAATAGACCCTTGAGTAAAATTTGAAGCGTTTTTCTTATTTTGTTTTTTGTAAAGGAAGTAAATTAAGTAAATAAATAAAATTCCGGTGGCGTCATCAGGGATATCACATCGACGGCCAAGAGTGACTTTACGGGACGAAAAGGTTGCTGCTCATGTCATTTGTGAAAATTTTGGGATAAGTTGGGATCTCCTAATTAATTGTCGGTCCAGGAGCTCATCGTGGATTGCCTCGGACCTCCTAAACACCCATTGCCTACCGGGTGCTTCAAGTTTATCGGCTACGACCCTCTCGAGCACGTGACGATGGTCTTCCGAGGGTGCGGAGCGTATCCGGCGAACATGAGCTGCAGCGTGTTGAGGCGGCTTGCCAACGGGTACAGCATGACGGTCAACTACTGCGACGTGTGTAACGCCTCGTTGTGCAACGGTCAACAGCCCCTGGGAAGATCTCTGATGTTGATCCCGGTCGTTGGCGCATCGCTGTGGAGCTAATTAAACCAGAACTTGCCGTTGTAGTTTTTGATCTTGACGGTGCGAGCGGTCTTGTGCGTCCAGAATTCCAGCAGTAGAGTCACCGCGGAGGTAATCCAGCCGGTCAGCAAGACTTGAAGGAGCAGGTGAGTTTGGCTCGAGGCTTTCAGCGTGTTGGTGACGCCTCTTTTTCGCGTTGCTCTGAAAATAAGTCCAGTCTCGAAGAGGCGCTGGAACCGCACCAGACAGTCGTTCGGTATGACCAGGACGTCCGTGGAGTGCCTCAGGTACGTCTTTTCGTTTGACACAAGAAGGCCTGGAACAACACAAAGAAGTCTTTTCAATTTGGTGAACTTTTTCTCATATCATGGTAGGCAAATGAATGATTGGCCACAGCGGAGCTTGAGATAGGGGCACAGCTCCATCCTCGGGCTGCCAAGCATCGATCAAGAAACTAACAAACCCCTTATCATGGATCAAAGCAGATCAAAATCTCTGACTCTCTATGAAAATGTCCTAAAGTTTAAGACATTTCTGCAGCATTTTTAACGTGGAACGCGATGGCGAAGTCAGATTTTGGTTTATTATTCTTGGAATAATGCACCAATGTGTTCAAGATGGAGATCAAAAATTCTGAACGGCCTCAAATTTCGAAATTATACGTTTCAAGATGTCTAGATTCCAAAACACAGCAAATGTTACACAAAGGTTTGTTATTCTGTTATTTGGTAGGTACAGGTTAATTGCGCAAATATTTAGAAATGATTAAAAAATAAAATAATAAAATAAAAATCAGTACCTACCTACGATGTTTGGACAGATGTGAGACCTTGAAAAACGGATCTTGCTTCTAAAATTACTCGGAAACGACGCCTTATTTGACCTCCTTCCTTTGGCATCCTTCAAAGGCCCCATATATCTTCAGTGAAGATATATGGGGCTTTTGAAGGAAGATTCTTCACGGTGAAATCGGATCGTTGTTTGACCCCCGAAAATGGATTTTGCGTCCAAAAATACTTCGAAAACGACACCTAGCTCGGCTCCCTCGACACCTAACTCGAGCCCAATAGTCGTCCAAGCCGTTTTGGGCAGTAGAAGTTTTTTTTTTAAATCTGGAATTTTGACAAAATACTCGGTTCACTATCTAGTTGTGCCTGTAACGTTTTCAGCCCGATCGCTCGGCCTGCGGGAATCTGTGGGTGCTAAAAAGGGGTTCCGGAAGGTTAAAAAAAAGGATTTCGGCTATGGGGTCGAGTTATAAGTCGTTTCCGGAGTATTTTCGGACGTGGAATCCATTTTTTGGGGCGTCCCAGAACGATCCGATTTCCCCGTGGGGATCTGAGGGGCTTTCGTGGGGCTACAAATGGCGCTGTTGAAGGATATCAGAAGGTGGTGTGGGGTTTTCCGAATAGTTTTGGACACCTACCTAATCTCCATTTTTGGGGGTTCCACATCTGGCCAAACATTGTACGGGATTTTTTTTTTTAAATAATTTTTTGTTAACAGAATTAATTTTTGCACAATTTTTCTACATAGGGTATATCAAAGAATAGGTACCATATGATACCTATTATTACATATGTAATGAACCTTTGTGTAAAATTTGCAGCGTTTTAGTTGGGCGATAGATTGCTGCTCAGAAATGTTGTTTTTCGACACAATTGTGATTTAAATCATCTGCTGGGACTTATTTTTGTAGCAATTTTCAATTTCATGGCGTTAAATGGATAATTTATTGCTCTACAACTTTTCTTCGAGTTCAAACTTCGAGAGAATCCTTGATTGGCTTCCACACTGAAAAATATACCTACCGGAAAAACGTGGTCTTGTGTTATTTTTTGGAAAAAATAAGGTTAAGGAGCAGTTTTAGGTACAGGGACATGGGGTATATTCTTAATCAGCGACAAATTTCCTACAAGTATGTACCTATCGAGGTTTTCAGTTTTTTTTTTCTTTCAAAATAAAGCCGTTCGGTCATGAACGTTCAGGCTGATGTAGCGCCGCTCCACATGGTCAAAGTGGATGGCCCTTTCACGACCAGCGACGAGATATATCGCGAGAAGTGGTGGCCCCTCTGGAACGGAGACAAGATACCACTCGAGGAGAAGGGGCCCGCCTAGACGAGAGACGTGATAATATCACATTATTATATTATAATGCAAAAAAAGTGGCCTGTCTGGGCCAGAGACGAGATAATATCAGATAAGTATTATCACTCCGAGGCCATATTTTGGACCGATGTTTTGAAATCGTTTACAATTTGTAAACGGTTCCAAAACATCGGTTCAAAATATCGCCTCGCATTTGTAAATTACAAATAGGTTAAAATAACATTTACTGCATGGCAAGGCTCAATCGTGAAAGGGTTAAGACCCCTCACCTGGGGAGCAGGTACAGCTACAGCCCACCAGAGGAATAGGCTCTCAGGAGAAGCTCAACACGCCATCCTTACCCCCTCACTCAGCACTCCTAAACCTTCTTCATTCTACCTACCTTGGTATATAATGGAGGCGTGCATCTGGAACAACACCCACGACAGCAGGACGAACCTCATGCTCCACCTCTTGGGGTCCTTCCGCAGCGGCTGTCCAATACTGAGGCGGAACACGTTGAACAGACAGACGGCCACCGTGTCGTAAGCGGCTTCCTTCTGCTTCCGGCCAAACCCGTAAAAGACCAAAGCCGCCCCGACGAAAGACGCCAGAAGGATCCAGTTGGCAGATACGGCCTCGCTGCAAACACCAACAGTGTTGGTCCAACACCCTCAAAATTGACTCCAACTCAACGCCTTCATTATGACGTCTCACCTCTCATCATCATAATCGTCCGAATACGTCCAAGACGTGAACCTCCTATGGTCCAAAACTCGTAAGAACTTCAACGCTTGTTTCTCGTCCAATTCAAACTCCGTCCCGTTGATTCGGATGTAACTCTTCTCTTTTCCCAAAGACACGATCGGAACCAATTTTGGTTCACATTTGACCGAATTGGGAGACAACACATCGACGACGAATTCCATCGCGAAACTCAACCTGAGAAGACTTGTGGTTGTTATAACGTCAACACTTCATCCCTCAACTCAGCCAACATCATTAACTCTTGTTTTCACAAGTTGTCTTTTCATTTGCAGCCAAAGCCCCCCTCCCCCCACCAACACCATCGACCTCATAATTAATTAAAAATCAACTCTGACGGCAGATTTGGTGAGAGGCTCAAAAGATAGGTTGGTACACCTGTTACGGCAACCTGGCAAAAAACGAAGACTCGGTTTGTTTTCGGTTTTTCGCTCATAAATTCCAAACTAAGGGGATTTCGACCAAAACGTTCATCTTAAAAGTTGTAGAGCATTAAATTTACTACAGTTTTGTTTCCATAAAAGAGTTTTCTAAACCTTATACAAATCTAGTTACCTACAGCCGATCAAAGTTGGAGGAATTTTCTAAAAATCGCAAAAAATGAAGATTTTTGGTGTTTTTAGTTTTTTGCTCATAACTTTCTAACGAAGCGATTTTCGACCAAAACGTTTATTTTCAAAGTTGTAGACCTTTAAATGTAGGACAATTTCGTTTCCATAAAAGTTTTTTCCTAACCTTACACTAATCTAGTAACAGCCGATCTGCATTGGAGGAATTTCTCATAAAGGCAAAATTGGCGAAAAACGAAGGGTTTGGCTCTCGTTTTATCAATAACTATTAGATCTATGGACATTAGGTATATTAATCAATCGTCAATATCGTTATCGTAATGCACTTAACGCCGAATAACCTTAAAATTTTCGGACTCCATTAGTTTTTGGCTTATAACTAAGCGGTTTTCGACCAAAAGGTTTATTTTCAAGATTGTAGAGCATGAAACTTTCTACGCTTTGGTTTCTATAAACGTGTTTTCTAAACCTTAAACTAATCGAGATACAGCCGATCAAAGTTGGAGGAATTTTTCCAATAAGGAAAAAATTGACAAAAAACGCTGGATTTTCCCCGAAAGCCCCATTTGTAGCTCTACAGAAGCCTCATTGTTCCTCACAGTGAAGCCTGACGGGCCTGAAACCCTCATAAACGGATTTTACGCCAAAAAATACTTCGAAAACGCCACTTCATTAAATGAAAAAAAAAAAAAAAAAAAAAAAAAAAAAGACAATTTTGACCATCTCGCATCAGAACTTCAAAAACCCCATCGATCCCCTCAGTGTAGTCGGATGAATGTGAGACCTCCAATGGAATGTGAGGTCCTCCATAAATGGATTCTACGTTTAAACTTACCTACTTTTAAAACGACACCTCATTTGACCATCTGTCGAAAGTACTTCAAACCCTCAATGCCAGCCCCATAGAAGCCCCATAGACCTTTACAGTGTAGTCGGATGGATCTGAGGCCTCCATAAATAGATCCGAAAACGACACATCATTCGACCTCCCAGCGAAAGCCCTTCAAACCCCCCATTTGTTGCCCCATAGACCCTCACGGTGAGGTTGAACGGGTCTGAGACCCACACAAATGCATTTTACAACCATAAAACGCATTTCCCTTAAAACGACTCGACCCTATTTCCTAAATCCTTGAACCCCTCCCGTAGCCCCTTTTTAGCCTCTCAGAACCCCACGCGTTCAAATTTTTTTTTTTGAAAATGAAAAAAATAAATAGTTCCTACGAAAAATTTAAAAAACATATATATTTCAATGTTTCATTCAAACTTTTTACTCTTTTTACTGGTTTTATAAGCCTTTCGATAGAAATCTGAAAACAGGTAGAAGAAAAATATGGCGTTGGGGATGACGATGACGATGGACCACTTGGGGTAGTTGCAGGTGTCGGTAAACAACACTTGAGTAAAATGAAGGGCTCCCAAGAAAAATTGAACCTGGAAAAAAATAAAAGTCGAAACAGGTTGTGTCAAAGCGCAAAAAAGGAAAAACGAATCCAGTCGTACCAACTGCATGATGGTGATCCACTTTTTCCACCAGAGGTACTTTTGAATGCCGGGCCCCATGGCGGCCAACATGTAGTAAAAGTACATGACGACATGTACCAAACTGTTGATAAAACCTGCAAGGTGAACGTTTGTATTGGAGAGACGGTTCGTTTTTATTTTTTATTTATAAATTGTATCGAAAAAAATAGGTTGTAGTAGGTACCTATGAAGGCTGCGTGGCCTCCTGGGAAGTATTTGGTGGCTCCCCATGTCATGACAGGCATGCCGGCATGGTGGTACAAGTGGAGGAAACTCACTTGGTTGAATTTTTTCCTCATGACGAAGAACACCTGCAATCAAAGGTCACTGTTGGCAGCCCTGGTTTCTAACCGCTAAACCCAAAAACTACCAGCTCCATAACAAAATAACATTTTTTTTTTTTTTTTTTTTGTCAACAACAGTATTTCGTCTACATTTCAGATTTAAAAAAAAAAAAAAAAATATCCCACTGCCCAAAATGGCTCAGACGGTCGACGGTGTACGGGCATTTCGTTTTTGGAATCTAGATCTCTTGAAACGTAGGTATAATGACAAATTTTGAGGCCGATCAGAATTGTCGAACTCCGTTGCGACTACATATATTATATGTAATACGCCTATAGGCGTATTATTCCAGGAATAATTAACCAAAATCTGGTTTTTGAGGGTTTTTTGTTGGAAAAATAAGGCTATGAAGCAATTTTAGGTATAGGGATGTGGGGTGTGGTGCCCCCACATAATTTGTAAATAAATTGAATAAGCAATAGGTAGGGTACTCGCAAAATTCCATTTTTTGACTTTTGAGTTCCTTTGGATGTAGGTAAACAACATATTATTAATGTGAGTACCAAAATCATAAAAAAATTAATTGGCAAGATGTTATAGAACAAATTTTGAGCAAAACCCAATTTGTACAAGGGAAAAAGTGTTAGTATGACCTGTGAGCCAGGTTTTTGAAAGAAAAGGAGATTCCTCTTCTATGTTGACTGGCGTCCGCGGTTGTGGGGCGAGACCGACGCTGCTGCGACCTACTGGATTTCATTCTATCCTCCATGGCCTAAATTTGCGCATAGCAGGGCATATTCATGATCAGCGTCAAATTAAGTATAGTCCCATAAGTATGGGGGTTTCAGAGAATTTCCCAAAATATGACCGTTTCGCCCTACTGTGCGACGGTTTGAACCTAAAAACCCACGAGGTGAAAGGCGAATTTCCTTGTTTGTCACCTCAGAGAACTCACCGTGTCCAGAAGTTCGGTTATTTTGGCTACGTGGTAGACGTAGAAGCCCCACGCTATTTGCATGGACTCTTCGTCCGTCCCGTGGCTAATATCTTCGCACCTAAACAGGCTGTACCGGTACGTGTACAGGTGGATACTCTGGAAAAACGAAAAATCCGATCATCCACTCCAAGTCCACTTCAATCAATTCTTGTTAGTTCACCCACCCTTATAACAATCCAAGCGCTGAGGATGACTTGGAGGAAATTGTAGACCACTAAAGTTTTCTGGAGGACGAACGGCTTCCTCTTCTCCATCAACTTGGGGCCCAAAGAGGTGACGAAGAAGAACCATACGGCGAGGATGGCTATCAGAGGTAGCGGATCATCCATCATGGGCCATCGTGTGATTCTTTCATCTGGAAAAATTATAAGTTAATACATTATTGATGCGGTAGATTTTAAGCTAAAAATTGAAGATTTGGAGTAAGTAGTGGAACGATTGGAGGATTGCGTGAGACAGGGAGATCTATCATTCTGGAGGCGAAGCAGGCATCACCAGCAGGGTGCGAAGGCGGCGAAAATGTGAAACACCGGCACACATGAAGTACACACTGCAGTGTGTTATCGATGGAAAAAAACCCAAATTTCAAAAGATGCTAAAAAATTGTTTAAAAAAAAAAAAATTGTTTGTACCTATGTCTAAACTAGAGTTAACTACCTATAGTTTGATAATACGTACCTATTCGTAATACGGTAACTATTCGGTGTGAGGGTAGACGATGATGAAGTACAAGTGAATAAGATGAAGTATCTTATTTTCATTTTTGAATTAGGATTTTCAAAATGGATGTATTGAATCATCGAAAGTATGGCTTTTCTAGATTTCATCATCTTAATTTACTCCAAATTCAAGTTATTTTTTATTTAGGAGTGTATAAACAATAGAGAAATACTACCTACTGCAGTTACGAAAGAATCTCTTAATTTAATTTAATCATATATTTTTGAGTGCATCAGCAAAAATTATTTCATGTTCAAGTATTCATTCAGCAATATTTTTGCAGCAAGAAATATAATTCATTATTGCAGCAGAAATATAATTCACCCGTGCGGTATTCTTTTTCACTCTACTCATGGACAAGCATAAAACCAGTAATTCCCTCAACGTTCAATTTTTTCGTGCATTTTCCATTTCAGGCCAACCAAACCCGTTTCGACTTTATTTCAGGATCTGTCCATTTCAACACAAAGTGAACAGTTCGACGTTTTCCTTATTCCCCAGTCAGTCTTTCACTTTTTCAATTTCGCAGATTTTTTTTTTTATGGGAGACAGTAAAACCCGTCTCTTTTTCAATTAATCCCCGTCCCGCGGGTTTGTCGCCTCGGTGCTCCTAAAAAAAACTCTTATGCTCCAATCTTACCTCCTAATTCGTAAAAAAGGCGGTGCCACCAGGTGTCTAAGACTCGCCACAATTTGTTCTGCAGGAGTTCCGGAAGGAAACCGGACAGATGTTGAGGCTGAACAGATAAACGAAAACGGGAGGCTTAATTAAACAAAATTATGCAAAAATGAATTATAGAAATGTTGTTTAAAAATTGAAAAATTTGTTTTGAATAACAATTATCAAAAAATGTTAAAATTTTATTTTGATTTTTTTTAATGCCTCCTTTTTTTGTAGGTCATCTCATTAAATCTACATAAATGAATAAAAAGTCTTCACTCACAATTTGTTGTTCAGTTTGAGCCATGTCGTCGTTTTTACCCCCCGAAGTTCGTCACTTTGTCACTTGGGGGCCCTTTAGCCCTTCACTGAGGTTCGGTCGCCGTTTTGTCCGAAATTTCGGACCGGGGACTGTCCGAAAAAAGGCCGCAAGTCACCCCGCCGGACGGCACGAAATGATCGGAACCGACGGACTACGAAGGATTTTTTACGTTTTTTTTTCTTCCCACTCGTCACCGGGAACCGAATGGAAATTGTTAGTGCACGGTTGAGCGGTTTATGTGTATACGACATTGGAAAAAAAAAACAACGAAAAATTCGCCTTTGTTTTTCTATCTCTCTCTCCTATTTCAAATTTATTTTACAAAGAATCTCGACGACTACCGTTTCTCGTCTCTATTTAATTTTACTTTATTTCATTATTTTTATCGCTGGGGGCGAAGGATGGACGGGCTGGGACCGTGGGGAGACGGAGATGTCCCCGGGAACACGGTGATCCCGGACGTCATCCTGGGTTTCACAACTAGGTGGTGCCCACACCGGGGAAAGCCTCGAGGCCCGTGTGGGCCAGCGGCTCCAGAAGGCAAGTAGCAAGAATCTCCTGCAAGTCTACTGAACTTATCACCATAGTTCCCGACAGGATCAACATCGCGTCGCTGCTGGAGGCGAAGGATGGACAGGCTGGGACTGTGGGGAGACGGAGATGTTCCCGAACGTCATCCAGGGTTTCGCTAAAGCGGATGGGGATATTGAAATGGACACCCCCTGAAGTGACCATATGTTCCCCTCGCGACTAGGGGTCGCAATCCCGCGGGATTACGCGTTTTTCCACTCTTGCAAATGCGGGATTCTCAACGCGGGATTCATCTTGTTTGAAAAAAAAAAAAAAATCGCGTTTTCTGTGGTGTACACTGTACAGCCTGCACACTGTAAATCACATTCCGTGATTCACATAATTCCTCCTCATGCCTGTAGTTCACAATATTTTTGCTGTTCTTGTGGTATGTACGATCCTATCACGGATCCAGATATCATCTAACCTTTCTGAAGGGAAAGAGGGGCGCTGTCTCCAGTTTGATGTGGTGTGGAGTCAGAGAGCGCACTTTCTACAGCTGGGTACCTATTTCTGCAATCAGCTCCGATCAAATTTGGGTGAGAGAAACTACCTATTAGGTAACTCTCTGATCTTCTCTGGTGGTCTTTCTTTAGCAAGTTGGCTGTTTCCCAGCTCCAGAGAATGGCTCCATCTCACTCCCTTCAATTTCCTAATATTTTTAAATACATTTCGGTTTATTATTCTTCGAATAATACACCGAAAATTCAACGCGACCAATTCACCGCGATTCAATAGCGACGGAGTCGAAAATTCTGTTCGGCCCAAAAATTTGACATCACCTATACACTTCAGGATGTCTTGACGGAAGAATTCTGAATTAAATTATGCGTCAAATTTTGACATTATGCGTTTCAAGATGTCCAAAATTCCAAGATTCCAAAAATAAAATGTCCGTCCGCCGTGCACGGGAGCCGTTTTGGGCAGAAGGAATTTTTTTTAAACCTGAAATTTCGACAAAACACTCGGCTTAGCATCGTGCCCGCAAGTTTTTCAGCCTGATCGCCCAAACCAAATGGGGCTAAATTGGGCCCTCTAAATGGGATTTCTGAAGTAGGTATCTGAGGAGGTCAAATAAGGTGTGGTTTTCCACCTTTGAGGTTCACATCTGTCAAAACATCTCAAGAAAATAAATTTTATTTTTTTATTTTTCAAAAGTTATTGAAACAGAATTAATTTTTGCGCAAATAACCTATATTAAATTAATAATAAACCCTTATGCAAAATTTGCAGCGTTTTTGTAAAGAAGTTGCGTTTTTAAGGAAATTATTTTATTAATAATTAATAATAATAATAATAATAATAATTGTAATTATTACAAAACCCCGGATTGCGTCCCCTAGTCGCGACGCGTCATCAAGAAGGAAAACCCCTGATAGTTCAGTTTTTTAGGACAGACATTCCACAAATTACACACACTAACATTCATAATTATCTCGTTACGTCTATAGCCCGAAATCGGCCTCCAAAACACAACATTCTCTTTCACAGCTGAGGCATCATCCATCCACCCTGAGTCCCTTCCCTTTGATTCGCTCAGCTCAGCATGAAACACAGTTTATGGTGAAAAACTGGTTTCTGCTAACTACATGCCACTAATTTTGCTGATCTGAAACCAGGTTTTGCTCCGGAAGTCCGGTTTCTTCGTGAATACGGTGCCTGCCGGTTAATTTTCGTTCTCTGGCAATTATACAACGTTGATACCCCCGTGTGAACTTATTTTATTCACGACGCAAAAATTTCTATGCAAATTTGAGAAGCGATCATCTGAAAAATTTTTTTCTTTTTTTCGCATCATCTTCATTTCTATCGTTTTAACGGTTGACCGTATTTCTGAGCTCTCACGTCTCCGCATGTGAAGAATTTCCGTTAATATTCCTGTTCAGCTTCCCACGTCCGCCCGTCCTTGAAATGCACAACCCAAGTCGTACAACAATAATTGAATCCATCAAATGTATCCAGTTCCTTTTTTAATTTTATTTTATTTTTTATTTTTTACAGTGCTGACAAATATCGCCCTAAAAATAACCATCTCTCAAGTGGTTGTTGGAAAAGCTTAAATAATTAGTTACAAATTAAAAAAAAAATAATCAACTAGGTTCCTACTGTTAACAAAAAACTGTAAAAACAACAGCGAGCCAAACATCTCACACAAAACAAAATTTGAGCGAAACTATAACAGTTTTGGTGCGTAAATAAACATCCAGCCCTCAAATAAATAAAAAAACGTATACAAAATACCCTTACGACTACTTTTGTTCGCATACGGGAAATTGAACTATTAACATAAAATAGGAACCTATTTTTGTTAATTTTTACATTGTGCATGTTAACAAATAAATTTGGAATCGCAAAATTGACTAATTGTTGTTTACATTCTGGAAGCAATCAACACAAGAAGCCCTGTCATTGCGGAACTTGTTTAGTGTAGAGATGAGTATCGATTACTCGAATAATCGTAATTATCGATGTCCTTAGGGTAGAATTAATTGGATAGTTGATTACGTTGCATCTTTTTTCTTCGGTGAGATTTCGGAGTTCAAGTTGGGTGTATTTTCTTCCTCTCGTTGAGGAAAAATGGTCTCCTTGGTCATCCTCCTCAGGCTGGAGGTCCAATATATGGACTAGGAGGCCAACCCTTGCTGATTATAGTCAGCCAACCCCTGACCTCTCCCATCTGGCCTCGCACCCCTTCTACTTGCGAAAGTGAAAGGTATCATTTGGAAGGTAAAACATATTTTTACTCCTTCTTTGCCCAACCTTCGGAGATCAGCAGGTTTTCTCCCTCGCTACCCCCCCCCCCCCCCCCCCCCCACGGACCACTTGTTAATTGTTGTTTCGGAATATTTTATTACGTGGGTTTTTGTGATCTCTGAACATAATGATGAGAAGCGATCCTCATTTTGAGGGAGGGAATCACGTTTGACCCCACCCCCTACCACAACACCAGTACCCGGGATTTTCCCCAGGCCAAAAAAGGAGAGATCACCTCACGTTATCACCAACTTATCGATATTTTCAAATTATCTACGATGAGTTGACGCTTGCTGTTGTTCTTGTAATCAGTTTACCTACTATAGTATACCTACCTGTGATCAAGATGACATTGTGTGTTATTGTATCCAATTTTTTCCCCCTCTTTTCAAAAAACAATCGATTTTTAATTAATTGAGAATATAACATTCAATCTTAAAAAATAAATAATAATTTTTACTTTAATCAAACATTTTTATAACTTATGAAAAATTAAAATAATAATAATAATATAATCATTAAAATAATAATTTCTAGAATAAATAATTTTAATAAAAATTTTTTAATCAATTTAAAATCTAGCAACAGTTAGATACTGTCACATCGGTTAATACAGATGAAATAGTTGTCGATTGCATTAATAAATTAATTAAGTGGGTCGATACCCGTCCCTAGTTTAATGCAACAGTGTTAGATGCTTCAATTCAGCTTTGTTTCCTATTTCGTTCTCACTCAAGGTCGACTTTAGTTTACTTAAATACAAGCAAATTATTGTAAAATTTACAAATTGTGAAATTTAATTTCACGGAATATCGACTCTAACTTCATATAAACTTCACAATAAAGAATTAAAAACAAGTCATTTTGGAAGAATTACCAATTGGAAGATTATCAAGGTCTTCATTTTTGCTCCGAAGCAACTAGTTCAGCGAAGCCGTGTAAAAATTATATTCTCCAATCGTAAACGTATCACATAGTTCACCTAAAAACATATAGTCGAGTAAAATTAGACCGAAAAAGGACAGTTAAGTCTGGCAAAAAGTATCCTGATTTGGCACCGTCGCGGGAGGTGTGTTGTTTTATGGCAGCCAAAAAACAGAAATTTTCGCACTTTTATCAGTTTATCGGTTATTACTCCAGATCTAAGCGCTTTTTCACAAAAGCTTCTTCGTAGTCGATGAAAGTGCGTTAAATTCTGCGTCAATTGACTCCCTCAGGTTTAAAATACGACCGATTTATTAGGTAGTAATCGTCGGCTGAAGACCAAGTTTGATGAATATCCTCAAGTTACAGTTTATGGAATTTAGTACCAACATAAGTACACTTGAAACTCGCCAAAAATCCTTACAAAACACAGACCTTCTGGGATGTTGCAAACTCAGGACTTGTTTTCAGACCTAAAACAGTTTCCAGCTTGCCAATAATTGTAATTATTACGTCACGGTCCTGTCTCTATTTTACTGGACCTGATCTTTCGGAAAATTCTTGTTCGATGATTTGGAAAATTATTGCTTCCCATGTTGATATGAGCTTTGGAAGACTCGGGCAGTGTTGGGGCCGAAATACGAACAAGAAGGCTTTTTCGTACTGTCAGTCAGTTCGCCTAGTCAAAATTTCAAGTACCTTTCGACAAGATTTCGATAGCAAAATTATGGCGTTCAGTCGACTTTGAGCGTTCTCGTCGGCACCGGTTTCTCGTGGGCGTGAGGTTTCCCTCCGGCCCGAAGTTTTTCCGTCTTGTAGGCTTTTTGGTAGAACTCCCAGAACAAATAGTAGAAGAAGACGGCGTTCGGGAAGACGATCATGACCGTCCATTTGGGGTAGTTGCAGTTGGAGAAGAGGACGAGAGAGTAGTGGATGAACGCAAGGCAGAATTGACCCTGGAGAAGAAAAAAAAAATCCAATTAAATAATTATTATTATTATATAAGAATAATTATTATTCAAGGTGTAGGTTCTAAAGAGCGTATTCAAAACTCGGAATTTGGGTATTCAGAAATGAGCGTATTCAGGTATTCAGTTATTCAGGTGTTTAAGTGTTTAGTTATTCAGGTAATGAAGTATTCAGGTATTCAGTTATTGGGTTATTCAGCTATAAAAGTATTCAGATACCTATTCAGTTATTTAGTTATTCAGGTACCTATTAAAGTATTTATTTATTTAATCATTCAAGTATTGAAGTATTCAGTTATCCAGGTATAAAGGTATTCAGTTATTCAGGTATCTATTAAAGTATTCATTTATTTTGTATTTCAGGTACCTATTAAAGTATTTAGGTATTCAGTAATTTAGTTATTCAGGTACCTATTAAAGTATTCAAGTAATCAGTAATTCAGATATGATACTATTCAGGTATTCAGTGATATCTAAATATATTTAGATACTCTGGGATTCAGTTATTTAGTTGGTAACGCAGGTATTAAATTATTTGGTAGTTCGGCCGAACTACTACCTGAACAACTAAATAACTGAATACCTGAATAACTACATACCCGGGTATGTAGTTATTCAGGTATTCAGTTATTTAGTTGTTCAGGTACCTATTATTAAAGTATTCAGGTAGGTATTTAGTAATTCAGGTATTCAGTTATTTAGTAATTCATGTGTTTGGTATTTCAGGTATTCAGTTATTTAGTTATTTACGTATGCAGGTATTCAGCCATATGCACCTATGCTTTTGCACATATATTACATACATGTATCCACATTAATTAACATATCACATTTATATTTAGAAAATATTCAGATTCATTCGGATTTCATATTCAGGTATTAAGAATTCAGGTAGTCTGGAAAATTAGGAAATTTGAAGGGTATTGTAGGTTCTGAAGGGTCCTCCTTAATTAATGGAAATCTTTAATTTAAAATTATGCGGAGGTGGCCTGCAATAGCGCACAAGCAACAAGATGGAGAAAAATTGAGTTAAGGTGATTTTCTGGGACTGTTCCGTCATTCAAATAGCATGGGATAGTAGGAGTTGAGCAAAAGATCATATCGACGGTACAGTGGTGACGGTACATCCTTGTTTCTTCAAAATTCCAACTGTACAGAGTACAGCAGGGCCGTGGAGAGAAAATCCGGGCCCGGGAGCAAAATTCTTCGGGCCCCCTAAAAAAAAAATCCCTTTTCCCATTTTACCTCTCCTCCCACCTTTTTTTACAAAAAAAAAAAAAATCGTTCTCAAGAAAATCCGGGCCCCCCTACGAAGGCCGGGCCCGGGGGCAACGGGTCCAGTGCCCCCCCCCCTCTCTACGGGGCTGGAGTACAGTACTGTAAGAGTTCTGAGCATTAAAAACGAGTGACTCTCCCTGAATATCCCTGAAATTATGTTAGACTAAACTATTTTTGCAATGTACTTACCAATTGCAGGGACGTCAGGTACTTCTTCCACCAAAGGTACTTCTGAATGTGGGGGCCCATTGCAGCCAACAAGTAGTATGAGTACATGACCACGTGAACGAAACTGTTAATGGTCCCTATGAAAGCCGCGTGGCCTCCAGGGTAATATTTGGTCGTTCCCCAGGCCATAAGAGGCATCCCCGAGTGGTGGTAGAGGTGGAGGAAGGTCACTTGGCGGTCTTTTTTCCGTAGAACGAAAAACACCTGTCGAATTAACGAAATTTGCAAATTGAAAAGCGGTACAAATATGATGAAAATGGCCGCTTTGGGTTGCCAACTGGATTAGTATAATTATAAAACGAGAATGATTGGTCATTTCGATCAATACACAATATATACACAATATATACATACACAATATATAGCGACAATTTTTCGTCGATTGTGGCCTTATAAAACGTTAGAAATTGGAAGTTAGGGAGGTCATTCGACGCAAACTTTTATGCTTTTCAATTTTGATCATGGAGACTATTTACGTTGGATCCTTCGTTTCCAATAAATACGCGAAACCCCGATTCAGCAACTCACAATACGAATGAACCTGTTGAAAGCCTACTACCTCAATTTTGTTGCGAAAACGTCACTAAGTCTTATGAACGCCATTTGACTGCATTATGGCGAACTTACAGTGTCCAGCAGTTCTGATATTTTGGCGATGTAGTAAACGTAAAAACCACGACAGATCCGAAGATTTTCCGGAGTCACGTTCCAGTCGACGCTTTCGCACCGAAACATGCTGTATTTGTCGTACCAGAGGCTGTCGATCGCCTGAAATCAAAATTTGATTGATTTGATTTGACGACAATTTAATTGTCGTCACACATTGGTAGAACTACCAGGTAGAGATATTTTAAAAGACCTACCTCCCAAACGAGCCACATGCTGACTAGAACTTGCACGAAGTTGTACGCTATGAGGACGTTTTTCAGTTCGAAAGGTTTCCTCTTTTCCATAATTTTGGGCCCCAAGTTGGTGACGAAGTAGAGATAAAGCAAGACTATGGTGATTGTGGGCAAGGGGTTGTCCATGAGGGCCCATTTGCTCGTTCGAGGGTCTAAAAAAAAGAAGGAAAAAAACCCTCGTAAATGCCAATTTGCGAAATTCAATTTAAACATGTCAACCGACATTACCTGCAAGCTCGTGAAATAGGTAGTCCCACCAAACGGTTAGTTCTCCTCCAAAAGTTTCGTTGGACGTCTGCAACCGAAAAAGGAAAATAATAGCTGCAATAATAAATAATTAAGGGAGGGGTTATTATAGGTATAGGAAAAAAAACTAAGTATTTATTGTTAAGTATCGTCAGAGCCTGTTGGCCGCTCCAGGATATATTAATTTAAGTAATAACAAATTTATAACAATTTCGCAATAAATAATAACATTAAATTTTGTTATAAAAATATTAACAGAATTTTTTGTTATTATTAAATGTTGATTGAATCACCTGCCGACTCTGGGCATGCGCTAACGTGGTTACTATCGCCTAGTTTCCTCTGAGAAAAAAAGATAAATTCTCTCTTTTCAAAGCTGAAGAAAGCAATTCATTTGTGGACACGGGGTTGAAACCAGAATTGATTATTATGTAACTTCATGTCGAGCTACCTGATTATCTTAGTGGAAGTCAGTAAAGCTACTGAAATTGAGATCGTACAAACCATGGATTGGCCCCCTACTTCGAATCTACACTGAGAGAAAAGATTTTTTTAGTGGCTAGGTTAAATCCGAAATAACCTCTAAAAGAATTTGAAACCATCTAGAATCAATTGATTCAACCTAGAAAAAAATAGGTCCAGGTTAAAGTAACATAGAAAAATATTAATACAACCTAGACCCATATAGAAACAACCTAATCCGTTATTACCTGCCCTCTGACCACAACCTAGAATAAAAAAGTGTCAACCTAGACCAAATGTGAACTTCACATTTGGTCTAGGTTGACATTGTGAAGACCTAGAAAATATATTACCTACCTTTGACTTTTAAGTGGGGTAACCTAGAATCGAATGATTTGACCTTCCATATAATTCCCCTCCATTAAAGTCTCGGTTGTACAACTGAAAACAACCGAGAGATTTAAAAGGCAAGATTGTTCCTTTAGGTAACAACCCAGAAGAAAAAGTTAGACTTTCAGTCTCGGTTAACACTACCGTAGTACCACAAATAGTTTTAGGTTTAAACAACAGTGATTGTAATTCATTCGATAAATTCCAGGTTGTTTCTACGGTAAGCTAAGCGGCCGCAGAGAGCGCTACTGTAGGCGGTGGGCGTTAATTCTCGTTGACTTGGCACCCCTGCTATTTACCTGGTGGGGTTGAGGCCAAATCTCTGTCATATACTAATCATCTATTTTCTGTCACTGTGTGCAGTCATATTATGACGTCACATTCAAATTTTTGTACTGAGTTGGAAACAGAGACAACCCAGAGAGATAGTTGAAGTTGATAGAACCAACCTGCAATGGAAGTGGAGCAAACCTAGAAAGAAACGTGGACCACCTAGTAATTTATAAGGACCAACCTGAAAAGAATAGGAAGCTACCTAGAAATTTAACTGGTATAACAGGGATAGTAATTGAAACAACCTCGTAAATAAAGGGGCACAACCTAGAGAAAAAAGGGTTCTAGGTTAACGCGCCATGGCTGTGAATTGTTTGAGGGGGGGGGGGGGGGGGGGTGAGAACGTTTTCGTTTTAGGGTAAATCAACCGTATACGAAAGTGAAAAACATTGAATACCAGGGTGAGACAACCAAGACATTAATGTTTTTAACCTAGACTGTAAATGGATGGAGGCGGCGGCACACACCGTTAACTTAACCTAGAACTAAAGTGTGGGGGTGGCGCATTTTAAATCTTGGTTGTTTGCATTTTTAGGACGGTAACTTCACCAGTATTTTCAATCTAGGTTAAATGATATTCAACCTAGACTAAATTGAACCACCACCCTAGAATGAAAACCAAAAAAAATCTAGGTTGGCAGCATTTAACCTAGAAAAAAATCGAAAAATAACCTAGAATAGGCCCTTTTGGTTTATTATTCTTGGAATAATACACCTATGTTTTCGCGACGCGGGTCGACGACTCCGATCGGGCTCAAAATTTGACATTATCCGTTTCAAGAGGTCTACATTCTAAATCCGAAATGTCCATCCGCCGTCCGCCGTCCGCCGTCCAGGCCGTTTTGGGCAGTAGGAAATTTTTAAAAAATCTGAAATTTTGGCAAAATACTTGGTTTACCATCTAGTTGTGCCCGCAAGGTTTTCAGTCCGATCGCCCAAACCCGTGGGGCGCTATGGGGCTATAATGGGGCTACGGGAGTGGTTTTTTGAAGGATTTTAGCTATGGGATCGAGTTAGGTGTCGTTTTCGAAGTATTTTTGAACGTAGAATCCATTTTTTGGGGTCCCGGAACGATCCGATTTCACTGGGGCGATCTTTAGGGCATTCGTGGGGCTAAAAATGGGATTTTTGAAGGATCCCAGGATGTTAAATATTTTTCGAGTAAAAAATACAGAATTTTTGAACAAAAAAATCCAAAAAAAAAAAATTTTAAATTTTTTCATTGACAGAATTAAATTTCTGCACAAGTAACGTATATCAATATCAAAGAATAATAAACCATTGTGTAAAATTTGCAGCGTTTTTTCTCTCAGTGTATACCGCCAACATTTTTTGGCTTGTTTTTGGTTCATTATTCTTGGAATGATACACCGACGTATTCTTCAAATCATGTTAAAAGATGCGTAGATTCTATAAACGTTGCAAATTTCTCACAAGGGTTAATAATTATTATTCTGTGATTTAGGTAGGTTAATCGCGCAAAAATTAATTCTGTGTCATTGAAAAAATTAAAAAGAAAAAAATTTAATACATCGTTTGAACATACATAGGTATGTGGGATTATGCGTCCAAATTTACTGGGCGATCGGGCTGAAAAGCTTGTGGGCACAACTAGATGGCAAACCAAGTGTTTGTCAAATTTCAGATTAAAAACAAAAACGCTGCAAATTTTTCACAAGGGTTTATTATTCTTTGATATAGGTTACCTACTTGTGCAAAAATTTAATTCTGTCAATAAAAAATTTTTGGAAATTTTTTTTGTTGGATTTTTTGTTCAAAACATTTTTTTTTTTTCTTCAAAAATTCTTTATTTTTTACTCGAAAAACATTTAACCTCCTGGGATCCTTCAAAAACCCCATTTTTAGCCCCAGGAAAGCCCTATAGATCGCCACAGTGAAATCGGATCGTTCTGGATCCCCAAAAATGGATTCTAAGTCCAAAAATACTTCGAAAACGACACCTAACTCGATCCCATAGCTAAAAGCCTTAAAAAACACCCTCCCGTAGCCCCATTCTAGCCCCATAGTGCCCCACGGGTTTTGGCGATCAGACTGAAACCTTGCGGGCACAACTAGATGGTAAACCAAGTATATTGTCAAAATTTCAGATTTAAATAAATTCCTACTGCCCAAAACGGCCCGACGGCGGACGGACCTTTCGGATTTAGAATGTAGACCTCTTGAAACGGATGTCATATTTTGAGGCCGATCGGAGTCGTCGACCTCCGTCGAGATTACATAGGTGTATTATTCCAAGAATAATAAACCAAAATTGCTACCGTCCAAAGCGGTTCGGACGGCCATTTCGTTTTTGGAATCTAAACATGAGGTGGTTAGGGTGAGAAATGACTCCTCTGCTGAGTACTAAATTGTTTATTTGAATAAACAATTGTAGCGTGGGGACCGGTTTTGAGCAACTAAGCTCATCTACAGCCCAGAGTGACTTGAGGTAGGTGGAACGTACAATCAGTTCTGAACGTAAAATCGGTTCCCACGCTACAATTGTTTATTCAAATAAACAATTTAGTACTCAGCAGAGGAGTCATTTCTCACCCTAACCACCTCATTGGATTAGACCTCTGCACCGTCGGCAAACAGCACACTGGAATCTAAACATCTTGAAACGCATAATGTCAAATTTTGAGGCCGATCAGAATTTTCGAGCTCCGTCGCGATTGCATAGGTGTATTGTTCCAAGAATAATAAACCAAAAATGATGAAATAATGAAAAGATTAAGCAGAAAATTGTATTCCTGTACAGAGTTTGGACGGATGTGGAACACCCGCGAATGGATTCCTCGTCCAAAAATACTAAGTAGAAGTCTTTGTGATAGACACCTAACTCAACCCCATAGCCGAAAACCTTAAAAAAAAAAAACCCTCCCGTAGCCCCTTTTTGGCCTCACAAAGCCCCACGGGTTAGAGCGATCGGGTTGAAAGCCTGTGGGCGTTACCAGATTGGGAAACCTAGTTGGGGAGGTATTTGTAAGGTGGATGCAGTCGAGTAATTTTGGACGCATTTTCGGGATCCCAGATCCGCCCAAACACTGTACACAAAATAATGTTTCTTTTTTAAAATAATTTTTCATTGACATAGTCACTTGATTTGATAATATCAAATTTTATTCTTTATATTTCCTTCTTACCGTCTGTGACATGATTGACTCCAGAGTCTCGTCGGAGCTCATCCTGACGAAGCTAAGTTCTTCGTCCATCGCCTGAAACAGGAGTTTGCATCGTAAAGCACCTGTACAGAATTGTTTAAAATTATAATAGCAACAGTTGCTGATGTAATGGTTGATGACGGCCTCGTATGTGTAGGCTTCAGGTTATATTAAGCCACCGGGACACGTGAGTTCTGCGAGTTTAGCATATCCAAGAAAATGTCTGCTTGACGAACCTGTAGCACTACACATTGAGCTGTTCAATTTGAGCACAATCACAATGATGGATTCACGGAGCGGCTCATTAGAATGGCACATGACGTACCAATTCACCTTGAAAAATTGTACCAACACCCGTCAAAACAGTCAACTGAAAATGGTTAAAATGATTTTGTAAACACTATCGGGCAATATGTGTGGGGAATTTTCCCCAACGTCTGTTGCAATCTCGCCAGCCCGCCAGAGTTAGTACCGGCGGGAGGAGCGGGTCGCACTATGGTCGCGGCGCGATCGTGTGAACCCCTCTTCTCCAGCCGGCAGCATAGCTTTCCCGTTCGAAGACGGAGGGAGACTTTTTCTAATTTAATTGCCGTTTACCGTTCTTTCTACTATGGCGTTCAATATAATGTCACGCTGTGTATTTAATGGGATCGGGTCCGCTAGCCAGGCCTTCATGGCCGACAATTCAGTTGTGAAAGCTGCACCAGCGGAAACCATCTCAACGCATGGGTCCATTGTCCAGGACTTCATTGCCGGCATCTCGACTGTGGAAGCCGGAAACGCGATCCCGTTTCAGACTGGACCAACTGGTCAGGCCGTCTTTAGCGACATTTCGCTTGAGGCAGCTGTTGATCTCAATTCCGCTGGGAGCCCAGGGCGAACCGATACCAGCCACGATATTATCGTGTTGGGTATCAGCAACTCCTCGGTTCCCTACCGAAGATCTAGCACCGTCACAGTATCCCGACATATTGGGTATATCCCGACATATATGAGCCTGGCGAGTGCGGGTATTCCTTATTCGTGGCTGTATCTTCTGCTAAGCCTGCAGACTACAACAACAGGGCGTATGATGCCTTGGTAAGGAATGTTCCCACGCTCCCTCTTTTTCCTCCACAACAAAAAGCGACGAAACTGTGGATTTACGCCACCGGCCTTCCGCTAAACACACAACACAAAATTTGAGTATGTAATTTAAGTTCAACTTTAGGAACTCGAATTCATGGGCACACCCATCACCCGCAGCGAAGTGTGTCCCACAACTATAGTTGATATATCAGTATTTGATATATCAAATAGAAGAAGAATATTATGTATTTCATTAGGTAAAAACGTTGAATTTCGACTGTAGCTTGACTCCAGGCGCCCTCGGCTTCCAGCGATCCCTTTTTGGCTCCGTAGGCTCACCACGTGAACAGCCTCTCTCTTCTCCTCTCCGTTGGCAAACCTTCAGACCTGAAACCCGACCGTGTGGCAGGTCCCGTCTGGCAAGTGCCGTTTCTCGTCTAGAGCCGGTTTTTGTACGACACCGAAGCAAAAACCCGACGTTTTTTCATATTTCACAAACGATTGGAATGAGCGACCTGATTCAGCTCGTCTTGAAGGGGGTTACTACAGCCGAATCAATTTCGACACTAAATTCGCAAAACGAGATATACCTACCTAGTTCTGATTGATTTTTTTAGCACGTTGTTGAAATCCATAAGGGTAGTTTATATTCTTTGATATACCTACGTTACAGAAATTTAATTCTGTCAATGAAAAATTTAAAAAAAAAATTTTTTTTTTGGATTTTTTTTTCAAAAATTCTTTAGTTTTTACTCGAAAAATATTTAACATCCTGGGATCCTTCAAAAATCCCATTTTTAGCCCCATGAAAGCCCTAAAGATTGCCCCAGTGAAATCGGATCGTTCCGGGACCCCAAAAAATTGATTCTACGTCCAAAAATACTTCGAAAACGACACCTAACTCGATCCCATAGCTAAAAGCCTTAAAAAAAAAAAAACCCCTCCCGTAGCCCCATTATATCCCCATAGCGCCCCACGGGTTTGGGCGATCGGACTGAAAACCTTGCGGGCACAACTAGATGGTAAACCAAGTACTTTGCCGAAATTTCAGATTTTTAAAAAAATTCCTACTGCCCAAAACGGCCTGGACGGCGGACGGCGGACGGACATTTCGGATTTAGAATGTAGACCTCTTGAAACGGATAATGTCAAATTTTGAGCCCGATCGGAGTCGTCGACCCCCGTCGCGAAAACATAGGTGTATTATTCCAAGAATAATAAACCAAAAGGTGACAAAATAATGCAGACCTGTACATGAAAAATACCCTACATGAAAAATCGAGCCTACTAATCCCAAAAAGTGCCGTTATAGAAGGTACTGAATCACCAGTAGGTATTTTCTCAATAATTCCCGTTTTGAAAGATTTTCTGAGGTCAGTTATTATAGGTCAACTTCAGAGCAGAAAGTGGCCTCTACGTCAGCTGACACTGGAGGCAAATATTTCGCCTCACACTTAGGCTATGATATCGAGTGGGGTGTCGTTTTCGAGGTATTCTTGGACGAAGAATCCTGTTCATGCTACAAATGGGACTTTTGAAGGATTATTAGGTTTTCGATTTTTTGACGCCGGGAGTTTTTTTTTCGCCTTTACCAAATCGCGGGAGTTTTTTTTTCCGGAGATTTTCATACGGGAGTTTTTCTTCCGGGTACTGGAACAGCAAATTCGATCCTCACACTCCCTCACACGTCATTCGTGGATCTGTGGATCCATCGCCACTCACACACCAAGAACAAAATTAGATCTGATTTAATCAGATCTAATAATATTAGATTCTAATATTATGACATTCTATCGATCTGCTAGTACATTGAACGATGCACGAAATTTCCACGACGACCTCAGCTCATGACGAATGAGCCAGACTTTTTGTTGCGATCCGACGAAGCTACGATTATGATAAATAAATAACATTACAATTTTTGTACTCTTTTCAAAATCCCCTGTCGCTCGTCATATCAACAGGCGCCGAAATGAGAACCAGTCCCAAACGGAAAATGATGAGGCGCCGAAGTGAGACAACAATTGCCTAAACCTGAACAGGCGCCGAACTGGGCAGAAACCATCAAAATAACAAAGTGCCTAATTCCTTGTCCAGTTGGGAATCTTGAGGTTCTAACTTTTAACAGTTAACAGTTATATATATGCTTGATGGTATATCAACTTTTTTCAAGCATTTTTGAGCGTTTCAACAGGTTTTTGTTCCTATATAAGAGTGTGCATTAGTGAGGGTTTTGATCTTATTGTACGGTCATATTTTCAGGATTCTATGCGATTATTTAGAGGATTTATCGATCCCATCGATCGGAGCCCTAGTAATGTGCTTCCACACGTCAGGCAAGGTTTCATACGGCTCTGCTGTAAAATTGCCAACACTTCACGTATCAACTTTTGATACACCGGCCGAATCATGTTCAAGTAATCTACAACAGAGACATGATTTGGAAATCAAGTATTCGACATACCTGATGAGAACTTGACATTTTTTTCAGACAAACTTTCAACTACCAAGCAGGAAAACGTTCAACGGACCGAAAATCTGCCAACGCGGTTGACTGCTCGAAGGATGGAAGCGCACTAAAACGAAGTTGGCATGTGGATTATTCTTTTAATGTACCATGATATTAAGTATTCATTTTTTTCCGCAGTTGTGTGTGGGAACCCACCTTGCGTTGCCGCTTCCTTGATTGGAGTCGTCGGCCTAACAAACAATAGGAAGAAGGGGGAGGTGTGAGATTATTTTAAATTGATGAAATGATTTAGTAAAAAAAAAAAAAAAAAAAAAATCCCGGTGATGAGCTAGCATAAAACATTTTTCTCAAGGCCCGTTCTAGATTAGGTAGTTTAATGAAGGTGTAATTATAGGTAATAGGTGCACTTGATCAAATTAACTCTTATCTCGCGATACATCCCAGAATGATTATCCCTCGCTGCCCACCGACGTCAGTTTTGGGTCCGGAGGCTCCTCGTCGCTCGGGCGTTTCGAAATAGTTTAAAAACCGTTCGAGCTTGTTTGAAGGGCGAGCTTTTGGGGAGGAGAAGTTGAATTCTCGCTCGGGGCGATTATCTGTCGCAACGGAATTTCACAAGAAGGCTTGAACCTTCCTTAACTTAGTCACAACCTGGGGAATAGTCCTTTACAAATAACAGTTGTTGGGGATATGTTGTGAAAAAGATCACAAAGAGCAATCGTTAAAATTTTAATTCTATCGATAAAAAGAGTAGAAAATAAAACACTGCATACCTGCGTAGTGTTAGGACAGAAAAACGCTGCAAATTTTACACAAGGGTTTATTATTCTTTGATATACGTTACTTGTGCAGAAATTTAATTCTGTCAATGAAAAAATTTAAAAAAAAATTTTTTTTGGATTTTTATCTCAAATTTTTTTTTTTGGAATTTTTTGTTCAAAAATGTGTTTTTTCAAAAACTGTATTTTTTACCCGAAAAATATTTAACATCCTGGGATCCTTCAAAAATCCCATTTTTAGCCCCACGAATGCCCTAAACATCGCCCCAGTGAAATCGGATCGTTCCAGGACCCCAAAAAATGGATTCTACGTCCAAAAATACTTCGAAAACGACACCTAACTCGATCCCATAGCTAAAAGCCTTCAATAAACCCCTCCCGTAGCCCCATTATAGCCCCATAGCGCCCCACGGGTTTGGGCGATCGGACTGAAAACCTTGCGGGCACAACTAGATGGTAAACCAAGTATTTTGCCGAAATTTCAGATTTTAAAAAAAATTCCTACTGCCCAAAACGGCCTGGACGGCGGACGGCGGACTTCCATAAATGGATTTCACATACAAAAATACTTCGAAGACGACAACTAGTTTGACCACCTGACCAAAATACTTCAAAAACCCCATTTTTAGCTCCATAGATCCTCATAGTGTAGTCGGATTGATCTGAGACCTCCATAAATAGATTCTACGTCCAAATTTACTTTGAAAACGACACCTCATTCGACATCCTGGTTTGAGCCCCTCAAAAACCCCATAGACGCCCTATAAATCTCCACGCTTTAGACAGATGAATAAATTGAGACTTCCATATTTGAAACTTCTATACATGATGAATACATATTTGAAAACATACTTCCAAACAGATGAATATAGTGAGGCTTCCATATTTGAAACTTCCAAACATGGATTTTACGTCCCGAAGCACGTCACCTCATTTGACCATCAGGCCAAAGTACTCAAAGTTGCTTAATTGGCTCCCATTCTGCCAGCTGGTCTCGCTGAGAAACGTTAACTCTTATTTCTTTCGTTTTATCAACGTTTATTATCTTGAGCCAGTAGCCTACCCAATACCCGTTGAGTTGACGAGTTTAAAATTCATCACTCAACCGCTGAGAGAGCATGCAGATATCATCTGCGTAGTTCAGGTTTTTCCTGTGTCCCAGAGGTTCCACTAAATACCTCGCTTTCTTCCTGGAGAGAGAATGCATCCCGGCGGTTCTTCATGGAATCGATCGCTTCACAAAAAGCGATAAAAAGAGCGTGCAAGGGGCTTTGCTATTCAGCGCCTTGCTCAAGCATTGATAGCGTTTGCCTTTGAGCCCAACACAGCTGCCAGTCACAGTGTCACTTCGTTTGCCCTTTGCTGCACTAGGCAAACCTTGGAGACGCCCTTTCGTCAGAGTGTTATAATTGAATCGCAGCATTCACGCAACCATGTGCAGCAGCACATAATCCGAAAACCGGCCCACCAAGCGGAGGTCCCCATCCATGAGATGCAGGGGCTGGTACAAGCGTGCCTCGTGTTGCGAGCATCTGAACACGCTCCATCTCGAAGCTATGGTCGAACTCTCTGGCACCTATTGGGAACTCGACGATGGCAATATCTGTTGGCACATTGCTTTTCCCCGACACTTTTCTGGTAGTGTCAGCTACTCTGTTATCGAAGTAGGTTTTTCACGCTGGTTCTGTTGTTATAACAGTATTCCTTTTATACTGTTATAACAGCAGAACCAGTGTGAAAAACCTACTATTAAATACCTTGTAATTAATACAAGACTGGGTGCTATCAGAATAATTCTCAGGATACTTATTATCCTATTATAGGCCAGAATATACATAGCCTCACATGTGATGAGTCAAGGAGCAGTCCTGTGCTTCGCAGCAGCCTTTCCACATGCTCCGTGATTCTTATCAAAATTATCCTCGAAACTACTTTACTAGCCAGGGTGAGAAGTGTTATTTCCCTCCAATAATTGTCACATTTCGAGGGATCTCCTTTCTTTGATAACTTTATCACGAGAACTTGGTTCCATTCTGACAGCTGAAGGTACCTCAATCCAAATCCGTCCTATGATGGGGCAAGGCTGCTCCGTAGTAATCTCACCATCCTCGAGAGCTTCGGTTGGGATGTTATCAATTCCTCGATATTTCCCGTTTTCAGCTCGGGAATTGCTTTCCTGATTTCGCCAATCGAGGGTAGCTGTGTGTCGACCACGCCGTCAACGCATCAGCCTGTCCACACCGTGGAATAAAATGTCCAACCTTTCCTCGCCATCATCTAGAGTGGGATTGAGCTCTTCTTGAAGTACTCCTCTCATCTCTTTATCTGTTGCTCAGGTGAAGTGTGGAGCTCTCCCCTACTACTCTCTACTGTCTGGCTCCTACAAAAGCTTTCTTTGGCAGCTTTTTAGAGATACTGAACAGAGTCTTAGAATCCCCAATCTTCGCTGCTTCTTCTGCCATTGTGGCCCGGGTCATCAATCAACTTCCTCTTATCACGCCTTTAAAGGCGCCTTTATGCCATCGCGACGAATTCTGATTACCCTCAAAATTTGACATTATACGTTTCAAGATGCCTAGATTCCAAAAACCTAATATCCGCCCGCCGTCCTAGCCGTTTTGGGCAGTAGGAATTTTCTACCCGTGGGGCGCTATGGGGCTGAAATGGGACTACGGGAGGTTTTTTAAGGTTTTCCGCTATGGATTCGAGTTAGGGGTCGTTTTCGAAGTATTTTTGGACGTAGAAGCCATTTTTCAAGGTTCCACATCTGTTAAAACAATGTACAGATTAAAAAAAATTAACCCTTGTGTAAATTTTGCAACGTTCAAACAAAAAAGACAAAAAGCCTACTGCCCAAAACGGCTCGAACGAAGGACGGACATTTCGTTTTTGGAATCGAGACATCTTGAAACGTATTATGTCAAATTTTGAGGCCGATCTGAATTTTCGACCTCCGTCGCGATTGCATAGGTGTATTATTCCAAGGATAATAAACCGAAATTTCGCTTAACTCCAGCAAATATTTTGTTTTGTGCCAACGCCTCGTGGGATTCACGTGAAAACGAAATTATTGGTTATTTTTCCAGTAAAACTTCAACGTGTGGCAATAAAAAGCGCCCGAAACGTGAAACAGCTTATGGTCAGTTGCGTGTGACACAATTTTCGACTTTCGATTAGATTTTGTTCCCCGCAACAAAAGCGTCGTCAATTTTCGATTTCCCTTCCCAATAACGGGTAGCCAGTAAAGTAACTGGGGAGAAGAATTTGTCGTTTTTACCTTCCAAAATGACTTTCCCAGTGAAAAGTGGTTCGGTTTTTATTCGGCGCGATAAAACGTAGTTTTATTTGTGATGGGAATAACCGTGCGTGACAAAGCGGATTTGTGTTTTTGTTTTTTTGTGAAACTAAAAGATGCGGTGCCACCGCAGCGGTGGTAAAAAAAAGCGCCAAAGGTCGACGATGCGCCAATGGGAAGAATTATCGCCTAAGCGCTACACGGAGAAGAGATCCACATCTGAATAAGGCACGATGAAGGTATAGGATGAACTCCGCATGGTAATCTTCGTTGTGCAATCCGAGAAATCCTCCTTGTTACTTGTGTTACTAGCAGCCCTTTCGTCATCCTCTGTGGGGATCCTCTTCGGGTCTAATTGCGTGTATGTTTCACGCTACAGGCGGTTAACGTTGCGGTGAACCGAATTCTCGTCAATATCCAATACTAATCGATACTTTTCATTTGATACTGAATAGCTTTGAAGTTACTCTTCCGAACTTTGGTAGGCGGGATAGAGAAAGATGAGGGTAGATAAGTGGAAGGGATAAGTGTTAAAACCATAAAATATAATGCGAAATTCTTGAGGAAAAAAATTGTTAAAATTAAAAATAATAAACTTTAGCAATTCAAAAACTGACAACAACGCTCCAAATTCTTCACGAGAGCTTATTATTCTTTGATATAAGTTAATTGCGCCAAAATTAATTCTGTGTCAGTAAAAGTTTCGGAGAATAAAAAAAGAAGTGTTTTTTGAGCTCTAATAAGTGGCAGCATAGTAACTATGCATAGTAACAACTGTTGTTCTTATGGCCTATGATCCCATACTGCAGAATACATTGCCCTTAAGGCAAAATAAGTAGATCTCAATGTGCTGATATTTAAGCTACTCCGAAGACAAGCAAATATTATTTAAATATTATTTAAAGTAGCTTACGTGCCCTAGCAACCACATTATCAATGTCTACATTAGGGTGGGTCGAAAAAAGAATTTTTTTTGCACCGCTTTGAGATAGTACCCACTGGAGTTCTCAAAGTCACTCCACAAATTTCGGTGCATAAAACGCAAATGAAGTGCCGCCCCAAGCTGTAACAGTAAAATAAAATTTTTTAATAAAGGTTTTTAATAGATAAATAAATAAAGGTAATAAATAAATAAACGCAAATGAAGTGCCGCCCCAAGCTGTAACAGTAAAATAAAAAATTTTAATAAAGGTTTTTAATAAATAAATAAAGGTTTTTAATAAATAAATAAAGGTTTTTAATAGATAAATAAATCCGAGAACCGAGAAATTGCGATATAAAGCAGAAAAAACACTATAAAGTGACCAATTTTACTGTTACAGCTTGGGGCGGCACTTCATTTGCGTTTTATGCACCGAAATTTGTGGAGTGACTTTGAGAACTCCAGTGGAGACTATCTCAAAGCGGTGCAAAAAAAAAATTTTTTTTCGACCCACCCTAGTGTACATCCTATTTCAATACCGTACCTACTTGTCAATGTGTACCCCCAAATATCTCATGGACGATACTTTTTCTATCTTCGAAATATCACTCCACAAACACGAGGCACTTGACGATTGGTGAATGGGTATTGTGATTCGGAGTGGCTGAGTTGAGGAATTGAGCATGTAGACACCTATAGGTGTTTGTATATTAAATACAAAACAAAAAGAAATAATAAACAAATTTTGTTTTGTTTGTTTCAGCACTTTTTTTTTTTTTTTTTTTTTTTTTGGCACTGTGGAACCATTCTCGCCCACTCAGGTTTCAACGATTTTCAAGCCTATTTCTGCTTTTATGCATACTTCGTCCCATTGTGACCCCTTGAATAGCAAGGCCGTATCATCAGCGTAGCACAATATCGATTTGCAATTATTGCGAAATGCTGTCCAAAATACCAGAGAGAATAAAGGCCCCACAGTTCCCTGAGGCACTCCAAAATTCTGGGATTCCTCAAATCCGACCCTCCGTGACCGCTCACTCAAACAACTTTTTATCAATTCCAGAACATCTGCCTAGAAACCATAGTCAAACAGTCTTAAGTTGTTCAGATATCGTTTTTGCCTTGTTTCTTATGGTCCATATTATGTTTCCTATTTTCTCCATCGTTTTAAATTTCTTGTCCCCATTCTCTCCATGGTCCTCGATTGTTTCCATTTTGTCTTGGTGATTTTGTCTGCACGCATGCAGACCATTTTAAATTGTTCATTTTATATATTTTTGTCACGATTGTCTCTCTCAGTCCTCAGTTTGTTTCATTTTGCGTACGTAGCTACTTGTATCAATTTTTTCATCCAAGGTGTCTCTGTTGTACTCTTTACCCTCAAATTGTCACTATTTACCTTCATTTTGTGTTCATAATGTCTTTTGCTTCCAGTTGTCTTCATTTGGGTAATTTTGAGTCTTTTCATCTTCATATTCTCTCGTAGTTATCATTTGTATCCTCATGCTGGTTCTTTTGTCTTCATTTTGTCATCGTTTGATATCGATTGTCCGCTTGGGCTTGGGCATCCCCTTTTTGCCATTTGCGTGCCATACGTGACGCCGCTAAAGACGATTACGCCTCGAAAAATTAACAATTATCCTCCGGAATTAACCCTCGAAGTGACCAAATATTTTCCGTTTGACGACCTTCGTCATCTTCGCCCCCAAATCCGTCTTATCATCTTCAGCTCGTAAGACTCGCTCGCCCAAAACCCATAAATCACCCCCCCCCCCCCCCCCCCCCACAGAGCCGGTTAATTGCAAAATACGTTTTGGAGGTTTTGTTTTATTTCGTCCGTTTCGGTAATTTGTTTCCCTTCCGGCCCCACAGATGAATTCGCGGGTTGGGAACGCGTTGTCGACGGTTTTGACAAGTCAGAGTGACGGGGTCGACAGGGCTTCGGCAATGAACGTGAAATGAACGGCTCGTCATCCCGGCAGACGATCGATCCTTCCGTGTGCGTTTCGACGAGAGTCCGCTGACTTGGCTCTCAAACGGCGAAAGCGTATGAAAAGAAAAAAAAGAAAGAAAAAAGAAAGATAATTAGAAAAATGAAAGGGGAAAAAGAAGAAAAAAGAGAAGACCACGACGTGATGAAAAAATGAGCGATTTAAAAAAAATGATAATGGAACATAATAATATTATTATTGAATTTATAGATGTTTTATTGACAATATTGTGTTCAACGGCTGGTGGTCTTTCTGAACTCTGACACCTAAAGCGACCAATCAGCACAGTCAGAAAAACATTCTAAAAAGGCCCATTACCGAGGGAGAATGAGCGAGGAGCAACCAAAAAAAGATAGGTACCACCTTTAAAGGTGGTGCAATATTGCAGTTCGTATGTTAAACATACTCTTATTCATAATATTCATAATGTTATTATTCATAATATTCATAACATTATTACCTAGTAAGTGAATTTGAAGTCTTCTAATCCAGCAATGGAAAAGATATTTACAGGTAAACAGAAGAATCAAAGATGAACATACCTCCGTTTCAATAAAATGTCAAGATCCTACCTATCACAACTCTGTCTTCAGCCTTCTTGAAGACATGTGACAAGAATACGGAAACCTTCCCAGAAAAGGCACAGAGTCCTTCCTCATGGCAAATCTTGTCCTGATCTTCAATGCATATGCTTATACCAGGCATTGAACCATAAAATCATGATGTTATCCATCATATTCATCATTTCCATCATTTCATCACTCATATTGTTATCATTCATATTCATCATATCCATCATTCGTCTGCAGACGCATATGAAATAACACATGAAAGAACCAAATTTGTTCATTTAATCATCAGAATCATTTAATGATCAAAAGGAAGACTAACGGAGGGAAAAGACAATTTGAAGACAGAAGGATGAAGGGAATGAATACAATTTGGGGATAAACAGTTACAATGAGGACAACAGTGGCACCTTGGATTAAAACATTGATATAAGTACGCAAAATGAAACAAACTGAGGACTACGAAAGCTATGTTGACGAAATGATGCAAACTGAACCATACAGAAATAGTTTCCACGCAGACAAAATCGAGACATAAGGAAAAAGAAGAAAGAAGAAAAGAAGCTGCAACTTTTACGCAAGGGTTTATTAATCGTTGATAGATATAGGTTAATTGTGCAAAAATTAATTCTGTGTCATTAAGAAATGTTTTGGAAGATTTTAAAAAATTGCTGAACAGATGTGGGACCAAGAAAAACGGATTATTCATCCAAAATTACTCGGAAAACGACACCATATTTGACCTCCTGAGATCCTTCAAAAATCCCATTTGTAGCCCCATGAAAGGCCCTATAGATCGCAACAGTGAAATCGGATAGGTTCCGGGTCCCCAAAAAATGGATTCTACGTCCAAAAATACTTCGAAAACGACACCTAACTCGATCCCATAGCTAAAAGCCTTCAACAAACGCCTCCCGTAGCCCCATTTTAGCCCCATAGCGCCCCACGGGTTTGTGCGATCGGGCTGAAAACCTTGCGGGCACAACTAGATGGTAAACCAAGTAAGTATTTTGTCAAAATTTCAGGTTTAAAAAAAATTCCTACTGCTCAAAACGACTCCGACGGCGGACGGACATTTCGTTTTTGGAATCTAGACCTTTTGAAACGTATAATGTCAAATTTTGAGGCCGATCAGACTTGACGACCTCCGTCGCGATTACATAGGTGTATTTTTCCTATAGAATGATAAACCAAAAATCAGAGCGGGATTAACTTGATTTTTCGGGATTTTCAATTGAATTCGATTTTGGTTTATTATTCTTGGATAATACACAGGATAATTATTATAGGTCTATTATAGGTCTATTAAATTTCTGCACAAGTAACCTATATCAAAGATTCCCTAGTGTAAAATTTGCAGCGTTTTTCACTCGAAAAATGCTGAATTGGATTCCAGGGTCCGCAGCCAACTCCTTAAATTCGTAGTTTCTCTGCTTGCAATGTTTCCGCTATCAAAATAGTCTCTCATGTAAAATATTCTGAAACCAGAACTTAGTTGTCGGGCTTAGTTTGTGGGGAGGCAGGAAGGGAGCGTTTGGCCTTCGCCGAGCTTTGTTTGCTTCATACCTATCCTGAAAAAGGAGTTTACAAGCCAACCGCCGCATGAGCTTTGCCTTACGCGATAGGGTATTTCAAAAGACAAATAAATTATTAATGGTGAAAAGATCATGGTAGTACGCTGACCAGGTCAAGCACCGGTAGTGTACTGAGAAAATACTGTTGGCGTCATTTTTCTATCCGCGCTGTGGGAATTGAGCCCATCATGTAGGGAGGATCCTCTGTTGTTGACTCGGCTGATGTCGTTTATCCAGTGTGAATCTGACCGGAGGTGGTTTTGGGAGCCTTGTTTGAATTGATCATCTCGTCGGGGGTTCGTAGCTACCAAGATCTAATTGGGGCCAAGGTCTTAAGGCCGCAGGGCCTTAAGATGAGGGCCAGCCAGCCCCTAATAACCCCCACAGTGGTCCCCGGGCTCCAAGGGGTCCTCATAGGTCGGAAGTGACCGTCGAGAAGACGTAGACGACTTGAGCAATGGTGGATCCGGTATTTCGAGAGGGAGGGGCTCTGTGACATTTGTCAAAGCCCGAATGAGTTAAAGAACCTGCGGTTGGTTTGGTTGTGAAAATTTGAACATCAGCCAGACGAAAAAAAGAAACGCTGAAAATTTTACACATGGGTTTCTTTATTATAAATTTTGCTAAAATTATTTTTTGTGGACAATAATTTTGGGCGATTGTAAATTGCAAGTCATTGACTTGTGCTGTGGTGAGGAGCTTTACATAATCAGAAAACAACCATATTATATATCATATTATATCAATAATCATGTATGATTCTAAGCAAGCTGGGGAGATAAGTACATCCTTCCCAATCAGATACGCCATAGTATACCATTCTAAGCCTATCAATGTCCAAGACGTTTTCCAGCTCCCTACACACGTGGAGGATGTGACTTTTTTTTCTCTTGTTTGTCCTATCTTAGGTTCTGATCAACTTCTACACTTACATATCCAACAGAAGTTACCTGTTGTATGACGTATACGTAAGTGGTGTTCATATACTAGCAGAAAGCTTGTATTGCTTTGGTGTTCGTGAGTTTCACCGTCAATTTTTCGTCGATTTCCATGACCAATTTGGTCATGTAAATCGTAAAAGGAGACATTGAATGTCTCCTTAAACGCAACATTCCTGCGCTCGTTTTACAGCTGGGTTTTATACAGTTTTATAAAATATTATAGCAATTCGAGGTTTCTCACAATTCGTTTCCAACCACAATTTTTTGAAAAAAAAGAAGGTTTTTCATTAGGTAGATTGGAATTTCCAATTGAAACGCTGCAAAAGTTACACGAGGGTTTATTATTCTTTGATATAGGTTAATTGTGCAACAATTGATTCTGTCTTTAAGGAAACGTTTTTGAAAAAAAAAAAAAAAAAAAAAAAATCTGTACAATGTTTGAGCAGATGTGGGACCACCAAAAATGGATTCTACGTTCAAAAATACTTCGAAAACGACACCCAACCTTCAAAAACCCCTCCCGTAGCCCCATTTTAGCCCCCCAGTGCCTCACGGGCTTGGGCGATCGGGCTGAAAACCTTGCGGGCACAACTAGATGGTAAACCGAATATTTTGTCAAATTTCAGATTTTTAAATAGTTCCTACTGCCCAAAACGGCTCGGACGGCGGACGGACATTTCGTTTTTGGAATCTACACATCTTGAAACGTATAACGTCAAATGTTGAGGCCGATCAGAATTTTCGACCTCCGTCCCGATTACATAGGCGTAATATTCCAAAAATAATAAACCAAAAATGTAAAAAAATCTAAACCTTGGAAAAACGTGAAAATAAAATAGGTAGGTAGGTACTCTAATGGAAAGAAAACTGCAAATTTTACACAAGGGTTTATTGTTCAATGATAAAACAAACAAAAAACTAGATTACTGTGTGATTGGATTCCGTTAACCTAACAGCGATCGATGATAGTAATTATTATAATTATACCTATAGGCACGGTAGGTAGAAGAAGGCGGTAGGGTTCATCTGTGACGTCACTGGTGAAGACCAGACCAGGCGCTCCGTTTTTCTTGCATTGAACTGAACGTTTTTCGGGAAAGCGCCAAGAGTTCAACCTATATCCCCATTTAGTACTTGTTCTGCTAATTGTTTCTTCTCATTCCGATCCTAAGTAATCAGGAAGGAATACAATAACAAATTAAATAAAAAGCAAAAGCTAGAGAACCAAACTCACGATGGTAAACGGTTCAATCAAAAACCGTTGTCATGTTTCGAAACTTGGCTAATTCTTCCGAAAGCTCTTCAAGACGTTGCTTTAAAATTTCATTTTTTTTTTTTTTTCAGCCTCATATTTTCACTAAAAACTAACAACAACTCTGATGGCTGTTCGTTGTCATTCATTTCAATGAAAATCGTGGCCACATTTTCGTCTAACTCATTCGTAATCTCATCCGTCAGATTTTCATTTGTTTCTTTTAATGGTGATTTCAAAAGCTCATTCAATTCTTTACGTTTGTTTACTCTTACTTTCCGAGCCAGAGAAGAAGGTGTACTTACTTATTAGAATCGCCCAAGGAACTATGTTTCGACAGGAACAAATGCGGAACCACATCCGGTTTTAGCTCAAATTTAGGGATGGTATTGAGCAATTCACTTCTCAAGTCTCGAATGTAGTCCGTATCATCAAAATGAACCGAACAGACGCGCGAATGATCCACCAAAAATGCGTCAGCCCGCTTGCAAACGTTCACCCACTTTGTTACGTTGTTCAATAACAACGTAACAATAACGTTGTAACAATAACGTTGTTCACATACACAAGAGAACGACAAGACTGAGTATACACATACATTTAGATGGAGATGATCTTGAGAACGTTTCTTAAAACGTCACAATGAGCGGACACTAGCGATTTTAGAGATATTTTCTACACGTTTTAAAAACGTATTGAAAACATCACATCAAGACTTGAATATGATGTTTTCAAAACGTTAGTTTACTTAGTAACAAGATATTTTTGAAACATTTAATGTTTTAGAACAAACATTTCAAAAATGTTTCCGAAATGTAAATGTGCTGTGTGGGAAATGTATTAAAAACGAGTTGGAGAAGATCTTGAAAACGTTTCTTAAAACGTCACAACGGGCGGACACTAGCGATTTTAGAGATATTTTCTACACGTTTTAAAAACGTATTGAAAACGTCACATTCAAGTAACAAGATATTTTTGAAGCATTTAAGTAATGTTTTAGAACAAGCATTTCAAAAATGTTTCCGAAATGTAAATGTGCTGTGTGGGTAATGCCCAGTGTTGGGCGAGGTGAATAGGGAAGGGTCTTCACCAGCTACGTCATTGGAGTTGGGTTTTCCCCGAGCGTCGAGCTGGTGACCCCTACCGCCTTCTTCTACCTACCGTGCCTATAGGTACCTACTAGTACTATCATCGATCACTGTTAATAATAATTATTAATTCAATTATTGAATGGGTCACTCCAAGAACGTCCAACCTGCATTTTTCTAACGTTTCAGGAAAGCCCAAAAACGTGTCATTGGTAGGCGATATACATTTTCTATGTTTTCAGGCATAGAACTTTCCCTGAGGACCCCCTTCTGCTGTCGACATAATTCCCCTCATCATTCAGACTACCCCCATGGTTTTATGGTCGTTTCAAGTCACGTTTCAGCGTAAAAACGTGCCATATAACTAGTTATGCAGCTGCAGAGAGCACTTACAGGGAATCCGCACGTTTGATGTAAGCAATGCCAACAGGTGGCAGGAGTTGATGGAGAGTTAGGCGATGTACATTTTTCTATGTTTTCAGGCGTAGAACTTGAAAATAGTACCCCCTTCTGCTTTCTACATAATTCCCCATATCATTTAGACTGCCCCCATGGTTTTATGGTCGTTTCGAGTAGCGTTTCAGCGTAAAAACGTGCCATATCACTGCAGAGAGCACGTTCTTAAAGGGAATCCGCACGTTGGATGTGAACAAACCTTGGAAATTGTGCTACAAAATGCCAACAGGTGGCACGAGGAGTTGATGGAGTTGATGGAGAATATCACAAGAAACGTTTTTACGGCGAAACCCCGAATATGAAAAAAATGCAGGTTGGACGTTCTTGGAGTGACCCATTCAATAATTGAATATTGAATAATAAATAATAATTATTTATGCTGTTTTTGCCTTGTCGACTATACCTATACGTTCTCAATGAGGGAGGTCTGGTTTTTTTTTTTTTTTTTTTTTTTTTTGGCGGGTGGCGTCACCGCGTTGTACTTCCCGCCGGACGGAACGAATCCGAAAAAAGTGGAAAATCCCATTCCGTTGTTTCGCTTTGCATGGCGCGGGGGGTGTGGGGGGAGGGATCTTCTAATTAAAAGCGTGCCGGTTATCTCGACGGAATGAAGTAATTCCGCCCGTTTCGAGGAGTGTTTTTTATCAGTCGGGGGAGGTCCGATTGCCGAAATTGTGAGGGAAGTCCTTGAAAAATCTCAAAACCGAGAGGGAATAAGGTGAAAGGGGTTCGCGGCGGGGTTTCTCGGTTTGTGCTCACAGGGGAGAATCAGATTCTCTTCTCTGTGGAAAGAAAAGAAATACGTCGAAAAGGAAAGAAGAGGAAGAACGATGGGGAGGGGGGGGGGACCTTCAGAATCTGTTGGTCCGTTCAGCTCTGATTAGGAATCGCCTTCAATTCGAATCGTATAACCCTGAACTTCAACTGGAAAACGAGAAGACAGAATACTCGGAATGACTACTGACCAAAAAGTGTTTGAAAAATCGAAATTGAGGTTATAAAAAGTGAAAGTAAATGGATAAAAGTTGATTCAGAAAAAAACGATAAAAATGGAAAAGTGAACTATACTCGGCCAAACGAGGTGGTCACCAACAGTTGCAATTGAAAATGAGTTGACTACGTCACAAAAAATAAAAAATAAAAAAATAAATAAATAAAAAATAAAAATAAAAATAAAAAGCTATTCATTCGACACACGGGTTTGTTATTTTTTGGTATGAATTATCCAACAATAATCAAGCCAATAAAAAAAAATTTACAGAATAGAAATTTCATGAAGTAAGTAAGTGCCTAAGTATGTAATTATTGTATTTTTGTAAAAATTGAAAAATACTTATTCCTATTTCTGGGTTTGGACGGAAGTGGAACCCCGAAAATGGATTGTGCGTATGAAATTATTCGCCAAACGACACCTCATACGACCTCTTGGCGTCCTTCAAAAGCCTCATTTGTAGCCCCATGAAAGCCTCATAGATGCCCACGGTGAAATGGGATCGTTCTGGGACCTCAAAAAGTGGAATCTACGTCGAAAAAGACGCCCCTCCAACCTAAATAAACGCTAAAAAGGATCCTCCCGATCGTTGGAATTCCAATCTGACCTCCTAGATGTTGAAAATCATCTGAGTCTCGTGGGAAGCGAACTCTCGCTCGAACGATGATTTATATACTTAAGGGTAGGGATGGCAAAAAGATTCTAAACATTGATGTAAGTATGGATGTTTTGAAACATCAACAACCAAACATAGCCTCACAACCATTGATAGTTTTTTTTTTTTCATTGATGTTTTTGTTATTAGTAGTGATCCCCCCAAAAAATACCCCTCTGGGGTTAAAAAGATGCAAATTTTTCATTTCGAAAGTGAAAACAATGCTTCCTCTGCCTTGCAGACTCGGAAGCAATAGACAAAAATACAGAATTAATTACCATACTAAACGGTCACCATCACAAAAATAAAAATTGATGCAAAAAAAAAAAAAAAAAAAAAAACCAATGGGTAAAATGACGTTACGTAAAATACTCGGCCATCATAATGAAAAATATTCGCCAAAACATTCATCAAGCCCAATATGTTGGGGTAATCCAGGTAGTTGAGGGTAGCTTACCAACTCGATACGATACATCGAAATGACCTACCTTGGTTTGATTCTGTAATTTCTAAATCACCAGTGAGTTCTTCTAAATTTAATAATTAAATTGATTGGGATTGAAAGTCTAGGGAGGAAAAGGGAAACATCGATGTCTCGATACATCGTTACCCAAACATCGATGGTCCACAAAACATCGGAACCGAACCATCGATGGAAAACGTCCTAAAAGCCCAGAATATACCCGCAATTAGAGAGGAGAGAATAAAAATGTTTCCTGAGCCGATTTCGGGTTTGGATAGGGGTTTATGATCATAGCAGCTTTATAATTTCACCCAGCTGACGACGGACAACACTTAAATTTTCATTTTTTGAATCTATGCATCTTGAAACGACAAAGGTCAAATTTTTGCGGCCAGTTTTTTGTTTCTTTTCTTTTTTTCACGAGGGTTCAACACCCTGTGGGCCCACTAGTCGGCACCCCGAAGGTCCAGTTGTACCCCTCCACATCATCCCACTCTCCTCCGTCCTCCTACAGTCAACTCTTAAGTGGTCCTTGCATCCCCACCGGTTCATTTCGCGTTTTTCGCGGTCCCGTTCAACTTAATCTTTGAGATCGATTTTATTTCATTTAGCTCAGGCTGGTCAATTTAATTGGAACTCGTTTTTCGTTGACGCGCAAAAAGTGCAATTTTTTTCGTCGCAGTTTGTTCATTCGCATTTTTCTTCGGGCCGAGTTTGTTCACCCGACATTTTATTTCTGTTACCGTGCGGATTCTCACAACCAGGTAAACTTCTCTCGCTGGATTATTATTATTTTTTGTTTTGTTTTTGGTCAATCCCAAATTTCAAAACGAACTCCGTGTGGGCCCGCCCAGGTTCAGAACCGGTCCTATCCCAACCACTATGTTGTAATGTTCAGCATCTGCTGCCCAAATCTGATTAAGGCAACTTTAGATTGCAAGATACTTACTGTTTAGGAAAGAAGAAGAAATCTGAAACAATAGAAAAATAAGTAGAATATTATGATAATAATAAACCATCAGTTATGTTGGTAATGGACAATAACCGAACAGAGAGTCAAATACAGAATACAGTTACGCGGATAAAAACGACACTTGTGGGCTCAGTGCTATGATGTATTCTGTGGAAAAAATTTAATCAAGATTTAATCTAATTAGGTACTGTATTCATCTGTAGAGGACATCTGAGGCTTAGGAGAAAATACCAGATTTTGCAGAGATTATTATTCATTATTCATTAATTCATTATTCATGAAGAACATTCATCAGTTGTACCAACCTGTTGTTTGTTATAATTATCAAGTGCTGCGTGATTACATCGGTTCTCGTAGTTCTGAATGGTTCTCACCCCCTCCTTTTGGTTTATTATTCTTGGAATAATACACCAATGTTTTCGCGACGAAATTTGACATTATCCGTTTCAAGAGGTCTACATTCTAAATCCGAAATGTCCGTCCGCCGTCCGCCGTCCAGGCCGTTTTGGGCAGTAGGAAATTTTTAAAAAATCTGAAATTTCGACAAAATACTTGGTTTACCATCTAGTTGTGCCCGCAAGGTTTTCAGTCCGATCGCCCAAACCCGTGGGGCGCTAAGGGGCTATAATGGGGCTACGGGAGGGTTTTTTAAGGCTTTTAGCTATGGGATCGAGTTAGGTGTCGTTTTCGAAGTATTTTTGGACGTAGAATCCATTTTTGGGGGTCCCGGAACGATCCGATTTCACTGGGGCGATCTTTAGGGCATTCGTGGGGCTAAAAATGGGATTTTTGAAGGATCCCAGGATGTTAAATATTTTTCGAGTAAAAAATACAGAATTTTTGAAAAAACACATTTTTGAACAAAAAAAATCCAAAAAAAAATTTTTTTTGAGATAAAAATCAAAAAAAATTTTTTTTTAATTTTTCATTGACAGAATTAAATTTTTGCACAAGTAACGTATATCAAAGAATAATAAACCCTTGTGTAAAATTTGCATCGTTTTATTTCGGAACCTTTTTTCCGGGGATTTTTTTTCCCGTGAATCGTTTTGACTGAGTAGAACCGGGTTTGAGGGTGGATACACTAGTTTTGCCTGAGCAAAAACCGATTTTGACTGAGCAGAGGCAGTTTTGTCTAAGAAGAATCCAGTTTTGAGGGAAGAGACACTAGTTTTGTATGAACATAAACCGGTTTTAAGGGAGCAGACGCTGTTTTGACTGAGTAGAACCGGTGTTGAGGGAGGAGACACTAGTTTTGTCTGAGCGGTATCCGGTTAAGGGAGCAGACGCTGTTTTGTCTGGGAAGAAACTGGTTTTGACTGAGCAGAGGCAGTTTTTGTTTAAGCAGAATCTGGTTTTGAGAGAAGAGACACTAGTTTTGTGGGATCAGAAACAGGTTTTAAGGGAGCAGGTGCAGTTTTTCTGAGCACAAACCGGTTTTGACGGAGCAGACGCCAACTTTGACTTAGCAGAACCGGTTTTGAAACAGCAGACGCCTGTTTCTGGGGGTCAGTGAACCATCTGATTCCACCGAGGGGATCTATGGGGCTACAGAGTCTGTCTTACAAACGGGACTTGTGATGGATGTCTGGAGGTCCAATGAGGTTCCGTTTTCGGAGTAATTTTGACGCATAATTATTTTTCTGGTTTTTACAGAATTTTACAGATCGCCCAAAACCGTGGGGCTCTTTGGGGCTAAAAAGGGACTACGGGAGGGGCTTTTGAAGGGTTTCGCCTATGGGGTCGAGTTAGGTATCGTTTACGGAGTATTTTTGGACGCAGAATCAATTTTTTGGGTCCCAGAACGATCAAATATCACTTTTTGGATATTTGGGACATTCATTGGGCTATAAATGGGAATTTTTAAGGATGATAGGAGGTCAAATGAGGTGTAGTTTTCCCAGTATTTTGAACGCATAACCCATTTTTTGGGGATACCATATCTGTCCAAACATCTATAGAAAATTAATTGTTTTTTAATTATTATTTTTAATTGACAGAATTATTTTTTTCACAATTTTTCTGTATGAAAGAATAATAAACCTTTGTGTAAAAGGTTTTTCGCACCATTTTTTAGTGACAGAATTCCTTTTAGCACAATTAACCTACCTATATCAAAGGATAATAAAAACTTATGTAAAATTGTCAACTATTTTTAAGAGCTTTGGACCAAGGAGTTGCTTGGTGTGTCGTTTTCGAGTAGTTTTAGGCCTCGAATTTGACCAGGAGGGGTCGTTTTCAAGGTATTTTTGCACGTAGGATCCGTTTTTTGGGGGTCCCACATCTGTCCGATGAGCAATCCATTCCGTTTTTTTTTTTCAATTAATTTTTATTTATTGCATAATAGAATAATTCTATTATGCAATTTAAAAAAAAATTAATTATTTACTGGTTAGAATTCTGCAACGTTTTTCTCCATGAGCGCCTACTTTATCTCATTTCTCCCCCGATCGTTCTCGAGAATGATTTCTTCCTCGTCATCAGTGCTCTTTACGTAGGTAGTACGCTGAATAGAGTAGTAAATAATTATAGTTTACGGCGCCGTAAAAATATAACCTTGAACGAGGAAATGGAATCCAACAGAGAGTTCCAAGCTCGAGGGATTCTCGCTGTTCGAATTTCTGAACAAATTCGCTCGAAATTCATTGTTTGAAACGCAATTTACCTTCGATGCCAAAAAAAAAACTATTTCTTTAAGAGTGAACTAGTAGTGACGAATGCCGTTATAAGAACAAGAATCGCGTAACCCACTTTTATAATCCGACAGGAAAAGAGTTGTCTTGTTAATAAAAGGTGTTCGTCACACTCGACCGCAGAATACCGGAAAATGTCGTTTCCTCCTTCCCACGCGGGAGACTCCTCCAGACCGAAAGTGAAAATTAGGGAAGAAAAACTATTTATCCGACTTGTCTCGGACACGGATTGATCTTCTCCGACCCCGAAAAACGGAAAATCCCCAGGTGAAAACTTGTTCTGCTTCCGTGAGCGGATGTCCTCCGCGTATAATGTGGTTTCTTTCTTGCTATAACTTATGTTGTTTCTTTGTTCAATTAAGGCAGTTCAAACCCCTATGCACCAAACGGTTTCGGCCATGGTTTTTTTTTTTTTTTTTTTTGTAATTTTTACTGATATTTTACAGTTTAATCGGTGTTTTCTATAGAAGAAAAAATCGTAGCCACAAAATGACGAAAAGAAACCTGAACCTGAAAAAAGTAGTCCTCAAAAAAGGCAAAGAAAATAAACGGTAGGTAGGCACTAGTCCTCAAAAAAGTCAAGAAAAAACTTTTTCAGGCAAGAAATAAAGGACAAAGCAAAAAAAAAAAAAAAAAAAAAAAAAAAACAGAATTCTGGGGGTGGAAGGAGTCTATTCCCAAATTTTCAAGTCGATAGGTCCAAAATTGCGACCTGTACCGACAATCGAAACCACTTTGGACTCCTGTGGGAAAGCACTCTTGATGACCAACTTGATGGCCAGTGGTTTTCGCGTTCGGGCAAGGCGGAGTTGGTTGGGTGAGTGGTGACCGGGGAGTGATGACCGCTTGGGGGGGGGGGGGGGGGGGGTCGGCTGGGGATTCCCAGACCCGGCGGCTCGTTTTCTTCCCCCCAGATTTCCAGATATTCATTTCAATGGCTTCAACACCTTCCTAACAGGAATAAAGCCAACAGGTATTTGAAAAAAAACTTCTCTCCACGAACCGGCTACGACGTCCGCTCTGGAGGACCTAATCCGTGTGGTTGTTCGTAGGTTGTGTTTATAATTCATCCCATTGTAAAAACAGCAAAATTGAGTGTTATTTGTGTTATTTAATACCACGACATCTCTTCAATTCCCTTCTCGCTTTTCAATTTTCACAGAGTTCAGAATAACTTCCTTATGTTTACCATGCGAGGGATGATGTTATCGATGTCTTGCGCCTTTTACTCCTCAATGTCTACTTTTGAGAGAGGCCTTGATCTTGAAATAATTTCCGGAGAAAATGATCATGTACTGTCCGAGGTCAACGGCGATCTTGTCGTATAATCAACACAAAATTGGTATTTAATACCAATGGTATTAACTTTACGAGAAATTGGTAGGTAGAAATACCCTATAGGGTATTTCTACCTACCAATTTCTCGTAAAGTAGGGTATTATTCATCTTGTCTCTAATTTGTCTTTTTTTCACCTTTTTGCTAAGTAGGTCCGTCCAGTTATCGTCGACATGTTTCATCACGCCCATCCCGCCCCATTTCACGGCGATTCTTTTCACACGACGAATCGGCTCCGTTCGATTTTCCTATTGTTTTTTCTTGTTTCTGCAGTTTGGCAATCATGCAGCGGACAAGTTGTCTCCGATTCGCGTTGTTGAACCTGAATAGGATCGTCACGTAAGGAGAGCCGACAAGCGACTTTATAATAATACGTACCTACCAAACAGTCTAGCATAGGAGTAAATTTTGATAGCATAACATTAAAAAACATCGAGGGGGGTCCACTTTTACTTAAATGTTTCTCGATACGAGACAGCAAATGGGGTTGACCCGGATTTAGCTAAAAAAGAATAAAAATCCGATTTTTAAAATTGTCTACTGGATATACCTACCTACTGGTGGAGAGTATTGCCGCTTGTGACTATGCAGCGTTGGTAGCTGGTGGAATACCTACAGGTACCTAATCAGTTATTAAGCCATATAAATAATAACTATATAACGCATGGTCAGCGGATCAAGACTATTAATTTCATTAAATGAATTTAAATTTTAAATCGCAGCTCCTGGGTCAACGGTGGCCCTGCGCACATGGCGGTAGCGCACACAGAAGGAGGAGGTCCTTGTCCTTGTCCGCCTGCTAAACCAAGGTTTTGGATTTTGCGCCACAAGCACTGGGAAAAATGAAAATAGCAACCCGTTCATGGACTAGCTTCCGGCAAAACTAATTTACTTTTCGAATCGCTTGTTCGAAATCAGATTTAACAGTAGATACGTAACTGTTATCGATGACCATTCTAGTTCCTTCTATTAGTATTTTGACCTCCAATAGTTTGTAAACGACGAGATATCAAAACATTAGTCATCGCGTGAAGTCAAAAACTCTTCAAAAAATTCCACTTTAGCAGCAATTTGAGGATTCTGAGCGGTACCTACCGAGCGACAGGCGCTTGGGAACTTCTGTGACGAACTCATAACCTTGATTGAGATTACGATTACAGATTTTGTAAGCTGACCCAACTCTTCTTTATAAATGAGGAGTTTACTTTCAAAAGGGCATTTATTCATTTCATTCACTTGTTGTTGAGAACCTACAAAAAAAAAAAAAAAAAAAAGATTAGTGGCCCTAATAACATTTAATGGTTTTCCCAAATTACTGAACTGCTTAAGTCTTGATTCGAGTGATGAAAATATAGAAGTTTTGAATTTTCTCATATTTTTTATGGGATGATTTCCACATTGGGATGATTTTCAATCTGGATAAGTGCCGTTTTGAAGAAAACGCGTCGTCCCACCGAAAACTATCATTACTTTGGTGGGGTTAGATGACTCTGCACTGTGTGAATTCACACAGGTGACAGAGGACAGCTTTCTCAGTGTTAGCTCTTTTTTTTTAGTAATCCGATTCTTCGAGAAACAATTTTTCAGGTCCGATATAAAGTCGAGTCAAAAAATCGAATTTATCATACTGGTAACCATCCCTATACCCAACAACCGATAATCTCTTCTTCCTTTTTGGGCGACATACCCGTTAACGGGCGTTGGCGACCTCTCGCTACTAACTTCTGTTGAGCGTGTAGAACAGTTAAGTTATTACAGAAGAAGTAGTGACCTACTTTTTAACGCCGGTTCCGAACTGCAAATTTGAGAGGATTTATAGGCAGAATACTTTCGGGGGTTGCCATTTCCTTCCGAAATGTGATTATCAGTATAAGGAAGATGTACAGCGGCTGCTGGTATCAAACCAGCAATCTTTGACTCAGTATATTCCAGTACTCAGTAGTCCAATGCTCTAACCACTGAGCCACTGATAATCTCTTGACAAGGTTCAATAATTGAACCTTATTGTGCTTTGCACAATTATTTTGCTTTGTGGTTTAGTGATGCTTAACCCTATTAACATTAAATTAGCGAAAATGCCGAGAAAAATAGTGTTGAGGACAGCGCCAGGCCCGCACAACCAATAACACGCGTGAACAAGAGCCACCGTGTGTCGCCATTTGTTTAGCTCGGGAGTTATCCTGGTGAATCATATTCTCAACTAGTGCTGTGCATTCCTTTCAACTTGCAGGATATGTCCCTCTTTGGTGGAATCGGAATCTCAGTTGGTTGGGATTATATGCCATTTTGGTGGCAAACTCAATTTTCAGTTCGCTTTTAATAAGGGAATAGGGGGCCATCCTCTGCTGACAACGCCAGCCAACCCCGTATCCATGAATGCGGCCTGGCTTCAGACCCATCAACTCGTTTTCCCATATTGTGCAGTTTTTTTTTCTTAAAAATACAGCTTTTTTATTTTTGCTCCATTTTTGGAGCTTAGATGCACCATGTGGAACAAGTTTTCAGTGGTTTCGTATTTTTCTCGTCATCTACTCGCCAAACCGGATTTTTTTTTTTTTTTTTTTTTTTTTTCCAAATCTTTTAGAAAATGTTTAATTTCCGGTTGTTTTCCACTTTAGGAGCTCGGATACGCCACATGGAGCTACGTTTTGGTGGTTTCAGACTTTTCTCGCGCTATGCTTGCCAAACTGGATTTTTTAAGACCAATGTCAGATTTTTCCGACCGCTAGAAGTACTCTAGAATTAAGATGAGCATTCTCCTCGTTCTCCTTCTCTTCCTCCTCCTCCTCCTCCTCCTCCTCCTCCTCCTCCTCCTCCTCCTCCTCGTGTTGGAGCTCCAATATAATTGATAGAAACGGTTCAGGAGGGCAATCGATGCACCTTTTTACATACCTAGCTCTTCCATGAGATGAGGAAAACGCTAAAAGTCCAAAATTTTCCCAACATGGATATATGCCCTTTTGAAATTGAACTTCTCAAATTACACTGAGTGGATCTGAAGGCTCATACTTTGCTCTTCTTCTACAATTAGCCTTACTTTTATCGACCTCTATAGAGTATACTGTAGCTACGTCCTTCTCCTGCAATTGTGCGCTATCGTCACGCCAATTGATTTCGCGCCAATGTGCGCCAGTACCCGGTGCGCTAACTCCACGGAATCGGGTCAGCCCCATCACATAAAAACGCCTAATTTGAAAAGAGACACATGGTCAGCGGACCCACACTATTTGTTTAATTTAAACCGCCGGACCAGGGGCGGCAGGCATAAAAACGCCTAATTTGAAGGGCGACACATGGTCAGCCCTGTTAGTTTTATTTGGGTTGAGTTCTCAGACTCGATCGAAAGCACCTGTGGATCTATGGGGCTACAAATGGGGTTTTGTCGGGAATTGACCAGGAGGTTGAATGAGATGTCGTTTTCCACGTAATTTGGGACCTAGAATCCATTTTTGGGGTCTCTTATCTAACATTATACAGCCAATGCACTTTTTTTTCCCCCTTTTTTTTTTAATCTCGATGTTCTTGGCACTGTTTGAAACTCCTTCGGAAGCTCGACGGTAGCCGCCTATCGTGAAGCGAACGCGACGAAGCCACCTTGACCCTTTTCACTTGACATTGAGCCCTGATTGATTGATCGATCGAAGGATCGGCCCGAAACATCATCCGTCAAAAGGATATCACGTTCAACAGGTGACTCCCCTCGTTCGCTCCTTTGTGACCGAGAGTGAAAAAAAAAAGCTCAGCAGATAAAAAATTCTTTGATTGCGTAGTATTTTATGGTTCGAATAGGTTATGATTATGTTCGCGCCGAAGTGATAAATTCAAGCCGACTATATGTGTCACGGACCGCCTTCTTCTTTTTCCATCCTTGCGTCACTTTTGTCCAGCAGACGGAGGCCCTGCTTGCCCGCAGAATTCCTTTTCCTGCACAATCACCTACTAGGAGCGTTTGAAGGCCGTCGGAGGATGTTTACAAATCGCAAATCCCTCACGCGTTGGCTAAGAATCGGGTTGAACTCGAGAAGAACCTCCGGTGAGTCGATGTATGGAGATTATAAGTGGCAGAATGCGAACACTGGGGAGGGGGAGGGGAAGTTGCTTCGCTCGGCCAAGTGTTCACTCCGATCGCTCATAGCCGTGAGGCTCTGTAGGGCTAATGTGGGGTCTCGTTTACGGAGTATGTTTCTACGTTGTACGTTGTTGTTTACGTGGATATGGGGCTTTCAAGGTGCTACTAAAGGGGCTTTTGAAGGAAGCCAGGAGGTCGAATAAGCTGTCGTTTTCCGAGTAATTTTAGACGAATAATCCATTTTGGTTTATTATTCTTGGAATAATACACCTATGTTTTCGCGACGGAGGAAATTTTGTGGCTGACTTTTTAAGACACGTTGAATTTTCAGACCTATTTATCTCCAAAGTTGTGGAATTAATGGAATTGATACCTACACAATAAAGTAGCCTGGTAATTCGGTTTATCCTCAGCAACGTGGAAGAATTGTTAGGTCGGTTTGTTAACGCAGCCATCGATTTCTAAGAAATCTGATTCAAAATTCCAAGAGGTTAGATACCTACATAAATCGTTCTCGATGCAGTACCGCATTGCCACTATAATAATATTATATTATATATTATAACTATATTATAGTTATTACCTACACATTATGTAGGTAAAAGTATTACTGAGTACGGACCGAGCACGGCTAAAATCTCTTAAGTTCATTCTTGGACGTTGAAATTCGAGAGGGAGTCCGTCTGAGAGTACATGAGACGATTCAAATGACGGTCATTGTCCTGAAAAGCGAGGTTGACAGTAAAAAATTTAATTTGGTAGGTGGTAGGTAAGCTGGGTGATTGACGGGGAGGGGGGGGGGGGCCTCACGAGTGGACAGCCGAGTGTGTTTAAAACGCAAATTCGATGGTAACAATTTGGGATGGATGCGGGTGAGAAACCTCACGGGTGGACATACACTAGATTGGGGCTTGGAAAGCCCTAGTTGAATATAATATCTATCAGTAGGCTCTAGTTGAATATAATATCTATCAGTAGGCCTATACCAATTCAATACTTCAAAATTACATTATACCTACTGAGCTCAAATGTTGTTGTTTTCTATTGTTAGAATGGAGAATGAAAGGCCTTAGAAACCCGTTTTCTATCGAACTTGAAAGGCGGACCGAAAACAATTTTTATTAAAAACCCTCACCCAAACAGGGGCAGTGGGACTTTGGGGGATCAAAGGACAGGCGATAAGGCAGGTTGGTAACTTTTTTTCTTCCTTTTTTTTGGGTATGTCTCGCCAGTCTCGTTGTAGACCTGTTCCGGCAACCAGTTTTGAGTTGAGCAATCCGTCCTCCAGGAACTGCCCATCTTAGGTTCGGCTCACTCGACGGTGGGTGTACAGTCACTGTACACCGTCCGGGTTCCCCCCTGCGCCACCCAGCAGTGCTGGAGGAGCATCCAGCCCCTGGGACGTCGTCAATGTGGGCCCGCTGACCATGTGTCGCTCAGGGGGCTGCGATTTAAATAAAACAAATAGTGTGGGTCCACTGACAAGCTGTCGCCTTTTCAAATAAGCTGGGATCACATGGCGTAATAAAAAGAAATTAATACAAATAAAATTTGCGTCGAATGACCTCCTTACACATTAGATTACTATCGGTTCAGCCGTTTAGCCACATTCAAACGTCGAAAATAAGCAACTCATTTTTCAACCCCTGTAACTGATGAACGGCTAATGCAAATGAATTGGTTCAAACTTAATGTTGTAGAGCATCAAATTACGAGTTAATGGAGCACCTGGAATTCAAAATTCGCCCATCCTATGCTGAAATAAAAATAAATCCCGAAAGTAGTAAGAGCGCCAAAATTCTGCTAAGCGGTTTTTTATGTTGAGCTCAAAATCATTTACCTGGTCACGTTTTACATACCGTATATAAGGTATATAAGGAAACTTTATCTATCAAAACATTGTCCTAGTACAATAATGGTACATAATAATTATGTACCATTATTGTACTAGGACACCCCACTCGATATCGATATCGAGTGGGGTGTCGTTTTGAAATGTTTTTGGACGTCGAGTCAATTTTTTGGGGTCCCAGAACCATCGGATCTCTTGGGCTCTCATGGGCCTAAACATGGTACTTTTGAAGGATGTTAGAAGGTCGAATGAGGTGTCGTTTCCCGAGTATTTCGAACGCATAATCCTTTTTTGGGTGCCACATTCCTCCAAACATTGTACCGGAAACTTTATAATTTTATAATTATTTCTTGCGTGGTGGTGGTGGGTAAAGTTTGTGAGGAAAAGGTCAAATATTGGAGGTAGCCTTTTGGGGGCATCTTTCGCAACATTTTAAGCACAATTTCATCAAAATCGGTTGAATACGAAAAGAGATGAACTTGATGAACTCGAATGAAGATATCCAGAAATTAATCAATGATGAATTTTTTCATGAGGCATAAAATGGTGTCCCGCACAAATCTGGGTCATTTTTAATTTTACTCTTCGAACGTTAGAAATTGGTCGGCTCTGCGGCCCGCTCGAAGGTGATCAAAATTATCCCTCCCTTAATCTCCTCCGAGATGTATTCAAGTTCCAATTGGTAATGACGGGGTGCCCTCAGCCGAGCCAAAATGTGAAGCAACAGGTCACAGTTGAGTGTTTCTGTTTTCAAAAGTGTTTGGGAATCCTCTCGAGGCCACAACGGGTTTGATTGGTTTTCGGAACTAACGAGACTTTTGGCGATGTTTCTCCACTTTCCCAAAAATGCTTAGTCACGATGAGAACATATTTTGGTCGTAATTTTAAAATATTTCGGCACGCGAACTTACCGGTGAGGGTCATTTGAGAATTATGTCAACCAAAATTATTTCTACGAAGGTATGGTTCTTAACAAGGCCCCTTTGAAAGGATTCTGCTCGTAAATACCTGATTCGGTTAAATGTGGCGGAAAACTGATTTTTTTTAGGCAAACAAAAAGAATTTCTTAGAAAAGTTAATAGTTAAAAGTGATGATGCGAAGAGATAAGAACCATTAAAAAAGGCTGCAAATTCTACACGAGGGTTTATTATTCTTCGATGTAGGTAGGTGAGTTGTGCAAAACTTAATTCTGTGTCAATAAAAAATATTTTTAGAAAAATTCTTAACATTTTTTTCTGTACAATGTTCAGACAGGTGTGAGACCTCAAAAAATTATGCGTCCAAAATTACTCGGAAAACGACAGCTTATTTGACCTCCCTCGGATCCTCCAAAAATCCCATGTGTAGCCCCATGCAAGTCCCCATAGATCCCCACAGTGAAATCGGATCGTTCTGGGACCCACAAAAATGGATTCCACGTCCGAAAATACTTCGAAAACGACACTTAACACGACCCCATAGCAGAAAACCTTCGAAAAACCCTCCCGTAGCCCCATTTTAGCCCCACAGAGCCCCACGGGTTTTGGCAATCGGGCTGAAATCCTTGCTGGCGCAACTAGATCGTAAACCAAGTATTTTGTCAAAATTTCAGATTTAAAAAAATTCCTACTGCCCAACACGGCCCAGACGGCGGACGGCGTACGGCGGGCGGACAATTCGGTTTTGAAATCTAGAAGTCTTGAAACGGATAATGTCAAATTTTGAGGCCGATCGGAGTCGTCGACCTCCGTCGCGATTACATAGGTGTATTATTCCAAGAATAATAAACCAAAATGCAAAATCTAAATGTTTAGCTGTTTATTATATTTTTTTAAACAAAAAATAGAATTTAAAATAATTTGCATAAAACATGAAAAATGATTTTGCATTAATTCTGCTTAAATGTAAAATAATTTTGAATAAACAACGCAAAATCAAAATGTTTAGCCGTTTAATAGGTATAACTTTTTTAACAAAAATAAAATTTAAAATAATTTTTTTCCTCTTTTTTACGCATTTAATGCGCAAGTTAGCGCACGATCTGACTTTGGAGTCACATTCTGCAGAAGGGCCCCATGGGGTCCTTACAGAACTCACAGAAAAAGAAAACTTCGTGCACTTCGGTGAACACCGCGACTTTTTTTTTCGTTATTTTTGATCTGTGAAATCGATGCCGTACTGCACTTAGCATCGAGCGCCTAGATCATCAAACTTCAGGGCTTGACGGAATACCTTGTCCGAACCAACAGTGACGAGGCGATCCGAGAGAGGGCCAGCCGTCAGGTTCAGCAATGGGACATGGTTCAAACTGGGAGGCCAGACTCAGAAGATAAAGAAGGAGATTAGCAGAATATGAAAGTGGAGCAAAGAAATTCAGGAACAGAAGATGCTGCTCGAGTTCTTGGTCCAGCAGAGAGCAGAGGGGAATCAATTGAAGCCTAGCAAGACCAGTAGGTACAGCCGTTCTGAATTACAGGATGGGCAAAATCGGCGTGGAAGAGGCCACAGCCAAAGTAACTTGTTCGGGCGATATTCTCAAGCCACTTCTGAGATACCTCCACACGCTCAGTTTACCTGCGCAGTTTTCATGAGGACAAAGCTGAGCAAAAAACTGTATCGTTATCTCATCACAGATGTATCAGAAGAAGTACAAAAAAGAACTTGTTTCGCCAGAAGGCTTCTACGAACAAATCCTTTTTTTACTGTTTTAACCATTTCGAAACGGCTTCCCCCTCCCGAAGCCGCCCGTTTCTGCTCACAAAAACCTGTTAATTTGAAACCAGTTTTTTCCCTCCAATTTTATAAAAGTTGCGTAACTTGGGCAATTTCTTTTGTTGCAGGTACCTTCACCGTCATTAAATGACAAATTTTTCACTTTTGAATGACACGCGGCATTTGCTCAGCATGCATGCCGAGTGTATACACGGTTTTTGAGTGAGCCCCAAATTTTATAAAGTCAATGAGAATAAATTAAAACAACATTTGGAAGGAAATACAAGACACCTCTGGTTGGGTCCGTGTTTTGGTGGTGGTGGCGAGCGCTTTCGATGTGAAAACATCATCGTCTGGCCTTTTGAGTGATACTGAGAATTTGTGGATATGTGATGTGGCATTAAGTAGTAGTCAAATGTCTTAATACCACATCACATCTCCACACATTCTCAGTATCACTCAAACGGCTAGACGATGATGTTTTCACATCGAAAGCGCTCGCCACCAGCCAGTGATGACGGACCCAACCAGAGGTATGAAATCACTTATTGGCGGACTCACTAACCCTTTACAGGAAAATTTCCTGTATTTAATACAACACCTTAGTGAGCCGCCATGCTGTTTTTCCTCGTGAAAAATCATTTTTGAGTGAGATCTGAATTGATCACGGGAAATCGGTGTTATCATCATATTAGGTTTGTCCCACAATGTGACTTATGTCACACAAAATATTGATAGCCCAATTGTTTTATAATGACTGCATATCGATTCAGGCTTTTTCGGTTGGCGTCGAGGAAGTCACAAGGAAAATTCCCCCCGAACGTCGAAATTAAGAGTACCGACTATTTTTTACCCCCGTCTTGATCATTTTCAGCGGGAATCAGAGGAAATTTTGACACGACATGAAAGATATTCTTAATATTATTAAGATCATCGACCAAGTAACTTGTAATAACGCCTCTTAGTTTCACTCTCAAGGATGACTTGTAACAACAGTTGTGGTAGGGAAGTGGCAACCGTGAACGCTGCAACTTCAACGACTCGTCAAACATTTTATAACATCGACAATGTTTTTAAAATGAATTAAATTAGGCTTGATCCATCCAATTAGGCTTAATGTTGTAAAGGTTGGTACCTACCAGTATTATCAGTTTCGCACTTAAAAATCCAGAGCTCCAGGGTAATATTATAGTATACTATACCCACAGAGTAAGGTAGTAAAGACTATACCTAGTAGTCGCCGTGTTGTAACTTTGGTGATGGTATAAAAAATTGTCCCCGCCCACTGGACGCCTGGGGCTCTACCCTTTCCTAGCGGCCCACTGCTGTCACTAGGAGGGAAAAGTCCCTCATTCTCGTGGGCCTAGGGCAAGAAACGGCCGGGAACTCTTCCTAAACCCATTCCAGGCTCCAAAGATCCAAATCCTGGATTTGTATAGTTCGTCAGAACCTATATATTTAAATATCAGCTCTCTCTAGAGTATTGTTGAGTGAATTAGAGGTCATTTTCGAAAACGGGACTCCTCAAATCCTCTTTAGTATCTATTGTCCCGCATTGTACTACAAATAACTCACTCCACTCCGCGTCTAATCCGATTAAGTTGCAGAGTTCGACACTCAGGAATCACCCTTCAGAGCCGTTCTAGATAATATCTAGATAATATATATATATTATAAATACGTGCAAAAAAAAAATTTTGGGGATTTTTTTTTTTTTTCAAAAATTTTTCGTTATCTACTTGAAAAATATTTGACCTCCTGAGATCCTTCAGAAATCCCATTTGTAGCCCCATGAAAGCCCTATAGATCGCATCAGTGAAATCGGATCGTTCCGGGACCCCGAAAAATGGATTCTACGTCCAAAAATACTTCGAAAACGACACCTAACTCGATACCGTAGCCAAAAGCCTTTAAAAAAAAACCCCTCCCGCAGCCCCATTTTAGCCCCATAGCGCCCTCGGGTTAGGGCGATCGGGCAGAAAACCTTGCGGGCACAATTAGATGGTAAACCGAGTATTTTGTCAAAATTTCAGATTAAACAAAAAACAAAACAAAAATCCTACTGCCTAAAACGGCCCGGACGGCGGACGGACGTTTCGGTTTTGGTATGTAGACCTCTTGAAACGGATAATGTCCAATTTTGAGGCCGATCGGAGTCGTCGACCTCCGTCGCGAAAACGTAAGTGTATTATTCCAAGAATAGTAAACCAAAACGAACACGAAATGAAGGCTGGAAAGACGGGTGGAAGCGAAAAGGAATTTTCTCACGCACATTTTCTCGCGCACCTGGAAACTGGAGTAGGGGATGCTTAGGGTGGTTTGGAGAGGGTAAGGTCATCACCGAAGTTACATCACGGCGACTTATAACAACCGCAATATTTTTGGGCTTTGTGGCGTTTTCGCTCCGTTTCTGCTAAGTACATTAATCATTTTAGCGCAAAGCCCACTATTACTTGTTTTACACTAGATACAATTTTGTACAGTTCAAGCCTACCCGCAAGTCTGTAACTTTAATAGTTTCTGAAATAGATGTTTAATAGATTCTGAGCCCTCCAAAGTGAAGCAAATTTATCCTAAAGTTTCAAAAAGTGACAATAGTAGCCTTTCGACCAAATCACAGTTAAATCCATGACTCATTGTGGGATTGGGACATGTTAATACAGTTGATAACTAACCGTGGTTTGGTTGGAAACGTACGATTTTCATTTTTTGACAATTTTGCTAACAATTGCACAGCTCTCGAGAGCTATTATAGCCCCAGATAGGTATAATACCTATCTGGGGAAATATTATAGCTGCAGAGCTGCGGTTCAGCTCAAACTGTAGAATATCTTATCTAGTTTGAAAAGAGTAGGCTTTGCGTTAAAATGCATACTTTGGAGCTACGGAGAAAAAAAAACCAAAAAGCCCAAAAATATCGAGAAAACAAATTTGAAAAATGAATTAAAAAAATAAAAACGGTAAATTAAAAAACTAACCCCCCTTAACGCCCCCGTTAAAAGGAATACTTTTTTTTAAACGTTGCCGCCTGTGGGGTGCATTACAGCTTGTGAATGTTTCAGCATGGTACTCGTACATATAATATTGACTGCGGACAATTTAAGTTTCAACGTAAAGAACACGTTGCATGCGAAAGTTGAATGACAGCGCGTAAAAAGGTAGAAGTTGACAGGAGTGAGTTGCAGTGCGGGATGATTAATTACTTTGGAAAGTGGGTTTGAAACTGCAATCGAAACTACAGACATAAATCTACTTTGTACTGTTCACTTCGTGAGGTGCACTTGTCCCTGCACTTGGCCCTGTTGATAGGCGAATGCATCTCTTGAAACGTTGGCACAATCTTCGACTTATTTGCCCGAACCTCAAAAACCTGCTACATTCATTCAAACGGTCAACATTTGAGGTCAAGGGAAATTAAATTTTGTGATTCCATTAATTCACAAATACAGAGTCAATTTTTTCTAATGTGTTTCTAGATTGTGGTAAGGCCTGGACGTTACATTACATAATAATATTTCTCTAAACCACTTCATAAAATTAAATTCTATTTAGTACCTATTTTATACTTTTGATTTGGTAAGAAATTCAACTTCAACAAAATTTCTCAGTGAAGGACGGAACAAGAAAGTATAACCACAACCTCAAATATAACAAACATAAAATAGACCACAGTACAAACCAAGTGTTTCAAATTACTGTAATCACAAATTTAATTGCTGGGCCAAAAATCGAACTTTGACAAGAAAGTGAAGGAGTGAAAAAAAAAAAAAGACAAATAAAAACACCGAAACGAAAACTACAGCCCTCCATTTGATAGGTATACACCAGTTTCAGTTCAAGAATATCTTCAATCCCAAGAAGAGCTAAAAGAAAAACGAAACTCACCCTTAAATTTGTATTAATGTGAAGGAGTGAACGTCAAAAGTGCACAATTACACTGAACGCTGCTGATAACGGGAGTTCGAGAAATGCTGCCAACAGTTCAAAAAACTTTGATTTGCCCAAAATTGGCTTCACTTGTAGAAAAGTGTGAAGGAGGGAAAGTGAAAAGCACGAAACACTTATTTTCTGGCTGTAATGAGCCTTAATGTGATATTTTGAATAGCCCATCATAATATCTGAGAAGTAGATCATAGGTACCAGCGACCAACCTGTTCTGACTGGTATTTTGCGAGTGTATGAGAAGTTACCGTGATATTATCAATAACATATTATGTTAACATAATAACCTTCAATTGAAGGTGCGAATCACCATAGGGCATAGTGAAGGAGTGAACATGCAACCAGTTTTTAAACATTTCTTGAATTTGGAGGGGGTGAAGGGGGGATGAGGTGAATCAACTTCTTTTTTTTTTTTTTTTAATCATCCCTTTCATGGGACCCCAAAAGGGGAAAAATTCTTACTCTAAAATAAACGCGAAAAATCCATGGCAGCAGCCTGTGAACTTAAAATTCCCCTCATTTCAGAGAGGTCTCTTGAAACGTCGGCACAGACTTCCTCTTACTCGGTCGAACCTCAACAAGTTTCAACCCACATTCACTCAACAATTTATTAAAAAAAGGAGGATTTTGTAGGTTTTCAGTTCTTTCTTTTTTTCAAATATTTAGCTTTTAGTTTTTTAAAGTTAGTCTGTATTTTACTATTTCCAGTTTTTTTAAGCTGGTTTAAAGTTCGTTTTTAGTTTTTTTTATTGTCATTACATTTTAGTTTATTTTTAGGTTTTTAGCTTTTAGAGTTTTTAAGTTTAGTTTTTATAAAAACTAAAAACTAAACTATAGTTTAGGTACTTTTTGTTTTCGTGCTTTAGTATTTTTCTGTTTTTTTTTTTTTTTTTTTTTTTTTTTAGCTTGTTTGAAGTTTGCCTTTAAGTAGGTTTTTATTTGTTCAATATTATTTTAACAAAAATTACCTACCTAATTTAAAACGCTCCAAATTTTACGCTACCTAGGGGTTATTATTGTTTGATATAGGTCACTTGAGCCGAAATTTAATTCTGTCAATGAAAAAAAAATTTTTGATTCTTTTTTCAAACATTTTTGGTTTTCTACTTGAAAAATATTTGACCTCCTGGGATCCTTCAGAAATCCCATGAAAGCCCTATAGATGGCAACAGTGAAATCGGATCGTTCCGGGACTCCAAAAAATGGATTCTACGTCCAAAAATACTTCGAAAACGACACCTAACTCGATTTCATAGCCGAAAGCCTTTAAAAAAAACCTTCCGTATACCCCATAGCGCCCTTCGGGTTTTGGCGATCGGCCTGAAACCTTGCGGGCACAACTAGATGGTAAACCGAGTATTTTGTCAAAATTTCAGATTTAAAAAAAAAATCCTACTGCCCAAAACGGCCCGGACGGCGGACGTACATTTTGGTTTTTGAATCTGGACCTCTTGAAACAGATAATGTCACATTTTGAGGCCGGTCGGAGTCGTCGACCTCCATCACGAAAGCATAGGTATATTATTCCAAGAATAATCAACCAAAAATTGGAAATTAAATGAACTTAGAAATTTTTCATTTTTTTATTTTTTTTAAGAAAGCTGTAGTTGTAAGGAAGTTGGGAAATGTGCGGGTTTAGTCAGCATGTGAAATGATCAGGATTTACAAGCAATAGCCGATGGACGGGGGTCGGTCAAACCACGAAAGCCCTCGACCTTTTGTTAACCCGCAAAGGTCGCCGTTTGGCGGTCGTAAATTAGCACGTATGAAGTAAACACTATTGAAGCTCACCTTGCTCCGAAGAAGGGAGAATCTTCCGTTTCAAAATCGCTCCGTCTTGCGCCAACTTGTCTCGAAACCCGACGGAAAAGACACCTTTGGAAAGACGGGAGTGAAAGCGAAGACGAGCCAGTGTGGTCTTCAACTTGAAACCAAAAAGGTGGGAAGTAATCCCGAAAGTGGAGAAGGGAAGTGGGGCGAGTCCTTCGAAATGTTCGGGGGGGTTAAGATTGTACAATCTATTGGGCTTTTAGACGATAGTCATCGGGGAAGGTTTTTCTGGAAAATCCGCTCACAGTCAGAGGTTTTGCCCCGCAGCTATCCGAGACAATCTCTCTTTCGGGGATCTGCTTACGAAGATGACCAAATTCAGATTAGCAGATCCGCAGATACTATCTACAAAAATGAGTAAATTGTGTTAAAATGATAAAATAACAAATATCTTATGAAATAAAGTCTAAAATTTAGTATTTAATACTGACCTATAAGAGGTTTGTTCCAGGTTTGACGGAATGTTAGCAGAAATCGCCGGAGACATGCGCAGTTTAGAAACTGCTGTTCCAGGTCGATCGTAGGTTGACAGCAGTTGGACGGAAACCGACAGCTCGAGTATGTGCGGTCGGGTTCTGTCGACAGCTGTCCAACTGCTGTCGACAGACGTAGTCAGACCTGGAACAAACCTAAGATAATTCTTAACGATGGTCTATAGATATAGACTGTAGTAGACGATTCAAAATGTCAACCTGTTATGCTTCTTTTTTTTCGGCAAAAGGATCGTTTTCGCGGGTCGGAGTTTTTGGTATTTTCTTCCGTTCGGAACCAAAATCTTCATTTCTACCTATTCTTTTTGAATTCGGGGGTTTTCTACGTGTTTGGTGAACTAGTAGAAAGATATTATCTGAAAGGAAATTCAAGCTATCTTGGTACGGCGGTATGAAGAAAGATTGGTGAGTGTGCAGAAAAAAACGTTTTCTCTAATCTGCACGTCCTGATGATTCGAGCAACAAGCTTCTTAGTGCATTTAATTTACAATATACATTAAATGTATAATTAATATTATTATATAGTGAACAATAGACCGTAATTTCAGCTCGATTGGTTCCTTGATACCTTTTAACTGGAGGATGGAGAGGTACCAGAAGATGAGCATTCCCAGTGCTGCGACCCATGAGTGTCCCCTCCCTCCAATCAAACGAATAAAAAGGGAAATAGTTCAGTAGAGCAGGTTATTTCCTACGTAGGTGTTTCACAGAAATCTCGGAAACCGCTTGGCCTATTTTCAGTTTTGATACCTCCACCTGGAAGATGTATTTTGGTGTACAACGACAATTTTCGTCTTTATGGCGATTAGTACCTACCTGATTCGGGGGAAAATAATATTTTATTATAATAGGCTTTCTATCAGATTTATGAAGCTTGAATGAAAACGACAACCCTCTTGACCTCTTGTGGCCAAGTAGCCTGCAAAAACCCTTCTCTAGCCCCTTATTAGCCTCACAGAGACCCACAGGTTAGAGATGGAACTAGATGTAGACTCGAGTGGATTGTCAAAATTTTAAATTTTAAAGAAATTTCCAACTGAGCCTATACGACCATAATGATTGAAAAATTTCACCTGGTGACGACTTTGATGCGTTAACGAGCCTTCAGGGGGCCTTGATTCTGAACTTGTCCGAAGGCACTCTACGACTACGAGGAAAATTGTTGATGAAAGCCGCCCCGAGTAGGTACGAACTTAAAGAGAGGGGGAGGACTATTTTCATACGGCGGATGGTAAAAGTCAAAACGCTCTCTCGAGACCTCAACGGTAATCTTTGGGATGTGGAGTAATACAACGGATCTTGGAAAATGCACTTGAGCGGATTTGTGGTCTACCGTTGCATTCAAGTTATTGTGCAAGTTCCGACCTTGCACCCGTTTTGAACGGCTATCAGGTACCCCTACAAAGTGGTTACAAAGAGGTCGCACAGATCTGGTACCCCCGAAAATGGGTTCTACGTCCAAAAAGACTTTAAAACTATACCTGGTCAAAACCCTCCAAAGAGCCCCAAAAAATCACCGTGAAAGCGAGGTCCGATCGGGTAAAAAATGACTTTTACATAACTTCAGTTAATAACCAAATAGTACCAGTACCAAATTAGATTTGGTTAAAAATTGAGAATGATCAAACTGTAGCAAAGGCGTATGAAAATTCTACAGCGTCACAAAACAGCACCAGACACCGTTTGACGACACTGTCCCCCTTCACACGCTTTGGCTAGTGCTGCAGGAGTACGGCCGTTTCTGTAGGCCACTGGATCACGAAATAGGCTTGCTGAGAGAAACATAGTCATCGTAGTATGGATTGGTACGCCGAGACAACTGGGAGGCTCACTTATGAGATCTTCCTGGCGGCTGGAGATGCCTTGGGTGGTCCATCCAGGACCTGAGTGGTCTCGGGGACTTCCCCGTGAACCTCCTTCGGCTGGCGCTGGTCAAGGAGGAAGGAGGCTATGCGTGGTTCAGCGATCCTTTGGGCTCGGCAGGGCATGAGCTTCGGGGCTGCGCAGCATCCAGGGAGGAGCGTGTGGTCCGTGAGGCTGGGGTCTGCTCCGGCAGGGATAGGAAGGACTGGACAACTTACGTCTCCAGCCCCTCACAGTACTGGGTGCTTGTTGCGTTTGCTGCGAAGGCCCTGCAAGTCTCAGCGGCAACATGGCCCCAGACGGCGGATGGGAGCTCGGTCAGGGGTTCTGGCTGAGTCCAGGAGCCCCCTCCCGCTGCTTTTTCCTGGAGGGGAACCTGCTGAAAACCCCAATGGGCTATATTGCAGGCAAAAATAAAAAATAAAAATAAAATATTTTTAAAAAACGCAAGAGAATCGTTTAACCTCCTTACATTCTCAACGGACTGCGCCTTCCATCCAGAATCCCAGACCCTCGCCGGAAAAACGGAAAAAGCCCTATTCACAGGTCCGTGGGTGTACTGGGCCTGCAGGTGGTGCTCATCAAGGCGTTGCCCCTCAGACTCGTGTGACCGGAAAAAAGTGAAGTCACTATAATGTATATTATATAGTGACTTCACTCTTTCCCATCCTTTATATATGGAGGATGGTGGAGCTCTCCCATTAATCGAGGAGTAAAGGGACGTTGTGAATGAGGTAGCTCGAAGGTTCTCATAGACACACCAGAGAATACCTGATGAAATGGAAGAAGAATAAATAATGGAAAGGAAGAACGATTTTATGATAATAAACACGTTCAACATTACCATTTTAATGTTCGCAACCCAATTCGCTTCTTTCAGAATCGATTTAAAACACACTGCCACCCGAAATGCTGATAATTGGGCAATTGTTGCTGTTGTGGGTTTGGTTCCCTCTGTACAATCACCTACGTGCTTCTATTTCACATTGGCGCATATTCCTGGAGAAATTCTTTTCCGATCCGCTTTCTCCCGATCGTCAGTGAGGGGCTCGCGATGACTCGAACAAAAATAAAAACCTGAAATCTGTTAGAGAATTAAATGGCAAGTCGAGGTTTTGGGGGTGCACGACGACCTTCGCGTTCGGAGTTTCATGTTGCAAGAGGCTTTTGAACGTTGCAACAAACGTCGGCCGATGCTTAAGTTCCCTAATCGGTACGCCATCTCTTCGTATTTCCTTCCAAACACAAGTGTCTTTTTCTTTCCGGAACGATGCCCGCCTCAAACTTGGCGTGACTGAACACCGTCGTGACCCGAATGGGCGAGCATTTCGTTAACCGATTCGCCGGCAGGAAATGTTGGCGAAGATAAAATTGTCGGCCCGACTTTTTCCAAAACGTTCAACATCTTTTTAAAAATCTGTGAGCAGCATCTGACACCCTTTTGGAACACTTTAGAATTTCTGTACGCTTTTCTTTCGGCCCAGTCAACGACGACTGAAGGCAGCAGGAATTCTGCTGTGCCCTACAACGACATCGAGTGTAATTTCTGGGGAACAGTTGATGTTTGGTTATCAGGGAAAAAAATCCCTGAAAAATAAATTAATAGCCCAAGAATCTGTCATTGCGAGCATCTTGGAAACCGCCAACTCCCGAACTCAGTTCTGCTACTCATTACTGCTCCCACACCACTGGCTGAGCACACCCGCAAAGATGAAACTCCACCTCACTTGGAAGTAAACTAAAGTATCATGGAGGAAAGAAATCCTCTTCTTTCCTCCATGCTAAAGTATGTAAACTTGCAGTAATCTACGCTGGAGCAGGGGTTTACTTACTCGTCAGAATTCGAGCTCAGCTCTCGGAGCCAGTTGGGAGGATGGCAACAAAATTTGACGTGGATGTCTTTGCAATACTCCTGGCCTTGAAAGAAATCCGAAGTCGAAACCATCTCAAAACAGTTCTTCTCATCTGCAGCATGCACTCTACAGGCAGGTGGCAGTTGGGGACCAACAGAATCTGGTGACTTGTTGGAGTGTCGTCCCCTTATTGATGCTATTCTCATTTGGTGCCTTATCCAAGGGAACGAGAACAATGACATTTTAGCCAAAACTAGCTCGAGGATGGATCAACCTCAGAAGGCCCTTTTCTACTCCACCGCCAAGCACCATGTAAAGAAGCAGGTATTGGCAGAGGTGAATTTAAACCACTGCATGCAGTTGCTCTGAGGGAAAAGTTTGTTCTGCAGTTGTTCTGAGGGGAAACCACCCTCCTGCAGGAGCTCTGAGGGAAAAGTTTAGCCCCATCTACGAAACCCTCGAGAGTGGCTTCCACCAAATAAACCATACAGCGTCTCTGTACCGTGCATCTACTTGCAGTCTTTCTAAAGATGTGGTAAAACTTTAAAGTCGACTGAAAGACGACAAAAGGCAGCCGAACCTCCACAGTGTGCTGAAACGGCGTCTTGTGACATTTCGTGACCCTGTGGAATTTTTCAACTCTTCCATTTTTACCCAATCAACTTCAAATTTTAACCTAACGTTTAAGAGGTCTTTCAAAAGATGTGGTAAAAATTTGAAGTCGGATGGGATATAATTAAAAGTCTCCTAAAGTTCCAAAATAGTTTCTTTCGTGCTCTAAAAATTAAGTAACACCAACTTGTGGCGTTTTGTGGGAGCCGTTAGACCTTATACCGATTTCCAAGGAGATAACTAAATTATTGATAATAATCAATTTCCCGTTAAACCCGCTCGTTGGTGCAGTAAGGTACTCGTACGATCGTGAGCTCCAGAAGAAAAAAGCCTCCTCAAGTCAACGAACGGCCTTCGGCGGAAAGTGAACGCTTTGAAAGTGAACTGAAGGACTCCGGCCGGGGTCGCCTCCCATGGGAGTTGCAACTTACGAACCGAGACGGCCAGATGTGAGCAAAAAATTAATTGCGAGAAGGGTGTTTTTCGCGTTTTTGACCGATCAGACGAAATAAGAGCTCGGAGGGTACCTTTCTTTTGAACAAAAAAAAAAGTAGGCAAAATTGCTCGGTGAAATGTCGTTTTTCGCGGTTAAGCTTGAGCTTCAAAGTGATAGAATTTTATTGAATTATTTTTATTTTTATGTTATTTATTTTATTTTATTTTTTCTATGTATAGGCACCATTTTCTTCAATCAGGTTGCGACGAATCCACGAAATATGGCAAGAAAAACAAACCAGTTCCCTCCGCTGACCCAGCCGTGAATGGCGGGGGGGGGGGGGGGGGGGGATTAGGTCAAGCGTTTCTTGAATGATTGCGTACGTTTTTCTGGTCCTTCGGGCCGGTCAAGCGAGTTGCAACGTCAGAGGTTCAGGTCCAAGATGCGCGGAAGACGGTCAAGAATGTGGACTCGAGATAATGTGGTGCAACGTGACACTTTCCATTTTCGAAATTGCCTCACGGTACGCAAGGAGGCGGGCTGGGTGGATTATTGCGGGATGATGGAGGGGGGGGGGGTGATATTGATAGGTATGTTCCTTCCGCGACGAGTTCATTAAAAAATTCGGCGCAGTCGCTCTGCGCAGGGTGTAGGATACACCTGCTCGTTCCTTCCACGCGGGTGCAAGACTTATTCTTCGCCTTTCTATTCCGAAAGGGTGTAAAAATAATCGCGTTCCTTCCGCGCGGGTTCTTTAATATTCTACACCTTCTCGAGGATGGGTTTTTTCTCTGCACCATCCACCGTGTTCATGTTCTCAAAACTGTCTGCACCTTTCAAAACTTTCTTACACCTCCCCCCACCCCTTGGGTTCATGTACCCAACTTTCTTGCACCTTACACCCTGAACTCGACGTGGAAGGAACATACCTGATGTGTGCCTACTACCAATTGGTCCGGTTTTGAAAAAGGGTACAACCGACAAAATGGGGAAAAAATCGGGTTTTTATTCTCTTATCCAATTCGAGGTGACCTCCTGGTTATTCACAGGGGCCTCTTCCTGGGGATGCTCATACCGTCGGGGGAATATATGATCTCCGGAAGGGAAGGAACCTCAGACGTCTGAGGTCAGCACAGAGGATAGCCCTGATAAAGGATACCCGGTCCTATAGGACTGTGTCCCGAGCAGCGGTGCGGGTCCTCGTTGGGGTGTTATCCATAGAGTTGGGGGCTGCCCGCTGTTATGTGCACTGGCCCGGACGGCTCGGCGAGGAACGTGCTTTGGAGCTACCCAGCATTTGAGACGAAACAGGCTGTCCTGGAAGCCGAGGGTTTCCCCCAATGGTTTGAGGGAGGACTGGAGTAAGTACGTCTCCAGCCCTTCCACTACTGGGCGTTCGTGGCCTTTGCGGTGTCTGCTCTGAGAGTCCCGGCAGCAACAAGGTCCCCGCAGGCTACAGTGGGCTCTGCGGGGGACGAGTATGTTTCTCACTTTCCTTGTTCCGCTTAGTATCATGGTAGAGGGTTCCGGAAAAATTCAAGACCATCGTCGACAAGGCTCTGTAGACCACTTCAGTTCAAATTCAGGAAAGACCGGCTGACGTAGGGGAAAGTATTGTACGTTGGGACAGTTTTTTTTTTTTTTTTTTCGTTTCCAAGTTGTGAAGAGCTGATCACAATTTTTTTAAATCTAACAACGCGCCCTCTTACTCCATTTAATTAAGACTGCTAAGGGTTGGTTTCAGATTTTTCCAAAAATTTAAAATATAAAAAAAAACCCACAGGTTACAGTAACCTGTACAGTAACTACTTTGAGCCTTTGGCAAAAATTCAAGAAACATAGAACATGCTTTGCCTAGTAATGTTGCCAATTACTATGTACCTAAATTGTAAAATAGCTCCTCTGGTATCGTAACCTCCTAATACGAATTGAGAACCACGCGCTACTTTTGACTAGACGTTATTCGCACAACAGGCTCATACTCCGCGCATGCGCAATCTCACTCCTTTATTGGTAGTCGATGCGTTATGAGAAAGATCGATTGTTCGCTACGCGTTTCAATCGATGTTGCCTTAACCCCCAAAACCCGCCTCTTGAAACAATGGAGGGCGGTTTTTTGATTTTTTTTTTTTTTTTTCAAATTCTTTGTTTTTTTACTCGAAACAACTACTACCCCAGGGATCCTTCAAAATTCCCATTTTTAGCCCCATGAACGCCCTATAGATCGCCACGGTGAAATCGGATCGTTCCGGGACCCCCAAAAATTGATTCCACGTCCAAAAATAATTCGAAACCACACCTAACTCGATCCCATAGCTAACAGCCTACAAAAAAAAAACCTTCCATAGCCTCATAGCGCCCCACAGGTTTGGGCGGTCGGGCTGAAAACCTTGCGGGCACAACTAGATGGTAAACCGAATATTTTGTCAAAATTTCAGAATTTAAAAAAAATTACTACTTACTGCCCTGACGGCGGACGGACATTTCGGTTTAGGAATCTAGACCTCTTGACACGGATAATGTCAAATTTTGAGGCCGATCCGAGTTGTCGAAATCCGTCGCGATTACATAGGTGTGTTATTCAAAGAATAATAAACCAAAAGTAGGTAGGTACGTATTAAATTATTACCAATAACCAATTCAAAGGTTCCTACTAATTTGAACAAGAGTAGGAACACAATAGGTATAAAAATAATATTTTATATTGAATAATAAATAAACATATAATTTCAACATAAATAAACATAATAATATATAAACATATAATTTCAACATAAATAAACATAATAATATATAAACATAATAAACATATAATTTCGACATAATAATATATTATGTTTATATTATTAACATAATATAATTTGGGCTGAAAATAAAAGACAACTTCAAAGCGCCCCTGATCAAGTCGAGTTTAGGTTTTGGACTGTAGACCTCTTTCCTCTCTGTTACTCTGTGACCTCTTGAAACCTCTTGATCAGAGAGGCTAGATGTGATTAACAGTGTATCCACATGGGAGCAGTTAAAAATAGGAAACCGCCTCACTGTCTGGCATAACATGGCGGTGACGATAATCGAAGGTGATGGAACATCGAAACGAAGATCGAACATCGAAACATAACCGATCATACAGTGCGATTGCGCATGCGCGGAGTATGAGACTGTTGTGCGAATAACGTCTAGTCTACTTTTGGGTCGCATTTTCGTTCCTCGATACCGTTCCTAGATACCGTGACAATAATAATTATTATTGTGCTATGCGTTTGTATCTCGTTCTTTTCTTTGCCCATCATTGCATTTTTTATACTTCCTGTTTGTAAATGGGCTCGTCACGTGTCTTCATAAATAAATTTAAAAAATCTGTACTTGAATACCTAATTAATAATTACATAATATAATGAATAATTAAAATAATTATAGGTTGAATAATTATTGTACAAGTGGGACTACATGCCGAATTCAAACCGTAAATTTTTGTTGCGTGGAACTGCCCTAATAATTGCTGCCTCCATTTTACCTGTTGGAATGTTGTCTAGAAGCCCGCAAAAAAAGATATTATCGGGAATACCGGCAAGAACTGTCACGCAAGTGCTCCAGCATCCTCGCCAATGAAGATGTTTTCAATTTTCTCTTAGATTCATCCGATCCTTAGGTGTAACTTTCTGGCGGATCCAAAAACTAAAATAAGACAACACGTGTATGTTTTAGTCAATTAATTCACTTATTGGGTTTTATTCCGTTTTAAGGGGTTTTCAAACCACTGTGGAGCGCCCTTAAATTCTTCTTACCGAACTGCCGATTTCAATGGCCATAATTTGACTCAGAACTGCCTTAACTTTACCGTGAGGTTTGAACTGCCTTAACTTCAGCACCCCACCTTGCTCGTTCTTGGGCCAAGACTTTTCGTCCCATCTCGGGCTCTGTTAAACCGATTTCGAAGAAATGTTGATCACATGTAGGTACTTCACACTGTTTACTGTCGATGAAATTTTGATAACCATAACGGTTATTGTGTGAGCGATAATCTATCTTCAACGTGTTGGCGACCATTTTCTTGCAACTTTGAAAAATTCCTCGGTGTTACCTACGTAATTTTTTGATTTGAGTTTCATCGGCATTTTAGCTTTTAGCTTCAAATCAATGACAGAAATATGTCATAAAAAATTGAGCACCACTCGTTCATTCGTTTTCACGCAAATGGGTCTTATGTGCTGAATATGTCAAGTTTTCAGGAGAAGCGTTTTTCTGAAAAGGACTCGTACTCGCACATTGCGGTCCAACAATGTTTCCATAATGTTTTGTGTCTCACATGGATGTGTTCCTAGCTTGAAATAAGTAACAACCCGATGTAAAGCGATAAGTAAAGAATACAAGAGAGTTCTTGCACTTTGCCGGTCTACTGAATGGTTTCTTGTAGTGGGTTGAGTGGATTTTTGTTATAGGTGTGGTGTGAGTTGTGCGAGTTCTTTTATAAAATGAATTAATAAGACTAGATTGAAGCGTATTTTCAAATAGTGCCGTAAAATTCCTCCAAACCGTTGGAGGCTGGTGGAAGTTGATGATCAGCTCGCATAGCTTCGCTCCAGGAACCTGGACCATCAAGCGCGGTGGCTGCTGAAGACGAACAACCTTGGATTGCATGAAGATTCAAAACCTATAGGTATTATATTTTTTCCGAAAATTCGATCTTTTGGTGGTCATAATTTTTTTAAGAACTCCCTTAAGTAATTCCTTACTCTGAGCCTGTTTGAACAGCCTTAGTTCTGGTTCCATTGCATCGTTGGCAATACCGGGCCCGTTGACTGAAATCGGGTTCTACTCAATTCCGAGCCCATAAAAAGCGGTCACGCGGCGACGGTGGTTTGTGTGTGTGGGTTGGCGGGGGGGGGGGGGGGGGGGGGGGTGGCGGCACCCCTGGCGACCTATTGCAATACCTTGTTTCCCTACTCTCCGTCTTCCCCTCTCGCATGCTTTGGAACGGACTTGCCAACTTCTGAGCACATTTGTACTTCGTACCGCGCCTCGGTCCGCCAACGCTGTGAACCCGAAGTTTGTACCGCGTGTTAAGTGCCAGTTCGAATTTTGTTTAATTTTTTTTATTCGCCCGCAAAAACCCGTAGAAACCGCTCAACACTTTCACAGCCCTCGAACGGTAACACCAATTTCCTCAACTTATTAATTAAATTTTATTACCTAAATTAACCAGCTCATTATGACTTTTCTACCCAAATCGTTATAGTCCTTCTAGATGTACGGAAATCACATTAAATCCTTCATTCATCATATTATTTGGAAATTTCTGAGACAATTGTTCGAGGTTAAAAACGCTGCAAATTTTACACAAGGGTTTATTATTCTTTGATATACGTTACTTGTGCAGAAATTTAATTCTGTCAATGAAAAAATTTAAAAAAAAATTTTTTTTTTAATTTTTATCTCAAAAAAATTTTTTTTTTTGATTTTTTTGTCCAAAAATGTGTTTTTTCTAAAATTCTGTATTTTTTTACTCGAAAAATATTTAACATCCTGGGATCCTTCAAAAATCCCATTTTTAGCCCCACGAATGCCCTAAAGATCGCCCCAGTGAAATCGGATCGTTCCGGGACTCCAAAAAATGGATTCTACGTCCAAAAATACTTCGAAAACGACACCTAACTCGATCCCATAGCTAAAAGTCTTCAAAAAAACCCTCCCGTAGCCCCATTATAGCCCCATAGCGCCCCACGGGTTTGGGCGATCGGACTGAAAACCTTGCGGGCACAACTAGATGGTAAACCAAGTATTTTGCCGAAATTTCAGATTTTTTAAAAAATTTCTACTGCCCAAAACGGCCTGGACGGCGGACGGCGTACGGCGGACGGACATTTCGGATTTAGAATGTAGACCACTTGAAACGGATAATGTCAAATTTTGAGCCCGATCGGAGTCGTCGACCCCCGTCGCGAAAACATAGGTGTATTATTCCAAGAATAATAAACCAAAACTTGAAAACTGATAATTTTTCATCTTTTTTTGGTTTATTATTCTTGGAATAATACACCTATGTTTTCGCGACGCGGGTCGACGACTCCGATCGGCCTCAAAATTTGACATTATCCGTTTCAAGAGGTCTACATTCAAAATCCGAAATGTCCGTCCGCCGTACGCCGTCCGCCGTACGCCGTACGCCGTCCGCCGTCCGGGCCGTTTTGGGCAGTAGGAATTTTTTTAAAAATCTGAAATTTTGGCAAAATACTTGGTTTACCATCTAGTTGTGCCCGCAAGGTTTTCAGTCCGATCGCCCAAACCCGTGGGGCGCTATGGGGCTAAAATGGGGCTACAGGAGGGGTGTTTTGAAGGCTTTTAGCTATGGGATCGAGTTAGGTGTCGTTTTCGAAGTATTTTTGGACGTAGAATCCATTTTTGGGGGTCCCGGAACGATCCGATTTCACTGTGGCGTTCTATAGGGCTTTCATGGGGCTAAAAATGGGATTTTTGAAGGATCCCAAGAAGTTAAATATTTTTCGAGTAAAAATTAAAGAATTTTTGAAAAAACACATTTTTGAAAAAAAAAATCCCCCCAAAAAATTTTTTTTGAAATATAAAAATCCAAAAAAAAAAATTTTTTTAATTTTTTTTATTGACAGAATTAAATGTCTGTACAAGTAACCTATATCACAGAATAATAAACCCTTGTGTAAAATTTGCAGCGTTTTTTTAATTTGAAGAGGATAATCGCTATGAAGTGCCAAAGTAGGGGGACAACATTTGTCAACAAGTTTCAGTAAAACATCCTAAAATTTAGGTATTTAATACTATTTAGTCGTATTTAATACGACTCTGAGAAATCGCTTTAAAAAAAATCGCTATTACAATAATTTTATTTTTTATAATTTATTTTTGAAACTATTTTTTAAATAATTACGAATAATTGAATTTAAAATTTTTTCCAAAAATAAGCGTTGAAAATTTGCTTTAAAATTGTTCCAAAAAAAATGGATGAGAAAGACACTGACACAATTGGCTGTAAAAATATCAAAATCTTTGCTTTCTTTGTTGAAAATTCCCGCAGCAAAAATAGTAAAGACTTTTTTGGAATATTTTGACGCAAATCCTAATAAAAACGGAGGAAATCTTGGAAATTGGTAAAGTAGCATCAGAATCATTGCTTTGGAAAATTGCTTCAAACTCGCTAGAAGTTTAATAACTACTCTTAAATATTTAATATTTAAAAAAAATCTAATAATGAGAAAAAACCAACTTTGAAAAATATCGTTAGGCTCTTCAAACGTTCCCCGAAATTACCTTTAAATATAAATTTATCAATAATTGAAACAACAATAATCTATACCACAAATTCTCACCCTGTCTGAGGCTGGCTGGCAGAGTATGTCACAAGCCTTCTCCTGATGAACGGTGAGCGATAAACATACGGCGATTTTTTCTACGGGTTCGGGATCCCGTTTAGGTGTCCTTAGGGGGGGTTGAACGGGAACCCCTAATTTGTTTCTCGAATTTGGATTCCTCGGTCAATTTTACGTCTGATATGCGGGTTGAGCGAAATTTTCGAAGAGCGCAAATATGGGCAATCCTCACTATCTTAGGTGACGCTCGTGACGTGACGAAAACAAATGGAAACGTCCTGTTATTCATTATTAAATGATAATAAATGATAAAAATATTCAAACAACTTCTGAGAATCATCAGCCAATCGACTGAAACACAAATTAATGGATGGAAATCGATAGAAACGGTGAGAGACCTACTTCATACTTTCCGCTTAGGATTTTTTAGTGCCGTTTTCAAAAAACAACGAAATAACACCATCGTGCAAAACCACTCGAACGCAAGAGGTACCGTTTTTAATATTTGCTAACTAAACAACTCAATGGAACAACTCTCTGCTCGATAACTCTATTCTGGTGTTTCCTACGACATTTTCACATGGAGACATTCATTTAGAGCTTTAAATTTCCTTCCATTTCCACTATTCACAACGTCTTGTGTATCTACCAGAACAAGAGGTACAGAGCTTTAAAGATGTGCCAAAATTTTGAACTCAAGAGGATAACCAACATGGTTATATTGGTGAGGTTTTTGATTTTTTTTGAAATTCCAATCTCCTCGCGTGCATCTTTGATGTTACGATGACGTCCTAGATCTCATCCAGGGCCATTCCAGCAGATTGTTCCCCTCTCCGGCCGCGAAATAAACGAGTCCGATAGGTCGACGAGTCATCAGGCTTTGTCTCTAACCAGGGAATGCTCCGAGTAATTGCCGCCGTGACTTTTCCAATTTTCGAATTGAGCTTGGCGGTAAAAAAAAAAGTTACCGGTAATTTTGTAAATGTCCGATGTTAACAATCATCTTCAAAACGACGTTAATAGCTTCTGAAGATCTTCCATACACGAGCGAGTTCGAAGGAAATGACCCGGTCGTGATTTTCAATGCGAGGGAAAACCCCCTGGTTAGTCAACATAGGCCCCCAAAACACGTCAAACTCCCCATCAACGACACCGAACACAACCGCGTGCCCCAATCAACCTTGAGCAGTTCCCACCAATCCTGGTCCAAATTATCGTTCAAGCTCGACATAATCGACGTATTTACCGGACGAGCTTCGATGACGACATCCCATTCGCTATTCCCTTGCTAATCATTATCACTGTTTTGCGCATTTAAATCACTTGCCCGTCCAAATGAATTACTTGCTGGCCCCATAAACAAACAATATTTCACAGTGAAAAAAGTTATAGCAACTTAACGCTTCGCTAGGGTATAAATACTATTTAGGACAAACAAATCTACCAAAACGTCATTTCTACCAAAGTTATGATTTTGAATGTTATTTCGAGCAAAAAGATTTTTTTTTAGATTTGAAATGTTGTCATAAATACTCGGTTTTACACCTCAATCGCTTCAACTCGTGGGGCTCTGTGAGGCTAAAAATGGGCAACGGGAGCGTTGTTAAAGCATTAAGGAGGTCGAGTGTCGTTGTAGGGGGTGTCGTTTTCTCAGCTATTTTGGACGTAGAATCCATTTATGGAGATATGCAACCCTTCTGAACCCACCATGTGGATCTGTGGGGCTACAAATGGGGATTTAGAAGCACTTGAGCCAGGAGGTCGACTGAAGTGTCGTTTTCTAAGCAATTTAGGACTAATTTGAATTCATTTATGGAGGTTTCAACCCTTCCAACCTCACCACGAGGATCTATGGGGCTTCTATTGGCCTACAAAAATGGGGCTTTTGAAAATCTTGAGCCAGAAGGTCGAATGAGGTGTGGTTTCGAGGTATTTTTTGAAGTGGAATCCATTTTTTGGGCTTTTAAAATCATCCGATTCCACCGTGGAGATCTTTGGAACTTCTATTGAGCTAAAAAATGGGATGCCGGGAAGTCGGTGAGGAGTCGTTTTTCGAGTAATGTTGGACGTAGAATCAATCTTTTGGGGTCCCACACCATTGATAATAACAAAAATTATTTATTTATTGGCAAAATTAATTAATTTTGCCAATAAACTTTGAAATACCTACCAAAAAATAACAAACCCTTGTGTAAAAGTTGTGTAGTTTTTGGTGTTGTTTTTGAGACGGCCTTGACCGTGTTCTTTAACAGGAAGGTCATTACTGAATCGCATAACGATGTGGGTAACCAGGTACAGCGGGGGTACGTCGAGGTACTCGTAACATCGCGCTTCGTCGACGATCAAGGTGAAAGTCAGCGCGGTTTCTTTATTCGAGCGGCTTCCTTTTCGGCGAGATACCTAATCTCCAGGAGGCTTTCCAGGTGGAACGATTTGACGAGTTGGCGACGGTTTGTCTTGTCCGGAAGGTCTTTTTTCAACAGGTTTCAACAATGTTTCCGCTCGAGCTTAATTGAAAACGGGGCGAGTCGCTCTTTTTAAAATCGGATCAACGGGGAAGAATGATAATATCATTCCGTTCCTATTATGAAGGGGTCTGAAGGTCAGCCTTGAAAGGCGGTTGAAATTTGTGGCTTCCGACAGGCGAAAGAAGACAAAAGTTGCTTCGTTGCCAACGACAACTACGCCGCGAAGTCGACAACCAAAACACGCAATAGGGATGTCCGATACTTCAAAAAGTTTCGAAAATTTATCGGGTGATACTACACAAAAGGATAGATACTTCATTAAAACGCTGCAAATTTTACACAAGGGTTTATTATTCTTTGATATCGGATAATTGTGCAAAAATTAATTCTGTGTCATTAAGAAAATATTCTTGGAAAAATTTTTTTTCAATGTTTGGACAGATGTGGGACCTCAAAAAATGGATTATTATATAAGATAAGTGAGCGGATTTACTCGAGGAACGACACCACATTTGACCTCCTGGGGTCGTTCAAAAATCCCATTTGTAGCCCCATGATAACCCCATAGATCCCCTCATCGGAACGTTCTGGGACCACCAAAAATGGATTCCACGTCCAAAAATACTTCAAAATCGACACCTCATTCAAATTTCTGGCATCCTTCAAAAGCCCCATTTTTAGCGTCATAGATGCCACAAAGATCCCCACTGTGAAATCGGATGGTTTCAAAACAACCAAAAATGGATTCCACGTTCAAAAATACTTCGAAAACAACACCTCATTCGACCTCCTTCTTCAAAGGCCTCATTTACAGCCCCTTAGATCCCCACAGTATAATCGCAGCGTTTGAGAAGTTCTTGAACAGTTCAAGAAACCAGTTACCTACTGGTTTTATATGATTGCCGGTTTTGATATGAGGGGTTAAGAACCGGCTTGAGCTATCAGTTTAGAACCATCTACTTTAATGTCTTCTGTATTTGCAAAAACTGCAAAACCACTTGCCTAATTCTTTGACGAAGGATTTTCGCCTCGAGGAATGAAACCCACACGTGCACGCAGTTTTCAATTGGATGATAGAGTAAATCGTCAAGGCCAGAAAAAAATATCCGAGAGAAAATGAAACCGCAATTAAGGGGATAATTAAACGCTCGACAAATCTGTTGAGTGGCTAATGTCTGCAATTCATCGTTTCTACGCTTTTAAAATCTACTTTATTGTCCGACGTTCCCATAGAGGGAAATACAGTTTAATGCTTTATCCCTATATGGTTACAAGTCATCAAATTGAGTTGGGTAAGACAATAATGCCAGTCGTAATTTCAAAAGGAAAAAGCTATAATCTGTACAGAATAATATTCTGCGAACAGAGTCGTCCTGACCGCACGTTAAAGTCTCCCGCTTGGGAAGGGAATCGTGCCAAAAGGGGCCCCGCAATCCCGCTTTTCCTTTTTTTTTGGGTTAGGTACATACATGGGTTTGGTACATTTGGGTTAGGTACCAGCTTTGGGGAAACCTAAGCAAAAAACTTTTGTTTGTTCTTCTGCATTTGCTTTAACCCGCTTTAGCCGCTCTGTAGGGCTAAAAAGTGGTAAAAGAGGTTTTTAAAGGGTACCTACCTAAAAAAAGGGTTTAAGGGTGACAAATTTAATGGGTCTAGAGGGGTGTCGTTTTCGAGGTAGTTTTGGAGGCTGAATCCATTTCTAGGGGTCTTGAACTCATCGAAACGCACTGTGGGGATCTAGAGGACTGTAAAGGGGCTCCGATGGGGCTTTTCATGGACTTTGACCAGGCGGTCGAACGAGGTCTTTTTCAAAGTATTTTTGGACGTGGAATCCATTTTTTGAGGGGTTTTAAACCTGCTTATTTCACTGTGTCGATCGATGGGCCTACAAATGAAGCTAATAGGTGGGGTTTTTTAAGGGTAAAAAGGGTCGAGTGGGGTGTCATTTTCGAGGTAGAATCCATTTCTGGGGGTCTTGGACTCCCTTCGTTGAATTCGTTCAAACTTACCATCATAACTCACGTTTAACTCATTTCGGGAAAAAAATGCGCCTCATTGACATTAGGTTTCGAACACCCCATGCAAAGAAAATTCGTGGTAAAATCGTTGTAGCGTGAATGAATAGATTAGCGTGAGGGGGTCAAGCTGGACCCGTCGTCCAGGGAAGGGCGACTTCTGCATATTCGTAAATTACCCGAGTGCGACAACTAGCGGGCCCGAACTGGTTCACAGCATGACTTGTTTTGTAGAGTAACTCCGTTTTAAAAACGTGTACGGGATCCAAATGCTGGATCCCGTAACACGAACTACCACTGTATTAAAATCGTACTGATGATGGTCGAATAAACCGAAACGCGTCTAAACTACCTATATTTATCATGTAAATTGACTACTTCGTTTAAAACCGTCTTTTATTATTCTAGTAACATTTTTTATCTTCTTCTGCAGCAAAGATGGCGGCCGGGCTGGTGAGGATTGCCTACGACGAGTACACCAACCTCTTCGTAAATGTCAGCGGTGAGTCAACCACCCAAAACTACCTCGAACAACGTACGAAATATCCCACAAAATCAGCCCTGTGAACACCGGCAAAAAACTCTACTGACCAACTTCTGAAACCACTGTGCACTTAAAAAGCACAAAGCACCATCCAGATTTTTTTCTCTCCTACTGTCCTTTTTTTTATAAAGAACCAAACGGATTTCAACGAGTTTGGCAACTGAGTGGCTCAGCACAACTGGCTTTAGGTTGCGACATGAATTAAGTGGCTTGTTCGAGACGAAACTCCACCTGAGCTGATCCCAGTTTTTACGTAAAAGGCTCGAGTCCCGTTAATTTTTGCGCAAACGGGCGTACACGTCGAACGGCGAGGAATTCACTTCACCGAGAGACATTCAAAACTGTCATTAAAGAGGATATTTAAATTTAAAAAAAAAACTTACAGCCATTAAATTGATCACTATCGTGTGAGCTTAACTTTTGATGACCCAAAAACGGCGATTTGTTCACTTTTTTGGGGTTTTTCGTCACTTTCACACAGAAGAAAGAGTCTGTCAAAAAGTGTTTCGTTTCTCTTTTTAAGACAACAAAATTCTGCGTCGAATGGGCACCCTATCGACCCAATTCGGTTTAGGCGTCTGGACAAAATGGATCTTCAAAGATGCACAATTTTTCCCAAAACGGGTTACGGCTCACTTTCAACACCCAAACCTGCTGTACCGAGCCATTAGATTGTGTCTTGAGCCAGTTGTGACCCAATACATACAATCTATTCTGGTCGTTCAGCGCCGGATTCGCGTTCTGCTCTTCCTTCTACGTCCAAACCATCATAAATCACCAAGTTGTCATAATAATATTATGACCTACTTCATAATAATATTATGACCTACTTCATATTATGAAGTAGGTAATTTAAAGAATGGGCCCGGGAACCGAACGTCGTTTATAATTGTTAGGTTAACCAATTTTAGGTTCAAGTAGTTAGATTAAGCACAGATTTTCTTTTGCGCTTGACGAAAAACTATTACCATACCCCCACTTCTGCGTTTCCTGGTTTAAACAGCCTTAAGTTGAGTGATCAACCATAGAGTCCCCTCTGGTTTTTTTTAACCGAACTGCCAGTTTGAACAGCCTTAATTTGATTCAATTTGACGCTTTGGCTGATTCCAACAATCCTAACCCCTTGACGCATCGTTCAAATAGCCTTAATTTGAGTGGCAAGCCTTTCAGCTTCAGGTGGTATGTCAGTCAATTCCTCTCTTCCAAATGCCGCGGTTTGAACAGCCTTAGCGTTTCCGGTGGTTAGAACATCCTTAACCACATCACACCAAAAACCCCAGTTCTAATAGCCTTAATTCCGACATTTAAAAAAAGTTGGTATGAACAACCTTAACTTTAGCGAGCGAAATCACTGGTTTGAACTGCCTTTAGCACACCACCTTGCTGGTTCTTGGATTTCCTTACTCTGAGCCTGTTTGAACAGCCTTAAGTTCCAGTTACCTACACCTTGTAACTGGGTCCGTCATTCATGGAATGAATTCATTTTCAGATCCTCGAGTTGAAGACTGGCCTCTCATGGACTCGCCATGGCCGACGTTGGTGATGGTGGGGACCTACCTGTACGTCGTCATGTTCCTCGGCCCCAAAATCATGGAGAACCGGAAGCCCTTCAAGCTCAACAACGTCCTCATAGTTTATAACGCCTTTCAGACGCTATACAGCCTTTTGATGTTTTCCGAGGTGAGGTCAATGGTTGGTGTGCATGTTAGATTCTACCGGTGGTGGGGCTGTGGAGCAGGTCTTTGCAGCAGCTTAAAGCCTGGGTTTTCTCGATCCAAGCTGGGGACCGAAGGAATGGGCTGCTGAATCCTCTGGGAGACTCATTTTTCAGTTCTTCCCATTGATTCAATCACAGAACCAGAGCAACAGAGTGGTCATTGAGACTTCCTGGCACACCTAATCGCAATGATCCAGGCTGCGGGCAAGGTTTGGAGCGTCCCAGGGGGTCCGCAGCTTTGCAGCTGCCCTGGCAGGCCTTTATGTTGATCGTAGCTGGTCGGGCAATAATGGGCTCGAATCTCCTTGATAAGGGAGCACTTGAGGGCACAGTGGGATGTGCCAGATGGTAGCTTGGCCTGGTGGAAGCTTATTCACTGCCCCCTTTAGCTCTACAGCAGCGACGGCTGCATGTGGTGCAGCGACCGAATAAGCATCTTGCAAGGGACATCCTGAAGACCAAGGTTTTCCCCAGCAGGGTTTAGGAACATGCCCACGCCTAACTTTGAGTAGGTAGCTCATCAGAAGTCCTGGTGTAGGGTTCAGCGTGAACTTCGGGGCGTCGCCATCTTTTGGCGGTTTGTGAAAACATCCACCTGTTGATGGCACCTTTGAAGGAGGTTGTGGTGGTAGGCCAAAGGCCGTCTCCAGGCCAATGAAAGGGGTTTGAGAGCCCCTTTTGGCCAAGGTGTCAGTTTGTTCATTCCCTTAGATACCTCTTTGTCGTGTGACCCACTTCAGGATGACACCCAGGGTGTTAAGTATCTGGACACAGTCCCGTACCCCTCTTGACGAGACGTATGGAGCGTTTAGTGGCTTGATCACCACCTGGCTGTCTGAGAGTAGGTATTACCTAAGTTTGGTCCAAACTCCAAATTTTGGACATGAGCTCTGGTGTACCCACGTCTTAAGCTCTTCCTTGCCCCTACCCCGATCGCAATGACTTCGGCCAGGTATATTGAGGTACCTTGTGAATAGCCCCGTATACTCCAGCAGTGCCTGCATCCATGACCCATCCAACCAGATAATGTCACGGATGTATGGAATTTGGGTGTATCGTCTGCCACCATCTCAAATAGTAGGTAGGTACCCTAATGTTGGAATGCCTGAGGTAGAATGATTCCATCCCATTTCTGCCTCCTTCTTAAAGCGTCCTGTCTGTGAGTCTGCCAACTCCTCGGGGACCCGGAGCAGATTACGTTGATATTTCCTGTCAGCAGGTCCCTCCAGGTCATTAGCCCCCCGTGTAGGCCAAGTTCAACTCTCTCGCAGTACTCACTTATTAGCTTCGTTGATTACTTACCACATTGGGCGTGTCATGACATGTACCAGGTAAAAAAAAAAAAAACCGCATATTAGAGTATCCTCAAATGTAAGATGTTATGTCATTACAACCGAGAATGCAGAAGTCACTTCGCGTTCCCATTAGACTCTCTCGGAATTTCCTGTTTTTTACAAATTTCAATATAATAACTTTGAACGGTTCATAAATTTCGCCTCTTCATCATTTTTGTTTCGACACCGCCAAAACTACCGTCAAGGTGATTCGCGTAACGCCATCCTCTCACGAAATTATGAATGAGAATTAATTTGGTCAAGGTTCCCCGGACAGTAGGCATACTTTTATCTTAATAATAATTCACAATGAAAGGAACCCATAAAGATACTTTGCAGCGTCGTGAGGAAATCGCCTTATCGGAAATCCTGCCTCCCACCGGCTGTGACCAGCTCGTTAAAATTACGACGAAAAAAAAGTTGTAAAAAAATAAATAATAATAAACAAACATTCGCTCGGTCAGTTGCCTGAATGGCAATTTTTTTTCTTCTTCTTCTTCTTCGAGTCGGTATTGGTTAAAGAAGGTGGCCTCGAAAGGGGCGACTCAAAAAATCTTGTCAACCGGGTTACCTAACTGACCAAGCGAATATTTGGTTATATAATATTAAGTATTACATACCAAACATTCCTTTGGAGTGGTGAAATTTTAGCATAGTGAACGTCAAAGTTTCAGCTCGATTGGAGCAAAATTGATAGTGGACGGTTTTCTGGATTTATCACGTTCTGTCTGCGTTGTCTCGCAATTTCGCCCCACTAAGTATTTTTGAAAATCAGAATCGTCCCGGAGACTAACCCCCCCTCGCCAAAAAACGATTCAAATTTTACACAAGGGTGTATTATTCTTTGATATAGGTAGGTTAATTGTGCAAAAATTAATTCTTTGTCATTAAGAAAATAGTGGATATCAGAGGCTCAGTGGTTTGAGCGTTGGACTGCTGAGTCAAAGGTTGCTGGTTCTATCCCAGCAGCCGCTGGACATCTTCCTCATACTGATAATCACCTTTCGGAAGGCAATGGCAACCCAATGAAAGTTTCTGTCGTGGAAAACCTCTCAAATTTGCCGTTCGGAACCGGCGTTTAACATTAGGTCCCTACTACTTCTGTAATAACTGGTCATCACGCTCTACAGAAGTTAGTAGCGAGAGGTCGCCAACGTCCGATTACGGGTATGGCACCCAAAGAAGAAAAAGAAAATATTTTTGAAAAAATTGATGCAGCATTTTTTTCTGTGCAATGTTCGGACCGATGTAGGACCTCGAAAACATGGATTTTGCGTCCAAAATTACTCGGAAAACGACTCCTAACTTGACCATCTGGGATCCGTCAAAAATCCCATTTGCAGCCCCATGAAAGCCCCATAGATCCCTACGTGAAATCGGATCGTTCTAGGACCCCCAAAAATTGATTCTACGTCCCAAAATACATCGAAAACGATACCTAACTCGACCCCTTAGCCGACAAAAAAAAACCTCCCGTATCCCCAAAGGTAGCACCCCACGGGTTTGGGCGATCGGGCAGAAAACCTTGAGGGAACCATTAGATGGTAAATCAAGTATTTTGTCAAAATTTCAGATTAAAAAAAAATCCTTCCCAAAACGGCTTCGGCTCAAAGGCTTACGGCGGACGGACATCTCGTTTTTGGAATCCAGACATCTTGAAACGTATACATTATAATATACTGTATTATATATATAATAATGTCAATATCATAATGATTATATATTATATAATGTCAACCTTGGTCGTTTGTCCATTTTTATTAGACAATGTGTGTGTAACGACTCCAATCAGTAATTAGGAAGTCGCGACGTCCAGTAAAAAAACGCTGAAATGTAATTAATTAAAGATAGTTTTTATTCTTTTTTGGCTCCAAATCAATCTTACAGTGTTCTGGAAAAAATCTGATTACGCAAGGTATGACAGGGACGAGTTTATTTTTTCGGAGGGAAAACGAGTTATTTCGCTAAAAAAAAAAAAAAAAAACTAAGTTATCCCGCCTGGCGAGACAAGAACGTCACAAAGAATAAACATCAAACATAAAAACGCCCTACGTAATGAAATAACCTTCAAAAAGTATTGGAATCTCAAGCCAAGATGTGTCAGAAAAAACCGCAAAACCTGCCACAAAGTAGCTCCGTCTTGGTTGGTGCTGAATTTTTTTCATTTGTTTTCTTCTTTTTTCGAGTTCGTTTCTTTTTCGAACTGGTTTCGAATATTCGAGATGTTTTCTCAAGCTGGTTTTGAACTTTTTATACTTTTTTTTTTCTTTTGTTCATAAAGAATAGTGCGAGATAGTGGGAATCCATCTTAAAAAAGACGATTTCAGACGAAGTACCGAGTCTATTTCCACGATAAAATTATAACAACTTGTAGACGCTTTTCGGTTGATTAGACCATCATCAGTATTCATCAGGATTCTGTATTGTACTGATAGTCTAATCCAGGGGTCTCTATCCTTTTTTCAAGGCGGGCCGAATTGAAATTTTTTGAAAGAGAAAAAAGAGAGATTTAAAGATGAAGAGGAATAAATGAAATTTATGTACTACCTGCAACATGCAACAAGTGTTTAGTTGGCCCTGTATTTAGATTTTGTGAATTTCATCCTCGAAAAGGTTTGTTCACACAAATAGGTGAAGAGCGAGATCATTGAGCGGGCATTGTGAGGTTCGTAAAAGTTTTTTCTGGGAGCGCAGAGTAGAATTGCGGATATCCTTGGTTACTTTCAGGTTGATGAAGAGTGAGGTTGACGGGGTTTGAACATTTTCGCATACCAAAAATATTAATAGTTATTAATAAATATAGTTAATAAAATTTATTGATTTATAAAGAGAGTGGTTATTACTTTTCTTGAAATTTCGTTTTCTTGAACATGTTCGCATACCAAAAATATTAATAAAGTGAGTGATGTTATTATTTTTCTTAAAATATCGCTTTCTTGAACATTTTTAACCCTGCATAGAAATACGGGGGAAGAATCATCAACGTTCTGGACATTGATGATTCTTCTCAAGTAAATTACTCTCATATGTCACACTGCTTATGATTTTAAGGAAACTTAGGTTGCAGAATATTCAAGAGAATTAGTTTATGCATCTCGAGATGCATCACGATCGTGATGCTATCAAAAAAAATATTTTGTGAGATATCATTGGGAGTTCTCTAAAGGCAAAGTTTATTTTTTTATTTACTCAAAACTAGATCAGATGGATAAAGATGGTTATTTCCCCGTACCCTTCATGCTATGTTTGCCAGAAAGACTGAATATAATTCAATCTTTTTCGAAGTTTCAGGATTGATTAAAATAATAAATTAGTTCGAAAAATAAATGAAACACCTACCTATATAAAATTATTTTATAGAGGTGTTTCATTCTTTTTTTGAACAAATTTTTTCAGCTGTTGGAGCGAGGTGTCCAACTCGGATGTAAGCTCTCCAGGTTCGGAAAGCATGGGTTCCTAGCTTGGACAGGGGGTGTCCAAAGTAAGGACCCAGCCTGTCCACACGTGGGCACCGGTGTCGAAATGACATTTTTCGAAAATGCTTCAGCCAAAAATGCTGCAGAACTAATACAGCATTAGCAGGAAAATTTTGAAATCTGGAGAGAAAGTAGTTGATAGATTTGGTTTCAAGGAAAAATTATAACAACGGACAAATTCCAATCAGAGACTATGGTTCACGCAGGGGAGTTCAGTAGGGGAGTGTGCACAAGCAAACTCCCCTGCCTTCATAAGTCTTCAACTGCTGCAGTTTAACGGTTTTGATAAATCCTGATGTTCACAGAAGATTCCTCAAAATCTTGAAAACGGTACTCTCTTTCTTATTTCTTATTTCTATATTTACGGGCAAGCCCAATTTACATTGTACACAGTAAGTCATTCTAACCGTGAGGGGGGGGGGGGGGGACAAGCTTTCTGACAAATAGGGGAGCGAATGGCAAGAAAAGAAAACAATTAAAAGATAAGGGAAAGGAACTAGAATGACGATGATGATTTTAATTCTAATACACTTGTTTCAATTAAAATTAACATGGTTGGATCTCGTTAGAGACTTTAGGGAAGAAAGGGAAGAAAAGAAAAAATCGAACTGGGGGTTTAGGGAGAGAAAAAGGTTGGCACCCCGTTGAAGCCGATGGAGCGGACGGTTCCGGTCGTAATTTGTTGCTGAGAACGGAACGCTAAACGTGGACGGAGAGCGAGAGGTTGTCCGAGAGATCAAAAAGTTGATTCTGGAGAGCAACGCAGCGCAAGAGACCAGTTGACGAGTTTGTAGAGCAGGACGAGATCAGATAAATTCCGTCTTTTCTCGAGAGTCGTCAAGCCACATCTCCGCAGGAGAGCATCGTCCTCTAAGTCCTCGCGAGGGATTCCCATCTTGTAGGCCACGTATAGCAGGAAAGTTCGCTGAACTCGCTCCAGGCGATACTTGTGGATCCCATACATGGGCGACCAGATCGTGGAGGCATACTCTAGAATAGGCAGGACAAGGGCCTTGTAAAGGGTGACCAAGGCAATAATTTTTTCATCTCTTTCATCAGCATCTCTTCATCATTTTCGGATTTAAGGGTGTTGCAGGTTGAGAAATGGATCGGGTTTTTCATTGCTGTGTGTTTTTCAAAAAGAGCCAGTTTCATTTTTAAAAGCATTGATATGGGATTACAAATCAAAAATCAGGCTGTTCGTTCCATGTATTTTTAAATTCAAGCCATTCAGCATTATGGGGTTTTTAAATTCTGAGTTTGTTCATGTGATTCACAGTAGTCCCCCTCCTCAACCGGCCACCCACCCATTCGCTGGAAAGCGGTAGTGAATCACAACTAATGATACACGTTGAAGAAAATGACTCGGCAGGTCGTGCGTTGGAGACCCCAGTCTAATCAACCGATACCCGTCTACAGTTGTTATCATTTTTTCGTGGAAATAGACTATACGTATGTAGTCTATAGTAGGTATACCTACTTCGTCTGAAATCGTCTTTTTTTTCTTTTGTTCTTTTCTTCTACAGTAGAATCTCGATAATTCGTAGGAAATGCCCGGCCCCTTGAAAAAATCGCAATAATTCGTATAAAACCCATGCATTTCGGCCCCCTTGATAATTCGACGATTTTTCCTCGTCGAGCCAGTGGTCAACGCTCTGTAATTCGTATTCCTCGTGCCGCGCATCTCTATAATTCGTATTTTGTCTCATTTTGTCAAAAACTTATTTACGATCGATCTCTTCACTTTGATATTTTTGTCGGCTGAATGTAGGCTATTTTCTTCTTCTTTTCTTCAGTTTGTAACATGAGTTCCAAGAAATACAAATGCTTGTCTGTCGCCCAGAAAAAGGATATTATTGAAGCTGTTGCCAATGGGGGAAAAAGAAGGTCGTGGCTGAACGTTATGGGATCGCCCCTTCCTCGCTGAGAATCCTACTGTTCATTGTACGGCCGACAATCGCTGACCAAATCTCAAGAACGCTAAGGTTGAGTTCCTGCTCCCCAACATGACGTCCAAACTTCAGCTTTTGGACCGAGGAATAATTAAGGACTTCAAAGTCTTTTATCGTTGTGAAACGTGAAATCGTTCCATAAGCGTTTTGTAGTCGGCTTCCAGATTATACTTGAAGGATTTTGGTGAGGGAAAAGCCTTGGAAAAACGTTTGTTTAAAAATCTGTTTAAAAATCTGAAATGTTGACAAAATACTCGGTTAACCATCTAGTTGTGCCCGCAAGGTTTACAGCCCGATCGTCCGAACCCGTTTAAAAAAAAAAAAAAAAAAAAAATCCCCCAAAAAAATTTTTAATCCAAAAAAATTGTTTCCCACAATTTTTTTTATTGACACAGAATTAAATTTATGCACAAGAATAATAAACCCTCCCCCTCTTTGGTTATAGCAAAGAATAATAAACTCTTGTTTAAAATTTGCAGGGTTTTTCATTTTTTTATTTCATTTTTATATTTTACCGATTACCGGAAGTACCTCGGAATAAAAACAATAAATACGATAAAAATCTCCCCAATACAATAGAATCTGCCCATCGGACTCGGCGTTTACCGCCACCCCAGGTGTACCTTCTCTTTGTCGCTCCGTCTCTTCCTTATGTGTCCCTCGTGTCTTCCTCTTCGCGTACGACAAACAAATCGCCCGTTTATCCCGATCGTGAGGGACTTTTTCGTTCTCAAACGGACCTCGATTCATATGCGGGTTTGTTCGAGTGTGTTCGAAAGGGGAAAAATAAAACAGGAAATCGGCACGCGAGTCCTTCAACGGAGTTCTATCAATAGTAGACCAACAACAAGAAGATCTTGAATAACATAATAATATTAGGTATGTTAATAATGATATCATAATATTATTATGATGGCAATTTCTGAAAATTGAGAATTAGAATCAACATTTAAATTTTTACCTACATGCAAAATAATCGTTTAGCTTCAATATAGTGGGAAATAATCAATTAGAAATAAAATAATGCCAAAAAAATAGAACTATAATGATAAAATTGAAAATTTGAAAAATTTTCAAATTTTCAATTTTCAAACATATTTAATATGTTGATAGGAAAATTAAAAAATATAAATGTATAAATTATTACAATAAATAAAAACTATAAGTAATAAAATTTATAATATTTAATATTATAAGTAATATATAGTAGAAAGTAAATAAGTTAACCCTCCGTATCATTTTTTTAAATACCCTTTATTTTTAATAAAAAAGGTATTATTAGTATACTAATTCAATATATTGAATTATATTTGATTAATAATGAATTTCGGTTTATTATTCTTGGAATAATGCACCTATGTAATCGGGACGAAGGTAGAAAGTTCAGATTGGCCTCAAAATTTGACATTAACTTATACGTTTCAAGACACGTAGATTCCAAAAACGAAATGTCCGTTCTCCGTACGCCGTCCGGGCCGTTTTGGGCAGTAGAAATTTTTTTTAAATCTGAAATTTTGAAGAATTACTCGGTTTACCGTCTAGTTGTGCCTGCAATGGTTTCAACCCGATCGCCCAACCCCGTGGGGCTCTGTGGGGCTAAAAGGAGGGCTTTTTCAAGGGTTTCGGCTATGGGGTCGAGTTAGGTGTCGTTTCCTAAGTATTTTTGGACGTAGAATCAATTTTCGCGGGTCCCAGAACGATCCGATTTCACCGTGGGGATCTACTGGGCTTTCATGGGGACAAAATGGGATTTTTGAAGGATCCCAGGAGGTCAAAATTTGAGGAGGTCAATATTTAATATTTTCTGAGTAAAAAACCTTGAAAAAAAAATTAGCACCAAACTCTTTAAAGGAAAGTCCAAGGGTTGTAATGAAATAATGAACAAAAATCTAGCTGTAAAAATTAACTGTTCAGAATCTACCAAAGCTGAATATGCAAATTGTACTCCTCACTTCCCCCGAAGCACGTTATGCGCTTTGAATCAATTCAGTAGGCGGTCCGAAATACCCTTCACGGACGAAATACACTCAACTCGAGCCTCACCCACGTTCGGCCCACGAGACCGTGTTTCATCAGTGTCCTGGAAATGGTAGTTTTCCAAGGTCGTTCGGAAGGCTCGTCTGGACCGGAATTCCTGATTCGTATTCCGCCTGAGTAGAACGACCTTTCCTGGACCCCCGTCGTCCCCCCCTGTGATTCACGGCGTTTTTGCAATGCAACGAATAAATGAAGCTGATGAATCTCGTTAAATGTGAGGTTTACGAAAAACGTTTGTATGAACCAATTTGAAGTAAATTACTGCTCTCCAACTTTGAAGATACACCTTTTGGTCGAAAATCGCTTAGTTTAGAAGTTATGAGAGAAAAACCGAACAGTGTCCGAAACTGTGGAGGGGTTTCGGCTCTCTCCCAAGTTAGCACTATTTGAATCGGATAACTTGACGGAGTCCTCATTGCGCTAGGAGGTTGGCAACTCTGATTGTTCTCAAAATCGTCTCTTTCGGGAACGATTAATCATCCTTTACAAATCTTCGACCCGATATCGTTTTTCGGTACCGCATTGTTTGTCATTTTTTTCGCGCCGAAATTGCGCCAGAAAGACGCGCCCATTCGGCCTTCGAAGGTTTCGCCCCTCGATTGCGTCATATGTCAAGTCTGTGCCTGCATGCCGTTCGCCCTTCCTCGAATGAGAGGGTGAAAGCGAGAGCTTTGAATCACATCTTGATGGTTTCGTCACACGCCCATGAACTTGAACCAAATCCCAGAGATGTTCAGTCGCTTTGTACTGTTCCAGCATCTGAGGGGCGGATGGCTGCTCGACTACAGCTACGCCTGCCAGCCGGTCGACTACTCCACGAACCCAACGGCCCTCAGGGTGAGCGAACGATATCATTATCACGCCATCTATACAACCCAAGACTTAATTTTGTGACTGTTTTTTTGGGGCAGATGGCCAACCTGTGCTGGTGGTACTACATATCCAAATTGACTGAGTTCTGCGACACGGTAAGCGATTCTTTCGAGTAGTTTTCAGCGTTTATTTTTTCAGGTGACGGCGGATTTCGCTCGAAACGTGGGAACAGCAGCACCGGTGTTGGAGGTTTTATGCAGCCTTGGAAGAGCGCTTTGATTTTGGACACTAGACCTCCAATGCACTAGTCCCCTTTCGACTGCAGGCTGCTTGATGTCTTGGTGTGTGGCCATATATGCTAAGTAAGGTCAAGCATCAGCATTGCCATAGTCAGCGGCATCGGAGGATCCAATCGAAGCTTTGGTTCAGGACACCAATCCTCAAATACTTTGCTAAATGCCATCTCTGACCTGCTTGGCGTCTTGGTATATGGATTATATATATACATCTGAACGCAAGCTGCAGCTTCAGTTGTTAAACCCCCCCCCAAGGATGGCAATACATTAGCGTTGTCATTATCTCGAACGCTGCTAGAGCCAGTTCAAGCTTTAGTTTTGGACACCACAACCTGCTAAGGATGTCCATTCATTAAAATTGACTCCAGCCCTGAGATAGCCATTTAATCTTTGATTTTGGACACCAGACCTCACATTCTTTTCGTGGAGTCTCCTATGTCCTAACATGCTGCTTGGCGCCTTGGGCATATGGATTCTACCGATACCTACTCTTCTGAATGCAAGTGGCAGCTTTCAGGAGTCAAACCTGCTAAAGATGGACTTGCATTACTGTCATCATAGCCTCCAGTATTAGACGAGTCAAAAAGCTTTGGTTTTGGTCATTCGGCCTCCATTGCTGCGCTAGAAGTCCCCTCAAGCCTGCCAGGCTGCTTGGCGCCCTGGACCAGGTCTTGGGCCCCTGG